>JBAMNC010001073.1:1162500-2362500 GCA_037902135.1 Cetoscarus ocellatus | reverse complement strand
TTCATTTTCACTCCGAGCTCATCCCGCCTGCAACACTCAAACCACAAAATACAGAGGCAAAGGGAGTTTAAGCTTTTGTTTATAAAGGGGCTTTGAGGCTGAGATAACAGTGAACAAGGAACTGTACTTCCAAGATACTTCAGAAGATGAGTTCAAAAGATATACGTTATCTAAATGTCCTTCCTCACCATATATGTGATTTACACACTTTTTCTTGATTTAAGACTTTGATTTCCCTGTTAAAAAAATCTAATTACATCTTGATTCCCCATATGTATCAGTAAATATCTATCAGCTCCAAACAAATCTTAGCCCATGTCCATTGGTGAAAGGAGTTTGAGGGCTTAATAAAACCACTAATCATGAGAAAACTAAGTTTGCTAATTGTTTCAAAGCGTATGCAATATGTTTATTCTTCTTTAACGTAGACATTAAAAAAAAAAAAAAAAAAAAAGTGCAAAACATTAAGGTCTGTTCTGTATTTTTAGGGTTGTAAAGTTAAAACTTGCATTAACTGTTGCAAGAATTTGATATGTGGTGAATTGTTTGTTTTATGGACTGTATATTCAGCTGGCTGCACAACAAATGCAAGAGAGTGAAGCCAAAGTACTTAAAGCTCCACATACTGACTGGCTGCAGAATAGGTCACTGAACTCCTTGCTAATGCTCCAAATGACTTTGTCAGGGCAACATGTTAGCCATGACGGGGTATTTTGGTTTTACTGTTGCGCAACGTAAGGAAACAGAGATGTGTTGTCCACATCACTATTTAGCAAATGGCCTGTTCAATAGTTCTTGCAAAGGATTTTAAGGTCACTTTCACACATTTGATCCTGGACCAACTCTGGATCGCTTTTTGGTAAAGTTTGGTTGATTAGAGGTGATGTGAAAGCTCACACGAACTCTGATAAGGACAAAAGAAACAAACTCTAGTAGGCTTTAAAAAATAAAAAAGGGGAGGGGTCTTGGTTTTCTTCGACTGAACCAGAGTTCAGTTTGTAGAAGGTGCGAATGTCATGCAAACCAAACAAAAACCAGACAAGGCAAGTGACCCCATAAGAAGGGCACTGTAGTTCGACTTTGACCGAAAAACAGTTAACCACCTAACATAAAGTTCATTGACAATGTGAATGCTTGATAGGACAATAATAATGAAGTTTAAATTGCATTGTATTTCAGAAGTAGTATGGAATTTTTAACTTCAGAGTTTTTTGTCAACTAAAACTGGACTCAAACTATAAAGTGTTAAATTAACTCAAATGTGACAAATACAATTTTTTGACGGTGAACAAAACACAGCTTAAGTCTAAAAACAGATGCCAAAGCTAATGCTGCTTGTCACAATTTCTTTTTTTCCATCTTAATTGTTTTATGAGTAGAAATGGCTGATAAATTACTAAGAAAGGGACAAAAAGCAGCACATGTACGGTACATCATAGGATGTCCATTATCTGTCTGGCTCTGAGCCACAAACCAAGCAGCTCTCGAGTCAGAGTCAACAAGAAGAAATCGATCTGAGGAGTGAGAGTGATCAAACTGCTGCCGTCCTGAAGAGCTGACATGTTGACGCTGGTTAATGAGACAGTGGTGGATCCTGACTGTTCAGGATGTTGCTGCTGCTGGGGTTCATGAAGTTACCACTACGAGTAGATGAATTTCCATCCCTCCATGAGAACGCCACGTGTGGGTTTTCTACAAAGATCACCTTTGATAACGTCTTCTCCTTTTCTCATGCTCTGAATACTCAGAAACTTTGTGGTTTTTGTATGAGGATAGAGCGCAGCCCTGATGTCAGCAGGACCTGATAAGGAGACTTTGGCATGTGACCACAACCACAGAGAGGCCCCAGAGAATCATGGGAAAGATGCAAGAACTTGATGTTAAATCCTGAGTTTAGGCAAATGGACTGAATGATAATGTCAGCAAAACATATCACAAACCAAGGCAAGCATTGTCCTGATACTAGATTGAAAACTTTAATAGAATTTTAGTAAATCAAGTAATACTGATACTTACGGTATAAATAAGTGTTTGTGACTTTGGTGGGGTTCTGTTAGACTAAAACAACGACTCACATAAAGACAGCCTTTTGCTTATTTCAGGGATACAAGCACTGAAGGACGTCTACCCTATTAATCTACCCTAATCCAAATGTCTTTGAGCTGATTTTTATAAACAAATTTAAAAAATACTTCATACTGCAGTGAAACTATATTATCGTGATGAGCTGATTCAAACATTGCAAATACATTAGCTGCATATCTTGAACACATTTTATTGTGATTTCTTTGTGTCAAATCACATTATCTAGCCTTTAGGTCCAATTCGGGCAAAGGAAGATCTGGAAACAAACATCCTTTTTGATTAACAGGGAATATTTTTGCAATTGTGAATTGTTTTAAATCAAAAATCAAACTTAAATCAAACTCTGACCCCTAGAATCATTATCATGTTGAACCATAACCTAAAGCAAGATTCATGCTGCTAATATATCATGCAGAGAAAATACAGTTTCTGGTGGTGATAGCACTGCTAACATTAGCCACACTCCACTCTGCAAATCAGCTTCACTTCATTTACCTGCAGGTGCTGTGATTGTGCCAATTAAAAAGTGCTAAATTTTGACTTTTACGAGTGTTTTAAACATAAGGCTGGTAAACTTAAAGCAATTTTAATTAAGGTTTAGCTGCATTTTAAATAGTATGCCTTGAAAGGCTTTTGAGTAGTATGTATTGGGACCCTTTCACACCTAACATTAAGGATTATCACTCTGTATCTACACAGGTCTGATTTAAATGAAAGGTTTATAAAGGGTCATTGATTCTCTGTGAGTGCTTTAGTTTTTATTGAGTATGATAAACAGCACATTAAGCCTACAAGCCATCAAAAGTCTTATCCTCAGTGTGATTTTATTGGAAACATCCATGTTCAACATAAAAGTCAAGATGTTTGCTCAAGAGGAGGGCAAATGTCTTGGTTCAGAAGTCGCAGCTCTTGGTGTACACTGGAATGAGTCCTGTACAAACAATCCATTCTGTTTCATGATATATCCACCAAAAAATAAAAATAAAATGCTGACATGAAGACCTTATCAGCCTGACCCCTGCTTTTGTTCTGGGAATCCTAAAACCCTGACAAAAGCGTTTTAAATTTCACTTTTCTAGGAAGAGATTTGTGGCAAATGATATTTAATCTAAAATCCCACGGCTGCTGTAATAAAGAAAATGAGTAAGTCCTGGATCAAAAACGTGCACACTGCTAAGCTCATTTGCAGATTACAAAAAAAAAAAAAAAAAAAAAAAAGGCACACAAGCGGCATGCAACAAACACCCGCCAGAGCTGTTCACACAAACACACACTCATGGCTTTATTTAGAGGGCTGCAGCAAGATTTGAAATAAAGCGCGATAAGAAAAAGAAGTTGGCAGAATTAATCACACTGTGAACACAAGAGCACAACAAAGCATCTGAAAGTCTCATTGTTCACCCCGAGAACAAAGCCAATGCTGTTTAATCGCACTCAAAATAAAAACACATTTAACAGTAGCAGAAAATATGATGGAACCCGGAGCCATCGGATCAATTTTCCTGCATCTGTTTCTCAAAAAACAATCAAACTGTCGCCGTCTCAGTGTGAAAAGAAGCGACGGGAGAAGCCAGACGAGCTCCACGAGGCCAATTTATAACATTTCATGTCTTCAGATGTCTCTCGGCTGCTTGTTTCTGTCTCTCTGTGTGAGCCGACATCCAACAAGTGTGTCTCTGAGCTGTCATTCAAACGAGGAGAAGAAGAAGAAGGAGCACCTCAAATCAACGCCCACGCTCAGCAGCACTCTGAGGACCTGCATCGTTCTTCTCTGGAGGCCTCAACAGAGGAGACTGTATGAAGCAGCTGCTGCAGGTATATTGTCTATTTTTGGCCCTCTAGTGGAGAAAAAAGTGGATATTTGAGGTCACAGACGTCCAAATGTTATTCTATTATGACAGGAGCTGTTCAGTTTATCTGCTCTATCAGCTGCTCCAGCCCCTCAGCCAAAAAGTTTCCTTTCTTGGCGGCGCTCAGGTCTGGGCTTCAATTCAACATCTCTGTTTGCCTTCTTCTAACAGATTAGACTGTGATAAAATTATAACAGAGGTATCATTTTGCAAATATCTTTATAAAAGCAGAAATTCTTAATATTCAATGAAAGCTGTTAAAACCAACAAATTACCCATCAATGTGTGTCTTGGACCCCTAATTTTGTTGCCATGAAATCAAACAGGAATCATTACCATTGATTCTTACAAATGAACAGGGCCCTCGTACCACTGCACATAATTAATTTTAGATGTAGTCTATGACTGCACAAGTAAAGTCTGGGCCAGTCTGGAGACTTTATTTTACAATTATTTACACTTTTTCATTAGCATGAATCTTAACAACACAATACAGCACAAAACGTATGAAATTATTAGAGGAAAAAAGATGAACAGTCAGATTTTCACTGCTCTGGGCCATACTGTCAACATTCTGCAGCCTCTGCTCCACATAGGGGTTAAACTGATGAGAAAACAATCGTATGATGTCACACTGGTAGGTCTATTTGGGGGGCAGTGGGAATGAGTCGTTTACGGCAGGTGCTAGCGCCACAAAGAGGGAGAGAAGGAGAGGCCTTCATGCCAAGGACTTCTTGTTTTGTTTACAGAGGTGCTCTCTCAAATGGAGGAGACATGTTAAATACTCTAGGGTATGTAAGAGAGGCTAAACGCTTAAGTCCTCCTTCCTGCACTGCATGCTGGGTATGTGTCTCTGCTCCGCACTGCATCACAACCTCTTCCTCTGCTATCTGTTTTCTTCAGTCATTGGTAATTATGTTTCATTAGATACCTCTAATAGCTCATTAAAATTAAAAGGATAATTTTAGGGGCAGCACGATGGTACAGTGAGTAGTGCACGAAGGTCAAACCAGCAAGGTCGCTGGTTTGATCCCTGTCAGTCAGGGCCTTTCTGTGTGCAGTTTTCCTGTTCTCCCCGTTCTCCAGGTACTCAGGCTTCCTCCACCGACAAAAAACTATGCCTGTTAGGTTAATTGACGACTCTAATTTGCCCTTAGGTATGAATGTGAGTGTGAAGATTTCTGTCTCTCTATGTGGCCCTGAGATTGGCCAGCGACTAGTCCGAGGTGCACCCTCCTCGCACAATGTCAGCTGGGATAGATTCCAGCTGCCTGCAAAAGGTTTAAGTGGTATAGAAAATGGATAGATGGCAGATGGGTTCAGGGTTTGTATACAGCAGGGTTCTGCTCGCAGACTTTTTTTATTCAAAACCATGTAGGTCACCGTTCTCAGGCTCAGCGTCCTGAGCAGGACAACGCCCTTCAGCATCAACACTTTAGACACCACATTCCTGGGGCCTGGCTTGTTGTTATCTCAAAAATAGAATTTTGTCCTAAATAAACATCAACGTAAACTTATCTGTTAGATCTTAAAAGTTAAAAAAGAGAATATTCCCCAGCCTTTTCTTTAAACAACTTACATATAACAATTCCTTACCTTCACTTCTTCCACTTAAACTGCAGAAATCAGGAGAACTACTTTCTGGAAGAAGTTCACGTTGAGGGACGTGAAAATTTGATTTTGACCAAAGATGGACAGCAGCCCTTTAACAGGCAGTAAAACATTTTAATCTGCACTTACGACTCTTAATTGGCTTGATGCAAAATGAATGAGCTCTGAGAGTGCGAGAAAAAAACATCTATAACTCCTGCTCATTAAAAGAGTTGACTTCCCTCTTTGACACCTAATCACACTCGCTTTAGAGGCTTCGGTTTGAGTTTTTTTTAGCCGAGTTGATAAATTATTCTGAAAGCAGCTGGTGGATGAAAAGGTTAGCTTCCTGTGGTAGCTGACGGTGTCGAGCGTGTTTACTTTCTGCACCTGGGAGTGTGAGTGAGTGTGTGTGCTATAAATACCACCGCCGAGGTAACCACCAGCCTGCTAACATCTTCATCACTGACACCTTTGAACACACCACAGAGCAGGTAGAGGGTACTCAGCTGCACATGTGTATGCTGTTTGTGTCGTATGGCTGTGCTTCCAGACAAGACGGCACGGTGTGGGCTCACTCTCCCTCCAAGTGCTTCAGACTGTAAGATCAAGCTGGGATTACTGAGGCTCAATGGTTATCATTATAACGCCCGCTGTAATTCTCCCACACATTCACTGATCTGCTCCATGAACAAGACTGACAGGATTAATGCCCCACAGCTGGACGGTCATTGATAATATGAACAAAAATCAAACAAATAAAAGAATCTTTTTTGCAGCCTATTTCAAGCACTGAGCTTCAACAACATATCAGCAATATACCAACTGAAATATAGCTTAAGACAGTTTCATTTTTGTCTGTTTATTTCATTTCGAGTGCGACTGCATAAATGTTTTGTCTGTCAAAATAATTCTGAACTAGTCAGAGGCTTGAGGTCACTTCTCGCTCTTGGCACAACAAAACCAGGTTTGTACTACTGCCTCTCTGTCCTTAAAATGATGCTGAAAACAAATGGCAGCTTTGCAAGCTAGATCTGATTGGCTGGCAAATCTGGCTACTTTTCAAGGCGAGTAACATTTGAACATCATCCCAAAATGATGTGACAGAAACCAAAATATCAACTGTAAATATTGAAGGAAATTTAATATCTACAAACAAAACAATCAAAGTGAATTCTGATTCTGATACTATGTGGATAATATTGAGCTCTATTTGTAGAGATTAGTCTAACCTCAAATTTCCATATAGTACACTTGCAGAGCATCACATCCGCCGCATGGCTTAGCTTCAACTGACACCACGTAACCTCACCCACAGGAAGCGTATTTAAAGTTTTGTGCAGTGTAGCTCAGCCCTAGAAGCTTGAGACATGCAATCATAAAGATCACCAGAAGAGCGACATGTAATAACAGGTCATATTTCCAGACATCAACATCATTTCCACTATTTTCTGGTTTTTTTTTTTAAATGACCCAGAAACTCTGAGTGCTTGTTTTCCTGTGTTGGGTCAATCTGCTTGGCTGTTATCTAAGTGAAGTGCAGGCTGTGGAAACCGACTGATGTGCTACGTGGAAATTGAAGGTAAGCTGCAATTCACTGTTTATCAATCAGAAATCTTACAGTGAGGATATTTGTTTCATACAACAGCACACTGTCTAACTTCTATCTATACAAGGTATTGAACAAGGCTCTCTCTTTGGTTGAATGATGATCATTGAGTTTTAAGAATACAGAAACTGTAGACAACTTCAACATACAGAAACGTTTTCAATGTGTTTGTTCAGTTATGTAAAATTGTTGGAGTTTGTTTGCAGTTATTACTGATTAAAACTGATTAAAAAAAGGATGCTAACTACTGGACATCCAGGATGTGTACCAACATTTCTTGATTTTTGCAAGAGTCACAACCAAATTTATAACTTTGGTACTGTGGCAATCATTTGTTACTAATTTTGTAAAATAAAAAAATAGCAAGACATTATCAAGTATAGCAAAAACATATCAAGATGTGCATTTTGTTTCACATCCCCAAGCCCCTCTTAGGCCCAGTTCTCTGGTGTGTGATTTTACAAGTCTTGCATTTCATATGGCAACATCTAAAATAACAGAAATGCTAAAAATTCCATCTTTGACCCAGATTTTGTAATTTTTCCAATATCTAATCATCCCTTAAGCATCCATTTTATTGATGTTGAATGGCCAGTCTTTACTCTGAACACTTTTTAAATATTTACTTGGCTTTTTTGAATTGCAGAAACAAATTCCAAAAGTCTTAAATGAAATGCTACTTTTATGAAAAATGCATCCAAAACCTTGAGGTAAAAGTCAACCTAAAATACTTGTTTGATTGACAACAAGGCCAGTGTCACCCAGAGACATTAACAAGGGGTGCTGATGGCCTTGTGGGTGCAGTCAGTCTGGGTTCAACTCCAGCCTGCAGCCTCTTACCTCCACGTCTGCCCCTGATCTCTCACATCACCTCTCGCTCTATCCACTGTATCTCCACTATTAAAAGGCCAGAAAGACAACTTAAAAAAAGAAGCATTTACAAGAGCTGGAATCAGCCACATAGCTGAGATTTTACCCCTCATGTATGACAAGCTTGAGAAGATGACAAAAGACCCAAGAGAAGAAGAACAAAAGTATGACATTTATGAACGACATCTTACCTTGGTGGCTGTGTGATGTCATGGCTGACAGCTCGGGCAGTGCAGCAGGTGAGCACCCAGCTCGGTGTCTCAGTTTTCAGATTAGCTGTGTGTCTCGTGCAGTGAGGAGGGTGAAGCCAAACTCTGGGTATCTGGGCTGGTTTGTGTATTTGTGTTTTCAGGCTGCTCAAACACTCCAGGAAGAATCCCTCAACGCTGGAAACAGGAAGCAGACGTCCAGCTGCAGCATCCAATCCCCATGAGGCTTTTGACTCGCTGCTCGCTGTCCAGCTCTGGTGCCAACCTATCAGAGAGGAGAAAAAGGGATTTTCACTACTTTACTCCAGTATGTTCAACATATTTTTAGAATAATAGTAGATGATGTTTGATGATGTCAAGCATAAAAGCAAAAAAATAGGAAAAATTCACATTGGCACAGCTTTTAAGAGGATTTGTTTTAGCTTTATGGAGCAAATTAGTCCCTAGCTTAAGTTGTAGTGCTTAAGAATTATCTCAACGTGTTTAACGCTATGCTCATTATAGCAATGCTTCATTGCATAATACAGCATTAAACCAGTTTGTCAGTCATTTAGTTATTAATTATATCACTCTGAACACAATGCGATTTTAAAAACTCTTCAGCTTTTGGAACAGCGCTGTGCTTGTCTGTGTCACTTTTTTCCTCATTGGCCTATTAAATCAAGAGGAAACGGAACTTCCAAACTTTGCATTGTTTGCAACAATAGTGGCAGAGAAAGTGATCTGAATCTCTTTTTTGGGCAGACAATTTTCAGGTCTTCAGCTGCTACTGTTGGTAAGACATAATTCTTTAACTTTGTTTACACATCTTCTCAGTGATACTACCATTACTTGAGTTACATATTACGCACATAGCTACTGAAAGCAAAAGATAACTTTCTTAACCTAGAAACATCAATATCTTATGAGAAGCGCTCTATAACGCAGGTTTAAGCTTTGGCAGCAAACAAAACAGTTGTGGGCAAAGGCTCTAAACAGAATGAAAGCTCATTTTTGCTTGTAAGTTTTTTTTCAGGAAACATTTTGGCACTGGCACCATTTTAACCTTATTTTTTAAACACTTTGTGACTATCTTGCAAGGACAGGATGACTTATAGACTTTGACAGTAGGGATAGGGAGGTGAAAAGCAGGAAAGGCAGGCTCAAGGTCAGATTAAAACTCAGGACACAACATAACCACAAGTGTATTGGTGCTCCACCAACACCATTTTAAAGTATAAATTCAGTACCAGTATCAAACAATTCTGAAATGATATCCTGACCTATGTCTGAAATCTTACATGATCAAAGTGTTATTCTGACGGGACAGTCAGTGACAGTTAATGTTTACAGTTTTAAAACACTGCTTATTTGCTTTCATATATGAGGTTTTAACCTTATAATATGGCCCAGCTCCTGGCATTTTTTTGCTTTCATTAATGTCTCTCAATTCTCTAATTGATCTAGAAAATCTGAGATTATAAACAACTGCGATTCCCAAAGGACATACAATTTCCAAAGCCAAACCCGATGGTTTCATGGCATGTCAGTTACCTTAAAAAGACGCTTCCACTGTGTGTACATGGTATATTGGCAAAGATGTGACACTGGCAACAAAGAAAACCCTGATATCTGACTGCACTGAAGTATAGGAATCAATATCAGGATAGCTATTATTATCTCTCACACAAAGCTCATTTTCCAGTTATTTATAGTATTGATTTTTCAGCTGTAACTGTTGACTAAAGTCTAAGATTGCATCTACAGCACAGAGCTTCAATGTTTTGATTATCTATATCTGTTAAAGACAGACCTGACAGTTTTATGTCTTTGATGCCAATTACATCTAAATTATGAATAATCGAGGCGTGAGTATGAGCGTTCTACAGCTCATTATAAAAGGTTTACATTGCTGTAGTTAGTCAACAAAAGTAAGCCTTATTAGGAGTAGTGCTTTGTCGAGCTCCAGACAGGCATTACAAAATAAGGTAAACTGTTATGACAACAAATAGGTGAACTGTGCCTTTAAATAAACACAGCAGAACAGACTCTTGGACTTGATGGTGGAATTTGTCTTTCCATTGGTGAGCCATTTACAAAGGTTATTACTTGAAAATGTGCTAATTAGTTTCTGTAAAAAGCTGATTCACAGTAACTCTGATAAGCACCACGGCCGTGTCAGTTTGTGGAAACATTATTACCAATTTAAGAAAATTATCAAATTTTATTAGGGGTTGTTTACACTGATGAGATACAATGTCATTCAATACTGACAGTTTACTCATACTATAAGTTATGATATCATACCAAACAGGCAGTGATAAAAAACCACACAACACTGATGCAATATTGGTAGTAACACAATAATATATGAGACTCACATGACATAAAATGATACAAGGCTGATGCTGATGAGGGCACAAACTGATCTTGTTAATGTGTTTAACATGTCTCCTCTGTGTGGTAAAACACTTCTATGCACAAGACAAAATGTCCTCCCTTTCCCCTGTTTACAGCACCAGCAGCTGCCTGAAACAGCTTGTTCAAAATGCCCCCAGAACAGACCTACCAGTGTGACATCCTAGCATTGTTTCATCTGGAGTTTAAGCCCATTGGCTTAAAAGTCCAGAGCAGAACAAAGAGCTGTAAATGCAGAGCTGTTGATTATATGCTGCATGCTGCTGAACTGACCAATCAGAGCCTACTGGGCCCACGTGGGGTGGAGGGCCCTGTGACAAGAGATCTTAGACCAGACTGAGAATACAGGTGGATCAGGGGTACTCACTGTGTAAAAATAGATGGTTTTGTTACACACAGTGATTGTAAACATACTCTCGCAGTCATTTAAATCAAATATATGAGCCTGAGTTAAGGTAATACGTGCACTCTTTAGATTAAATTACCTTATGGTAGGGTCCAGTGAGGAAAGATAACAAACAACACTCTGAGAAGTGTACCTGATAGTGATATGACACAGATCAAAATAATTTGATCTGATGCTGACATGACACAATAGCACACTGACAGTGATATGATGTAATACTGACAATGATAGGATACCATACGATACATCATGATATTACAGGTTACAATACTGACAGTGATAGGACACTAATACAGTACTGGTAAAGATAAAATACTGGAACAAACATGACTGATAGAATGCTACACTGATAAGATTTGTGCGCTCATGATGCTGATGATACGGATATGATTTTGATTCTGATACCATACTATACCTTGAGTGATACAATACAATCCTTATAGTGGTGTGATACATTAGAATATTTATCATAATAGAAATTACCACACGGATTCTATGCAGACAGTAATACAATATCAAAACAATACGTCAAATACAAAGCCCATATGATACCTATGATGATGTGATATGACATCATTAACAGTATTAAAATACTAATACTGTCACCTAGTATTTACTATACAATACAATATCAAAGGATGCTTTACTGATACCTAGTTTAACAAAAGTACACAACTTACACAAGCAATACTAGGTAAAAACTCATTTCTGATTAAAAAGTAAAAAAATAGAAAACTGCTTTACTTTGACAACTTTGCTTGAATTAACTGTCAATGTTTTAGTCCAACTTAGACAGGGCTCTCTCTTTTCCCTCTAATGAAGCTTTTTGTCAACATAAATTATTTTCTGAGCTTAGTACTTTTTGATACTAATGTTTATTAAAAAGAAATTAGTGAGTGCATCCTTTAGAGGAACTGTTATCAAAAGCTTGATGACCTTTCTTGCTATCACCCTAAAATATTAAATTAAGAATGACAAACTTAATGAAACAGAAGACTCTCAGCTTGTGATCTTGATTTCATGTTTTCTTATGTATCTGATAATGAAGTCCAGCTCTTAAAAAGTCAGTTTTGCTCTTAAGTAGAATTCAGCTGCAATGCAGATCTAAGACCAACCTTTAAAACTCAATACAACCTCAAGTTTGACCTCCAGCTTACTCTGCAAGAAGCTGAAAACCAGTCAGGCAATAAATTGCTTGTCCTGGAGAAAGTTTCTTTTTGACATGAGTGCTCTAATACAAAGAAAGTATGGTAAAAAGGTGTTGTTTTACTCTTTATATAAAAAAGGTGGAAAAGTGTCTACAAATGTGATTTTTTCACATTTTATCTTGAAGCCAGTTCCTGCTTTTAGGAGTAGCTAATTGGTCTTTTTATGATTTTATGTGAAGATTGCTCTTTTCTTTGTTTAGAGATGGCAGCCTGAATTCCTGGAGCCTGGAGCAGCAGTGTCAGATGTAATCACAGCCTGAGCCCAAAGCATCAAGTCTACTTTACCACCACAGATATAAGGCAGCACAGATATAAGGGGTGAAACTGCCCCAGGGCAAGGTGGGCGGGGAGGGGGGGCTGCTGCGGCGATGGAGGAGGCATGGGGGTAGAGAGCATGTTCACGCCCTTGTGTGTGTGTTGGCAGAGGTCTCAGAGGTCCTCTGAGGCAGGATGGATGCATGTGTGTGTGTATCTGAGTGTGCAATTAAGGGGGGTGGGTCTCAAGACAAGAGGGCCAGACAGTGCAGCCGCAGGACAAATTGCCCCCCAAAAAAGTCGGTCACTGCACAGTACACGCACACTTGCGCTTTGTGATGAAAAAGGCAGGGCAAGGAGGGGTAAAGGAGGAAAGAGAGGAGGGGGTGAGGGGCTGTGGACGTGTGTGTCATGGGGAGTAGCTGACACTCCGGGGGGCTCCATGCAACACCATTCTCCCGGGGCATCGCTGCGGTCTTGGGAGGGGTATGCATGCGTGTGTGTGTGTGTGGGTGTGTGTGGGTGTGTGTGTGTGTGTGTGTGTGTGTGTGTGTTCACGGCCATTGTCCCTGAAAAGGGGGCTTGTTTGATGCAGGATGACAGATTTGGGGAGACAAGCCCTGAAGACAAAACTGAGGGAATAATAAACACACAGACCTGATAATGTTATTCGAAGGTTAAGAGAAAACTGCACTGAAATCATGTTTTTTTGCCAAAGTAGCATTTGTTATGATAGAAGACGGAGCTGCTTGACAGTTAAAGATGGGATAGCTTAACCTTACATAAGGGCTGGGCATTTTATCACGTTGTAAAGATACATACTGATATATTTTACCTCAGCCTTAAGGAGGTTACGTTTTTGCCTGAGTTAGAGTGTTTGCGAGCAAAATTACACAAAAACTACTGCGACACAGATTTTGCTGAAATTTTCAGGAGATGTCAATAATGGCCCAACTTTAAAATTTTTCAATTTTGATGGTGATCCAGAAAAATCGCAATTAGCAAACGACCATTTTTGCTCAATAACTGTCAAACTAAAAATCATAAGCACTCTCCAAGTGCTTAATAGTTTGTTGACTAGTTAAGCATGCTATGTGGTCAGACATTTTTGTTTATTTTAATTAAGTCTTCCCTGATTTTTATAAACTAAAAAAGGTTTAATGTTCAGTATGTTTACTCTAAATGTAGGATTGTCATTTTACATATTACTTCTTATTTAAGAATTATTTTTTTCATTAAATTCAACAAAATTGATGCCTCTGCAATAAAAATGAAGGTCCTGAGCATCCTATACTGAGCAATTTATTATTACCAGTTATCAAAGCCTGCAGGGAAAGTTTTGAACATTGTATCAAGTGCACCCCTATATTTGCAGAAATTGGTGGAAATTTTCTCATCTTTGGTTGAAATTATGACAAAAATTAAGCAACTTTCTAACATTTTTGATAACATCAATTATAACAATGGAGATATCATTTAAAACCACAAAACATAAACAATATTGGACAAAGTCAGAGTGACATCAGTTGCTTTTGAGTCCAAACTGTTGTAGCTGCCACATTATAAACATGATCTTAAACTTATTTTAGATTATTCTGTTAACAAAGAAGTCAGGTTTATCTTAAATTTCCACAGTCTGTGTGTGCAGCATCCCGGCCACACTGCACCGGCACATATCCATATCCACTGGAAGGGTATTTAAAGTGCCATGCAGCAGGACACACCCTTAATTATTTTGACAAATAAGATCATGAGATCACGAGAGAACTACAGCTCTAGAGGTAATCATAAGATCACAAGATGGTAGGAAGTGCAACATGTGAACAACAGGTTATATTGACTGCCAGACTGTAATCTATTATTGCTGTCTGCATCGAGAATATTTCCACTATTTCCACTGTATTTCCACTGAAAACAGACTTGCCATGTATTTCCTGCAGAGGTGCGAGGTTGGCACGCAGCGGAGATGAATGAAGGCGCAGGCTTTAGAAACCGACTGACCGACAAGACTGAGGATGATTTGCTGTAAAGTGCACAGTGGACTGTTGAAATTTGAGTAAAAGCTGGACTTCAGCTAGTCTGAGAAACAGCAACAC
The DNA here is from genome assembly GCA_037902135.1 of Cetoscarus ocellatus. NCBI lineage: Eukaryota > Metazoa > Chordata > Actinopteri > Labriformes > Labridae > Cetoscarus > Cetoscarus ocellatus. The sequence goes on along the minus strand of JBAMNC010001073.1, from coordinate 2,347,925 downwards.
CGGCTTTATAGCAATTTCAACCATGCCCTAAATATGCATGATTTTAAACCCTAAATATAGTCAAAACAGGCACGTTACAAAAAATTGTGAGAGGGTATAAAAAGATTTACTATTCAGACTAAAGCTGTGAATTGGATTAGACTGTAAATTAGTACATCAGCTGTAAGAATTGTTTCTTTAACATGGAGTGTGTACTTGACCTCCAAGTACACATGCCATGTGATCCTGCAGCTAGCCTCCAGTGGACACTCATGGAACTGCAGTTTTTTCCACTCATGGCCTTGCTTCTTTCAACATCGGACATTGCTGTTGTCCTGACAGAGGTGTACGGGGAATGATTCTCCACTATTACAGTTTACCTGATGGGATATTCTGTTGAATGTGCTGTATAAGTGTCTAAAGGGCCAGAAACTTTTACTTTACATTACTAACAATTTTATTTTTTCTGAGATGTAAACATGTGGCATATTGTAAAGACAACAATTAAAAAGCCTGTGCAGCAGCTCCCTATTGTGATCAATGCTACCTGTAACTTTTTTTTTAAATCCTCCAGTCCTCTATGTTGTTAAAAGCCATAAGTTTCATACCTACCACTGAACAAACAGGTCTCACTCAATAGTCACCTCTGTCAGGTACGGTATGTTTTGCTAGCATTTGTTTGATTGTTGACAGGATAGCTCAAAAAGTTATAAACAGATTTCAATAATTTTTTTAGGGAATGTTGGTCCTGGTACAAGGAAGATTTAATTATATTTTGATGGCCCAAACCTGAATGCAGATTCAGGAATTCTTTATGGATTTGTTGACATTGCAAGATAGTGCAGTTTTCCACATTTTTGCGACTAACTCAAAAAGTTCACAACAGATTTTCATGAAATTCTCAGGGAATGTTGGTCAAGGCACAAGGAAGAAGTGATTGGATTTTTGGTGGTGTTCCAAATCGGGATTTGGATCCTAGATTTTTTTCAAAGGATTTCTTAACAGTGTGAGATATAGCAGCATTTCACATTTTAATAATTACTTGCACGTCAGTGTTGGAGATGTCTATGCAGAGGTTCGAGCACTCGCAGCAGCTCTAGTTCTGGTGATGTCATGCCATATGTTAAATCTTTACTGAAAAATATCAATAAATATACTGTGTAATTGTCTATACTGCAATAAAAAACTGGGATATAAGTTCTGGTCTGTATCACTGAGCCTTAAGACCTGGGTCATGTTATTTTGTGTTTCCAGGTGAGAATCAAACCAAAATTCAGAAAGAAAAATATGCTGCCTTTACCAAAATTCGCATCAAACATATCCATCCACATAATCTGACTCACACTTCCTGGTACAGAGCATTTAGCCCGCTTGAGGACACTTCAAACCAGCCGTAATGTGCAGCTTTTGATGTTGCTTTAACAGCCCGTACGCCCCCATTCACAAAAAAAAGATTGACGCATGCAGAGAATTACCACCGCCCATCCCGAACCATTCACACTCACTCAAAAAGCGCACACTTACGCAGGCCTGTGCCTTCATTTTACGCATTTACACCCCGAAACACAGCGCCTGCACGGCCCTGGACTTGTTTGTTGTATGTACATTGCAATAAAGCCTAAGGCTCGGGCCGTGCACTAAAAATAGCTCAGCAACAATCGGCATAATAAACATCGCCTGTGCATTCCCCCTCCCTCAGATTGCCTACACACTTCCCGCCCGCTACAGTGCAACAAACCGAGAGCAAATTCACACTTAAAGGCTCCAAAGATGAGAAATGATCCGCTCCAGGTGTAAACACGACTCCAGCGAGCAGGCAGCTGTAAAAACGAAACCGGGGAGCCGAAGCAGAAGCCGAGCAGAGCAGAAACTTCAGCCGGACATTGTTTTGATGAATCCTGTCTGTGCATCGCATCCCTGCCTGAATATCAACATCAAGAGCTCGGCTACACACTCATCCCACAGGCTCACAAAAGCTCCTACAGCTCACCTACGAGGGCCAGGAGGCAGCCAGGGGTCCCAACATGTGTCCCGCAGAGATTTTAGTCCTCTCCCATGATAGACTCGGAGCTTTTTCTCAGCAGAAAGGGAGGGGGACGAAGAAATTCATCTCCTGACAGATTCCGCCATACTGGATTTTTGTTACAGCCACAGCGTCACATGGAGCGCCCCTTACTTTTACCAGGGGCGGGCTTTCGAGATGAGAGAGAGCAGGATCAGGATCTGTGCGAATTATGGACAGAGTGTCAGGATCATAAGGACAATTATTAAAGAAATGTAAAGATATAAGCGTGTCTTGTGTTACGAGGACGAGCAAGGAAATGTGGCACACAAAAACACTTGCACCCATTAGTTTTTGTTTTAATTTCAATTTGACTTTTTGTTTTTAATTTATTGTTTTTCATACAATTGCTGATTATATGTTTTTATTTTTTAATACGTAATAAGTTTTGACGATGAGCTATGAGGTCAGATATGAAATAGCATGTTGAACTTCTAAGTTAAACAATAGAATAACAAGATAAAGTCTTAAATGTGAAACAGAAAGTTAAAAAACGTGAGAAAACCTCATTGTCATGTCATGAAATATTAGAATTATAAGAGAAGGATCAAAAGTATAAGATAGGGTGTCAAAATGATGAGGAAATAAAAAAATATGATAAGCTGTAACACTTATGAGAAAAAAAATTATAAGATACATTCTCACAATGACGGGAAAAAAATAAGATAATTCATCCTAATTATGAGGGAGGAAAAAAGAATGAGTTTAAAAATAGTCATTAAATTAGATTCAGAAAGTCATGAAAAGTCAAAATTATTAATAAATAATAACTCACAATTATAGGACAAAATCAAAGTCTTTGTGCAACAGAAAGTCAAATTTATGAGAAAGAAGTTTTTGAAATGAAAAGTCATAATTATCAGCTTAAAATATACACTTAACAGATTTAAGAATAAATAAATAAAAAAGATAATAAATAAAAGTAGCGTTAACGAGATTAAGTCATATAAGATAAAATTCAAATAACAACATGGAAAAGTGAAGAAAAGACAAAAAAAGTCAGAATTATAATATATATATAATATATCAAGTATTATGATTAAAAATCTCTCAAATTCAGATAAAATGTCAAAATGATTGAATGAAAGTCTGACATGTATGATAGAGAATCAAAATACGAGTTAAATAGTCATATTTATGGGATACAAAGTCAGTTATTGAATAAAAAGTCATACTAAAGACACAAATAAATAAAATTACAGGATAACGAGTCAAAATCATGAGATAAGAAGACAGCTGCGAGTCACTCAAAAAAAAAAAATGAAGCAAATAAATATTGAGAAAGTCGCCTTGTGATACTGACTTTTGACCAGAAAAAGTTGAAAACAAAAGGTCACTGTGATGTAATATTCATTGTATTCATTTTTTAAACAATGTGGATAAAGCCAGCTTTCTTTAAGCATATCAGTCCCAACTGGCTTGAAACTTGAAATTTAAAGTTTGCATTTACATATTGTTAAAAACTCATTTTCAACATCCAACATGTTTCTCTGAAATCTTATTTCCAACATAAAGCTGTGCTGCAGTCATTTGCTAGTCTTCCCATTCTGCTTGTATTACATTCAACTTTTTCAAAATTAGGTCTTATTTCTAACTTTTCTTTCACTACAGGGAATTTTACTTCTCACCTTTCTCTGTTATATTTTAAATTCCACACAGTAAATCACTGCCCCATTATTAAAGCTCCCTTCTTATGAATCTCTCTGTTTTCCTTCATTTGATTTAAGTTATTTGTTTAAGTAAAGAAATATGTGGCTTATGCTAAACCATAACTGCTGTAAAATGAAATATATCATATTAAGTGGCTGAAGCAAACATAAATCAGCAACAACAGAATATGGTCAAAAAGGAAATTCTCATGCTAAAGCCACTTAGTTAGAAACTTTCCCCACTTATTCTAACAAGTGCTGCTGTAAAACTCTGATAACATGCATTAGAAAACCTAACGACCAGCATTACTTCATCTTTAATATCTTTATGATGTTTTCATCTGCTGTAGATGCTGTTATACTCACATAGGAGCCTCTGTGTCTGTGCTTCACTATAATGACTTTTTAACAACATTTTCTGCTCCACAGAAACAGTTTACTGTCATTATTACATTTTAGAAGACAAAGTCTGTTCTCACCCCTACGTGTTCACTTTATGAGACCTTGATCCTGCAGTTTGTTAAATTCAGGGATTTCGATGTTATTCAGGTGTGGCTGAGGGTAAATGAGGGCACTTTTATTACTATGCAGACTACCATCTTGATAGCAAATGACTTCAGGTAAACTTTGAGTTTTACACAATAAATAAGTCCTAAAGTCACTAAATTATGTTAAATAGTATTTTCTCTCCACTGGGGTCACAACAGCTCTCGTTTTCTAACAGTCTGTCATCTCCACATGTTGTTCACTAGTATGTTTGTGTTTTTGTAACGACAAAATTTTATAACTTCCCTGAACTACTACAGTTGATGCTGATACCTTTGAGACACAAGAGGGTTCATGCTTTTAAGTTCTTTATCTTATTCTACCTTTGGGAACACAAATAATGATTTCAAGGATTTTCTTGAATCCATGCACAAATATCCACTCTGATTCAATGATGAACTAACGGAATTTTGGAGGCCATAGGTCAAAGGTTAGCACCATGGAGCCTCGTAATCATCCCTTGTTCATGAGGTTGATTTCCCAAGGATGCCTTGGAGGATTTTTATTGAATTTAAAACAAATATCCTCTTTAATTAAAGTGTAAACTGATTAGATTCTTGAGGTTATACATTAAGGTCTTGGGCTCTTATATCTATGCTTTGCTTATGAGGTTCCTGCAAATCACACCACAACAAAAATCTGTCTTTGGCATGACCGTACTTTAACTATCAACCACTAGAGATCGATACTCAGCAGGCAGGAGTTCAAGTTAGCATCTCAAACTTGATTATTAATGCAGTTTCTGAATGACAAATGAGTGTTTTTGTCCCCCCACTTAAAAGTAACCCCCCATATTGAGGTTCAAGGTTATTACTATTACCGTCATTATTTTGTAATTGTTTAATTGTTACAGTCAATTTCACACTGTCTCTATTGTCTAATGATTGAGTCATGTTTTCTTTTCAGTTGTAACTTGTTCAATAAAAACATTTGATCACAAAAGTTAAAAGTAATCACCTCAAAGCATCCTCTTTAACTTTACTTCAAGTAGCTTTAGTTTTCTGTTTTATGAACCACTGGCTGCCATGATAACATTTCAGTTTGTGTTGTAGGAGCATTCATGCTGTCATGATAGAAAGTAATTTGCAGCCTGAGATGTACTGCCGCATTACCAGCTTCCCTCCATTATTCAACACTTTCCATAAGCAGTAGTGGCGAAATGAAACCAACATTTTTATCCAATTCTGGCTCATTGCAACATGAAACTCCCTCCCCTCTGCCTCCACTGATCCAATATGCTTTTATTTCCATTACTTCTATTTGATTTTGCGCCTCAGCAGCCACCCACAGGCAAAGCAGCGACACCAGCGCCTGGTTTAGCTGACTTGATTACAGTAATATGCTAACCAGGTTCAATATGGGCTACATCTGCAGGCAATGATCCTGCTATTATTCACCAAGTGTAGGTAGACGCCATAGTGCTGCGAGGAATTAAGTCTGCGCTCATTGGTTTCTGTGGCAGCCCTGGGCTTCTTTGATGGCTCAGAGAAGTTCACAGAGAAAGTTTGGAGGGTTAGATTGGGAATCTTAATGGACCGGGTTAACTTAGAAAGAGTGGAAGTGTTCATCACTGACAGAGTTGGAGCCAGGGTGCCATTTAGCCAGGCTGAGACATTATGATGAATGCCTTCATCCAAGGACTTGAATGATTTAATTATAAGTTACGTCAGAAATATATTACCTCAAGATTAATATTTCAGATTAAAGTATTATTGTTAAATACTCATTGCTTCATAGCTCAGTCAAATTAGCCCATGTTAGCTCATTAACCAAAGCCCTCGTGTTTCAGTTCACTTACATTTATATGTAAGAGAAAATTTTAACAAATGTATACAAACTAGAAACTGTAGATTCATAATCAGCTCATGTTGAGGTAGATTGTACCAACACTGTGTCTGATTCCCCCAATTCAAATGTTTTATCTAACTTTGATTATTCTTTTATCATATTTAAATCAACCTTTCTTATGTTATACCTTATTATGACATATATGTATCAACCACATTTCTTGTTAAAACAGAGTCTGAAGCTGGTAGATAAAGTTTATGAAGTTTATGTTTATATTATTATAGCTTCTGCAATCACATCAACACTCCACTATTTTAATCAATCTATTGTGTGTTTCTTTGTGCTGTATTTCTATTCTTCATGGTTACTTATGTGTTAAAAAGTTTTGCAGCAGGTTTTGATATTCTTTTTCTTCACATTTTTCAGTGTCCCAGCTGTTCTGAAATAGTGTCATTGTTTAAAAATTTTGTCACAAAAAAATATTCCATTGAGGCACACTTGTCATTCACATTTTGAGCACATGCTGCACAATATATATTTTATATTTTATCACTGTTGATATATGAATTTTAGAGAAAACAGATAACAGATGTCTGAATTTATTGCAATAATTACATAATATATGAATATCAACATATTTTGGAAAACACCTGAGTCTTTCTAAACATATTCTTGTACTAAGATGAAACTCACCCTCTGAGTAATTGCTGCAATATTGGGTGAAAAAAGTTTAATTTTGGATGAACTAGAAACATGTTGAAAATATACCATAAATAAACTTAATGCTGAAAACATATGTTTCATGTTTGTCTATGTGTTGGTACCGGACAAATAATCTCACAAATTAATATATTCAACTGTTTGTTTATAGCTGAGCCATGCAGACCTTTGGATATATTGGCCTACCCATAGTTAACACTTTAAACATTTAATCACAGTTCGTTAGCAATGCACATCCTTAGAATGTTAACGTGAATTAATAATTCAATCTAAAGAGATAGATCCAGTTTATGTCTGTAAAACTTGATTTTTTTAATATCTTAATATGTTCAGTCAGCCTAGAATAGAAAGAAGGTTAAGATCTGTTGCATTTCAGACTGTTGTTTCTTATATTATTTTTATTGCTAGCTTTGCTAAGTGTCAAATGTTTGTAAATTTGTGAAAATGTCTTCCAATATGTCTAAAAATTATTTTACTGATATAAAAAGGACCAGTTTTCATGTCATTACACTGCAAATAAAAACACAAATACACTTATTTAACTGGCTACATCTGATTGTTTTCATGTCTTCATTCAGTTTACAATTTCAAGTTTTATTTGCTATTGGTAAATTGCCATAATAATGATAACATGATTTTATTAAAGTGCTTGAAATGCTCGGTTTTAGTTTTAACATTTTTAAAAGTAGTTTATTTGATTTTTAGGAATTTGTTCCTCACTTTAGCCAGCTGTCATTTGGCTGCTATCAGCTTTTTTAAGACTATTCAAGCTCCTTTTAGCTAGTGTGCTAATATTTTGCAAACTTTCTCACGAGTTTAAGCACAAAAGCTGAGTCACGCTTTTGGAATCTGAATTACCTGTTTGATATTCCATGATCATATTATTATAACCTTTAATATTCACCTATCTCATTATAGTTTCTTCTGTGAGCGTTCAAACACCATCTTTCACCTTCCCTCCCCAGAGGCCTGGGCCCACCAGCCGTTTCTCATCTGTCTCAAGGGCACTTGAGCAGAGCGGGTACTTAAACCTGCAGAAGCCCTGACCTTCCCTCACTATCACCACTTTTATTACTGCCAAGAGTCCTCTTTTTATTATTTCTAACTTGGTCCCAGCTTCGGAGCTGAATTTATTAATCGAGGTCGCTCCTCTTTTGGAGTACAGGGGAGGCCCATTGGGACCGCCGTTACCATGGCAACAGAGGATTATAATTTGTGTGGAGAAGAGCGCCGGAGCACCGGTTACGTAAGGCAGTCGGTCTTGGAGGCATCTCTGATGTTGTGCTTGAGTAAGCTCTTTAGTCTTAAGCCCTGTATGTCTGCAGACCCTCTTACTATGTTGTAGCATATTTATAAAGACATTAAAGGGGCCATAAGAAAAACCAGGTCTGTGCTGAGAGGACATAATCCCTCAGTTTACATGCTGGACTATCACCATGTTCACTCTCATGCATGTTAAATACAGTTTACAGTCAGTGAGTGCACAGACATGCAAGCATGAAAGCCTCATGATATACATTCACCTGTACATTTAACAAAATAGACGCTTACTATATGATTTTAATCTCTTTTTTACCACTAATCTCGTCTTAAAACTCATTTAATTCTTCTGTTTTTTTTTTTTTAAATGAAATAAGAATGCCAGCATGCTCAAATATCTTATGTTCATTTCAGTACATGGGGTTGTGTGACTCGAGTTCACTTCAACGTGCTCTTTGTCAGGTGATGTATTGGACTGCCTTTGTCATCACCTGCCGTCTTCTCCAAGACGTCCATGCTGTTATTGTCTCATCATGTATTATGTATTAACTTTAAGCTAAAAGAGTCATCACACAGCAGCAAAGAAACACAAAACTGTTTCAAGATGGACACTAACAACTCACCACCACAGCTGGCACACAGCAGGCTGTGGACCAGGCTTGCTGTCAACACGCCACTGGCTGCACTGCTTACTATGCTCTCCTGTCAGGATGCTAACATGTGGATCATAATTATAGATTTTTAAGGATTTCACAAAATCCACCCTAACATTGCTTTGAACTGAATGCTACAGGGTACTCTAGCTACATCCAAAAGACCAAAGACATGCTCTTTAGGTTAAAGGGATACGCCAACATTTTCTTTGTTTTCAGGTCTTTCCTCACTCTCGAGTCCATGACAAGCAGAAAGACACCATCCTTTCATCTGTGCATGCAGTAACAACAGAAACGGCCAAAGCTTGCACACCGCTAGTTAGCTTAGCTCAAAAACTGGGCGTCAATGGGTAGCGTTAGCCTGCCTCTGGCTACAGTCATCAGATGAACTCTTCATCTGACTTCATCTCAGCTAACTAGCAGTGGGCAAGCTCTGGCCGCCTCTTTCTTGTTACTGCACGCACAGTCAAAAGAATGGTGTCTATCTGCTTGTCATGGACTCAGGAGTGAGGCAAGACAAGAAAACAATGAACATGTTGGCGTATCCCTTTAACAGGCGACTTGAAATTGTTATGCCCTAGTCACACATTCCCTTTTCTCATAGTGACAGTGCACGACTTTAAATGATTGGCAAGGCTGGTTTGATCGGCATGATACAGGAAGAAATGACTGTCGCTCCCCTGGACACACCCCGTAAATACACCGTCAATACTGCTTCTACCGCGCTTCTACAGCGCCTCAGGGGCGTTCGTCCCACTTCAATTAGGTCAATAAAACGATTCGACAAGGATTCCATGAATTTCCATCCCGCTGACACGACGTCAGCCCTGTTTGAGCCCAGTTTGCGTCACATAAGCCCTGATTGAGCCTCATCGCTTGTGTCGCCTTGAAGGGGACACAGTCGGGGCACAAACGGATACGTCCTTGTCAATCGTCCTCAGAAAGCTTTCAGGATTGAGCCACGATCACGATTAGGACTGCATTAGGCTCCCATCCTGCTATACTGAGAGCGGCGATTCTCCACGACAGTTTTGAACAGTTCAAAACAGTCGGGACCCTTCCCCGTTCCCCGGCGTTCGTCCACGACTATACAACGCTGATCCAGATCAAGTAGCGCATGCACCATGACTAAAGCACGTTTCATCAGGATTATGAGAATCATGCACAATCACCATGAGAAACAGGAATGTGTGACTGTGGCTTTAGTAAGTCTGAGTGCCTGGTTGTTTGTCTCTATGTGTCAGTCCTGTGGTTGGCTGGTGACCAGTCCAAGGTGTACCCCAACTGTCACCTAATGATAGCTTGGATAGCCCCTGTTACCCAGAACGAGATAAACAGTATTGATATTAGCATCTATTTTAAATGGGTAAATGTTACTGTAGGTCTAAACAGTTCTGCTACTATTTTGCATCAAGGAGAGAATCTGTCATCTCCTCCCTTCCAGTCTCCAGGATCATTGGCTGATTGGTGGATTCAGGAGCATCTTAACTAAGCTACCTTACATGGCTTCTGCTCCAAACACAGATCCTGAGTAATGACGTTCCAAAAATATTCCATGATTTTGGCCGGCAGCTGGAAAAGGAGCAGCGCTTCTTCAATCAGGTCCCGTAAAGTCAACAGGCGAGTGTGTTCCGGCCTGCTCAAACTACCGCTCAGCCACCACAGCGGACACATCACAGGCGGGCTGTGGACCAGGCCTCTTGCAGTGAACACACAACTGGCTGTTAGTGGTTTGAGAAGGGAAGCTGTCATCTCACCCAGCGTGGTCCCACATGAGTCAGACGCAGCATGCAGACAAAGCGGGCAGACCTCAGCGTCATAAAGAGGGTTTGCAGTGCCAGCAAGAAAGAAAACATTTCTAACATCTTTGACCCTGTTAAAGCAGCGCTAAAGAGATGTCATGTTTGCCGACAGACGTGGACCACAAACAAAGGACTGGGCCGGTTTATTTCACCTTTTGTGAGTTGGCAGATACTCCAGATGCCCAAATACATAACCTGACATACTTAAAAACTTTTACTGAAATACTTTTCATCATGTGTCCCCTTATAGCTTAAACTGGAAGCTCTGTGCAGACCATTTTACAAGAGACATCACAGCATTAGCTCAGGGTAAACCATGGGGGCAAAACAGGCAGCACAGAAGTCAAACTGATCAACTGAAGACATGTTTGTACCACACTGTGTGACTGCATGTACTTCAGTGCAGTCTTGGTATTTGAATGCCAAAAATGGATTAATCAGTGTTAATATGTGTTCCCAGGGTAAAAAAAACAGGTGATAGTCATGGCTTTCAGCAAAATGCTAATACATGTCTGCTAACATCCTCATGGACCCTGCAAGCACATCCAAACAGCTGCAGCATTTTAACTGATATTGTGCTTAACTTGAAAGTTTTAAAAGTTCATAAATAAAAATGAATGACTCCTCTTTGCCAAAGTCCTGCTATTAGCTCAATGCTGATATTCTCAAGCTAGGTTGCTGGTGTACTGACATGCTCTTAGACCATGGAAACACATTTATGTGCAACAAGTATTGGACTGAATTTCAGCTTGAATTTGGTTTTGGAAAAAAATTAACAGTTCCCGCTCTTGTTAGCCAAAGAAACACCATGAGCAAAGTTCTATTGTCAGCATGCTAACATGCTTATGGACCCTGTTAACCCGTAAAGCTGCACTATAATGAAATTAAGTTCAAATTTGATAGAGACCCAGAGATAAAATTCTTAAAAGCTCTGATTAGGCAAAATAATCAAGTTTAATCTTTGGAGGTGTGCTGGCATGCTAACAGCAGTGGATGTTTTTATCTTTAGCAGTTTTGGTTTAGCAGTTTGGTTTTGTGTTTTAGCTGAAGAAGTCCTTAAAATTGTCTCACATTGGATCAAACTATGACTCAAACTTGAACAGTGACAGAGCACACACTTCTCGTCGCCACTGAGTTTAAACATGAAAGACAACACTTCCCACATCTCACATTCAATTTGTCAGCATGTGACGAGGCTCTCTAGCATTTATCAATGCTTCCATGCAGATGAAGCCCTTTTTCTTGTATTTTTGATCGCTTATATTTGAAAATGGGAGATAAAGAGTTTCCAAGATGACATAAAAGTGAACTGTTAACAGTGAGAAGAGAGTAAATGGAGCCATAAAGAGTTCTTGTTAAAAAGAAGCAGAGTCAAGGCCTCTTATGGTTGAGCCAGTTAGTCTAAAACTTTCCATCAAAGCCTCAGCGAGCTGCATGGAGTAATTACCTCTCACACAGCAACAGCTCCCAGGCCTTATTAATGATACTGCTGGTGTGTGTGTGTGTGTTTAAAGGTGCTCGAGCAGAGTGTGTCTTTCCATGTGTGTGTGCCCATAAAGTAACAGCACCCCAGAGTGTCCTGCTTTTCAGACATAAACCAGCTTGCCGAAGTGATAAACCGGGAAATGTTGTTATGACGGCTCGCTCCTGGTCTCTGGCTGTCCCGATGACGGAGGAGAGGAGCCCACCCAAAGTGCCTTTCCAGTGCATCTGGGTAAAAATAGGAAGATTTCAAAACACAAGTACATAACCAAACTTGAAAGCTCTGGGAGAAAGAAAACTTCACAGGCGCTGAACCATCCCCATCACCAGCGCATTTGGCATCATTCAAGGAATTGAACAATTTATGGCTGTAATAAGTCAGCCACTGACTTGCTTTGAGCTGGATAAAGTGATACTTATGCTCAATAACACCTCAAAGGCTCACAAGTTGGGGATCCCCTGCTCCTATTTCTGCTCAATGCTAATACAGCTAGCTAATGCAGCAGTAGCGTACTCTCACGTAGTGTAGTGTGACGAACCAGCCATAAGCCTTGAGATCATTAACGCTGCCACAATAACTGCTTATTACAGCAGAATATGACTGAATGCTAACATCAGCACTTAAACATACTCATGTTCCTTAAACAGTTATGACAAAGTTGCTTATTTGACAGAAATCTAGCTTCAGTTTTGAGGAAGCTGTGTGTGAAAGATCCTATACCTTAAAGGTCCCGTGTCCCATGTTTCTATTTTTATTTATATTTCTGTTTATATCTATCTTTTTATATATCCTTTTATCTGCTATAAATGCTGCTACTGGAATTTTAATTTCCCTGAGGGAGTCTTCCAAATGGATAATGAAGTTTTATCGAATCGAATCGAATCGAATCTATGTCCTGCAAAATCAATTTTCTTTGCTTTTAAATGTTGTTGAGTGGGTTAAGACATTAGAAGAACATGACACCTTTGACAAAACTCTCAGTTCAGAAAAAAGTGCAGTGTCTCTTTAAAGAAATTGCCCCTTAATACGCTTTGCTTTTTACTTCTTGGGGTTTATGATGTCATAACTATACAGCCTCCGCCTACATGTGTTTTCTGCTCACCACAGGCAGACACCATGAGTGTTTTGGAAGTCCTTTCCACAGCCTGAAACCCCTCCTCCCCCTTCCCATGGCAGCCAATCAGCACAGAGCTCATTAGTTTAGCCTCCTGTAGTCTCCCTCAGATCCGAGCGTTTCCAAAGGGGAGGGAAAAAGAGCTGCATCTGATACTCTACTGAGTCAAAATTTTTATTTTTTTTTAAATTAAACTGAAATCAAATTCTTGCTTTTATGAAACCCAAGACATGATAAAATTGGTCAAACACAAAAGTATATGGGACCTTTAAGTTAGCCAAAGCTGTGTTTTTCAGCTAACTGCAACATTACAGCCTACATATTTGTCAGTGACAGAATCTTCGTTTTTTTTAGTCACATATACTTAAGTGTAGTCTACTCTTGTGGGATGAAATACCTTGAAAGAATACGGTAAAGTTTACACAAATTGTAGTCATTTAGAAAAGAAACAATAGCGTGTATCTTTTTTTTCAAGTGACAAAGTGCTATTTGATGAAGTATGAATTGAGATCAGAAGTCTAAATATTTAACATGACTACATTTTTAGCCCACCGGAATATATTACACAAAAAAGCTGTTAATCCATACTTTATGCTAGCAACAGCTCTCAAAGAAATGTTTAGACTCTAACAAGATGTCCTCAAAATGCTAGAAAAAAGGAAAACTAAAAGTATTTTAAGGGTGACTTGACTTCTTCAAGCCCATAATTTATGTTTTATTGGTTATCGTGGTTGCTAAGAGAGCTGAATCACAAGTTTTCTGAGGTTAAACCAGTTCTCAATCCATGATGTACATATAATACTTCCTGTAAGTGTAGATACAGACTGTACTGATGCCAAAACAAGTACATTCCGGCTTTCTGTAAGCTATTCAGCCATGTTGCTCATCCCTAATGGATTATTTTAGTGTTGTGGACATTTTCTGACTTTAATTTATGAAGCACACCACTTTAAGGAGCTGCTAAGCCTTAAAGAATTCCCAGTGTCTGGCTTTTAATGGAGACAGAGTGTGTCCCGTGATAGTCTGACTGTTGTTTCAAAGGCTTTAGGTGGAAAAAATGTGATATGTTTTGGTAAGAAAATGGGATAATTCAATTATAAAGAAAATACCAGCTCTTGAATTTGAATCAATATCATCAATTAAATAAAAAAGGCCACCAAGTGCTGTAAAAATGTCCAAAACTGATTGATAATTCTGTATAAATCAGGAAAAGTTGGTAAGTAGAAGCTGAATGAAGTATTTTGTGGTACAACTAAGAGAAAGTAGGTGAAATAAATTGTCTGTCATACTTTTCCAGCATCAAAGTCCAACGGGGACTTAATAAATCTTTCTCTCGCTGCAGATTCAAAATGTCTAAATAACATTCGCCCTCATGTTTCCACATCTCCCCACATCATGAGGTGGTTGTATTTTTCCAGGGAAGGCTTGAAACGGCGGACATGGGCAGCCAGTAAAACTTCTTTGGGCACGCGGTCCCTAAACCCTGCCAGCTGCGTACAGCAGGAGACATAAAACCTCAAAAACCTGAGGTAGACAAACTGTGTTAAGTGTTCATAAAATATCTCTGGCTGGGGAGCGTTTGATGGAGTGATTGAAGGAAAAAAGGAATGAGCTGCTTCTGAAATGGAGGACAGATTTGGTATCAATGTAATGTGTATTTCTGCAGTCTAGGTCAAGCTCAAGAGTGCTTTAAGAGGATGGATTCAAGCTTTTTTGAATATAAAATTGCTCCTTCACAATGTTTTCATGAGTTTTTTTGCTCTTATTTGAATGCAATTTATTTTACAGACAAACACTAAGCTATTTAAACTTTCATTGAGCCAGTTTTCTGCCTTTTTAAAGCTGATAAGATGGCTCATATTATTCTCATAGTCAATCAGAAACAGAAAGTATCATTGCACAACCTTCCCGCTGCTAATGACAGACAAATAACCTGCAGTTGTGTGACACCACACCTGTTCAATGGTAGTGTAGATAATGATAATTATGACTCATAGCTGTATAAGCTCGTAGTTTGCTGCTCTCTTCACTGAAGGCCAGTGAGTGTTAGTCACAGAGGGAATAATAGAGAATTATCTCTGCACCTACAAGAGGGGACATGTAGCTGCAAACAGGTTGTAAGCACATTTAACTGAAAGAGGGATCTCATTACCATTATATAATTAGAAATAATTAACAGTGATTTTTGTAAGGGAAGAGATGGTTCAATTCTAGTATCTTTACTGTCTCTACTTTGTTTAAATGCCATAAAGGGCTTTAAAATACTTATGTATAAAAGGAGCTATACAAATAAATTTACCTTGGCTTACGTCTTGAAATCCTTTGGTGCATGAGGATCCTGGCGTTTACATACCTTTGCCGAAAGTAAAACCACAATGCTGCTGAAATTAATTTTCCAAGCCAAGTCCAGTTAGAGTATGTTGCTGCCTGGTTCTGTTTTCTGGATTGTTGTGTCCCTGATTGTCCTCCTGATAAAGTTACAGACAAAAACATGAAGACGCATCACAGAAGAGAAGAAAATCATGACAAAAAGTTTATTAAGAAGTACTTAAAATAACCAGAAATCCATCTTCTACTGCTCATCATGGGCAGGGACAGTGGGCCTAGAAGGTCAGCTGAGACTTCCTGTTGCCACAGTCACAATTTCCAGTTCCTCCTGCTCAATTCCAAGGCAATTCCAAGGCCAGATAGGATAGGTAATCCCAACAGCGGGCTCTGGGTCTGCCCCTGGGGTCTCCTCCCAGTTGGATGTGCCCAGTCAATCTTAGGAGGAATCCTAATTTGAAGCACTAACCACTTTAACTGTCTCCTTTCAATACGAAGGAGCAGGAGCTCCACTTTGAGTTTCCACTGGATGTCTGAGCTCCTCCTCCTAACTCTAAGGCTGAGCCCAGCCACCCTCCTAAGGAATCTCATTTCGACTGCTTGTACCTGCGATCTCATTCTTTCGGTCATAACCCAGAGCTAATTACCATAGGTGAGGGTTAGAATGAAGATGGAGCGGTAAACTGAAAGCTTTGCCTTGTGGCTTTAATCTCTTTACCACAAAAGTTTGGCTCAGAGTCTGCAGCACTGCAGATGCTGCACCAATCTGCTCAGCCATCTCTCAGTCCATTTTACCCTCACTTCTGAACACTTAAAAAAAAAGAGTATTATTCTTAAGAATGCACAATATTACAGGTACAATATCAGTATGTGCAGATATTGGTCTAAAAAGTTGTATATTAGCATCAGTTCATATTGATTTTTTTGCGGATATTTACAGATGATATATCAGCCTACCACAATGCTTCAGCTTATCATGACTACATTCAACATTTAAAAAGTAAAGAGTTTCATATTCTTAAAGAGGTAAATGTTTTTTTCGTGTTTTACATGTTTCTTACTCAAATAGGCTGTCTCAATGAAAGCAACAAGTCAGTTAACATAAATAAAATATTTTGTGCCCTGTACAAAAATATCAGTATCGGTACTGGTGGTAATGAGTTTGGAAATATTGGAATACTGGTAAAAATTAGGGATGCAAGATATTGGATTTTTGCCGAAATACCATATGCCAATATTCCCAAACTTGTCATTGCCTTTAACGACATTTTTGGGCAAGAGTCTGAGGTATCTCCTTTACTAAAATTGAGCTCTTCCTCTCATTTTGAAAGCGTATTTGTGTCAGAAACTGATGTCAACCGAGGAAAACAACATGACACTCTCTAGAAGAAGACACTAATGTTTTTAGAATGTAAGCATTCAGCAATAATAGTGTGAAACACTGCGCTATATTCATACATTCTCAGGGTACTACAGTCAATATATCCGTTACATATGTCAAAAATATCGGCTGTAGATATTCGAAGAAAAGTTGATATCTGCTGATACAGACATCATACCGATAATGTCGTGCATACTTAATTATTTAACAAGAATTAAGACGTAAGGTTGACGTGATTTTTCACTTTTTGCTCAAATTGACTGAAAAAAAATTAAATCTAATTTTAAAAAGTAAGGACATAAAAACAGAACAAGTACAATGCAGTCTAAATTTCCTTTACAACGGTGTCAGAAAATATCTCAATATTCTATATAGGAATTGAAATTGCTATTAAAATGCCTTTATGTGACTAATGCCTTTAATATACTCATTAAAAGATAAACTAACAGGACAGCGTTAAACTGTAGAGCGCCATATTTAGCATTTTTAGCACTTTACTAGCATGCTACAGAATATTTGATATAAAATACTCAATCCGTTTTGTGTTCATTTTAACTTCAATTTGGATAAACAGTTATTTAAGGAGTTTAATTACCTTTCTGTTCAACCACCTGCTCCTTAAATTCATTTTAAAACTCCTTCAGTCTTTTCTCATTGCTGTAACGACACCGCCATCTTGTGGAGCCGTTAGCCAAAGACGTTGGAGCGACAGTTGGTGTCTACGTCATCAGCGCGCGCCTCTCTCTCCTCTCTGCTGCATGTGAAGAAAACATGGAGAGCAGTCGCTCGGACATTTAACTACTTTTTACCTCAGTAAACAGAACACTAAATGAGATTAGTGTGGGCAAGGGTGTAACGTATCGCCTTGTATCGACGCTGTTAGAAGCTAAGAGTGAATTAGCCTAAATTCAGGTGAGCTGGTTCTACTTTCTCTGTCACTTTGCTGTTGCTTTATAAGCTCTCAGTCGGAATGGATAACACAGAGGGAAGCGCCATAGAGCTCCATGGAGATGAGGAAATAGTTGAAGTAATAGATCTAAATGAGTCTGAGCCTTGTCCAGGTGAGTGGAAACCCTTTTGACAGATAACTGTTTGTTTTATTTATCATTCCTGATCTAATCCACGCTCATTTCTCAGATGATTTGGCTGATGATCTGGAGGATGTTGACTTTGAGGATGCTGGAAACGCAGAGGATGATAATGAAGGCTGGGAGACAGAGGATGAGATGGAGGCTGAGGCTGAGCAGGATGACAGTGAGCTCACCTTCTCCAAACACACAGGTAGAGCCTCACCTTGGGTTAAATGTTTGTATTGTCATGTCACTAATTTGTCCAAATAAAGCATTCTCTCTGCTCTCTGTCCAGGCTCTGTGTTCTGTGTCAGTCTGGATCCAGCCACAAACAGCATGGCAGTGACAGGAGGAGAGGATGATAAGGCTTTTGTTTGGAAGCTGAGCGATGGAGAGGTCCTGCTGGAGTGTGCAGGTGAGACTAATAATAGTAGTTTATTTTGCAACATGTAAAAACTAAAACATAATAGATTAAGTCCTCAGAAAGCATTATTCTGATGTTTAGGGATGGACACTGTTGGATTTTTGCTGAAATCTGATTTGGCGATATTTCCAAACTAATAATCATTGATACCAACATATTTTGTCAAAAGCACAAAGGCCTCAATTTACCTGAAGTTGACCTGTGTTTTCATTCTGACAGTCTATTTGTGTTAGAAATAGATGTGAAGCAAGAGAAAGAATATTCTTCAATACATTTTACTTTTGATTTATACAAGCGGACATTTAACCTTTATAGTACATTCTGCAAATATTAAAGCCAATAAATAATAATCATGCCAATTTGCATGACTAAAATATCAGCTGTAAATATCAGTAAAAACGTCATAGTCAAGGTAATTATCTACAGATACGGATGTTGTTCTGATAATATTGTGCATCCCTACTAATGTTTACATCTGTGAATTTTATGCATTTTCAGAGAATGTAATTAAACTGTAGTACTGACAGCAAGTCACTCTTCAAATAACAATAATTTTAAGGTCCTATGTCCCAGTGTTTGTTTACATCACATCTTGGGTGTCTATTAATCAAGGATTTATAGGATCAGATGCAGCTCTCTCAGTATTTTCCTCTTATGTTGATAATAAGTGGAAAAATTGTATTCATGACGGCAGTTCCAGAGTTCAGGCTGCTTTTCTATGTCCCAACTAGTAACTTATCAGTAAATTTGCCTCAAGGTTTCTGAAATACATACAATTATGTTTTATGCATTTAAGCCAATCATAAAAAAGTGCATCCAGATACTCGCCCATATGAAAAACTCTGTAATTGTTTTTACCTTAAGGACACATAGAAAATGCTTGTTTTGCATGTTTGTTTCATAAAACTTAAAGACAAAGCATCCAAACTGACTGGAGAAAAGGACACCTTAAACACAAAAAATGATTTGTTTTGGTAACATGATTTTTTTCAAGAAAAACAACACATTAAATCAATAGATCTGAAATTGATTTATATTATTACACTCATTAAAACAAGATGGCAGTCCAATTATTGTATAGAAACTCTTCATCTTCATCATGCTAAATCTTTCTCAAGGCTTTCCATGCTCAATGTTCTTAAATGATGGATCTTGATAACAGATATTATTTGTTCGCTGCAGCTCATGAAGATAATTTGCTCTCATTTTGTACTGTTAGGGAAATAAATGCTGTCATTGTAATCTTCATGAAGTGTGACTTTCTTTAGCCACGATAAGAGGCTAAAGAGAAGAAAGAGACTGTTTACATCTGAAATTCAATGAGCTGGAATAGTTCATGTTTTTAAGTGGCTTTTAATGAAACGGAAGCCAAATGTTGACAAAAAAACCTTAAAAGTCTGTGGGATTTTGTGTTTTTGTCCCCTCAGGACACAAAGACTCGGTGACGTGTGCAGCTTTCAGCCACGACTCGTCCCTGGTGGCTTCAGGCGACATGAGCGGCCTGATCAAAGTCTGGAAAGTCCAAACAAAAGAGGAGATCTGGTCCTTCGAAGTTGGAGATCTGGAGGTGTGCTTTGACACGAGTGTGTCTGTTGAGTTTGTGTCTGTTGAGTTTGTGTATCTGTGAGTCCGTGTGGGAATTTTTTTTATTAGGCCGAAGGAATTTATGAGGAAATGAGGGGATGACAGCTCAGACGGAGAATTTTAAATGTTCATCCCTTCCTCAACCGCAAGTGCTAAGCTGCTCTTTATCAAGACAACACACATCATAATTATAGCCTCCCTTATTTGCCTCAGATTGGAAATAGCAGTGGAAATAATCTGCATTTTTGTTTAGCAGCTGTTAATGTGTGGTTGTCTGCCTGGTTTCCCCCTCAGTGGTTGGAGTGGCATCCCTGCGCTCCTGTGCTGCTGGCAGGAACCGACGACGGCAACGTGTGGATGTGGAAGATCCCGTCAGGAGACTGTAAAACCTTCCAGAGCTCCGCATGCCAGGCCACCAGTGGGAAAGTCCTTCCTGATGGTGAGAGTCGTGGGAAAAAAAAACTCAGGACAGAAAACTGCTCTTGAGTGTTTTAATTTCAGCCATTTTAGTCTTTAGTCGTGACATGAAAAATATGATAAGATATACAGAGGGGAAAAGAGCTTATTAACTAATAATGAATGTGCATTTTCTGTGCTTCTTCAGGGAAACGTGCTGTGGTTGGATATGAAGATGGGACAGTACGAGTTTGGGATTTAAAAGCGGGAAATGCCATCCACATCATAAAAGGTGAGTCAGCTCTGACAGTCAGTGTTCATAAGAATCCAGACTTATTGGGAAGCAATAACAACTTCATCAAAGTTCATGTTATGTAACTACTGCTGTTTTTGAGATATTTTTACTCTTAAATTGTGTCGGGGAAAAAAGTCCCTAAAGTCTCATTTAAGTGTCACTCTCCAGATTAGACATTTAGGATATTTTATTATTTCCTCTATAGCAACAAAGTTTGTAAGACCATAATAAATAAAAGTCATAAGTTGGTTTATAAAACCAGCAGACATCCATCAAGTTAAGTTACAACTTTATAAATAAGGCATGAAGGATGCAAATAAGATCATGTAAATAAATGACATCAAACTTTTGTGGGTAGTTAAAAGTGATTTAGCACTGAGTTACACTAAGACTTGAACAAATCCCTTCATGTCTTTATTTCTTTTGGCTTAAAACGTTATTCACAGTTATAATTCAGATTTTAAACCTGCAGTCAGTACAAAAGTCTCAAATGTGTACTTTTCATTTCTATTTTTTAGTTTATTTCTTGATACATTTTGATTAAGCTCTGCAAATTGGTGGGACAATTTGTCGTCATGTTGCTGGATTTTATTAGAAGTATATTTGCCTACATCTGGACTCATAAAGTACAAAGTCTCTCTCTTTGTAGTTTTTGGTCTTAATAAAAGAACATTGGGTAGAAATCAGCAAAAAAATAAACGTCCATGTGTTGTTATTCATCCCAACAGGTCAGGAGGGACACAAGGGGGCGCTGACCTGCCTGGCCTGCAATAAGGATGGCTCTCTGGTGCTGACGGGCTCGGTGGACGGGTGTGCAAAGCTCATGAACACTGGGACAGGCAAGGTGGGCATCAAAGTAATGAGTTAAAGATAAAGAAGAAATGAAATAAAGCTAAGAGAGACTAACTCAGAAACCTTTATTCTGTTGTTTTTCTCTTGTTAATGAGACTAATTAAGACTTTTAATCCTCTTTTTGTGTGTTAAAGGTGATCGGATCATTCTCTGTGGAAGGAGGAAACGCCAAAGCATCAAAAGACAATGAAGAGTCCAACTCTGTGGAATCTGTTGGATTCTGCAACATGTGAGTCTTAGAGCAGCATGACGGGACTTTGTGATGGTCCCAAGCTCCATCTTTATGATAACAGTTGACTCTCTTTGTAAATAGTTTGGACATTAAACTGTCAGAATGCGACATTTCAATAAACTCATCTGCTTTATGTTACACAGCTGGCTTCCTGATAAGATTTTAATTATATGCAATACATACATCTTGGCAATGCAACAACTTGTCCATAATTGTGTTTTTACAACCCAACTGCAAAACTTTCCATTGTCTTACAGCATGCTAAAACAAAACAATAAATATGTTTCTTTATAAACTAGAAATAATAAATTCAATTCTTGAATCATTTCCTTGAAAATGCAATTTTAAGGCAAGGCATCCTACAGTCTACTGCTTTTTTTTTCTGGTATAAATATGTGTCACTAAAGGAAGAAAATAACAGTCTTATATTGTAGTTTAGGTTTATTTAAGGGATCCAGTTTGATGCATGAAAACGTCTTTTAATAGCTTTAAATGTTGTCTGAAACAGTTAGTAGTTAACACAGCTGTAAACCATGGTGAGGTAAGCTATGGTATGTGTTTTATTTTGGATCAACAGATTGGTATTTGCTTATTTTTTTTCTCCATCTTTTGTCCTCCCCAGTCTTCCTCTCTTTGCCGTTGCGTACCTGGACGGGACTCTGGCCATATACGACCTCTCCACTCAGGTCCTGCGGCACAGGTGCCAGCATGAGGTAACCAAGACGGATGGTCTGTGTATGTATGTGTGTGCTTGGCTTCAGTCTGCAGACACTTAGCTGTGGATCCTCACCTCTTGGTGCTCTGTATATTGTATGACAGGTTCATTGACCCCCACAGAAACCATGCCTGCTGTCATTAGAGGGGTCTGTTAGAGTCTGGCTGTTTTCTGAAAATATGTTCACATGTATAAAACAGGCATAAAACAGAGGATTTCCATTGAAGGAGTTTAAATTTTACCTTAACATGACTGCACATAGAAACTTGCATTCGCAGATTTTCTAAGTCAAGACATTGAACCAGTTATGAAAACAAAAGTATGAAGTGAAATCAAGAATATGTGGTCAACATTTTAAGGTTGAAAAAGAAGTATTTACCAACTTTATGGAATTTTGTACATTATTTCATTCAAAGCCACAAATAAAAGACTAAATTTGTTAATGTTATATTTTTTTACTTTGGCACCCCCTGTTGATTAAGCTGTGGCCCACATCTCTCTCCTGATTCCCCCTCTTTTGTCAGACAAATGCATCACTAGAGGCTGCTAAAGATATAAAAAACTTTTATTTTATTAAATGTTTATCATCTTGTTTCTAACAACTACCCCCTACCAGGTGGCATTTACAGACACTAAGAATTACAATATAGAAATAGAAAATCTTATTCCAGATTCTGGTATTTGCTTCTTTAGGTCAGAAAGAAGCAACCATATTAGTTTTAGACAATTTTATAAGCAGTTAAAAACCCGTTCAGAAGCTTTAATATCCCAACAAATGTGATAGTATGACATGTAAGCATGTAGGATGTAAGCTGATATGTTATTTATAAGATGATAAAATGCCAAAATTGGGTTAGAATTAGATTTAAGTTGGAAATTTAAAGGAACAATCCGTGAAATCTCCTATTTTCTTTCAGGCTGGCATTGTTAACCTGCAGTGGGAGGAGTCTTCTTCTGTGGTGTCTACTTGCTGCTTGGACGGCGCGCTGCGCTTGTGGGACGCTCGCTCTGGAAACATGGTTTCAGAGTATCGTGGGCACACAGCAGAGATTCTTGATTTTACCATCAATAGGTACCAACACTAAGGGATATCTAAATCATTTAATGCTGTTTTTCATGCCCTTATTGAGCTAATCAAGGAAAAACTTCCTACTGACAGAAAAGTAAATGAAAATAGCTAAATGAAACAACATTTAGCTTCTTTTGACTTCTAAATTGTGCTGATTTGTTCATCTTTGTCTCCTTCAGGGAAGCTACCCTCGCTGTGACAGCCTCAGGAGACAACCAGGCCAAAGTTTTCTGCCTCCAAAGACCTGATCGATAAGACCACAAGAGAGGGAGGATTGGGAAGAGGAGGGTCAGGAAAGACTTTTCTAATCAGACTTTTTGCTCTTTTATCAAAAAGACAAAGCTCCTTCTTCCCTCAGGATTTTAAAAAGACAAGTTGTGCCAGCATTAGTCCTGATAATGTTGCACAGTAGCATCCAAAACCGATTATTTTTGTACATTTATTTTGTTTCCCGGCAGATGTTGAGGCTGAGTCAGGCCCACCTGAAGTAGCAGAGATAAAAAGCAGATTTTGATTGATTTGTATTCTTTAAAGCGAGTGTTTCATCACTACTTCCCTCTAAATGTGCCCTTGCTGAGAGACTAAACAGAATTCAGAGAGATAAATAGATTTGTTCTCTGCCTCTGACGTCTCCTTCAGTGTCCTGCCAAAAACAGGAAGCAGAAAAGAGGCTGTTCTTCGCTAGCATTGGTCCTTAATTTGACTTTCTTTCTGCAAATTAAGTTCCTCAAAGTTTTTCTGTCCCCCTCGAAAGTCTTTGTGTGTGGTGTTTTGTCATGCAGCTCTTATTAGGAATATTGTCGCCATATTTCCCACTGATGTACCCTCCAGTGTAAATACAGAATAATAAATAATATACTTTCCTCAAAAGATGAAATAAAACCTTCATTTCGAAAAGATTCAACTGAAGTTTAAAGCACTTTGTCATCGGTGTAGAAGAAACTTTTAGGCAAAAGACTACCAAATTTGAGCTTAAAAATGTATCCAGAATGCTTAGAGGAAGTAGATTTTCTTTTGTGGTATAAAATGATAGGGCATGTGTGATTACAAAATCATAAATAATATGCTTTCTTCTGGTTTACCAAGAAATACAGTCAATCCATAAAGATGCAGCCAAGTATTAATACACTGTGTCATCTGCGTAAAACTAAACTGTGTACTCTAGCATCTACTTCTGTCTAAGTTTAGACATAATGGACGTCAAACTGAAGGAGAAATGTGGACACTCTATGGGTCACACTGACTCAAGACCTCCAATCTAATGTGGAGTCCGTCTGAGTCAGAGTGAGCTTCTATCTTATTTAGACAATCTTTGATTCACGTTTAACTCATAACAGATAAGAAGAAAGGGAGGATGAATCAGACTCCAGAGATCTTCCCAAAAACAACAATCTAGATATGAGTAAAGGTTGAAAACGCAAAGCAGCCCAGTTTGATTTATAACAAGCCCAAATGTTTTATACTTAAATGGATATGCCAGGGCTGCAACCAAGAATAAACAAAACTTGAAATTAAAGCAGTTTTAAGCAAATTCTCATGTTGACTGTCATATTCTGTTTATCTTGACATCCTCGCATAGCAGTGACAAAATACCTGTTGCCTCAGAGATGGAATTTTAGTCCTTGTTTGACCCTTTTTTTATCTCAACCAAAAATAGATTCAGAGAGCTCCAGAAAGACCATTAAACATGTAGGAAATTTATACTTTAATATGATGTAAATTAAAGTACCAATAATCTATCAATGGATACAAATATATTTACCTGAACCTTGAAGCATCCAAATACACCCTTTTCTGTGAATCATGAAAGTTGTTGGCTATGAAAAGTGAAGCTGCCTCAACATTTTACAACCCTGAGTCATAATATTCCTTCACTCAGGAAGTACATTAGCTCAGCAGCCACTTTGTAGTTTGTTGCTGTGTCAATACTTTAATACAGGACGAGCTTCCACTCGTATTAGCCTGAGCATGAAACTGTTTGCTGACATCTATCAAGGCTTGTTAAAAGGAAAGGTCATGACTTTGATGTGATGAGTCTCTTTAATGTAGAAACTGCAATGCCTGATGGGTAATTTCAGACAGGGTGGATTTAGTAAATTGGAGGCCCATAAACCAAAATGGAGCCCATCTCTATTTAGCTGAAAGTAATTAAACCATGTGAACAAAATATTTTGAGACTTTAAGGGGCTTTTTCAAAACAAGGACTTGATTATCATTGGTGTACAAACCCCTTATTCTAACGAAGTGGGGAAGTTGTAGAAAATGTAAATAAAAACAGACTCCTTTGATTTGCAAATCCTTTTCGACACACATTCTACTGAATACTCAACAATTAGTGTCCCCAGTTCCTAAACAAATACTGTAGTTGAAAGGAAAGGTGATGCAACATAGTGGTAAACATGCCCTGTCCCAGCTTTTTTGGAACATATTGAAGGCATTAAATTCAGAATAAGCGAATAGTTGTGGAGAAAAATTAAATTCTACCAGTTTGAACTTTAAACATCTTGTCTTTGTAGTAGTAATTAAAAAAAATAAACTTCTACCCTCCTGCCTTATCCTCCTGCAGCAAAAAAATGTTTCAAGTTTTGTTTCAGTTCCTCAAAGTCTATTTATGTCCCTTGACCGCTGTGATGATCTTCCACAGTTACAACGAACAACAGTTGGTTTCCTGAGCACAAGTGCTTCTTCCGTGCACCGCGGTGGATTCTCAGCTCATGTAGTCATTGTGCGTGTCTCTGTGTCCACATGTGCATTCATAACTCACAGCAGGCAGGAAGGCTGTAAAACACATGCATGTACATGCATGCTTGTGTGCTTCTTGAAGGCATTGTTAAAATATTGTCCAGTCTTGTACAGTATGCTGAGGAGATAAAAAAAAACAAGCTCACATACTCTGGTATGAATCTGCAGCTGGAGCACAGCAGCTCAGTGTGTTTGGCCTCAAAGGTCAGCCCTCCTGGAGACAAAGGCTTGAAGGATTATAACCTGTAAACCTGAACCAAGATGGCCATTAAATTGGAGATTATTCCCTGATGGTTGCTGTGCTGATAAAAGAGGCCGAACAAATTGGTTGAGCTGAGAAGGGCAGGTGCTGCAGGGGCCACAGACTAACAGAGGAAGAGGTGAATCAAAAACCCTTTACTAATACACCAGGTGCCACAAAAAAGCTTTTAATTAATGTTTTAATAATGCATATTTATCTTTTTTTATCTTGGCTGAAGTACAAGCAGAGACAGTAAGGGTTATAATTTAGACATGAGCTGTTAAATGGGGTGCATCTCAGGAATATGGACCATTTAGCATGAGGCTAAAGAAAACGCCGTCACCTCAACTGTAAAAACTTTAAGACAATGTCAGTGTCATTTAAACATGTATATAATAAAACAAGTGAGTTAGAAAAGCTTGATTTTAAGATGCCAAGGGATGTCATACACCCGGCTGCCATTTTATTCAGTTAGCCTTGCGGATAATTAATGTTGTTTCAGGAAATAGTCCTGTAATGAATCCTACTTTTACACAGGCCTGTACAAGTTACATTAAAGTTAAGAAACATCTAAAATGTAGTATTATTCTTAAACTGCCGTTAGCTTATAAAAAAAACTCCAGCACTTGAATTAAAACGTGTTGTGTCATGTTGGAGCTAAAATAAGCTAATGGGGCTAAATGGGGCTTCTTTCAATGTACCTTCTGTTACTTATACATTCATATTTTCCACTCTATTTCAGATTAGCTGTGTATTTAATATTACCTAAACCTATTCTGTGGTTAAATATTTTTAAGAACTATCTTAAAAACTGCTACTATAAGATCTTCAGTACTGTGACACTTAAGCTAACCTAACTTAAAATGCTGACCTCTGTTCGATGTACCATCACTTATTTCTCCACTCAGTTTCTAATCAGTAATGGGTTTTACATGCCTACTAAACATAATCTGTGGTTTAAATAGACAAAAAATATTAAAGCTGCATGTATTTTAGTTCAAGGATACTTCCAATGCTGTGACACATTTAAGCTGATGTAAGTTAACGCAGGTTAAAGCCTCCTTTTAGTGTGTACTTTTTATTAAGAATATCAATTTTTCAATGTATTTTTAACAAATTATACACTTTATATTTACTCAAACTTATGACCATTTGCTATGTATTTTAAGTTGAACACTGACCTAAAATCTCATCTATTTCAGGCAGAGGAGACCTCCATTTCTGTGACACATTTTGGCTAACATAAGCTAAGTGGGCTAAAACCGTTGACCTCCTTTTTGTGTGTACCTTTAATTACTGATATCTGGTTGGACATTTCCACTGTGTATAAAATAACCAGGATCACTGATAAATGTGGTTTTTGGAACTGGTGTTCCAGGAAAGCAGAGATTCTCCGTCTTCTCCTTTGCAACGTGCAGATGTTGTTGTTTCGTGTCCAGCCTGTCCCCCCTGTGTAGTGTCTCTCCAGGTTCAGGAACGTCTCTGTTTAAATCTATTATCTGACTGGAGCTCGTCCATCTCGACCAGCACCAGGTCTGCTCCGGCCTATCAGTGAAGGAGTCTTCCGTGTTTGGGCAACAAAGCAGGTCACCACCGGCTTTCCATCGAGCGCTTGTGTTTAAATTTTAGACACGTGTGACAGCTGTTATGAAGAGAGATGTATTGAATGTTGTATGTATATGTTCAGGTCACTCATGGGCCAAATAAGAGCAGCAAATTCATCTTAGAATATTTTTTTATGTTACTAGCCCTAAGGTGTTTGTATCTCATGAAATTAGACATAAAAATGAACAAAAAAATCCTAGAAGTTCTTAAAAAACTAAAAATTAATGCAACGCAAATGGAGCTCCAATGGGATTCAACATATTTAAGGTATTTTTGAATTTCTAAAAGAAGAGCTAAACTAAAAAGTCTTTAAGAGTTAACTTGCGTCCTAATTATATTACAATATACTTAAAATTTATATACACAAGAAGAACAAACTTTCTTGCAGGATTATGAGCATAGAGCTAATCCTCTGTAAACATTCAGAGCAGCTCGGCCCAGAAAAGTCAGCAGCATTTCTGGCTCTTAATGATATGTCATCAAGAGCATTGTGTTCTGTCAGTGGTTTTCTGAAGTGTTCCTGTGCCCACGTGGTAATATCCTTTACAGAATAACGTTGGATTTTAATGCCACCTGTGGGATCGGAGATCATCGGCCTTGAGATTTCTCTTGTTTCTCTTAATCTATTGATGATATTATAGACTGTAAATGATGAAATCCCTCAATTTCTTGCAACTGTACACTGAGAAACATTGTGCTTAAACTGTTGGACTATTTGCTCGCAGAATTGTTCACGAAGCGGTGAACCTCGCCCTATCCTTAAGTGTGAACAACTGAGACTTTTGGACCTTCTCCATTTATACCCGATCATGATGCTCACCTGTTACCAACCTGTTCACCTGTGAATTGTTCCAGACAGGGGTTTTTTGAGCATTCCTCCATTTCCAAGTGTTTTGTTGCCCCTGTCCCCCCAAAAAAATTGTTCAAGGATCCCACAGACTTTAAGAGAGGGGAAGCAGAAGTGCCAAGATGCCAACTCATTCATTCCTGCATGACTCTATTAACAGAATGAAATATTAAAGTTGATGGGTTTTCAAATGCATTTCCTTTTCTTCTCTATCTGAGGCGGAGCATAAATGACTGTGGTGATATAAAGCAGAGTCTTTATATGTCTGGGAACCATTATAATGGATGTAAAACCAAAACACATGCAGGGCCCGCTGATGTTTCTCTGGAATGCTCTTATCAATTTCAGGACTGAGGCGATAACAGCTCACCATCCTCTTCCATTCATGGATGTGCTCTGTAGCCTGGATTGTGAAAACAGCCCGCAGAGGGTCCAAAGATGTAAAAACAGAAAAAAGAGTAAGTAGGTTAGGGGTAAGTGGACTGTGCTGGCTCTTCCTCTGCATGACCCACCTCTCAGGAAGACAGATGCACTCTCAAACTGCCTCCTCCTCCTCCTTTAGTGCGCACTTCCCCTTTAAAGTGTCTGAGAGGAGCAACCTCACACTTCACCACCGGCTGTGTCCGTCTTATAGCTCCTGGCTCTGGTTTGAAAGGTTACTGAGGTTGACTGAAAGGATCAAAAAGAGAAGGCCATCAGTAATGGTGCGCTGTCTGGTGGATATGACATGCAGGGGAGAAAGCTCAGAGATATAAGGAGGGCAATACGAGGCTGTTTTTATTCTGAGGACTACACAGACCAGCTGAAGGTAATGATCAAACTTATTTTGGTGAGACTTCATACTCTTTTAAACTTTAGTCAGCTGTTAGTTAATACTCTAATCATCTTTTAGTTACATCTTTTTGTCATCTACAAACCCATTGCTTCATGCTTTACTGATGACCAATAAATGACTCTACTTTCATACTTAAATAAAGATTAATTCAAGTTCATTACATATCTAACCTTACCTTTTATTAATGCATCAGTAATCCATTAATAAGGCAGTCGAAATGATCCGTTATGTATGTATCAGTGCCTTACTAATGCTTAATAAAGCATCATAGTTGAGTTTACAAATTATAACAAATACTTGATCATACAGTAAAGATCAGTTTAACATTTATTACTGTTTTAAAATGACATGAGTGATTGCTAACATTAATAGATAAAGAGTTAAGTATATTTTAATGCTTAATGCGTCAATGATTTGGTTGATAAATGAACAACAGTAAGTAATATTTTACTGATGATTGCTGAATATTTATGCTTTATTAATGCATCAGTGAGGCATGCCTCAATATAAATCCATTAAAAATGCTCTATGGTTAAGAAACTTCTTACTAATGCTTTCAGTGAATCAATAAAGCACTCACAGCCTTATTTATAAATACCATATAAATAGTTTATTTTGCTGTATATGTATATGATACATCAGGGATGGGACCAGGAGAGCTGTATATATACAAAGTTGGTCTTTTAAACCCGTGTCAGTTTATGACAAATGGAAATTACTAAAAGTCTCTTTTAACAGTAAAGCATGATTCCTGAAAACAGACAACATCCCTGCATTATAATTTACTAATGTTTCCCATGACATCAGTAACACATTGCAGTTGTTTTGTTGAGATTATATTTATTTCTATATCTCAGGATAACAATAAAGGTTTCCCTTTTATAATTACCTTGTTTTGTGTGAAAATCCAGCTTTTCTCCAAGAATAGATGGATAAATCAGTCAAAATCCTTGAAAACAAACAAAAATATATTGTTAAAACAATAAAACACTGAATTAAATGTCTTGATGCATTTCCTGTTAGGGCCTCTGTTTACTGCACATTTTAGGTGGAACATTACAGAAACCAATAAAACCAGCATTTAAGTTACATAACCAGCCAAAAATACATTCACAACAAAATTTGGAAAAACAAATTTGTGTCCATGTATTCACCTTTTAAGAGCCTTTAAAACCAAAATAGCTGAGAGAGAAGGACTTTGAAACCATAAAGTCTCCTTTATTTAACGTGCTCTCCTGTAAGTGGTATTTAACATGCATGCACATTGTAAACACTGGTATGTTAAAATGGTTATGACCAACTTTATTATCATTTTTAATGTTCAACTTCCCTGTGGATAAACATCTATTAAAAAGCTCTTAAAGTGACATAAACTTCCCTCTGCATAAAACATGTTGGTGTGTTTAATGCAATTGTGGTTTGCTGCACCTCAGTACACGGTTATGTAAACAGGCGGTTGAGTTTCCTCTGGTCTCGTATCACTTTCTGAAAGATAACAGACTAAAAAAGAAAGAGTAGCTCCAGAGTCCCATCTGATGAATTATTGAAGAGCAGCAGCCTCACATCCATTACCGTGTGCTCTTATCTGTTAGATACAAAGAGGTTAGACATGCTGCAGCAGTCAAGGAAACAATGGGAAGAACTGCAGGCGATAGTTGTTGTGTTACAACTGTTGTCTCCGATTGCCAGTTTTACATTTCTGCTTTTATTTCTGGAACAAAAACCCAAGATAACACCCTGATATGCAACAAATCAAAAGTCCTCAGAGAAAAAAACTCCCCTTTTATTTTACTGGATAGTTTTTAAAGTAAATTAAGAAAAAAATGATAATTTTGTCAAAATTTTACCCAACAAATTTGACAACCAGAACCACTGCCTGGTGGTTCTATGGCCTCTTTGGTACATGGTGGGCAGACAGTGAAAGCACAGTGATGGAGTAGAAGAGGAGCTGAAGGGGTTTTTGTGCTAATGTCCTCCTTATAGGTCTTGTAAGCAAGGAAAGAAAATGAGACAACACGAGTCTGACCCTTGACATTTGTGAAAAATAATGCTTGATTTCCTATGATAAAAGATTGATTTCCATCATTTTTCCAAGACAGATTGAAAAGAGTGACTAATTTTTAAACATTTTTGCACCCAGTAATGTGAAAAAAACAACAACATTAAATTGTCAAGATCTTGTCTAGATGCATGCCCCCTGATGGCTTTGAGGGAACATCACTTTTGAGGTTGTCCAATCCTTAACATCAACAAATCTTGATGCTCACAATCCTTGCTTAGCTTATATAAGTGACTTAATGAAAGAGAAAAAAATGCCAAAGTATTTTTAATGCACACACAGATCTTGGCTTTACTTTGGTTCCATTTGCAAAAGTAAATTTGTTTTTTCTAACTGAATTTCAACCATCCTTAGATAGGCTTCTTGAGTGAAGATTTCTGTACTTGAAGCAGGATAATTTCAAACAAAGGGCAAAAATCTATCCAAACCATTAATTCATTTCAGGGTTGTGTGGGGCTGGAGCCTATCCCAGCTGGTGTTGGGCAAGAGGACCGTTCTCCAGCCAATCACAGGACCCACATTTTAAGACAGACAACCATTACACTCATGCTATAATTTAGAGTCACCAATTTGCCTAAAGAGCTTGTTTTTAGTCTGAAGGAGGAAACCAGAGAACCTGGAGAATACCAATGCATTCCTGGAAAGAACATGCAAACTCCACACAGAAAGGCCGAGCTAGACAAGGGAGTTATCTAAATATTATATGACATCAGTACTTTCACCATTAAGCTTCCCATTTGTTAATGTTTAGAGTGAAGACGTGTATTATTCTCAAGAAACTCCCTTGTTGGCACCCAATTCTTTTGGCATCTGCATCCCCCAACAGGGTATTTACGTGTGATTTATGCTGTGAAACACAATATAATCAATTAATTTAAGTAAATACAATCCTTGTCTGGGATATCCAAACCTGAAATATATCTTCAGGAAAAAATGGACCTGAAACGCAAAAATGCAAGTTACTGCCTCATTGAAGAATTAGAAATATAAATCTACTTTAATTTCCTGAAAGTCCTCTTGATATCCATCTCCTAACTCACCCAGTATGTGTCTTTCTTTTCATTGTCTGCTGGGTCTGTTTCTTCTCTTAAGAGTCTGGTCCAGATCTTCTCCCTTTAGAGGTTGAACACATACAGTCTCTGCCAACAGGCCTCATTTATCTCAATCAGCAGTTACATCTTTATCTCCATGTCTTAAGGGTACCTGTTCTTTCTTCAACACAAGTTATCTCTTCTGTTGGTTTCAGCCTGTGGTCACTTCTCTTAATCTCTTTGTACTTTTTTCTGTTTCCTTCTTCATTTTCTTGTGAATCTCATTTTTCACCTCTATTGCATTTCCGCTCCAAGATCTCTCAAGCCTATTTATGCATGTTGAGTAATAAAAACAAACCAGAAGTTCGCTGAAAGGTCAGCAAAAGTCTTCATTCATTCTCTGTGGAGAAGCTTTAACCAGTCTCCTGCTTCCTTACAGGATAGAGACACTTTGATGGGAGAGAATCGGATATTCCAATTGGAGGAAGTGTCTCAGTGTCAAGCGTGATGGAGGGCAACGACTCCCTGGTTCTGCTCTCTGGGGAGCGGCTCATCTACGTCATCACCATCCCGCTCTCGACCTCCATCATCCTCGCCAACCTCGTCATCATCTTGGGCATCGCCTGGAACCGCCAGCTCCACAATACGCCAAACTACTTCTTCCTCAGCCTGCTGGTGGCGGATTTGTGCACCGGCGTGGCGCTTCCCTTTATTCCCTTAATGGGTCTGAACCGAGAGTTGAGTTTGAACTCCTGCATGGTCGCTCACATCTTCCCAAACTTCCTCTTCCTCGCATTTCTTTTCAACCTTGTGATGGTGCACTACGAACGCTACATCTGCATCATAGACCCTTTGCATTACAACAACTTGTGGATGCATCGTAACTTCCCTCTTGCACTGCTTGCGGTTTGGACGCCTCCACTTTTGTATGCTTCTCTTCCTGCGTTTGGGTGGAATAACTGGGAAGGACCAGATTGGGACAGCTGTTGCGCAGGAAGCCAGAAGATAACGCCACTCCCAAACTGCACTACAAATGGAACCACGTGCTGCTCATACAGGCGGGTGTTTCCGAACGCTTTCATCTACTTGGAAGTTTACGGACTCGTCTTACCTGCAATCCTAACCATCGCTTGCATGACTGGACGTGTTTTATGGATCACACGAGGCCAACTGAAGGACATTTGCCGCCTCCATCGTTCTGTCGAACGTGGAACTCAAGCCTCAGATCGAGAGCAAAGGCTGAACCTTCGCTACACACGTTGCGTTGTAGCCGTGTCGCTAACATTCCTCGCATGCTGGGTCCCTTACCTTATTTACATGCACGTCTGTATAGCTTTCCTAATCAGTGACACCAAGTGGAGCTCGACCACTCATATTGTCCTCTCGTGTACTGGTATCGGGAGCATGGCGGTGGTACCGTTAGTGCTTGGTTTAGCTAACAAGCAGTACACAGAACCAGCATTCAAACTCCTACAGAAACTCAGAGACAGATGGAGGCGAAGGACACAGGGGTCAGAGGAGGTGGCCTTGTGAGGAAATACAGATGAATGTGAATATTTATGACAATTAATGTAAGAGAGACTCTGCCATGAGGACTGATGGACTGCTTGTGTAGTGATCAGTACAAGAAGGGAGTATAATGTTACAGCAGATAGTAAATTAGCATTGATTCTTCCATTATTTATTTCTCATGTAAGGCAGAGATGAATGGAAATGAAACACTTAAAAGAAATACTGTATAACCCGGTGTATAAGACTCACTATTTACTTTTATTTGAAATGTCAGCTGTGTCCAGTACACTGGTGTAATGAAGAACAAAATATTTAAGAATTATGTATTTTTGTTCACCACAGACCTTATTATCAGCAATTTAGATAATTGCACAGAGCAACATTTTTTTAGTTGAGAGAACTAGCGCTATGCTAACATTCCTTACAAAAACCCATCATCCCTGCACCACACTAATGCAACCAGAGCTTTTCTTAAGTGTGTGTGTAAATGCACTGACGTACCATTGGATAATAGCTCTGCTACAATCCTGTGAACTAGGATGACGAAGTCCACATCATGGAAGCAGATGGTAGACGTCTAAAAGGGCTACACAGCCGCATATTTTCTGGACTTGATTGCACGTAATGGAAATGATCATGTAACCAGACAAAGTCCCTCATTTTCACTTTGGACTACCTTCAAAAAATAGTGAGTCTTATATACTGGTGCAGTTTCTGGAGTTTTACACTAATTGCTTTTTTTCCTTCCCTGATGCTAGCATGAGCACAAATCTGAGCTAAACAAATGTATTGATGTGTGCAAGGTAAAACAATATTTTTGGGGACAATTTAAGTATTATAACACTGAAAATCCCATTTAATGTGGAAGCTGTGAAGTATATTATAGCTTTGCTTACATTTTGACGAAAGGTTAATAAAACCAGCTCTGTATCAGCGCTGTAAATCCTATAAATATAGCTCAGAGACATAAAACATATGCTCATTTCTTCTTGTGCAGCCTGTCGTAGATATTCTCCATCTGTCACCCACTTGACTGCAATGTTTACTTCTACTTCCCTCATGAGTGTTTATCTCTGTACTGGTATGTGAGCTGAAGAGGGGAGCAGGATTCATCCACAGTCTGCGATACATCCAGAGGACAAGAACAGATAAAGCTCTGCAGGAACACGAAGAATAGAGACGTGAACTGAAAATCCATGAAAATATGCGTTTCCATTTTCTGCCATATAAAGATAAGTCTAACAGTGAGGGTTGTGTTTGCCATAAAGTTCCATTCAAGGGAAATTAGGGTTTTTTTTAGCCTTAAATAAACACAGATTACATCATGCCACTTGCTTTCTGGACCACTTTGTGTTGTGTGCATAAGCTGTACGTGGGTGGATTAGAGATGGCCAGTAAATGCTATCTAAGAAGGGGAGGTAGGGTAAATCAAATTAAAGGGCAAACAAGGTACCAACTGTTAAGAGACATGAGGAGAGATGGGATATCATTATGAGGTCACAGTGTACACTCGGTATGTCCTTTATGTGCTGCTTTGCTAAGCCATGTTCCAGTAGGTTTTCCACATTTGAATATCATATATGTGTCTGGAAGACAGAGGACCAAGCAGGGAGGAGGACGAGGGGGCGAGACTGACGGGCTCCAGCTAATGACTGTTATCTGTATCATATGGAAAGTCTTATACTGCTTAAACAAACTTCATGTGTCAGAACTGTGTCCGTCTCAGTCATTTGGATTATAATTTGTTGTCTATCCAGAAGTGATAAAATAGTTGGAGTCTGTTCTGTTCAACTAATGACTGACGTCAACAACCAATAGTACAACACCAAAGATTAATAATCATTTTTAATGTTTGATTTTTGTCATAGGACCACCTTACACTTAAGGACTGAGATTTAGCTCCCATGATTTTACTACAGCTTTTAAAATTGTGTGACTTTAAAATCATTGGAAAAATTGTTTGCTGCCAGATTTAGTCTGAAAATATGGTAGAAATTGCTGTCTTGACACCTAGTCGTAGTAGATTTCACTGTTTTTAAACCTCTTGTCAGGGTTTTTTTAGTATACTGAGATTCAACACAGTTTAGAATTCATTATTTCCTAGAATAAACTTGTTCTAAAAAGTCATCAACAAATAAATCAACAAAATGTTGCAATTCCTAGCCTGTAAACTTAGCTTAGTTTTGCTAGTTTGCTGTATCAATAGAAAGTCTCTTACTTAAAAAAAAAAAAAAAAAAAAAAACAGTTGAGAAGCAGGCGGCACAGTAGCACAGCAGGTAGTGCATGTGCCTCACAGCAAGAAGATTGTTGGTTCAAAATGAAATGGTTATTAACAGTCTTTATGAGAGCGGACTGAAAAAACTTCTTGTTGTCACTCATGACACTGCAAAAGTTATGCTGAAGCTAAAGCTGTCTTGGCCTACCTTTAATGGAAACAGCTGACTTATAAGCCATAAAAACCCCTCCATAGAAAATAAAATAAATCTTCTTATAGGCCCAAAGATAGTATTTATACTTAAGTGATTTTTTTCTAGGAAGGATAACCCTTCATTTGGTATTTAAATATTTTTGTTTAGTTAGCATTAGATAGATCTATAGGTTTGAAACATAAGAGCTTTGTCAAACCAGCTGTGTCTCATCTATCAGACATTTGTGTAAAACTAGCAATCTTTTGGCTTCAGCTTCATATGTATGGTATAGATATGAGAGTGATATTTTCATCCAAGTCTTGGCAAGAGGTGAATAATTCCACAAAAGCAAATATCTCTAAGAGCATACACTCATTGTGTGTGTTTCCATGACAGATAGATAACAGACTGTGGCTCATTGTTCATGTTGTTTTATTTTATACTTTGTTCTATTGTAATAATCAAACAATGAACTCTGTAATAATGTTGATTTCCCTGTATTTACTTTTGTATTTTTGAGGTAAAAGGTGCATTAAAATGTGAAGGAAAGAGAGAAATTCCAACACTTGAGGCTTGCAAACTACATCTCCAACATCCAAAAGCTTCAACCTTTTGTACATAATATTTGTAAACCACTCAAGGATCCAATAAGCTGAAAAAACATCATATTGGTACCAAAAACACCAAAGGCTTTGCAGAAACTCAAAATAAAAAAACACCCCTTTTTCATACAAATTATGTTTTTGAGGTCCTTAAAAGTTTTGTTTGACCTTTCACCTTGCCAGAAATGACTAAACTATCATTATTGTATTGACTGATACATGAAGGTTCATTAAAACTCCTTAAATTCACATTTTGTAGCTTCACTCAAATAATTCTGAGTTGACACAGACAGTGAAAGTCAGTCTTCAGAGTAATGGGAGCTTTCAGACACGACTCTGCCTTCCTCCACTTCCACTCTGATCAGAACTCGTTTCTTGGAGGTGGGGTGCAGCGGCGTGATAACGGCATCTGTTGGGGTTTTGGAGGTGTCCGGGACAGCAGGGAGATCGGGGGTTTGCGTCTTCTCTGGCAGGTGCGTCTTCGACAGCAGGTAAACGTCTGCGTGCAAGTAAGGACTTGGATTGGTTTGGTTTTAGAAATCTAAGCAGGAGAGAGGTTCGATTTTAGTGGGATGAAACACATGGATCAATCTTGAACATGCTGGTTTTATAAAATGGATGCAATGTTTTTGTTGTATTTCAAGTTTGTGTTTTCTTTTACAGCATTTAATACTATTTTATTTATTTATACTCCTTTGATTTAGCTCGTTCCAAACATTTCACATAATTCTTTCCAGAATCTTGAATATAATAAATCAGTTGGAAGTTAAAAGTAGAGAGGCTTTTACCCATCTATTTCACATAAAACATACGTTGTCTTTTCATTTTAAATATAGTTTTTACAGTTTTTTTTACTGCAAACTAAATTTAACGTTTGAAAGTATTATAATGATACAGGTCCATCCTTTAATGGCTGCTGCTTTTCTTCAGATTAATGTAATACAAGAAAAAATATTAATTCTGGGTTACATAAAGAACAAGTTTACTTATAGTTATTAGAGAACAATTATGGTAATTTGACGTTTAACTAAGTATGTTAAAATGTTTCTATACTACAGTGGAAATACTTAAATTGTATATATTGAGTTAAAGCTTCCTAAAATGGCAACAGAAACGTTTTTGGTACATTAAGGACATTATAGGTCTAGCAATTTAAGCAGTTGCAAAGGAGGTCTTATTTATGTATGTTTTATATATGGGATCTTAATAAGGAAGTTGCCAATTAAAGTAAGAAAGTAAGAAAGAAGTACTGTAGTTTTGAGGTATTTGATCACTAAACCATTGAACTGTAACTATATTTATCTGATATTTTGGGGGGGGATATTTAATTGTACATTTCAGGTTTACACTACTGGGACAAAACAATGACAATTTGTCTTTTTTTCTACAAAATAAGATCTAGATATGTACACTCACCAGCTATTTTATTAGGTGCACCTTTGATCTGCTTGTTCATGTGAATGGCTAATAAGCTAATCACACTGCAGTAATTCAATGCTTTAAACGTGGCCTCAGAATGATGAAGATAATTGATTTAAGTGACTTTGAACATGGCATAAATACTAATGCCATTACATGCTGCTCTGATTATTTTAGAAAGTGCTGATCTACAGGAATTTTCACACGACAAGATTTCCTTAATAAAGTGGCCAGGGTTGTATATCTGTGGTACTTTTAATGTATATTTGAAGCACTAATTTTGTGCTTTTACCTGATTTAAGTGTGGTAAAACGCTCTACTACTGTAATATAACAAACAGCCACAAGATGGTGCAATACAGGTCCAAAATAATTGATCAAACATGAAACTGAATTTGCTTCTTTGTCTCTTACACCCATCTTGATTTTCTTCCATTTAAGCAGGTTTCCAATGTTTCCCATAAATATTTCTTTAAACTTTCCAGCCAACTTAAAAAAAATGCATCTTGAATACAACTAAATCACGTTAACCATGAAAATATGTTAAATGTTCCTGTTTATCCAGCATGAATTGAAAAATGTGAAATACACCACATACGGCCTGAATGAAACCCAGAAATTCTGTTTTTAAGAGTTGTTCCAAGAAGCTAAATAATTCTCACCTCCATTGCGCATGAGCTCCCTCATCCTGGAAAAAAATTGAGAGAATATTATTAGCACAAGCTTTAATGAATCAATGTATTAATGATTTATTGGAAGTTTACACACCTCTGCTCTTCACCCTCCAGCAGTTTGCGGTACGTAGCGATCTCGATGTCCAGGGCCAGCTTCAGGTTCATCAGCTCTTGATGTTCACGGATCTGTCCGGCCAAATCCTGCTTGGCTCTCCTCAGGGCCTCCTCCAGCTGGGCGATGTCCTCTCTGGCTTTTTCCAAGCTGGAGTCGCCTTCTTTCCTCACCTCACTGATCTCCTTCTTCATGGCTTCCTCCTAATAATGAGGAAGAAAAACAAAAGATTATGTGTTGGTATGATGGAAAAGCTTGGTGCTTTTTAGCTTTAATTGAGTCTTTAGTCCTGTGATCCTTACCTTTCTCAGAAGTCCCTCCAAGTCTCCATTTAACCTCTGAATAAGGCGCAACATGTCTGAGATGTCCCTCCTTAAATCACGAACTTCCTGCTCACGCTGCCCAGCGTTAAGTACCATCGCATCCATCTGAGAGACAGGAGAAAAAAACAGTACAAAAATTAGATAAGTTAAAAATAACAATAAAAAAGCCCTAACATACTGCGCAGTTTACTTCCATTTGAATGCAGGAAGTATAATTTCAAGAATAGATTCATGTCGTGATGTTATGATATCTCTTCACCTTCCTCTGGTTCCACTGCTCTGCCTCCTCCCTGGTGCGAGCGGCCATGTTTGCGTACTGATTCTTAACGCTCTCCACAATCTCGTCCATGTCCAGAGAGCGTTTGCTGTTGTCACGCAACACCACAGTCTCGTTCTGAACCTGAGACTCCAGCTCCTTGATCTCCTGCAGGGGATAATGCATATAGATTCTTCTGTTACATTTAAGCAGTTGTTGAAAGCTGTTTTGCACTTTCAGAAACATAACTTTATTTGTGTTGAATACGTTTATAACTAAGGAAACAAAATGGCATAAACTGGACTTTTACCTCATCATATCCAACCCTGAGGAAGTCCAGTTTCCCCATCAGGTCCTCAAGCTCCAAGACAAGATCCACTGCCTCCAGATGACCTTCATCTACGTCCTTTTGCACAAATACATGAGCAAACACACAAATTACAGCTGCATCATCAATTACTGGTGCAGAACAGCCCACATATGAGATAAGATGAAGTCATGGTTGTCCAAAATGTGTTTATTCCAGGGCCACATTAAGAAAATTAAAAGAATAGCCAGTTGGCCCCCAGGCCAAAATTTGGACAAAATAATAATAATAATAAAGTAAGCAGCAGCAAATGCTTGAAATACCTTTTTGGCGACCACAAACTCATTCTCCAGATCAGTTTTCTTCTGAAACTCGTCTTCATAGCTAAAAGAAATAAAAAATAACTTTAGTTCTTCTTAATGCTGAAACAGAGGACAAACTATTGTATATTAATGGGTCCTGCTGACCTCTTCTTGGTGTCCTCCACTTCCTCCTGCTTCTTCAGCAGCTCGGCCTGCAGCTTTTCTCGGTCACGCAGCAAGTTCTCAATCTGCTGCTCCATCTCGTTCTCCAGCTGCTTTACGATATCATCTATTTTCCCCTCGTAGTCCTCCTGCTCCTTCAGGATCTTCAGTTTTGTGTCCAGTTTTTTGTTCTCATCCTCCAGGTTTTTCACCTATAAAATAAATGAAACATTCCCACAATTTGTTGGTATATCCTTGAATCATAAAATAAAAGTATTTTATTCATATTTCTCTCAATATGTTAAAAAGCAATACTGAAGAACGTTTTCACAGTCCAATCAGGTGTGGTAGACAGATAAATGACCCTTTAACGTATTTGTCCACAAGATGGCGTCCTACATGTACGTCCATCTTGGTTTGCATGACTTGTAGGAGACACTTTCCATGGCCTCAGGACACAAAAATAATCACAGACCACAGAAGCCTCTCAAAAGCTTTGCTGCAGGACTGGAAACAGGTTTCAAATGTCTAATGTAAAGGCCTCTTCTTTGAACCTATTGTAAAGACTGATGTAGAAACTTTTATGGCATGATTTTGTTGCGGGGCTGTAATCCTTCAAATGGGGAATGTAATGCAAGAAAGACAGAAGCAGAAAAAGCAAACAAAATACATAAAAGGCAAATGCATTGATCACCCTAAATGATAATTCTATGGGTAACACTCATTAACTAAAAATGCTCCAGAACCGCCAGTTTTGATACTTAAACAGCTGGACTAGCTAACGCAAAGAACGAAGACAAGCACATTAAATATATATTTTAAGTGGTCTTACGTATGTTTTAATGCATGGTGTGCTAAAGAAATCAAAGACAAGTAGATTTAATATTGATCTTTAGTGGTTTTGTAGCATTATGCTTGTTGCAGCATCATTGCTGAGTATGTGTAATGATCATTAGCATATTTTAGCATAAAACTGCCAACAATTAAAGAAGAAGTTTTGGTTTCAATAAAGCAACAAATAAATGTTGTTAACTTCTACTTCGACCACTATTATTTGTTTATTTACATTTTGTTTGTTTCTTCATTTAAACATATATTTAACTCAAGACTAACTATATTTAATATTTCAAAGCAATTTGGCTAAGTGACCCACAACCAGAAAACATTAAGAACATTAGCGTATTTTATCAGGGATTAAAAATCATGTTATGGCTTCATTAAAGCAATAGATTACAGTTTCAACCTCAACTTCCACAGACTTTATTAATCTGTTTATCTGTTTATTCCAAGGCTATTTTGCTAACTGACCCTAAACTAACAGAGGCATAAATTAGAGTAAATATATACTTTTTTCATCGTATTTATTACTTCAAATTGAGGAATTAAAAAAAAAACTCTTAAAAAATGACATTATCTTGTTAATAATTTTTATGATTTTGTAAAAATGTAAGCATATGTCAAATACGTCATTGCGTAGCACGTTTTAAAGTGACGGTTAACCCGTAAATAAAATATATATTTTCCTATTTTTAGTAACAAATAAGCATATTTTAACCCTAAAGCAGCTGGGGGAAAATATATTTTTATGTTACCTTCAAACCTTTAAAATTAACATTTAGTGAGTAATGTTTTTTTTTAGGTAAAACATCGAATATTATTCTTCCCTTAGCCTGCTATTTAAAGTATTTTTTTTCTTACTTTTTTTTTTAATTTTTACTTTTTTTTCTTACCTTATCAATAAGCCGGACGAATTTATCGTTGAGTCCCACCATGTCGTCCTTCTCCCTGGACTTTCCGGTCCCGTCCATCTTGTTGTTGGTAGGTTTGCTCTTCTGGGGACCTGATGTCCCCGGTGTGTAGGACTGGCTGCTGTAATCTTTAGCTTTGGACATTGTGAAGACTGTTTACCACGACCTGACACCCGAGTGCTGAACTGGTGAGCGGTGAAGGTACCTGCAGCCCTCCTTCACCTGCTTTTAAGGTGGACGAAGACCCTCTCACACCTCCCCAAAAGTCTGCCTGCGTCCAATGAGAAGAGGACAAGTGCAATGTTACATCCAGAAAAGCAGAAAAGTCAACATGAAAAACTTGAATTTCAGCTGTGGTCCTGTTTGTCCGGGGATGGTGGTGGGCAGAATGAGCCAATAGCATCCTCTGGGAGGATTCCGGAGGGAGAGACAGGTATAAAAACTCACCTGTGTCCTCCACCTTCATCCTCCAGGTGACTCTCCTGCCTACATCAGTCTCTGACGTCCAGCTGCAGTCATGCCTTCCAAAAACAC
The DNA here is from genome assembly GCA_037902135.1 of Cetoscarus ocellatus. Lineage (NCBI taxonomy): Eukaryota > Metazoa > Chordata > Actinopteri > Labriformes > Labridae > Cetoscarus > Cetoscarus ocellatus. Next base: position 2,304,807 of record JBAMNC010001073.1, on the reverse strand, counting down.
GTCCGCCAGCATGTTTGGAGGGGCCGGGGGAAGAGGCTCCAGGGTGTCCGTGGCCAGCCTGGAGGGGCTGCGGAACGTGCTGCGCAACGAGACGGAGAAAGACTCAGTCCCTTCGGCCAAAGCCAAACCGACCGCGGCCCAAGCTCCTGCTGCAGCCCCCGCTGCTCAGCCTGCGGCCCCCGGTGATGACAAGCAGACTCTGCGGGGTCTGAACGACAGGCTGTCCGGGTACCTGGGCAGGGTGAGGACGCTGGAGAAGGAGAATGGAGAGCTGCAGAAGCAGATTGATGAGATCCTGGCCAAGAGGAAAAAACCAGAGGGACGAGACTGGGATGAGGTGGAGAAACCCCTGGGTGACCTCAAGAAAAAGGTGAGCATCTCATTTATCCGTGTTGATAAGAGGATGCACGATGTCTGCATGATACATAGTATCTTTCTATTTTTGCAGATATCCAATATGGTAAAATCTCAAGCTCTTTATAGCTTATATATTCAATATAACCTGTTAGCCTACACAGTCAATTATTTTAAAGAGCACGAAGTCCCCTGACATATCTGCAGGGGCACTGCCAGAAATTTTGGGCCCCATGAAAAGACATCACATAGGGCCCCCCATCAGTATTCCCCTTCCTCTTTACGATGCCCCTATATAAATGTAACATTTAATGTAGCTTTCATATATTCCAGTACTAGTATTACCCTATTTAGGCTATTATCTGCTAATCATGTCAAGCCAATAATAATATGTATCCTAGAATTTATGGCATGAATTAAAAATGACTTAACCTTTGGTGTTTGGTACTTCAGATTCTACTAATCTGACATATTTACACATCAGCGTTTTATCATAAAATAGAAGAAAATAATAGTAAATATTGCCAAATCAAATGCTTTCTTATGAAAATGACTTGTTTTCTGTTTTTCAGATCAAGGACCTGACCATGGACAATGCAAAGTTACTTCTGCAGATTGACAACACCAATCTTGCTAATGAGGACTTCAAGGAGAAGTGAGTTTTCATGCATTACAGCTGCAAACTGCTGCTTTGGTTATTAGGTAATAATAGGGATGTCCCAATACACCCAACTCAATACATGATATTGTTCAAATTTATCACAATTTTTTAGCAATTTTCTTTTTAAAAGACATGAAATTAAAGTTGTTTATATATATATATATAAATTGCCCATATTTGCTCTGACTTAGACTGTTTGTAAAGTAGTCTTGGTTAATATTTGCCATTTGTGTTATTTTATTTAAATGGAACAGATAATTACAAAGACCACATGGTGTTTCTGTTGTTAAATGTTGGGTTATTTTTCATTTTGCAGGCTGGCAGATGAGAAAAAGGCTCGTAAGGAGCTGGAAAAAGACGTGGAGGACCTGAAGAAGACAATGGAGGACACCAAGCTCAACGTCAAGCAGACGCAGAAAGAGATCGACCTGGTGAAGGAGGAGATTGCTCGCCTGGAGAAGGAGCACAAAGAGGTGAGACTGCAATATTTCAAACATAAAATCAAGAGTATTGTTGGAATGAGAAACTTACTTTTCATGGTGGCTTTATTAGGAAGTGGACAACCTGCGTGAGAAGATTAAGGATTCTGATGTGAAGGTGGAGATTGATTCTCAGAACTCCAACCTGGCAGACATGCTGAACAAGATCCGCGGTCAATACGAGAAGCTAGCCAAGAAGAACCTGAAAGAGACTGAGGACTGGTACCAGAGCAAGGTGCGTGAACAAACAAGATCTGCATGTGAAGTTCCTTTTTATATTCTGTGTATCAACCCGTTCTCCGCCTGTTTCCCTTTGCAGTTTGACCACATTAAGGTGGAGGAATCCCAAACAAATGAGGCCTTTGTCACTGGAAAGACGGAGCTGAAGGATCTGCTCAAACAGAAACAAACTCTGGAAATTAAGATCCAGAGTCTGCACAGCATGGTAACCACACACAGCTCTAATAACACATGACCATCACCTATCGCTCTGTTATTAAATATGACATCAGCTGGAGCTACATTCTTTCACACAGAAGAGCAACATCTGCGAGGGGTTTGTTTTAAGACCCACAAAACTATCTAGACCTTCATATAACTGCATTTTTACCAAATATGACAACATAACACATATAATTGGAGCAAAAACCCTTGAGGGGCTCTTCAGTTGGTTGTAAAAGCTAAATATTTACAAATTTTCCTTGTCGTGTAAAGAATGTTAAACCAGCCGTAGGGGTGGCTTTCCTTCTTACGAGCATTCCTCACTGTCCTGTCATTATATTTTAAAGCTGCTCAAACTACAGTGGCTTTGGATTTGTTACTGTGAAGGGGACTCCTGGATGTAGTCTTGCATAACAAAAAAGAAAATAGGCCCCAGTTAAGAGCAGTTCCATCATTCTCATTTGTAAAGCCTGACTGATGACAAACATTACCTCAAGACATGAAAAGAGCAAAATAACTCCACCATGAACTTGTACAGTTGGTACAGTTGATTATTATAGCAGTTGTTGCGTGTTTAGCTTCAGTGATACATATAGATAGAAGTTGTCTGCATAGAGTTTAAATATTTGAAGTTATATGTCATAGTATCAACTAAATGAAGCAACTTGAGGGTAAAAAGAATCGGTCTACGCACAGAACCTTGTGGAACTCCTAAGCTACCTTTAACAAGCACAGACTTTGGCTTCTTTGTAACTTTATATAATGTGTTTTAGATCAACAATTTGGAGGAAACCCTAAAATCCTCAAAAGTGGAGTACGGTCAGCGCCTAGCCCCCCTCAACCAGCTGATCCTGGACCTGGAGAGAGAGCTGAAGGAGGTGAGGGCAGAGGTGGAACGCCTGGTGGAAAACAACAATAACCTGCTGTGTGTCAAGATGAAGCTGGAGGCGGAAATTAACAACTACCAGCAGCTGATTGCAGGGATGACAGCTGATCCTGAAAGGTGAGATGTCTGAAAATAGAAAAGTACTTCATAAATGGTTGTTGTTTTTGTGATGTCAATAAAATGACTAATTATTACCCAAACTAAATTCTGGGTACCAGTATTTTTATACTAAAAGTGTTAAGTTTACTCTTCAGTTAAAAGGAGCATTTAAGGTTGCTGAAAATTAACCATGGTTTCTGTCGAAAATGTTTGGAATTATAACTCAGAGTCTCTGATCCCTTTTATTAGCATACAGTTTTAGTAATATGACAGTAAACGTTGCTATGCTAGTTTCAATTTCAAGCTGAACTCCTGACTTCTCTCCAAATATCCACAAATCTCATTTAATGTGGAATTGAGGTTTGGCATTTTGAGAAAAAACATTGATTCTACCTGTACAACCAGAGGGTAGTTTGTTTAACTTATACAAAGACTAAAGATGTCTTTGTAAAAGTTAAGCTAACATAGTAGACTACCTGCTACCTCTAGCACATTCGGGCCTTTTCAATTTAAAAGTCAGCTTAAGACATGTTGCTTGATATATCAGAGTTCTTGTTCTAAACGGTATAAAGAGCTATAAATAAAACACAACAAACTCAATAGCATGGTGTACCTGTTTTCTTGCTCAGTAAGTAAGCTGGCAAACTTATCCTTCTCCTCCCTGACAGCTCGGACTTTTCTTTAGAGGACGCACTGAGAAGCGGTAAGTTGTGGACAGGGATGGGAAAACGGAAAACATTGTGGGGTAGCAATGACATTAGCACGCTAGCTTGATTCATAAATTTGACTTTCTAGAAAATTTAGAAAGTGATACTTTTGACATTGTTCACTGAATACACAAGCGAATAGCACTGTTAGCTAGGTTAAACTTGAATTCTAACACGTCATGCATCACTATTTTACAGACTACCTTTTGGAAAATACACTCATCTGCTGTCTTTCTGGAAGTTAGACTGAGAACAGCTAATTAGCATATTTAAGCACCAATTATAAAAACAAGTTAATGACTAGCTTACTGGCATCTCTAAAGCAGGCAAGCTAGTGTAACCTATCAAAATGGTAGTATATCAAATTTTATACATGATAATCATGATAATTTGATATGTATTGATATATAATCATTTTTGGACAGATGAAATTGGCAGGCCATCTCTGTTTTGCTAAGTTAATGGCTAGTTAATCAAGCAATAATTCAATAGTATTTGGAATTCAACAATTGATTTTGAGCTTTTTAACTACTTATTTGACCTTTTTGATGAGGGTTAAGCTAGCTGTTTTGGCCCATTTAGCTTCATACTAAAAGAAGGATCCTAAGTTGGAACATTTTTGCTATGGAAATTATTGTAAGACAGAAAAAGTGTATTCTCCAAACTAGTAGATTTGCTGTATCGCTTCAATGCACGTATAACAGCACAAAATGGACCCTGTAACTGCATGCATTCACACATGATTTTAACACCACATGCTTTTGGCAGGCAAATCAATCACAAGAAAATCTATCCACTTGATTTCACTCTCGTAAAATGTACAGATAAAAGGTACGTGAACATACATCAGGACCTGATAATATCTGTTTTTATCTCATTTCCAGACCAGCAGCAAAAGCCTGAGAAAAATGTTCCAGAAGACAAAGTGAAAAATGAAATAACTGTGAAGCAGGAAAGCGCCCCCTCTGTCCAATCTGCCCCCCCAAAAGCCCCCGAAAAGACCACTGCCACTGATGGAGACCCTGACAAGGCTGTGAAGGCAGCAGCTCCTGTTGCACCTACTAAAAAGAAAACACCCAAGAAGAAGGATTCATCCTCTTCTTCCTCTTCAAGCTCATCTTCTTCCTCTTCCTCCTCTTCCTCTGAGGATGAAAAAGAAAAGCCAGAGGTTGAGGGTGAAGTGGCCAAGGCTTGATCTTCTTAGTTTTTTTCTTCCATGAATGTTTGCTTGTAAGCCTGCACAGCTTTCTCAAGGATGTGATCATGTACTGTTTTAAATCTCAGGAAATAAAATCAGTTTAAATTGAAAATGAAGTTGCAGTGCAGTTTGTGATCAATATTTTGATAAAGTATTTAATTGTTTCAGTGAATATATGGTCTGTTTGCTCAAAACTTGATTACCAAGCTGTGTTTTTTACCCAAGGTATTTTTTCAATGGCAGGATTATATGTGGGAAATATGTCAGCTAACAGGAAACAGAAATCAGTAAACCAGTTATTTGTTTAAATATAATAGTAAAGTACATAAATATTTTACCAAAATAATTGTATAAAAACATGGAATAGCAATCATAGAGAAGTAGACAATTAAAATCTCAAGTATATTTTGTCCACTCTGCAATTCATTAATTTGCATAAGCACACAATATTTGAACAAATAGATATAAAACAACAAATATAAATAGAACATTAATTTACCCTGATAGATATTAAACTATATTAACTTAATATTGTCAATAAGCTCTCAATTCTGAATATGACCAGCCTTTGTGGACATCATGAATCTGATCGATTAGATACTAAGTATCAAACTATCATTTCATTATCAAGTATCACTTCTGAGTAATCTGACACTTATATTGGTTTCAATATCAAGTTAAACTTTGGTATCATTAAAAACACAAGTTACTGACTGACTTAATCTTTATTATATGTATTTTTTTTAGTAATTTAGTATGCAGTGCTGTGAGGAATAAAATTACAATACATTTCAATAAAAATACAGAAGTAAAAGGAAAAGTACTGGCACCACAAAAAAGTAAGCAAGAATGAATCAATTACCATAACTTCATAAAAAAAGGAAATAATCTAATCCAACTACATGGTAAGAAGATGTAACTATTAGCTGTATTTTCTAATATTCTCTTTTTCTTATTTAGTCCATGAAATGTAAAAGGAGTCCTTTTGCTTTCATGTAAAAGTCACTTTAACAAATTAGTTTGATGATTTAATGGAGAGGAGCTTCAAAATTAAGTAATTTTGACAAGGACAGGCAAGGTCACTTGATCCATTTAAAATGATTTACAGTTTATAATAAAGACATTTTGACATTAAGAACATTTTAATTATAAAAGTAGCTAAAATAAAACAATGAATAATGAAACAGTGCTTCTACTTAAGCCATTTAACACCATTTTTTTTTAAAGAATTTGTTTAGAAAAACAAACCAATGTGACATTGTTGTGACCTCTGTCAGGACTGATCCTGTTAAAAACTGCAGTGAGGCCTTCTAGCTGAGCTAAGCACAGAGGAAGGCCAAGCTAACCTCCAGCTCACAAGAAACGCCACAGCAGGTAAATAATATATCAAAATAAGCTGAATTTCGTCTATGTAAACAGTTTGAAATCGACTCTGAGGTTTCTTTCACCCAGTTTTCATTAATTGTTGACAGACAGGCTAACGTTTTTAGGGCCTACTCGTTTCCATTAAGCTAACTGCTAACTGCCGCTAAATCAAATACGAAGCTACTTATATTTTATTAATAATAGCCTTTTTATTTTTTTGTCACTGTCTGCTCCTCTGCCCCGTTTTGCTTCGCTAAGTGGAGCTCAAACAACTAGACTTTCACAGTCTTTTGGCATTTTAAAGGCCGTTTTGTATACAGTTATATTTGTACATTATATTTCTGGGCCTTGTTAAGCTAACTGTTCAACCCTGCTTTGCTAAGCCAACGGCTGCTCATCTTACTCTAGTTGAAAGCTACATTAAAATAGTTTTTTACTTTATGTGAAGTTTATCCAGTTAACATTTGATAATAGGCTTTTTATTTACAGGTTTTTATTTTGTCCAGAACCAGACAAACTTGTACCCCTTTTGCTAGTAGGCACATTTATACTGTAGATATAAAATGTTTACAAGACACAATCAGTTTTGTTGATAGCCTGTTTCAACCTATTTTAATGCATTCAGAAACTCATTTAAGGTTATTCACAGGAACAAATAGTGCCAATTAAAACCAAACTTTCTAAGAAATATTTTTATTGTGAAGGCTTTATGGTTTTTAACAATTCAAAGATCTTTCATGTGCTGAAAAAAATCCCTTATCTATAGAAGTTGGACCTCAGGTTTATGAAAGAAAATTGCAGTTCATCCTCAGAACAAACTTCCAAATAACTTTTAAGATTACACATACAACACAAACTTAAAGCTTCTAACAGGATCAGCAACTCTGTTTGTGGCGATTTTGGTGCCCCCTGTGGAAAAAGTTCTGTATCATATATATATTTTTTTTTCTTACATTTTCAATACTTGAATTTGACTGATGGCCTCATTAATAGAGTAAGAGGGCCTTCTGTGGCCCCTGGGCTACCAGCTGCCCACCGCTGGTCTGTAGTGAGTTCAAAAGATATACTAACAAGCTATTACATAAAGTCTGTTTCAATTTAAGAGCCTTGACTTAAGATGAAATGAAGCTGAACAACTTTGAAGCTAAAGTGAAGTTTTCTAAATGTAAAGCCCTTTTATGGGGAAATCATTTTCAAATTGTGCTTTTATTACATTTATCATTGGTCCAGGGGAATTATCAGATCAACAACTGATGAAATTATGTAAATTTATGTGTATGGTGTCAAACTTTGCAACTGTCTGAGTGATGAATTAAAACAATGTCCAAACATAGAGCATTTTAAGAAAAAGTAAAAAAATCATGATTTTTAAATGGTACAGGGATGAGACTGTATAAAGATCACTGAAGGTTGATGTAGTTTCTCTTGTTCCTTTTATTTATTTATTGTTCTCTGACTACTATTTGTGTTATTATATTATAAATATCTGGTTTATTTTGTTTACGTGTGATTATTTTTATCATCATTATTTGGAAGTTGGTAAATTACTGACTGCTTGTGTAAGGTGAAGGGGTTGGGCCAGATAAGTTCTAACTTCCTCCTACTACTTTTTTAACATGCAAATGACAGAAAAAAAATATTTTTTTGCACTTTGGTTGTTGTTTGTGTTTTGTTATATGTTTAATTATTTGTTCATGTTCATAATAAATAAATAAATAAATAAAAAATAAAATAAGTTTTATTAAACCATCAAACACTAAAACCAGGGCTGTTTTTTGTAAGATTGATTTATTTTTTAAATGACAATGGTACAGACAACATGAAAGCACAGGGGGGAGGAAGGGGAAGGGGGAGGGTTTGATCATCCAACACATGGATACTGTATGATGGGGTGGGGTGGGGGGGGTCGAGGGGCAAGCAAGAGTACCAAATGGAGTAAAAGATATCGTATCAAAAATTTCAATTTTTTCATATATATATTTATATAGGACTAATAATTCTCTTTAACTATGCAAAGCAAGGAATGCCCTTTTTTCCATTTTATCTTGAGCCGTGGGTTTCCCTACATTGAGCCAACATTATTATTTATTAATAATAATTAAAAAAAAAAAAAGACTGAACACGGTTTTGGGGGGGTGGGCTGGGGGGCATTATCTTGATGCGTCCTGGAGTCCTGTCCGATGTGGCGTTTGAGTCTTGGTGTAGCGCATTTGGGCGTGTCCACGAGGGGTTTGATCCAGCCTCAGCGTGCAAAGGTCTTCCCACTAGAAAATCATACAAAGACACATCAGATGTCAGAAAAGGACAATTCTTTCATTTCAGTATACCAAGATATCTTAAACATGTGACTGGAAAAAGCTGTTTTTACCATGCAGCTTTGAAGACTCTTAAATAACATATAAATGTAATTTAATTGAATTATTCTTCAATTTGCAGGGTATTTTTGTCAGGGGCCTGCCAGATACACAAATAGCACTATAAGCTGAGGATATCTCAGAATAAGGACTACAAACTGGCTGTTTGATATAGTCAAACCCTATCAGCACCTCTTAAGAGTGCTTTTTAAAAATAATTTTAACTTATTTGGAGTCTTGGTGTCAAGGTTTGCCAGTGAGACAACATAACCTCTTTAAATCACTGCTCTGCTTAAAGCAAAAGCACCACTTATAACCAACCTCTTGAACAAAAAGTAGTAATTTTTAGGCAAAAATTTTAAATCAGATTCCACAAATTTGCATTTAAAAGGACATTTACAAAAATTTAGAGGCACTGGCAGGAGCCAGACTACATTTACCCCCTGTTTATGCCCTTTAATCAATGCTGAGCTAGGCTTAACCCACCTTTATTAAACACCATGCGACACTAAGCTAAGCTAACTAGCTGCTAGCTTAATCTAACTTTAATGGAATACACCAAGGTGAGGTGTCATTCTGTTCATCTAACTGTGGGAGAGAAACACACTTGGTTGTTATCTCAGTAAACAAGTTAGTATTTAAAGTAAAACCATAAATGTGGCAACAAATCCTTTCTGACATGGAAACTTGAAAACTGGATATATTAAATGCTGTAAATGTATCTTAAATATCTCATTTATGAACTTTGACAACTAAAATAAGACAGGGTGATTACTGCCCTTCATTCTATATGCATGGGAATTCTGTAGCCAAGCCCAGGGTTCATATGAATTGTTTAAAATGTCATAAAGACTGCAGATATAATGTCCCTCCATCTTACTCCAGTGACACATTAACCACTGACCAAAGACTCTGTTACCTGACAGTTTATATTCTCTCATTATTTCTGAGCTTTAAGGCAAAAAAAAATCATGCTGGTGTGTGCTTGGAGCTCTTAAAGTAGCAGAGAGCAGTAAAAATTCCTCTCCTGACTCACCTCAAACATGACAAAAACAGTCCCAGGTAAACAGAGCCACACACCCTGAAACCACTAAAACTTACACAGCTGCAGATAGCTCACAAAAGAGGAGGAATAATCCTGTCTTTGAAATAACAAGATAGCTTATCTCAGGAGGAAACTAGGAATATTGTGAATTTTCCTCTTAAATGCTGTGCACAAGGCTTGAAAAGGCTATGATGAAATTAACCAACTGTCTGGATTTCAAGGCTGGGCAATATAACCACATAAATGAGGGATGTAGTGGGAAATAATGTAGAGGAAAATGATCAACTTTGGCCCTTTTTTATTTGAAATGTATATTTTAGCTTCCTGATCCCTTAGAAATACGCACCACATCATCTTTTAAAGCTTGAGAAAAATTGCTGACAAAAAAAAATCAGCTGACTTGGAATTAAACTCAAGTAATTTAGATACTTTGAGCTTGAAAAGTGGAAATTAAGGGTTTATACTGAAGGCTGTCTATTCAAGTAATTTACTAAAAGCAACTGAGTCTCCCTGAAACAAATCCAGGACATTAACAGTCTTAAACAATCTGGATCATCTTGGCTGGGTTGTTGCTTGAAAACAATCTGACTGAAACAAATATTAAATTAAATTTGTTTTGTTTAAAAAAATCACCTGGGCTAAGATGTCCAATAAGTCAGGCAATGCAAACTGTTTTCTTTTTAATAAGTTCAACAGTTTATGTTATTCAATACCTGTGAATAACTACTTTAATTTTTAAAACTTTGCAGGATTGATGATATGATTGCAATTAAAACTAGGTTTGGGGAATATATTGTATAAATTAATTATTTTGATTATTATCTGCAGAAGATTTAAAAATTGAGTTTTTTTTCTTGACTTACTCCAACTGTAAGTTGTTGCATTGTTAGAATATAAATACTTAAAATTAACAGTTTTTATGATTGTAGGCCATATCAGGTTTTGCACCAGCACATTTGTTTTTTTTTTAAATGAGAAAAAATATTGATCAGAGAGTTCTATGTTAATACAGTGAAAAAAGCTCAGCTTTTAGTGTTTATGTAGACAAACCTGCCTACGTTTCAACTACATAATCAACATTTTATGACATGCACTTTAACTTTAAGAGGAAAATTCTGTTTGGTTTGGGAAAATAATTTGATCACATAAAGGCAAAACTTGATTAATGTATTTTTGTGTCCGTTTTTTTAAGAGACAGAAAAAAATTGATTAAAATCGTAAATCGAGTGCTGTGGAAAAAAAAATCAGGGATTTATATCACCAAGCCCTAATTAAAACTAATGGGACTACTCTAATTACAGCAGGGGGTGTAATCAGGCAGGAACATAGGTCTACATTTTGCATTTTCATGAGCAAAAACTGACAGTCAGTCTGGGAAATGGCCTAAGAAGCAGCGGTCAGTCTACTTACGAGATGGTCTTCATCTCCTTCTTCTCAGCGTCGGGTCGAGCACGGTTCAGCACCTTGAGAAAGTCTGACGTCTTGGCCCTCATACGTGTGTGGATGTAGGCCTGTGGGAGAGAAAACACCAACTTTGAGGACAATATTTGACGTTTTTTTGAGGTGTCATTTGCTCAAAATTCCTCCATGATCCCACCGCTTATCTTGAACAAATCTTGACAAAAACGATAACAAGCCTCTTTAATATTTGGAGGTGCAAGTGAGGACATAGTTGAGATTTTTGTGAAGTGTAAACTGAGCGATCAACATTTAGTGACGGGTGCAGTCGCGTGATCACAGCAGAGACAATAGTAAACAGTGTATAATCTCCTGTTAGTCAAGTTTAACCCATTGTCAGCTGTCCATAAATCTGTCCTCTGAGTCACCCACTCAGACTCCCCGCTGTCTGAACAACACCCAACACCCATTACGAAATCGCCCTCTGAAATGTAAGCCACGTAAAAAATGGCTTTGATTAGGGTCTACAGTCACATTGTCCATTAGAGAAACGATCCCAAGTATGTCCCAATTTGTGCTTAATGTGTCCACAGACGCCCACATAGTGCTTCAAAAACCTGTGTGATGGCTGAGGGCGGCGGAGCGAGCTGTCGACAGGTGGGGACCAGCCGGACTTTCTATTGTGGAGAAGGTCCCGTAAAGGCTGTTATTACAGAGGGCTGGATGGTGTTTGTAGCCTGTGATTAAAACAAACTTTCAGCTCGTTCAACAGGTAAATCCTCCGTATCTGTTTAGTGTGGTCCACCCAAAAAATCATCATGTGAACCAACAGCTCAGCTTAATATGTTAAAATGTCACAGCAATCTGAACTTTAGACCATCAAACAGCAACTAAAACGTCTAATATTGTACAAAAGTTGGTGCCTGATGCTGACGGTGAGTTTAGTTTTATTAAAAAGAAAAGTCTTGACATTTAAAGTCATGTACAACAGAACATCATTAATTACTTTAACAACATACTGTACCATGGGAATCCTTCTCACACAATATAACAACTCGCTTCACTGTACTAATCTATTAATGCTAAGCTATTTCGAAGACTGAAGTAATAATTACACTTTATGTATTTTACAGTGTCATTAATGAGTTTGAGTAATATTAATCAACTTATTTTTGTACTTTTGAGTCCATTTTTGTGCACAGAAGTGGTTTTATGATTAGTTTAGAGCCTTAAAAGCTACTGTGACATCACAATATCTGATAAAGTGATTAAAAACGCATCTATCTTATAAACTGTTTTTATTTATTTTTTGTCTTGTGGTTGTTCTTACCAGTAATAGATTAATCCTTTTTCTAAAATATTAAAAGACGATGAAAATACAGCTCATGACAATGACCTGCAGCCTATGGGAAGATATTTAATTTAATTATTTTGTCCAACTTTACTGCTTTAAAACAATTGAATAAAATATCTACTTTTGGTAAGAACTTGTAATTGGAAGTCTTACAAGTTTAAATGCAGTAAACTCTGTTTAACTGTTAAAAGTCTGTGTTAAAGACAAATTATTGAGGTGACTGTAATTAAGGGTTTTATTGTACGTTTCCTGAACAATTTTTAAAGTTATATTCTTTACAGCAGCATAAGTTGTGGGAGCTCTGTGCCAAAGTCTATCAACGTTGTTTTGAACCACAATATAAGAAGAATTTTGATGGGAGCTTTAAGCTTTAACAAGTGGACTCTGGCTCTGATGAACTGACCTTGGAGCACTTTATGTGGTAGTGCAGGTAGTCCCTGAAGGTGTGGATGAGGTTGATGGTGTTGTCTCTGGCATTGGCATTGGTGTGACGAGGGAACAGCACTGCAAACAGCCCAACAAGGAACAGATGTGAGTTTCAAATCAGTCAAATAATCACAGGTGAAAAAGACACTTTAAGGCACCCACCAAAGGTGATGTATCCGATGTTGTCTCCGACTGCGGCATCTGTGTCCTTCAGCTCCAGCGGGGGCTCCCTGTGGCTAAAAAGAACCTGGGGGGCTGTGTGGCTGGCTCGCCGACCCTCTTTGAATTCCTTAACACACAACAGAAATGTAATAGATCATATAAACAGTGTTATGTTTCATTTTAGTATTTTTAATTATGGTAAAATCCAACATAAGAGTACATTCAATTTGCTGCAACTTGTACTTTTACTTAATTCTTATCCAGCACATGGAATGTAAATATTTATCATGAGCAAATAAAAGAATGATGTTGAACTTTAATGAGTTTTAGGGCAATTCCCTTTACATTTTAGCATTAGCTCTAGGGCTCAAAGTTAGCTTGGCTCTGACTGATTTATTCCTACATGCCCTTTCTGTCTGCATCAAAGCTCTTCAAGTGTTATTTTATTTGCTTGGTTCACTGACAACAGACAGAAATAGATATAACCCAAGAGATGAGCTTATTCCCCTTTCCTGAGCAGCAAAAGGAAATAATAATAATAGATAAACAACACTTTTTCAGCAAATAGACAAAACTATGCTACTCAATACAAGCTTCCTTTTACCTACATTCTGTCTGACTTCAGCCCGTATTTCATTTGACATATTTTAGCTTTATGGCACCAACAGCACAGTGGCAAACAGGAAAATCTGCTGAACCTGTCAAATTGGGGAATGTTTATGATATAAAGGCTAGTGCCAATTGCAGCTTTTACATTCCTGGAGTAGAAAATATACTATGTGGCATGATTACCTTTGCTCTCAATGAAAATCACTCCTTTCAGCTGTCTTTTTTTAGTGCGTAGCTAGAAGCAGGTTTGTTGACATGTTTGTGTCTGTTGTTTCAGCACTGTAATTTATTTGGCGCTGACTTTCTTCTCAAAGGCTGGTTTTAACGTTTATGTCACCATTATGGAAGCTCCTGGTTTTAGTCTTGAACTAAAGTGTTTTAAGTCTTTGCAGATGACGCTATATTTCATTATTACTCTTAAACTGGAGTTTTGTCTCGCTGCAGCACCAGTTCATTAAACACAGTCGTACTTTCTCTTCTAAGTGGTGTGTACTTTACTTTACTTGGTGTACAGGTGACGTGTTTAAGGAGCGTCAGTCCTGTAAGATTGTCCAACTTTTCTGCTGCGTGCGCCCTCACTCACCTGCATGAACACTTTACCGATGATGACGTCATCATCGTCTTTAAACACTGTGCTGAAAACCACCGTCACTCTGTCCTTCTTGGCCTCCAAATACCTGCAAAGACGGAAGGAGTTCAAGGGTCAAAGACGAGGATTAACACATCATTGACAGCATAATCCTCGTGTCTGACAAAGTTCCTGTACAGAAAACCTTTTACAGCTCATTTCAGTACATGAAAGGCTAAAGTCTGAAACTCAGACTCCCACGTACATGGACTCATCGTCTCTGTAGTGGACCACGGCCCTCTTCTCGCCTTCTTTGCCCTCTTCCTGGAACTTAAAGTACTTTTCGAACACGGAGGCGAAGCAGTTCCTCTTGAGCATGCCCGCCTGGTGGACCACCTCGTCTTTGTTGGCTGGTAGTGCGTCCAGGTCATAAAGAAGGGACACGTTGTAGCCTGAGAGGAAAAACAGTTGAGCAGAGAAACAAAGGAGAAAAGCATCTCAGTGAGACACTTTTTAATTTCAGTTTTACAGTAAAGGAACTTTTGTGTTACCACAGACGAACAAATACAGTAACATGTTCTACAAATGAGGAAATGAGTCAGAAATAAGAGCTGCTGAAGCGAGAGAGATAAAAACTGATCTGATGCTCAGGGCCAGAAAACCCAAATGCAGTTTTTCAGCTTTTCTATTATATCTAAAGGGAGGCCGGCGACTTCTGTAGGACTTACCAGCCTCTGGAGAAACCAGGAAGTTCCCATAGACCCTCTTGAGCAGCTGAAATGAAAAATAAGATCTTCATTAGCATCACATTTCTCTGATAACAGTTTGCAAAATCAAGAAAGCATGACACAAAAGAGGCAAACCAGCCCAACCCTTAAAGCTCCTGTTAGATTTCTTTAATTTGTAAGGAGTTTGGTATCCCAACAAACAAAGCGGTACATGAACAGGACTAACATGTATGAATAATATTCTAAACAACAAAACCTCATCCTGCTTTCTGTAACAGAATAAAAAAAAACTCTTTAAATGAACCTTTGTCTTGAGAAGTGTTACTGAAGGCAGATTTGGCTATGCCTGACACCTACCCTATCACTTCACATACAGGCATTAAAGAATAAATTAAAAAAGTTCAATAAGACAGCCCTAATGATCTTGTTCCTTCTGTTACCTATAGAGACAATAACAGTGATTTTTTTTTTCAGTTTTGTGACTTGCTAAAAATTCCTAACAGGAGCTTTAAAACAAATTATAAGCATGGCACTTTCATAAAATAAAACAGGACTTTTTGCAATGTGTAAAAATGTATTTAAGAAGCAAGATCATGGTCATAATGATGCAAGGAAAGGGGCTTAAAAAGTCACTGAATAGCATGCTCAAAGCCCTTGTTTTTGACGAGTTTGTTATCCACTAATAAAAAATCCTCACTGGAGCTTTAAAGCATAAATTCTGAATTACACTCTCATAGAAAAATGGACTTTCAAGGCTGTTGCAGTGTTGATTTGACCAAAGTTTATGCATACTTTCATGATAGTAAGGGTCTCCAAGAAAACTTTGAAAATGAACATATGGTGGAAAAAGTAGCCAATCTTTCTCCTGACAGTCTTGTGTGCTTCTGTAGCTCATAAAATGATATCAGTGATCATTTCAGACAGATTCAGGAGCTGCTAAAAAAAATCCCTACTGGAGGTTTAATTCAATATCCAACAATCATATTTAAATAAATAGAATATGAATTTAAAAGGCTATAAAATTGTGGTTCCAGACAAAAGTGTCACACATTTCACATCACTAATGCCTCAAGTGACACTGCAAAGGCCAACGTGTTGAGTTTGGCGCCCTCTATGGACAAAGCAGTGTCTCTTAATAAAACATAGTCCTGTTCATATATTAGTTATATTTCTATGGGAAAATGTCATCTTGATTTATTAAACAGTGACGCATATCCCTATAGTGTGTACTGAATATTTGTATTATTGAATGTAAAGAAGCTGCTCTGGCTGTTTGGCTCCTACCCCCCTCCTCTCTGATTTACTCATTGAACAAGCCTTTACAAGAGTAACTAATCTTGTTCCTGGTCATCTTGTGTGCTTTCATAGCTCAAAAATATTCACCTGTGATAATTTTAGTCTGTTTCACACTGAGCTAAGAACCCTCACAGGAGCTTTAATCCATAAATAAGAATCACACTTGAATAAAAGAAAGCAGACTTAAAAAGCTTTAAATGTCGTTAGTGTTATTAGAGATGTTTTGAATGCACGAAAGAAAGGGAGGGCTCCAAAAGCCCCCTTAAGTGGCACCTTCACAGCCACCATTTACGGACTCCTCGGTTTCATAGCCTGCAGGGGAATCCTCAGAGACAAAGCAGGTGGTTTAAGAGATGGCGAAGAAACCAGCAGAAATGTCAGCACTAATAAAAAGTGGAGCCAGACGGCTAAACAAACTGGCTGCATGACAGAAAGACAGGAAAGCAGAGAAGGAGGGAGGAGGTGTGTGTTATGGAGACAGGTTTGAATCTCAGCGCGGGGCCTCTTTAATGGATACCTGTCGCTGAGGAATGAAAAACACTCTTCTGTCATTAAAAGTCCACAAACACATCAGTGTGTAGCTCTTATTTGATACGCGCTGTAACACTCCCTGACTGTGACACTGTGATCCCTCTGCTTTTCAGATCAGAGGAAGTTGGCTGGACGTGGACGTCAGCCAGCACACACACACACAGGCTGCCTCTCACAGTCAGCACTTCCTCGCCCGGGGTGAGTCACACACACTCACTTCCTGTTTCGAACAGAAGCCTCAGCAGCTGCTTTCTTCCTTACATGGCAACGCAGGCTCTTATAGTAGGGGGTGTGTAGATTGTAATCATAAGCTCATTCAGCTTTTCTAGATAGATGCTGATCTGTTGCCCTTTCAGTGACAGTGATTTTATTGCAGTAATGATGCATTTTTGTGACATCTGCATGAAAACAAGCCGGGAAATTTTACCTAGAACAAGAAAATCCCTAAATAAAGCCTCCTTATGCTCTATTTGCATCTACCTTTAACTGTTCAGCCTAACAGATGAACATGCCTGCTGCATTTAAACAGCTGAAGGTGTTCTCCAGACCCCTCCTCAGTCTTAAATATGTGTATACAGTATGTGCTGAGGAATGTGAAAGTGAGCATTTAAGGCCCCTGTTTCTGTCCGGGCAAGCACAGAGGAGATATTTTCCTTTCTTACCTCGTCAGCACCGTGTTCCTGCAGCTCCTTGTAGAACTTGAGCGAGATGCTGACCATCACTTTGGTCTTGTCCCCGTTGGGGTTGGAGATGTGGTACAAGACGCCATCAAAGTCTGCCAAACAAAATAAGCAGCGTTAAAGCCCGGGATCTCTGCATTACTGCAGGAAAAGTGAGCTACTGTACAACTTCTGGCCTATGTCTTGTACTCAGATTGAACCGTAATGCATGAAGCAACATGTGATCATTTGGGAAAATTTCATGTTGCATTAGCAGAGGACAGCTGATTTCATGATTGCAGAGAAAATGTCATGAAACACAGCGAAGAATCCGCCTATTAAAGCAGGCTCAAAACGCCTTCATATACAGTCCAGTACTTCTCCAATTGACAAGCAGAGTTATGTCAAAGTCCTCATAGCTGACATTTAAAAGACTTTAGCAGATGTTTCAACACCATTTAATATGACATTTGAGACAGTTAGCTAAGGGAAGAGGAAAACCATGAATTTTCACAAATACATTCATTTTTCCTGGTCTTGCAAAGGATTAAATGAAGAGTTCTGCCCATGAAATTTAGTCTTTAAACCAACTTTCAGACTTCTATTGAAGACCATCAAGTTCAAGACTTTTTAGAGACAACAAAGATCATACAGGAGAGCTGAGAAATGGCAACAAAGCAACAATACGGCAAATAAATTACAGAACAGTAAGAACAGAAGTCTCACCTGCGAACGTCACATCGACAGCCTCTGGCTTAGTTCTGCAGGACAACAGAGAAAAGGTCTGGGTCAGCATGAGAGTTAAAGAGAGGATTCATCACTGCTGAATATAAGGGAAGAGTCTTTACTAGTTAATTATTCAGTTCAATCATTTAATCAACAATTCAATATGATTACACTTCATGAGGCATCACAAGGTGCAGCAGCTTTGATTTTCAACAGTACTGCACATGGTCTCTTTTTTAATCAATAAACGTGCAGTCAGATGAGTGTGAACTCCTTTTTATAATTTTGAATTTGAATTATTTTGAACATTGCATTTGAAATCGTTTCCATTAAAAAGAAGGGTTAGTAGGTCTAGTCTATTTGTACTTAACTTTTTTCTCCTTAAAAACATACTTTAACTGTAATAGTTTTTTAAAAGATTATTTTTGGGGCATTTTTGTGCCTTCATCGACAGGAGAGAGTGAGTGACTGGGTGTAAGCTTGTGAAAGGGGGCGAGAGAGAGTACCGAAGGGCTTTCTGGAAACTGTCCACAGGCTGGATTTGAACCTGGACTTTTAGAAGCATGTCTATGGGTCGTGCCTGGTTGCTTACC
This sequence comes from Cetoscarus ocellatus, assembly GCA_037902135.1. Taxonomy (NCBI): domain Eukaryota; kingdom Metazoa; phylum Chordata; class Actinopteri; order Labriformes; family Labridae; genus Cetoscarus; species Cetoscarus ocellatus. The sequence continues at coordinate 2,286,168 of JBAMNC010001073.1, read as the reverse complement.
ACTCCTCAAAAACCAGCACCCTGTAACTGCAATAATTAACTGATTATTTGTTGTTTCTGCTTTGATGCATCTATGCCTGCATGATAAGATGACTTAAAAAACTCTGCATAAGAGGCTAAAATATAACGTTGATCTTGAGTTGTGTTCACTTTAAATTGGACAAAAAACGGCTCCCATTTGAGCATCAAAATGTTCCATCTTCAGGCTGACATAACATGGATAATTACTTTTATATTTGATTATCTTGATGTTGTATTAGCCAACAGCTAAAGTCTGGCTTCTTTACTTTGCTGTATGGTGATGGACATGAACATGCACTGTCACCTTAAATATAAATAAATTAAAGAAAAAAATATTGTCTGGTTCTACAATCTCAGTTGTAGAATTTGCAGCATTCTTGATATTATTTTATAATAAATAAGATATCTTTGGAAACTACAGAGGAGGTCTGGACAAAAATGTGATTGTCAAGACTTAACGGAGGATATTAGGAAAGTTAAGTTATAGACATTATAGTGAGTTATTTAACATGAATATTGTCTGCAGTCATCAAAGTAAAGCCTCGAAATAATATTCAACCTGGTGTTTTTGAAGGCAAACAAACTCCCATAAATATATTTATCTGGCTTTAAATGGGGGGATTTAAAAGTCTCGAGATTTGTTTTAAATCTTTGCTTTAAGTATGAACTTTAAATATGATCTTGATTTTATTTTAATATTGTCTTATCATGATAACAGTAATTTATAGTTATTTTTAAATCATTTTATCACCTCTTTTCTTCCTCTGCTGTTTCCTCTCTGCCAGTTTTCTGTAAAGCTGTTTGTGCTGCAGCTCCACAAATAACATAATAATAGTGAATAATAACATAACATGACAAAGTAAATCACTATCCCCTGAAAAAAGTTGATTACTGTTTGATGTGCATTTTTGATTAAAAAAAAAACAATTTGCCCCACTTCCAGGCTTCAGTGCTTCTGAAGACGACTTTTAAAGCTAACATTGTGTTGGTTTATATTTCCTCCTCCTGCCTTCATAACAGCACCACATTAACACTACTGTCTTCATGAGTCCTTCTGTTGTTGGACATGGACTCTGTTATACTTTCAGGCATTCTTCTGTGCATGTACAGCAGTGAACGAATCCTTTTCGAGGCAGACAGATGCTGCAGCAGCATGTCCAGGGTGCATACTCTGCTGCTGCACAGACTTGACTGCTCGGTGACTGGAATGCGGAAGTTTGAGACGGGCGATGGTTAGCTGGAGCAGCCACTGCTTCTGTTACACCGTGGACAAAATAAATATCCTTCAAGTCTTGTAAACTCACGCTGCAGTGTCAAATGATGAGATGCATGCATGTGAAGCCTGTTCAGGGGCAAGTAAAGAGGGGGGAAATAAGACGATGCTGTTAGCTCAACGAATGAACCGTCAATCATCCTCTTTGTATTAATGGAGATTTTAATGTAATTCAATTAAAAAAACCTTAAAATGGCTTAAATCAACTGCTAGTATAACTGTTAAAACATGTTTGAATGGTGGAGTCAGGCTGTTAAGCAGAGTAACCCTTCTTGACTGTGACAAAAAATAAAAGCATAAACATTAGCTTGTGTTGCGGTTTAAAGGGTTACCGTGTTACCTGGTGACTTCCGGCGGAGTTCGTTAGAGCTTGCTTTCAACTATTAACATTATTTCTACTTGAGAGCTAATGAATACGTTAAATATAGTACTGCCAGATATATTAGGTGAAGTACAGATAATAAGTGTATATCTAACTTCCAAATTCAATAAAGAGTTGCGTTAACGGACAAATTTATAAATTTAAATTATTTTTATTTTAATAGTTGAAACGTTTATTTTGACGAACTGCTAAAGTAGAGTCATCAATTCATACATAAAGAAGCATTAAGTACGTTTCAGTATTAGCTGTAGCTACGAAAACCGCAGACGTATGAAGCTGAGAGTCTCCATTTAACACGGTCACTCGTTTGACCGTAACACCACACAGCGGTCTGCAGGCTAGTCTGACGCTTTTCAGCCTTCAAAACGTTTTGGATCCTCTTAAAATGATGCTTCTCTGTGCTGTGGTGGCACAAACTCTTCAGTGCTTTGTTGTTGTTCTCTGTTGGACTTTAGCAGGACGAACAGGAGAGTTTAAGGTGGTCTGGGGTGGAAATTCTGTCTCATACTGACCGAGCAGACACACCCCAGCTTAAGGCAGACCAGTCACGGCGGAGCAGCGAGCTTTAGCCGTTCATGCTGTTTTAATTATTCCCACTAAAGAGAATGATCTAAATGACTTCTGCAAAACTGCACCCGCTCCACGGCTGCTCTCAAACCCTTTACCTGTGACAAAATGTCCACATCAGCCCACTGAACGCCAGGGGGAAGCTAGCCGCGTTAGCATGTTAGCAGGTGTAATAAATGATCCTCACCCGTTTGACGCGCCGTCGAACTTGAGCGACAGCGTCTCCTCTATGATGCGGTTATTGATCTCTAACAGGATCATCGCAGCGAGCGCCGGTGTCCAGGAGAAGGGGGATGATTGGTGTTATTTGGTGGGATTAACCTCTTTGTGTCAAATTCGGCGATTTTTTCCTCCCTTGACAGACCAAAACCGCTTCCGCCGAGGCTCCTTCCGCCTGACACTTCCGCGTTTTTTACACTCAGGACCCCGAGAACGAGGGTGGCCACAATGATGCCTGTGATAAAATAATGCTCGCAATATGATTGTTTGGGACATTCTGGATGGAGAGAAACAGAAAATAGTCATATCGTGTCACCCATTTGAACTATGCTCCTTTTTATTTCAAGCATTAAACTCAGTTGAATGTATGCTTTCAAATTATTAGGGATATTGGAATTTTGCTGATTTCCAGTGTGAAGATATTTCTGAACTTATTATCGACAATACCAATACTGGTCATTTTTGACAAGAGCACAAAGTCTTTTCTTTATGAAAAATGACTTGTTGCTTTCAATGTGACAGTCTGTTTGTGTGATGAACAGATTTAAAAAAAGAAAAACTACATTTAATTCTTGAAAAAATGACACTCTTGATTTTTACGTGTAGCCATGCAGTACTGATAAGATGAAGCATTATGGTAAATTTGTGTATTTTGCCAACATTACTGTCAATATATGGCCGATATGTATGGCAAATAAATCATCTATAAATATCAGCAAAAATTTCAATGTCTGTCAGTGCTGAAATTTAACTTTTTAGGCCTATATCTACCAATACTGATATCATACTGATAATACCATGCATCCCTACATATCATAATACAGTACTAAAGAGTTCATCAAAGTGTATTCACAGCACTTCCTCAAATGAACGCACACCATTTATGTACTGACATTTTGGATTTTCTTAAGCACAAGGAGGTCATGGAAAGTTCCAGAGCATGTAAACAAATCAATCTAGAACTAAGTGCCCTAATTTTACTGACAACTTGTCACCAAATACAGAAGTCATGCATAGGCTGCAGATTTCTTGCTGGTGTTTTGTTGCATTCGTTGGTAAATTGGCAGTGAGATGATTGACACTACAGATGTCAATTTCAGGCTCAGAGTGACCAGTTCAGAGTTAAGTATGCTGCGGTGACACCGACATATTTGATTATCTGACACCTAATTGTTTCCCTTTTCTTGATAACTTCAACTCTTTTTCTACTGAGAGTACATTTTCAGGGATTTGACTCCATCCAGAGTAAAAAATAACTCTGCATTTAGAAATTTGCCACCTCATAACTTTAAATCTTCTCAATTTGCTGTCTAAATAAAATGTGAGTTGTTTCTATTAACACCTCTCAACAGATCTCTCATTTTTCTTTGAGATGATGGGGTTGTAAAAGAAAACACAGGCGTCAGTCTAATTACAAAGCAGGTCCCCATGATAGTCAGTAATGGCTGTAATGCTGTTAACACTAGAGAGTCTCTGCAGGCTTTGACTGAGTGATTTATGAAGGCGACAGATCAGCACTCTGTTATTTTAGAGACTTTCAGTTCAGTGATTCAGTCAAAGAGGAAGTTCAGTGATGTGTACTGACTAAATTTATGTGCATATCAAAAATAGAAAAAGTTAAGAGTTGCAAATAATATTTTCAACATAGCAACCAAAACCTCAGCATATTTTTATATATCAGCAAATTCAGTGTGATTGCATTTGAAGGAGACTTAGCAGCAACAGTTTATAAAAGCGGTAGTTTTTCCAGTGTGAGAATTTGCTAGATTTTCTTTGTTTTAAGGCAACTTAAGTAAATACATTTTAGTTATTTTTGTTTTGACAATAAATTGATTAATTACATGATCATTGTAAGTCAAAAAATTTAAATATGAATATGCATTTGCATATACACTAACATTTGCTATCTGATCTAATGCAGAAACCTGAGTTCATCTGTAAACGCAACTGATACAGTTGTGCCACTTCTGATAAATATGTATATCTTATTTTTTATTATTTTTATAATGTTGCAGTTTTTTATCCCTCCATTTATTTGACAGATACTACGATTTGGAAAATATGTAGTCTAACAAAAGAAACACAGAAGTAAAACAAAAGTTTTAATATGATGATACATTCATAGGATTTATAACCATTTTGATTAATAAAAAATTACCCCAAATGTCTATTAATAAATAAAAAACATGTAAGAGGCTATTTTTTAACTTCTACAATAGTGATGGATATAAAAGAAACCCAAAAAAACTTATTTTGCATCATACAAAAAATGATTTAAGTGTTATCTTTTTAAATTTAATGTTATATCTAGTGGTTTCAGTAAAATACAATGATGCACTCATCAGGGCGTATAAGACTTTCGGCCCTACAATAACCTGTTGATTTCTTCCTGAGAGCTGTATATGAAACCAGGTGACCCATCAGGTTATACATCCGTTCAGATTGTTCTCGGAGTAAACAAAGAAACACAGAACAATAAACTCTTTGAGTGAAAACCTGACGTGTTGCATTCACTGACTCAGACTTCAGAGCACTTGAGATAATAACCCTCTTCCTCCCTTTGATGGTCAAATTTACTGCTGTTTTTGTGCTACAATAGAATTGCAGCAACACCTTAAGTAAACAGCATACTTCCTCCCTATACATGTTTAGTTTAGACATAATAGAACATCTCATCAGCCTTAAAATTTTATTTATCTTTGAGCCGTAGTTCTTCTTCCTCATGATATCCCCAGACACCTGGAATGCTAAGAAAAGCTTAGAATAGGTATAACAAAACACCCAAACATTTCCATTCATGTCTTATTATTAAAAAAAATGCTAAGTTCTGCTCATAAAACTGACAATGATATATTTTTTGTTTGCAGTACTTGCAGTAATAATACTTTACTTTAATCCCAGCCTTTAAACTACTGTCTTTATAGGGGAATTAATCTATATTTTGCCTTAAAAATTTAAAATTTATTTCCAAAAAATAACCTTAGTCTTCTTTGCAACATTTCTGACTACTACTAAGCTTTAAATTTCTTGATCAATTCTTCATAAATAACTGGGACATTTTCTTATTTAAAAAACAACAAAACAAGGTTACAGCATCTTTATAATTCTGTAATATTTAAAGTTTAAGGCGTTTTAAATAGTGGAGATAAATATGGACAACAATTTTTAGTTTTAGATCCAGTGTCGATGAGCACATAATTTGGGCCACCTCGTACATGGGTCATGGGCCCCTTGTCAAAAAAACTGCGGTAATGCCCCTGCTGTGAGGAGAAACTCCAATCATGCAGTGAATTCCAAACAGCATCTGTCATTTCAAAGGATTATAATCTGCAGGGATTGACTCCAGTTTCCATGGCAACCTCAGAAACACCCATAAGTGATGAGTGGATGGATTTGCATGTTATGTTTACAACCTCTGACCTGATAATTACTGTCAGCCGGCGGCAAGAAAATGTTTTCTCTTCACCTGAAGGAGGTGGGAAGATAATCCAAGTGTCACTTTGGTGTTTTCACAGAAGTGGACGCTGATTTAGTTTCCAAGAACGAAAACATGTCGATGCCGAGTTTCACTTCAGCCGCCGTGAGCTTTGTTTGGAGAGAAGTGGGATGATGAGTTGAGTGCATGAGGGTTTCAGGAGAGAACTGTATGCTTCTGCTGAGTGATAAGAAAGATAACAATAAGAAAGATTACAATATCTCTCAGTGTGCATATTTGTGCATTTTACTTTTTGTGGTTTTTATGTTCATTTGTTCAGAAATTGGAAAATAGTGAATATTTAGAGAAGGTATGTAGAAAAGACTTTATACTTACAGATGCCCATAATCAGAATAAGGTCAATGACTGCTTGTAGTGATGTGTAGAATCGGTGAATAATTGTTTTATATAATTGGGATTTCAATACTTAGCAAATTTACTGTGATCATGAATTTTGCCATAATCGAGCAGCCGTAGGGCAGTTTGTGTATGTAGACCTGTGAACGCTGCACCATGATCTTAGATGAAGTATCAGTACTGCAGCAGCAGATTGGTGATTGTAATGCACATGCAAGGATGACAATATTATGAGATATCTGTATTTTTTCCCACGCCTAATATTATGTTGTTTTTTTTTAATTATTATTTGAAGCACCTAACTTCATGAAATACACCCGAACATACACTTGATAAACATCATTTAGTTCGGCTAAAATAAATAAGCAGGTAAATTCACAAACTTAACCCCTTAAAGCCTGTTGTATCATATTGGATACATACTTTTATGATACCTCCAACTAATCAATATGATCAACAAATTACTAAAAAAACATCTGAACACAATCAGATAAATGATGAAAATGTCCTCAAGTTGATTGTCAGTTGCCAAAAACACCTAATGTATTAAATGAGATACAAAAAATATGCATGTTGAAATTTTTGGAAATTTTGATTTTTTTATTTTTTATTTTAGGAGACAGTGAAGTAAACATTTCAGTTCCAAAAAATTAGAATTTTCTGGCTATAATTTGTGTTTTCAGGCTTTAAAGGGATATATCAACTTGAATAATAAATAGATAAAACATAAAGAAACATTTGGTAAAATGTTCTTAAAGTACATCTTATATTTGCATTAATATAAACTTGAATAAATAATTAAAAAAGAAAGTATAAAGCATAGAAACAAGTACTGTAAAACAGAAGTTGATAGTCAATAAATAAGAAAGATGAAAAATATTTTAAAGGATGTGAGAAGAGGGCATTTCTTGTAGGTGATGATTTCTTTATATCCGTTTGTTCAACTTTCCAGTAGTCTTTTACACATACCTAGCATTCATATTTTTAATGATTTCTTCACGTTCAAAAAGTCTTTTTCAAAGTTTACAGCAGCATAATTCTAGTCTTTAGTTAAAATATGCAAAACTTTTCTGTCTGAAGTGTAAATTTGGACACTGTAATGTGGGAGGAGATGAACACAAAAACACTTACTTACTCTTCTGAGTGTGTTTAAACTCATAATCTCTGAATGTTGTTGACAAAGACTTTGTTTACCAAAGTCAGCAGGAACTAAAACAGGCCGGTCCAGTAAGGGGACATGAGTGAGGCTGGACTGACAGATTTAGTGATGTGGACTCCTTACGAGCATGGACAGCTGCAGCAGTGATGTGCTGTTGCATCATAACTGTGCATCTCTGCTCTCATGACCTTTGAGGTGATTGATGGAGGAAAAGGTGGAGTGAGGGGATGAAGAGGAGGAATGTGACGGGGTGGCCCCCTCTCACCTGAGGGCCTCGTCCTTTGGCTTTTGCCTCATCAGGTTTTGACTTTTATGTAATACAGTTGTCGATGAACTGACCAACAAAAATGACAAAAGACAACAAAAAACAGCAGTTTGTCTTTAAAAGTGAATGCATACGTGTGGGGAGGAATCAGAGGAATAATACAGGGCTTTTGCAACAACAAAAGTGAGAACAAGGTGTTGCATTTCCAGAAAGTTTCACTCACCTTACCACACAGCAAGGATTACACAACAACTTGCAACAGGCTGTCCTCAAGTGGGCAGCTGTCACTGTGAGACATTTTTCAGTGTCAGTACGGGTTAACTTCTTCAAAAAGTAGTCAGAAATATAATGTCCATAGGTAAATTATCTTTGAAGACATTGATGCAAAAGGTCATTTGGCAGAATATGATGATGGGGATGAAGTTTGGGGAAAATATCTTAATATTTGTCAGGAAAAGGAAAATCTGTGTTGCCCTGTAGTTTGATTTATAAACCAAAACTGACTTATTAGGTGCAATAAAACTGGTGCCTTTTATTTTTCTAGAGGTGTGTGTATATACAGATTAAAGCTCTTGTAAAAGAGATTTTAGCTGGTTATAAAACACACTCAAATTGACATTAATTGATGCTGTATGACCAGTTGAGCCACCAAAATCATATTAAAGACATTCAATTGTATCTCTTTGTTTTTTTAATGCTTTTGAATGTTGCTGTTGTGGGGTAGGTGCCACATGAGGCTGTTACCGGCACCAAAACAATCCTTTTTTTAATTGCAAAGTTTCACATAAATGTAGTAGGATGATTTTTTTTACACAGGAAACTGTAAATATTAATGTTCAAAACCAAAACAAAGGTTCTTCACAAGAGCTTCAGGATAATCAGTGCATGACTCTTGAAGCTACAAATTGGTCACCTTTTGTCTCTATTGATTTCTTTTCCTTTATGAGTTATACTTCAACATGTCGAGCTAATTTAAAGAAAAAAAAAGAATGATGTCAAGTAATTTTTTAAAATTAAAACATTTTGCATTGATTGATTTGAAGAAAACAAGGATTTCTGTCATGACTTGATAAATTTGATGTACAATAGAGTAAATGTCGGTTCTAAAGATGTTTAGAGGCAGATAAAAGCTCTTGTGAGGAGTTTTAGATAGTGATGAAATAGACTGAAGATAACATTCATTGGTACAAGATGACCAAAAAAGAGCAAACAAGAACATTAGCAAGAAGACTGATTGTTTTTACATAGATTTTTATGATTTTGAATTCTTCTGCAGTGGGGTAGGTGTCACATGAGACTTAACGGCACCAAAACAGCTTTTTTATTTTTTCCTTGTCCTCAGAAAGCACTCCAAAATCAACCCAATCCAAAAGACTGCAGTGAAATATCCTATCCAATAATTCTCAATGAATAATAACAAAATCAAATGAGTGTTGCTTTGTCCACAGGGAGGCGCCAGAGTCAACAAATCAAAATATCCTAACAGGAGCTTTAAAGGTCAAGCCTTACTTTAATTTTTGAGTAATTTACCCACTCTATTAGTTCACATGAAATCAGATAAATGTTGTTATTGAATATAGGTCTAATAACCTCTTTGCAGCAGATCTCAAAGATTTATTGAGGGAAAATGGGTTTTAGTGAGATATCGAGGGTATATAAGAAGACAGTGATGATGAGCCATCACCCTGTCGAGAATGTATTTTATTTGTTTGTGTTTGTCATGCTGGTAAATGTCAAAATGTTTGTCCAGTTTCGTAACAAACACAATATGATGAAGACACATGCTGCAACATATTAGGGAAGGAAACAGGACATTGGGTCAACACAAGAAATCACAAGAAAAAAACAAGAGGACGATTTTCAGCACAAATTCACTTTGAGGTTTTCAGTTTGAACACTGCAGCTTCCAGAAGGTGAGTATTTGTGCATCGTTTTTTTTGTCACAAGTAGAGACGAAGTAGTCATTTCATTTCTGTGTGGCATACGATATCAACACTGTGTAGAATATTAAATAACTCATTGTCTTCTAAATAACTTGAATAAAAAGATTCATATCTGTGTTTTGTTGCTGTAGCTGAGTAGTTGTCATGATTTGAAGTAACTGCTGTAACTAGAGTTTTATCTTAAATACCTAAAACAACAAGAGTAAAATAAATATGGAACTTAGACGTGGAAATAATTTAAAGTAAACAATTTTTCTACTGCAGTGATTGTGACCTAAAACCAGTATTTTTTCTGCTCACAGTTATGTCGATCACCATCAACTTTGACAACTTTTGGGACATCCTGGATGAAGCCGCTCACAATGGCACGGGCTACACCCCGGATCCAGGGACCTTAATATGTGAGATAAAACCTCTGGGTCCTCTAGCAGCCGTCGCATTGTGTATCACCCTTTTTGTCATCTTTCTGCTCGCAATACCAGGCAACCTTTTAGTCGGATGGGTGATCGGAACCAACAAGCAGGCGCTAACGCCATCAGACGTGTACTTGCTTAACCTGACGATAGCAGACGGTTTGATGGCGCTAACTCTCCCGTTCTGGGCTGTGGCTCTCATTCAAGGTTGGGTCTTCGGAGACTTCATGTGCAAGTTCCTGAACCTCATTATCGAAGCTAACTTCTACACTAGCATCCTCTTCCTGGCGTGTATTAGCATTGATCGCTATCTTGTGATCGTGCACACCAGCGAGATGCGTAGTCGCCAGAGGTTGTGCAGCAGGCTCCTCTGCGCAGCGGTTTGGGCTCTTGGCTGCGCCCTCGCTCTTCCTGCGCTCTTCAATGACGCCTCCAAGCTGGACAAGGACTCGTGGAGGATGATCTGCTCTGAAAACTTCGACATTGGCAGCGCTTCATCCTGGCGGCTAGCCACACGTGGTTTCCGCCATATTTTCGGCTTCTTCCTCCCTCTTGGCGTCATGCTCACCTGCTACAGCATCACCATCACGAGACTTCTACGCACTCGAGGTTTCCAAAAGCACCGTGCCATGAAGGTGATCATCGTGGTGGTGATTGCGTTCTTTCTCTGCTGGACGCCATATCACATCACGATGATGGTGGACACGCTCATAAGGGCCAAGGTCATACCGTATGACTGCGCCATGAGGAGGTCAGTGAACATGTCACTGGATATAACCAACAGTCTGGCTCTGCTGCACAGCTGCATCAACCCCGTCCTCTACGCCTTCGTGGGAGAGAAGTTCAGGAGCAGGATGGTGGTGCTGCTTCGGAGGAAAGCCAGACAGGAGAGGCTGTCAGGGTCAAAGTTCAGCAGGTCGACGTCTCAGACTTCAGAGGGCAAAGGAGCTGTTCTCTGAAACTGCAGTGAACATTTTGCTTGAAGATCTTAAACCGTATTTTCAAGGATTTTTGTGATCCTAAATGGACGAGGCACTCCCAAATCTTCTTACAGGACAAGTTCAAGGTGTTTGGTCATACTGGAAAATGTGATGGCCTTCATGATGGAATATGAGTCAAAATAAAAAGACACAAGTGATGTTCAGCAAGCACGGAGAATAAACTGTTCACAATACTGTTTGGCATTTTTATTTAATCCCACACACAAAGTAAATCAGGGGCTATATGAAATATTGTTGTTCTTTTGTTTTTAAAAAGACTGAAATTTATCACAAGTGGAGTTTGAATTTCTCTATCAGTCTGTATGTATCAAGATATTCAGAATATTTTAATCAAAACTGTGAATTTTAACCCTGTGATACAGTACGAGGCGTATAAGGAGGATCATTAACCCTTGGGTACTGTTTTAAAACACGTCCTTTAGTCCTGTTTTGGCTTTTTAAAACCACTTTAGCTGCTGTAAAAACATAACAGATATATTTTTTCTTTTTTTTCTCAGATTTCTTCATCAATCTCAGCCCTAATCAAAACTATTTTTTTAAATTATGGATTTTAAATGCCAATTTCATAGGAGATGTCACTGATTTGGTGACAAAAACACAATGAGTGATTTTCAATATAAAAGTGATCGGAGGTTGGAGATTTTTTACGTGCTATCACTCTCTTGAGTATGTCAAAGATTAGTTAAAAACATTGGCTTTGGTGCAGCATCAGATTTTAAGTTTTACTTCCCATTGACCCCCATTATAACCCCATTTTTTGAATGCAGCCATGACACTGCAGTGAAATCACCTATGAAATTGGCATTTAAAGGGTTAAAATCCATAATTTAAAAACAAAAACCAATAATATTGATCAGGACTGAGCTTGATGAAGAGACTTGGGGAAAAAAAGGTTGAAAAAGTAATTATCTGATATGTTTTTACAGCAGCCAAAGTTTGTGGTTTTAAACAGCCAAAACAGAACGAAAGGGTAGTAAATTTGCCCACAGTGTATTTTTGACCTTATAAAATTTTTGAAATTACATTTTCAAAATTTATGTAGAATTAAGTTTCCTCATGAAATGTTTTTTCACTCTCTTAAGTACAGTGAAAGTTATGGTCAGTGACTTCTAAATATCACCCCTTTGTGGCAGAAAAAAGCCACATAGAAACCTCAGGGTTAAAATGAATGTGATTCATCTCATGAGGATCATGAATGCAGAAATGTAAATAATGCTTTCAACAAAAACTAAGAAGCATTGTGTTGTTCATGTTGACTTTGTACTGGAGGGTGCTGGTAAGTATGCAGATCTTTAACAAATGTTTTTAAGTGACTTTGAAAGTTTTTAAGTGACTCCTTGTTGGTCACTCTGCTTTATCTGATACTCTGCTGCCCTCTGGTGTACAAGTAATCTGTTTGTCTTGGTTTGTTAATAAATGCAACATGTTTTCAAGCAAAAAAAAAAGATCTTGTTTGCTCTAGTTGTCCCAAAACTCTATAAACACATTTCACTCTTCAGTTGCATTGAAAACACAGTATCATGGAGACATGTGCTGTAGCTAATTAGGAAATGAAATAGAACATGGGGTCCACCCAGGAAATCACAAGAAAAACACAAGAGGATGATTTTCAGCACAGATTCACTTTGGGATTTTCAGTTTGAACGCTGCAGCTTCCAGACAGGTAATCTGTTTGTCTTGGTTTGTTAAGAAATGCAACATGTTTTCAAGCAAAAAAAAAAAGATCATGTTTGCTTTAGTTGTCCAAAAACTCTAATAACACATTTCACACTTCTGGTTCTACTAACTTAATTGCTAAAAATAAATAAATAATTATTTTTTTGAGAAATGCCCACCACTTATTGGCCATTATTTCTTTTGTACACATTTACTTACAGGGTTTTGGCTCTGCTTCTGTATGGAGAGAACAGTGCAGAAGTTAGGCAATACATTACTGTAGTATGGGCAAAAAGCTCTGTATGAATTTAAGGCCAGAGCAGAATCAAAAATCGTGTTCCCTGTTCATTACAATTAAATATTAACATAGCTTTTTTTGTGCCAGCAAGCCCCTCTGTTTTGGCTCTATGTCACCTCAGGCAGACGGACAAGAAGGCAATGCAGAGAGATAAAGACGTGCCAAAACAAAGGGGGTTGCTGGCATTATAATATATGTGCTCAGTTGCAAGTTCATTCAACCTTATGTTGTTTTTAAAAGCTTGTTTTCAACTAAAATTTAATAGAATATACAGGCCCCATCTGCAGCCATGTACATCATAGGCATGAGGTCATTTTGAGCTTTATACAGCTCTTCCTTAAACGACTGAACTATCCGTTTAATAAAAAACAGAAGTATTCTTAATCTGGGAAATGATTTTACAACATAAAATAAATCAGTTAATGAACAGTCATCGCTGTCTTTCATTCCACTTACAATTAAACTGGAGTGACAAATTTAAATAAAGTTATTCAAACAAACTAATATTCCAGTAACTTTCATTGGAAGATACATTTTGTGTTGACATGACTCGGCAGTGTTACTTGCAGAAAATATGAGCAAAATTGAGATGTGTTTTCAAGTTACCACAAATGAAGGGGGAGGTGCAAACAAAATGGTTTACTCAGAGCCAAATCGAATAGCATTTTTATCATTGTCTTTAATTTCTAACATGTCACCCAATTTATGTACCTAACAAATTACAAAAACATACAAAAAATTCAAAAATACAATATCAGTATCCTTCCCACAAAATGAAAATCCCATAAAGAAGTGAAGTGAAATAATAATGGTAATAAATTATAATACAACAATGTATTGTTTTTGTTGTTATTTTAGTCTTAGCTTCAGTGTTTCCTCATTTTAAGTAAAGATGGCGTTTCCTCAGTCCTCTTATTATGTTTTCTGTTAGAATCTTTTCCTCATGTCTTTGTATGTGTGTGTGTAAGTGAGTGCATGTGCTGTATGCGGATTGCGAGGGTGGGGTTGGGGTTGTATTTTTTCATTGTATTCAACTTTCTACTTTTTATTTATTTTAATTTATTTTGTATGTACATTTCTATGTGAAGCACTTTGTGCTACAACATTTTGTATGAAAAGTGCTATAGAAATAAAGTTTGATTGGTTGATTGATTGAATCATCATCAAACAATTTAAATAACCACAGTTTACGTACAAACAATAACTCTATTCATAAGCTACATATACAGTATGCAATAACTATATACAAACACTCAATAAAATCACTATATACATATGCAATATAAAACACCTATATGCGGGGGAGACTTATTTGGTATTATCATTTGTAGTAATATTATTTGAGCATTGTTTTACATTTGAATCAACGTGAGCGTTTCCATTTTAAGAGTTAATAGTAATAACTAGTTTTAATATAATTCTTCTGAAGGTGAATTTTTTTCCTGATGTTGTGGAGCCCCCTGTAGGCCACGGCTCCCTTAGCATTTGTCTATATTAACGAATGGGCCAGCCGGCTCTGAGTTTCCTCCACTTTAAATTGTAAATACTGTCAAATACTACTCATGTAAATAAAAGTGTATGAATGCATACATTGTATAGTTGTGCCATGAAATGTTATTTGTCGATATGTTTGATCACAGTGCATATTACACAATATTACAAGAGTGTTTCAACCATCCATAATTTATATGAGAGAAACAGCAGATGGCACGCTCGCACAAATGATTTTCCCGTGAATGCACGTGCAAAAGACAAAAAAGCATAAAATATAAAATGTATGGACGATTTGGTTTTATAGAGCGTGTGAATTAATATATGGAAAAATAAAAATAAAACCGAAAGGGTGATTTTTTTCTATTGAGGTCTAGATGTACCAAAAAAAATTGAGGTTTTAAGCCTCGTGGCGACATGACAACTGAACTACACTTCCCAGCATCCTTTGCGGTGAGAGAACAGGCGCTCTGCAAAGGCTCTGCAGCTTCAGATGGAGCTCACGAGGTATGTGACAGGCACTAAATTCATGTGTCTTAAATTATACTTTGAGTTAGTGTTTGTCTTTTATCAGTCCCTGTCGATTCTCTGCTGATTTCATATGCTGGAAAATACTCCATTTAAAGCTGAGTTTATAATTAATGCTGATAAAAGCGACACGAGTGCATTGTTTTTAGACTCAATAACTAGCTTGTTTGCTAGCTCTGACTGCAGACCTGTGTTGTTTACTGTGCAGTGAACTGATTTCAGAGCCTTGTATCTCTCTTGTACTCATGTTCATAATTTATAACCAGCTTTAGCACATTTCCTGCTGACGTTATTCTCAGTATAGATGTTAGATTAGGTGTGCTGCCCTGGCATGCTAACACTGTGTTACCTAATGGGCGCTTTTGTAACTTGTTTGCTTTACCCTTAAAGTCTGAGCACGTCGTTCAGGCCTTGTTATTTAATCCTGGAGGGCAATTAGTGAGTCTATTTCTAAGTTTCATATTGCTAGGTTAAGATAATAGGACGCGCCCACACATAATGTACGGACATTTGCTGTCAAACATAAAAAGCAAAATTAAATTAATTTTTATAGGTGTTTTAATTTTGCTTTTGAGGTAGATTTCCTGCCTGCCAAAGCTTCAAGCTGCTGCATTTTTTATGGTCCATAATCGTCCGGGCCAGTCAGCATCCTTTGTGGAAAAAGAGATGATGGCTATGAGTTTGGTTTCATTGTGCTGAAAGCAAGAGGCGACTGCAAGCCTTTCACTGGCCCATTATGAATGTGACAGAGCATTTGTTCAGTCACCTTTTTTTTCCTTTCTTCTCCCTTTTATGTTGCTGCTGTTTTTTATTGTATTTTTGAGAGACCCTGCCTTTCTCCAAAAACTGTCAATGGGATGTTTCCTAGATGGATGTGAAATATATCCCATCTATATGTGAGACAGTCTGTCTGGTTTATCAATTAACATGTGAACAGCTAGCCAGCTAATAAGGGTTTAATGATAGACTCAATATGAAGAAGCATAATATGCATTACACCAAAGGGTCAAAGATATGATTTAACACAGTATCTCATTGTTTTCTATTTTTAAAGGTTAAGATTCAGGTAATTTATGAATTAATGTGAATATTTCAGCAATATCCTGACTATAAGAAATCAAAATATTCCCTTGCCTAATTTTTCTGAAAAAGCTAAAGTACACTTGTTAAGTAAAGGTGCTGCTGCCTGTTTTGGCCAAGACACTTGAGGTTTTTGTAAAAGAATGTTTAAAAAAAAAAAACTACACAACAACAATCACAGTAACTCATTTATGGCGCTGTATTCTTTGTTATATAACTGAAGTATTTTTAGTAGACAGAGCCCCCTGCTAGTTAAAGGCTGTATCACAACACTATATACTTCAACATTGTGCTCTATTTGGAAAACAAGAAATACATATAAATACATATTAATACTCAAAAGCAATGGTTCAAGTGCAGCTTAGCATGTAGAATTGTAATCGGTTAACCTTAATTATTCAGTGTTAATGATTCCTTTGAGTTAAAATCATAATCGCTTTTAAAATTGATTATATTTCTAGCACTATCTGATTGGATTTAATGGTGTATTGTTACATCCATACCAAAATATTATTTTAGTGTAGTTTCTGATACTTAGAAGAAAAAAGAATTTTCCTCCAATGTAAAAACAAATCAGCTGTCGTCAGCTGTAGCATGTCGTCATCACTCTCACAAACTGACAACATTGTTATCTCCTCAGGTGAACAGTGACACCAGACTCAGCTGCTGGATAGCACCACTGTCAGAAAATGAATGGAGCGAAGGTCAACAGTTTCTCTTCCATGCTCGCAGCAGCATGTAGCAGTTTAACTACCCTGTCATCGCCTTGTTAAGTGATTCACTCTCAACATTTCAGTGTTCCAGTCTGGCATGGGGAGGCAGAAAAGCTGAGAGGACGGCACGGTGTGATTTAAGCTCCAGTCTGCTGCGTTTTGAGTCAGAACAAGTCCTCACATGGTGAACTGACCGAGTGGGGGTAAAAATCACTCTGCATCTAGAGTGCTCTGCTAGGCTGAAATAATGGTGGAGAATGATGCAGCAGGCAGTGCGGAGAAATTACAAGAAGAGGAGGTGAACTTTAAGGAGCCTGTGACTGAGGACAGTGCACGACTTGAAGATGGAGGCGTCGTTATGCCTCAATGTTCCTCTGAAGGCCCAAAAGAGGAACCCAGGGAGCCCAGAAAGTGGAGATGGGCTGTGATATTTTTGTGTTTCTTTGGGTTTATGGCTTCGATAAAGCCTGGGGAGCCCTTCATAACACCGTACCTGCTCAGCCCAGAGAAGAACTTCACCAGAGTACAGGTATGTGCAGCTGTGATTTGCTTCAGCTGAACTTGAACATTTCAGTATCTATTCTTAATGGGAGTAAATCCATGCAGCTCCCAATGAAAGTTAACCACCAAGAGTCTTTCACACGCTGCAGTTAGACACTCATTACTCAGCAGAGGTTAAGAGTGCCCTGTAGGGAGTTTGCTGATCCACCTTACTGTGGCCAAAGTTCACATTCCTCCAAAGTGGGTCAGTCGGTGTAATAGGCTTGTGGAGGTTCATAATGGAGGATTGGCTGCAGTATCATCATCAGACTATGATTTGGAGAATGCAGTGCAAACACTTTACTGGATACACCATGAGCTCATTCATAGAGGTTAAATCTATCAAAGAAGCTTTCAAAGAGAAGGAAATGTGAAATATCAGAATTTGTTTGTTGCTAATCTCTCTGCTGTCCCTCTTGACCCATGCAGTCAAGATCAACAGCTTTTGTAGTCTCCAGAATATAAATCTGAAAGGTTTGTACCCTGCACAGGAGCAGCTTTGGTTAAAATCTTGTGGCTCCTTTTCCTTATGTCGTTCCCCACTTTCTTTCTAATCACCAGCCTTACTCGTTATCTTGTCCTCAAGAAAAAGGCTTAAAATCGCCCTCTGAAATCTCACCAATGAAACAAAATCTCTGTAAAATATGAAGTTAAACGGGAAATGTTTCACTGTTTTGATTTTTTTCAAGAGTTGGAATATGTTGGGTGAGTTTTTAGCTCGACCGTTCAGTTGTGGCAGAAATCTGATCACCAACAAGTCGGATCCTATGTTGTTGTTCCTGAGATGTTCAAATTTGGCAATAAAGAAATAAAAGATCTATGACTTGGGTGAGGAATAACACCCTAAAATATGATGTAAGAAGTGCAGAGTCCTGTTCAGTAAGGAGTTATAAAAAGGGGATAGAGATGAAGAGAACCTGACAAAATCAGCCACCCTGACATAAAAACTGCAGTGTTTCCAGAAAATAGAGCTAAACTGTCTGTAATCGTTTCTGTATCATCTTTTATGCATTGCTAAATGCATTTGCAAATAAAAATGCAAAAGTAACAAAAATTACTCTTAACAGCCACCGTGGTCTAAAACATACGGTGAAAATAAGCTCAGACTGGGTTGAATTTTGTGTTTAGCTCATCAGATCAAGTTTGACCTTCATTTGACTCTTAATGTTGATGAAATGGCTCCATGACAGTTAACATGACTAAAACTGAGAAAAGCATTAAGGTGACAAACGTTGCCCATCACTAATCTAACTAGTCACTGCTTCCTTCTCGTCACTCTTCATCAGGCTGTCACATTGTTGATGACAGAGTTTGACTTTGAGGTTTTTTCTGTTGGAAAGAAGTTTTTCTTGTCACTGAGGTCATAATGGGGCGGTGTGGTGGTGCACAGGTGTGTAATACTTAATACTTTAATACCAATTAAAATGTGTATAATTATAAATAAAAGGTAGAAAATCAACTATTAGAGCGAGTCAGCAGAATGGAAAATACAGAAACTTCTTTGAGTACAAGTCTTTTTAAGTTGTTTTCTGCTGCTCTGGACCACAGAAGTGTCCACAGTGTTGATGTGTTGGTGTGCATTCTGATGAGATATTGATATCAAAGTCTAGAGTTTAATAGAAGATCAAATAATTAATTATCCTCAACTCCCAGGTCATTTATTAAGCAGTTTAGAGAGATAAGGCTTCATAGTTCCTGGTGACGGAAGCAACTGTTCAGTCGGAGTCATTTACTGGAGCAATTAATGCTGTTTGTTCAAGACTGAGGCTATAATAGAGCCTGAGCGTCTTTGTTATGTGCTTTTATTGATTAAAAGTCAGCTTAGCCCAGTCATGCTTGGCTTTATTGATCTGCCTCTGGTATCCTTTAAGAAATAAACATTTCAAATGAGATAGACATAAAGAAAAATCATCTCAGATGTTCTTTTAAAAAAGTTAATAAATAATTCAAAAAGTTGAAAATTGAGAACAAAACAGCTTAGATATGAAGATAAAAGGAAACTTTCTAGAAAATGCACATATAAGCTGTCAAATTCATTAACAGCACATTAAATGTAATTCATACACAGTGAGATACTGTATGTGGAGGTGGCATGCAGAACTGGGATGCTTACTTAAAATGAATCGGGAGTCCTTGAACATGTCATTGTGGTTATTTCTAAATCATTTTGAAAGTTTTAGTACAAAATCAAATGAACAGTTTTTACTTTAACTTCTTAATTATGATCGTTTTCTATGACATTTTAAGACTTTGTTGTTCTGGTTGTTGAATAAAGCAGTATTTAGACGCAACTTTTGGCTTTATGAAACTTGAAAAGGTTTTCAAACATGTATTTTGTTGAAATTCCCTCTCCTCTTCTGAGAAAAGTTGTACTCTTAAACAACTTTTCAGAATTCGTAACCTGGTGCCCTTCTTCAATGAAGCTTGACTGTCTTTTCTTTTATAATTAGTTATGTTGTTTTAGTGTATTTGAGAGTTAACTTGTCTCATTTTGTGGCTGTAGTTGTACACAACAAAAGTCTGTTTAACATCGAAGAATACTACATTTTTCCAATTGTTGTACATTTTTTTCCACTTAATTTGTGTTTTGAGCCACAATAAAATTGGAATTATCATTTTCAACTAATTTATGTTGTTTCACCAACAACATTCAGTCCTAATGCCACAGTAATTTTCCGAAAACATCAATGAAACATGGCAAATTGTACACCCTCATTTTATTCAATTGTCTCGTATTTTCCAGGTGACCAATGAGATCACCCCGGTGCTGACGTACTCCTACATGGCGGTCCTGGTGCCGGCCTTCCTCTTGACGGACCTCCTGCGTTACAAACCGGTTCTGATCATCCAGAGCATCAGTCAGGTGGTCATCTGGCTCATCCTGCTCCTGGGCAGCAGCCTCATCCAGATGCAGTTCATGGAGTTCTTCTACGGCATCACCATGGCGTGCCGCGTGGCCTACTCCTCCTACATCTTCTCCCTGGTCAGCCCGGCGCTCTACCAGCGCGTGGCCGGGTACTCACGCTCCTCTGTGCTCCTGGGCGTGTTCATCAGCTCCGTCCTGGGACAGCTGTGCTTGTCATGGGGGAACATTACTTTCTACACGCTCAGCGCCATTTCTTTGGGCTTCGTCAGCTTCGGTTTGCTGCTCGCTTTGTGTCTGCCGTGGCCCAAACGCTCGCTGTTTTTCAATCGAAATCAGGAGCAGAAGGAGCTGGTGGCGGCGAGTAAATCTGAACTGGACAAAATGAACCCCAAAGTTGGCGGCGTGGCCTCCTCTGCTGCTCCTCTGTGCTCCTCATCCCGCTGGAAGGACTCAGTGTTGGTGCAGATGCTGCTGGAGCTGAAGAACGTGGTGAAGATGTCCAACCTGAGGCTCTGGTCTCTTTGGTGGATTTTTAACTCCACAGGGTATTACCTGGTTTTGTTCTACGTTCACATCCTGTGGAACAAAGTCAACCCGACAACAGAGTCCAAGCATGTTTACAACGGGGCAGTGGAGGCAGCTTCTACTTTATTGAGTGAGACTCATATCCACTTAATGTCATTATAATCTTAATGTTTAGCTCTGAGCTCTCACAACAGACTGGTTTTACTTTCACACTCCTTCATTTCCACATCAAAACCAGCAACTGGCTCGAGCTTGAGGTCTAAATTTAGAAGGACTGAAGCAAGGCAAGCACAGTTTGATCCTAAAAAACAGAATCAAATGCTTTTAACAGAAGCCTCATAGAAATTTAGGTGAATATTAAGACTTTGTTTTGCACAAACTTGCTCGGGACATGGGCAACGCTAGAAAGTATTTATTAATCTAAGCCAGCAAACAGGTAAAAACATGACTCAGAGAATAAAATCTGAGGTCTTTTAGATCGAGATTTGATCTAAATGTGTCTGAGAATAACATGTTTTAAGACACTTCACTTGTGCAGTCAGGATTATTTATGAAACAAAAGAAAACCTCTGACCTCAGTCTAAGTGTGGACATAGCCTGTGTCCCCCTGTCCTCAAACAACCTCAGGATGAGTCCATTTTCACTGACTGATAACCTACCTAATCTCAATCTGAATACACATTTAAAGGAACCACAATAAGTCAAAGTCTGAAAAAGGCGTGGAGCTTGATAAAAGTTAAGGAGAATATGATTACAAAAAACTGAGTAAAACAAAAAGAAAACCACACAATGAAGCATGATGGATAAGAGGGAAAAAAAAATGAAGCTGCAGATTAAAGACGTCTTTACAACAAGCTCAACTTGAATTAAATTTTCTAGCGATGTTAGTCATGGCACAAGGATGACATGAATGGATTTTGGTGGTGAGCTGAATCTGGATTTGGATCTAGAAATTTTTTTCGAGTGTCTGTAAACATGGCGAGAGCAGTTTTCCACATTTTGACAAGAACTCCACCAACAGTGTTGGAAATGTCTTGGTGGTGATTTTTTGCTCTCACTTCCTGTAATAATGTTTTTAACTGGAGTATTTTATTTACAGGGACTGTTTAGGATGGTCGAGGTCATTTTATAAGTACAACAACACTTTAAACTGCATAATATCAGGACCTGAGTTAACAAATGCAAAAGAAGATGATGTGAAATAAAAGACAGAAATAAGGAACAGTAAAAGGCAGAAACAGGCAATAATATAGTGAATATGCAGCTTAATAAAGGAAGAATTTCTGTAAAGCCTTGCAGAAAATTGGAGTCATTGTTTGCTTTTGCTCCACTTTCCTTGTTAGTGACTTATTCAGCCTGTTTTAAATTGCCCTGCATGTGGTTGCGGTACATGCTTGATGCTTGATATTGGCATCAATTGAAGGAATCATGTACTGACATGAGTGGCAGCTCTGAGTTGCACCATGGCACAATGTCAAACTAAATTTTGCTCTTTAAGTCACATTCTGCTGATCTTTCTCTGTTGACAAAGTGGAGTCCTTTGTCTTTTTGATCTTGGTTGTTTTAGGGAGAAGTGACACCGTTGACAGGCCGTGTTCATAAAGTGTTTTTTTCCACTGAGAGCTCAAGAATACATCAGATGCAGAGAGCTATTTTAGCGCCTTAGTTTAAAAATCATCAGCAGCCTGTTAGGTAATAAACCCAGCAGTGGACACAGGCTTTAGATTCTAGAAAAGCATCGTGATTGTACTAACACAGACAAAAATGTAAAATACATAACCTGCCAGTGTCCTTGTAAGCTGTAGTTCAAAGGTTGACTTATCGATCATCCGTCTTCATAATACGAGGTGATTACATCACTGTAAAACTCAGCATTTGCCCTTTAAACGGCTGTAAAGTTGAGATGATGGTATGTTTAAAGAGCCAGGCCATGTGAGAGCAGTCAGCAGTAATCAAAATATGTTCTTTTAGTAGCTAAATGATGAGAACGTCAGTGATTCAGCCACAGTGATGTATTGAAAAGATATTGTAGATACACAGTATTTTCAGTTTAACTGTACATCTAATCAGTGTGTCTTTCTCCAGGTGCCATAACCGCCTTCACTGCCAGCTTTGTGAAAATCCGGTGGAACGTCTGGTCCGAGCTCACCATTGGCATCATCACCGCCGTGCAGGCTGGTCTGCTGCTCCTCATGTTGAATACAAGCAACATCTGGGTCTGCTACGTCACCTACGTGCTCTTTAGAAGCTTCTATCAGTTTCTGGTGCCCATCGCCACGTGAGTGTCATGTTGGATGAATCCTGTTCACAGTCTGAGTTTATTGGGAATGCACTGGAAGCCTTAAACTATGTGTCAACATTTAATCAGATGTGTTGGAAGAATTGAAATGCACAAGAGCTACACACGTAAGTAAATCATCAGGATGTGAAGCAGATGAGTTTTAGATTCTCAACTTGCCAAGCTTGGTCTGACAAAAGAAGGCATTTGCTGTTTGGGAGCATGATATCCTAA
The DNA here is from genome assembly GCA_037902135.1 of Cetoscarus ocellatus. NCBI lineage: Eukaryota > Metazoa > Chordata > Actinopteri > Labriformes > Labridae > Cetoscarus > Cetoscarus ocellatus. The sequence goes on along the minus strand of JBAMNC010001073.1, from coordinate 2,262,885 downwards.
TCATATATAAACCACTTTAATATTCTTATTAATCAAGGAGAAAGAGCTTTGATGGATGCCCTCTCCATCCTGACCAGTGAGAACATTTACTGCCAAGAATTATAAAAAGAACAATTTGATGCCTTAAGTTTTGTGATTTCAGTGAAAGTATAAAAAATGGTGAACTGTACAAAAATTTAAAGCTGCCAAATGAATAATCTTAAAAAATGTGACACAGCTTATGATGCTTCAGGGAAAAATCTGCTGCTTCATTGTTCCTGATCATATTGTCGTCTCCTTGTAGTTTCCAGATTGCCTCGTCGCTCACGAAGGAGCTCTGTGCCCTCGTGTTTGGCATCAACACTTTCCTGGGGACGGTCCTAAAGAGCATCATCAACCTTATCTTTTCAGACAAGAGAGGCCTGGGGCTGGATGTACATTCTCAGGTAAAGATGAGGAGTTTCTTTGAAAAACAATAACAGATGTTGTAGACGTACGCACTTTGAATAGTAGAAGAAGGAGATTGATGCTGAATCTGTGGTCCTGCTCAGCGCTGAGCCGTGTTTTTAATCTTCTGCCTTTAACTCATTTTAGAGTTAAAACAAAAACACTAGTGTAGATGTAGACAAACAACTCGGTCAAAATTGAGCACAATTCATAATTTTCTCTAGATAACAGTGTCACATTGGTTTGATTTAACTTTCATTTTTATTGAATTTTAAGTGTATACAAACACACAAAGACACACGTACAAAGTGGAACTTGAACCTTGGTTGCAGTGAGTTACACATAGTAAAGAAAACAAAGGAAATGATTTAACTTGAGTCACATCTCATAGACTCACAGCCCATTTCCTCCAGAGTTTTGAGAAGATCTCAGTTTGCTGTCTTAGAACTATGGTAGTTCAGTTGTCCTTAGCCGGTGGAGATTCCTGCAGCCACCGCCGTGTAATGGCCTTTTTGCTTGCAACTAAAAAAAACGTAAAGATATCCATCCTTAGCCATTAACTTTCTGGAAATTTACCTGTTTGTTTTAATAAAGGCTGGCTCTACTTGTATTCCGAAGATTCTAACAATGTCTTTTACAATGTCATGCCAATACGAATTAATTTTAGGGCAGGCTCAAAAGATGTGAAAATAATCAGCCATGGATTTTCCACACTTTCTCCAACAATCACTGCGTGATCTAGTCTGTGAACTCTGCTGTTTCAATTTTAATTTTGGAGTCAGAAAGTATCTTGAACGATTTGATAAACTTGGCACATCCCCATGTTGTGGATTTGTGTTGTTTTCTCTCAACTTCAACATCCAATGACCAGCTGGGAATCTGCTTGTGGTGCAAAAATGTGTGTTGGTGGATCAAAAACAGTCATCCCCACGCTGACAGGGTAGCTTTGGATTCTTTTGGGAGGCTCTGCTAACAGCTCCACCGTGAAAGCATCACAGAGGAAGTAGCTGGGGGTCGAGTTGCAGTGAAGGTGTTTATCATCAACAACCATGTTTCTAATCAGTCTTGCCTTCATTTTTTCCTTACAGTTCCTGGTGTACTTCATCTACTTCAGCATCCTCACCGTTGTTTACTTGGTCTGTGCTGCTTTCGTCATCATCCGTCACTTCAGAAACCAGCCGCGGGGAGGGGGCAGGGCCGCTGAGCAGCCCACTGAGCTCTGTCCCGTGGCTCCAAATTCAGAGGCAGAGTGTTTGTCCAACGGCAAAACTGCTGAAGCCTGAAGGCTGATGGGGATCCTGTCATCGTCAGTCTCATCTCTTGTATTTGGGATGTGGACCCTTTGATGGGAGTGGTCTTCAGTCATTAAAGTGCCTCCTCTGCTACGTAAAGCTGCTGCACTACAGTCAGTCTGACTTTAGGGAGTTTTATTGATTTGGTGTATCAAGGGGAACAAAACTCCTTTTTATTTTATTCAAAGCAAACGTGTGTTCTTATATCTTCTTTAAAACAAGGGGAGTTTGTGGCTGTATGTGCTGAACTGTTTGACTCAGTCTGCGTATTCAGCTCAACACTCCTGGTGTTCCTGATGTTACAGCTCCATTATAATGAGTGCCATTTAAATAAGAAACGGACCACAGAAGTGTAATCACAGTGTATTGATTATCACGTTTATGTTGATGAATCAGACACATCAGGCACTTTTATTTCCAGCCTTTGTGTCTTTTTCTTTAAAGCTCTTAACTGCACGTCTCCTGCAGTGAAGTGACTTTGTAAACGATCTTTTTGTTGCTGTAATGCTGATCTTTGTAATGTAAGACCAGCAGATTCAGAGTTTTTAAAATTATTTGATGCTGAATGTGCAGAAAAATCACGACACACTTTACACAAATGCACTCACGATTAGTTCATCTATTCAAACATGCGTCACTTGATTTGGTTACTACTGTGATATTATTTCAGTCAGTAGTCTTGCTGCTAATCAGTGTCCATTGTGTTGAAGCTGTCAAGTCAATCAAACACAAAAAGGGCTCCAGTTCTGTATTTTATTCAGAAACTTTCTGAAGCACCTTGTCTTTTAAACATAGGAACTCAGTGTTACTCTGTACAACAGTCCCATCAGTTTTACTGCTGAATAAAGCAGGTACAGTCCACAGATCAGGACTGTTCATACTATAGAGACAGATAGTAGTTAAATCTTAAGAATGTTTAGATTTTTTAAAACTTTGATTAAAATCTGACATATGAAATAACTGTGAAGATGTCTGAATGCTGTATAAAAAACCCTGACTTCAATCGGATGTTTTTGTATTCACAAATAAATTGTTTTGTGGTTAAAGCTCTGCAATCTTTTATTGTTTTATTTTGTTTGGACTTTTACACAGTCTTATTGTGATGTTAACAACAAACCTTGTGTGACTGCTCACACCTTTTAGCCCTAAAAAAGAAAAACAATTAAATATTACACATTGAAAAGGGTTGCATTTCAACATAAAGAGCACTACACAGCCTGTGAAATGCCCAACATTAGTTTGCAGTAGCACTGTTGGGATGTAATGGTACTCCGTTAGCTTTTGCTGGGCAGCTTGGTCAGTAATATTTGGGTGAAAAGCATTTTTAAAAAACCTGCTTGCTTGATAATGTTAGTCTTATGAAGCTAGCTTATGAAGTAAAAACATGAAAATTTTCACTTCTTGTCAAGTAAAACATACTTAAGTTTCCTGTCTCAACCTTTCCATCATACAAACACACAGCTGAGGGAGTTAAAATGTCAAAACTGCTTCATAGATGTGAGTTGTTTGGTCAGCTGCTCACAGCACGAAGATGACGAGCCGCTTTTAGAGATCTTATTTGTTTTTCTGCCTTTTTGTTTGTAGGAGGTCAACGCTAAAATGTTTCTTCAGCTGAACAGAGAGAAAACAAGCGCTTCAAGATGTGCAACATTAACAAGAAAAAGTAAGTTCTCAGATTTAAACCACATCTTCACATAAACCTCAGACAAGAGAAAGGACCTGTTATTGAGTTGTATATGTTTATCAGTCTGTCTTACCCTTTAGCCGTGATGATGTCCTTGTGTAAGCAATGACTCTGCACTTCAGCCAGATGGTCACTCATTAAAAACTGTTCAATACTTATTGACACTGGGCTGACTGATTACATTAAATATTGAAAAAACATCAGTCTATGTGCATCTATCATTACCTTAAAGCTGCAGTGTTGAACTGACTTTCATGAGTTTGCTGCATTATTTTTAACGATTAAAGCTCCAGTGTGGAGTTAAGGTTCAAGGCTCTGAAGCAGACTGAGATTAAAACTGGCATCTCCTCTGATGACCCAGAAAAAGAAACAGAAGAGCCAAAAGACTCGCTATTGTTTAAAAATGTTTTTATACCTGCCTGCCAGGGGGTAGGTGGCAGACAAGGTGATTATTAGCATTTGCTGCCAAGATTTCCAGAGTCATTAATATGACTAAGTTTAGGGCTGCATCGTTTATATCGATATAGTCCTGCGAAAATGAGATTGGATGGGAAAATAAAAAATTGTGGCTCCTGTGTGTTGAAGATCTCGGATGAGCAGCAGAGCAGCGTTTTCTGCTTACAATGCCAAAAAGGCACAAAAAGTTTGAGCATGAAGAATATATCCAAACAATCCTTCCTTTGAGCCTCATGAGTTTGATTTTTCAAAGTATTTATTGGAAAAATATGTATCAAAGAGTTATATATATATATATATATATATATATATATATATATGTATATATATCACCATTCATCAAAAACATATTGAGATGTGAATTATTTTCTGCATCGCCCAGCCCTAATTTGAGGGTGAAAATATATATTTATTTTTTTATAAGCACATAACTCCTACATGAGACAAACCTAGCAATGACGTAAGACATAACATAACATACAACCTGGCATTTTCACTGCAGCATTAACTGTTGACTGCTTTAAAAGACCATCTTTTCACATGTAGAAAAACACTATGTGAGCTCTCTAAGGTGATTTATAATAAAACATAATTATGTTTTAATATACACACATTTTTCAAAAACTTCTCTTAAATCAAAGTGAAAATAGTGAGGATGCACTGTATTGATTTTTTACTGATATTCTATATGTCTAAATCCCTCATACAGATATTTCTTGTCTAGAGTTTAAAGCTTGGAATTTACAAAATTGATCTAAAAAGCTGGATCGGGCATGTTTACCAGTTGCATCACATTTCCTTTTAACAACACTCAGCCCTCTATTGGCCAAATGATGACACTTTTATTTCAACATGCTGTAGACCATAAAATTACGAAACCCTTCTTTTAAAGGTTGATATTGATGCTTTAATTAATACAGCCTTTTAATGTGTTTATTTGTCGCCCTCTAGTGGACAAATACTTACTCTCATTTCAATGAGGTTAATGTGAGGACCATCGAAGTATGACACACTCATTAAAAAGGTTGATATTGATGTTTTTATTCAGTACAACCCATTAGAAAACACTTACAGTGAAAAAAATCCACAGCACTACACTCTTACCATCCTTATACAGGAACACATTTAAAATACTCAAAAATAAAGTGAAGGCCCTTGGGTTAAAAAAAAAAAAAAAAAAAACCCAAACACTTTGGCGCACCAAGTTCTAATAAAACAAGTTTAAAAGTGACTAAAACTTCCCAACTGACAAAGTTAGAGTGATTCTTAGAGTACAGATCTTTTTCAAGTGCAAAGTAAAAACAAAGTCAAAGTTCTGAGTTTACAGCTAAAAACAGAAAAAACTACAATGTAAGGAACAAAGACTAACTTATAAATGAAACAGCTGATTGCCCTTGTCTGAGCTTAAAAACCTTCGAACAAACACACTTGTATCTGCTGCCAAAGACTCGCAGTAAACTCTTGCACAATGAGCTGATTGTTGGACGAGCTGGCGGCCCGCGTGGCACAATGGCATCCCTTTTCTCCTCTCTGCTTATCAGCCCAGTTCCTCCCCACACCGTCCAGGATGAAGGAGCCCACGCAGGACGTGTTTCTCATCAAAACTCCAGCTCTGATGAACTGGAGGTGCCAGGTACGGACAGGAAGGACAGGCTTGAGGGTTTCCTGGTATTGTGTCAGTTATGAGGCCCCTGGATGCCTCTTTGGAAACAGTCAAGTCTGAAAGCTTCTGTACATGTCAGTGCTTTTATCACATTTCATCTCTGCATTTGAAAGATAAAACAGCTTAAATACGTCCCTTTTTTAGAACCTTTTTACACGCTATAAAAGAGTTAACCTAAAGTGATGGGTTATGGATAAAATAACGGATTTTGTTCAAAGCTCCAGCAGCATATAAGTCTCAAAAAGATCTTCTCTTACCCGTTGACACTTAATTTGCTCACAGCAGCAGCTAGTGTAAAAGGGGGTGGATAAAACATGCCTTCCTTCCTGCATTAATGCTTAATTTCTGCCTCAGGAGTGTCTAAAATGTCTTGGGGAAAAAAAGGGAAAGTTAAGGGATTTGAATTCCTGTGTAGCTGCAGGACAGTCAGTATTTTCTCAGGTTATTTTGTTCAGAGCTCACGTCTTAAATCTGCTCCTGGCTGCTTAATTCATGGGGGTTTCCTCTAAAAAACAAACAAAAAAGAAGAGTTACATACAAAAACTCTCTTCATGTCTTTAATTTTTCTAAGTTTGTTGTAGATTACCGTCAGTTTGTCTCTTGCCTTGGTGCGAGGTGGTGCCGTTTGATTCTGCAGCGTCTCTTGCTGTGAAACATGACATGCAATCATGCAAAGTATGCATTCATTTATAGTTTAACAACAAAAGTCAAAACTATGGAAGGTTATTTTTCTCATTTCTACCCAAATTTATCTAATCTTACATGAAATTTAAGCAACAAGTCAATTTATCATCCTCTTTCAAGTAATAAAGGAAACAAAAGGGCTGAGGCTGGTTACAGAAATAAGAATTACTGCTGTTTAGGCAAGTTTAATTGGAAACTTTAGACAAGAAATTTGTCCAAAAAAAAACGTATAAATTTGAGCTTTTGCAGTGCAGTTCCCATCATTTTGATGTCAACAGATGCAAGGCTTCAACTAACCAGAAGTCTCCTTCCTCCAAAAGTCTGTAAAGGTAAGAAACAGGAATGTAATTAAACAGAAATAACAGCGAATAAAGTCTATTGTTTGATTTTTAGGTGTAAAGGTTTTAGTATTTTACATCACTGACCTGCTTCCCAAGGCATCGACGCTGGAGAGAACAATAAAAAATGTTAGTAAAGTAACCGTTCATCACATTGTCGAAAGCAAAATCTGAAATATCCGCAGCGTTAAAGGAAATCTTTGTGAATGAGCCTGTAAAAAAACTAAATATCACCTAAAATTTTTCAAAAAAGACTGTATTATGAATTGAAAGGCTGCTTTTTAAACTTTATATAGTCTATAGGGAAGACTTGGTCAGAGCTTCAATGTATTAGTTAAACTGATTTAATGTAGGCTAAGGTGGGCTTAATTATCAAAAAAGCTCAAAGGAAAAAAACAGCCCTCATCAAAACTTTCCATTGTGGCTTGTTAAGGCAAAGAAAGGATTGGAAGAATGGAAACTTACTGTTCATTTCTACAATCAGACTCAAAACAAGACCAAACTGCACTAATTTCCCACAGTCAGTGGGAGTGTTGGTGCACTAAGCTGACGTGTGTAGTCTTCGTAAATCAGTCTTTAAAACAGAAGATAATGAAGTAAATGAAGGTAACAGTGATGGGGGAGAGGCAACTAAGCTAATAACTACTATTTTCAAAAGTACGTTTTCAGGTCTCACAAACAACAGGATAGCATTCTTCCCTGTTATTTATTTCATGCTACTACTTTGATTTTTCGTCATGTCTTTAACTTGTGACCTTACAACAACAAATACAAGAAAAAGCGCACTGAAATGAAGACCTGTTGCCATCTTACAAACCTTTACACTGCAGAGGAAACAAGCTTGGTTTATGAGCCTTATATCTTATCAAATGAAAGAACAATCAAGATATATTGACAAAATGAGATAATAAACAAACTTTAGCAGCATTTTGAAAGATTAATTGTAGCAAATACAGCTGTTCTTATTTTCTTTTCAATATTTTAGATGTGGCAATTCACTGAAAAACCTACAGCAAAAACAAAAATTGAAATATTCTCTATGTATTCACACATAAAGGCACATTTTCCAGGATTCAACATTGTTTAATTTATTTTTACTAAAGAGAAGGGAGGAAATAAGTGGAGGGAAAGTCTTTGGAATCAGATAAATCTCACCTTTTTGGAAGAACCACATTCCTAAAGGAAATAAACAAAGGTCAAACCTTAGCACAATACTTATCACTGTGATTTTAAATACATTTACATCATAGTTATTGTGATTATGAAGGTCTTGTCTTAACAGTGACCTCTGACCTGCTCTCCACCTGTGGATGAACACAGTCAGCAGCACAGCCAACAGCAGACAGATGAAGACGGTGAGTCCTGCTGGGACGTTCATGCTTCCTGCAGGCTCCTCAGGTCCCCCAGTCTTCCCACCTCCAGGTGCTGTAATAAGAAAAAAAAACAATAATCAACCTAGAGCGGAGTACACACATTGAGATTATCGGACTGTTTTTGTCCCGACTTTCCCCCATCCCGACCAAGGATGGCAAATGCCTGATTATCTTCTGTTTTATAAGATTATCCTGTAAGATTATCCTGTGGTCTGAGGTGTGTTAAGAGAGAATTTGTCCCAATAATCAGCTCTAAAACAGGTCGGGCCAACAATCGTAAATATTAAACTTGTTCAGTGTTTCCGATAAGAAATCTTCATGTGTGGGGAAAGCTGACGACTCCTGAGTCATGACTCCTTGAATTGTGACGTGAAACGGTATTTAGCCAATCAAGAAGTGAAATGACTGAGGAACAAGGAAGCAGGTGTAAATAAAAACAAACATGGCCAACCTGAAACATAAAGTTCAGTGGACTCCAGGATTTTACAGTCTTATTTGATTAGTTCAGGATTTTTCCGTCAGATGAGTCCGAAGACCACCATCATTCCCTCTTCTTGTATGTCCTCTTCCATGTTGCGTGTTGAGTTTTCCGGTTGTTGCTGTGTTTCTCCTTCTTCGTTTTTGTTAGATCAAGTTTGATCACGTGAGATTTCTGGCTTGGGGGACTAGATTCTAGATTTGTGCGTTGACAGAATCGTACTGTGTGTGGTGTGCTGTGTTGAGATTATCAAAGCACGCCACACACAGTACGATCAAAACTGTTCAATGTCTGATTTTTTATCTTCATGTGTGGGGTCTCTAACAGAAAAAATCTCTTTAGACCTAGAAAATCCTTATGTGTGTACCCTGCTTTAGAGAGAGATGCTCTAATGTTTACTTCTCTGAAATAATTCAGAGCTAGGGCTCACCTTCAAAAAAGGGGTTAAAGACGGGGGCACTTTTCTCTTTACTGACTGGATTCATCACCTCACAGCTGAAGTCGGATATATTGGTGCTGCTCTCCTGTGGGCAGAAAAGATGCAGTTTTAGACAGATCTCGATGCAGCACTGCAGTAGTTCACATCGACATTCAAAGATTGCATTTCTTAGTTCTGTGAAGAACCTTAATCCACTTTTATTGTTTTTAATGTGCCCAATGCATCAATGTTCTCATCTTCAGATCCCAAATGTCCCATATGAGGCCGTTTTAGGCTCCTTTCTAAGGTTCAGCAAGTTCTCCTTCAAGACATTTAGAGTTTTAATTCCATCACTTGTTACTCAACCAACACATTAATTAGAGACAGGATCAGGGCTTCAACAACGTGCCATTGGAGCCAAGTTCCTGTAAAATAGAGTCTCACCAAAGTGTTTGGAAGGATCAGTGTAAGACTCATGCATCATTTTCTAACTGAAGATGCAACAGTACCCTCTCAACGCGAGTGTCCTTCACCGACGGCCCAAAGTTCCACTGAAAAGTGACCGGTTCAGCTCCTGTTGTGTTGGCCTCGCAGATCAAGTAGCAGCCTGCTCCACCAGTGTCACAGGCTTTAATGACGGATGGTTTCGGGACAGGAGCTGTTGATGTTTAGGGAAAACAAGAAACAGGCTTTAACAAGGTACAAACACCCTGATGCACTTATTTTCATGCTGTGATGTAACTGCGAGATTCCTCCACGCACCAAGAGCGATGAGGTTAAACAACCCGGCTTTCTTGTTGTTGATTTCTGCTTCATACAATCCTGCCTCTTTTGTTGTTACTGATGTGATTGTCAGCTTCCCATTGGAGGTGTCCAGGCTGCCACGGACTTCAAACAAACACAGAGGAGTTAACTGATCCGCACTGAAAGGAGCTGATTAAAGTCAGTTTAACTCGATGAAGTTAATATTCCTGAATATGACGTGACACAATTTTTTGTGTGTTCCCATGGTTAATTTTAGTTAAAAAAGGTTAAAATTTGAAAATAAACTCACAAATTACTTGAATGCATTCTCTTTTTGAAGACCTAGTCTAAAATTTCTGTATTTGATCAACTTTGAGGGACTATTCAGGGGATAATGGTGAAATGTCTGTGGTGTAACCATAAAAACTTGGTACCAAATACTTTAACATGTGTTCAAAAAAGGTGAAATTCTCAATAAAACACATTATCAACTAGTTTAGCAGAATCCTACATTTGTCTTGTTTAATAATGAATAAAGTAAATGGAACACCATTGTTCTGAATATGATAACTAATTTGGGGACTTTCTAAATTGTCAACGCGGTGTACCCAAAACTCAAGGAGCTAAGTTGTTCAATTTTGTAAGAAGATCATGTGGCAGGAAATAATTTCACAAAGAACGACCCCTGATTAACCTAACTGCTGCATGCCAAGGTTAGCTCGCTTTGAAATCTTGATAATTTGACATTTTGAGGGTATGGTCAGGTGTGCTTAGGGTTACATGTCAAATGGTATGACCTTAGACAACCATGTATAATTCATAATAAATGTAAAAATAAGTGTTTATTTTAAAAAAAAGGGGGCCTGAAATCTTCACATCAAGGCCATGTGCTCACACAGATGACAATCATAATGCCTGTTAAATTTTAATTTAATTGAAATGTCAAATGGTGTAACTGGTTACACCATTTTATGTTGGCAAATATCAGAAGTTTTTGATGCTGATTAAAGATGTAATGTGAACTAACTTACTATGAGGAACTATTTTAAAGTGTTTAGTCTTCCTCAGTCTATTAATTCTGTTTAGAATTTCCTTTTATGTCGCTGTGCGTTTGATTAATTTAGTGTAGGTGTTGTATGTGAATTGCGAGGGTGGGTGGGGTCTTTTATTTTCTTTGTATGCAGTTTTCTACTTTTTATGTCATTTATTGTTATTTCGTTTTATTTTATATTTGAAGCACTTTGTGCTACAAAATTTTTGTATGAAAAGTGCAATACAAATAAAGTTTGATTGATGAATTATTGATTTAGTGTTATATTTCTTAGAAAAGTGGTGATTTATCCCCAACTTTGTTATCAAACCTCTGGAAGATTAGGATAAAATCAATATTTTGCATGGATTTATTATTTTTTGAAATGTGTAGCTTTAGTACATAATAAATGTATAATTAATACATATTTGTATTCCATTCACTTTTAATTTTAAGCTCTATATAAAATAATATAATTAATTTCATAAATGTAGCAACAGTGGATGAACAATGACAATGTTGAAAATGAACAGCGGCTTTGAAAAAGACATGAAACTCCAATAACATGTTAAATGTTTGTCAAAGATTAAATTTTAGATCTGTAAAATTACATTTATGAACTTTCTATCGTTTAATGATTATTGCAATATAATAGAGCCTCTTTTCCCCACAAAGATGCCATTATCAAGCAAAGCATGAGTTCATGCAGATCCTTCAGCTTGTTTCCTAAATTAATTCTTACATTAATTAATAGAAAACACCCAATTCTTGTTGTTGGTGTTTTCTTCCTCATTGTAAATAATAAAAAGCACAAGTTCAATTGACTTTGTTGACTGTAATGCTTGATTTTTAGTGCCAGTTTCTTCTGTAAAAGCAACGTGGTCAGGTGGTGTAACTGGTTTGTGTCAAGTGGTGTAACCAGTATTTTCATAAAATATTGTAATTTACAGGAAAATTCATGGGGAATAAGATGTAATGCTCTTTTGCAATGTACTAACATATTTTTTATCAGTTTATACAGAATTTGTCAAATTTTATCTAGAAAATGCCAAGGCTTCTCAGTATTTGTCCTCATCTATATTGCAGGAATGCATTTAACTGTATTTTAAAATAATCCTAATAAAATGTTTTTTTAAGTGATACATTAGTAAATGCTTTTATCAGTACACTTGCATACACTCTAGGTGGAATTAATATTAAATAGTTCTCCTTTCGTTGTAGTTACACCACTTGACATTTTCAGGGGCAATCCATCTTTCCTTTGTAAAAATAATCAAAAATCAAAACAATCACAAAAACTACATGAAACTAACGGAAATACAAAATATATTTTTTTTCAAACCTTTAAACAATTTATTAAAACATTTTTGAATTTCTCATAATGCAAACTCTTATTTGTCACTGACTCTCAAACAGATCAAAAAGAGTCACATCAGCCCCGGGACCAATCCACAGAGCGGCGAGGTTTCCACGGTGCTTCCACTCGATGTTGGTGATCGGTTCAGGGGGAGGAAGTGGTTCAAGGACGACATCATTGCCCAATTTAAGGTACAGGTCACGAGCTGTGAGGAAAAAATCAGGCTCAACAAACCAAAAAGTGCCCTTTTAAACAGAATTCATACAGATAATGGGCAATTCCTACAAAGCCTCTACCTCCGGTGTGATATTTCCTTATTTTTAAATACAACTGCAACACAACGCAGCAGCTTAAAGATATTTTTTTTATTTTAATTCAGCTGTTTTTAAACCCACAGTCCGTCTTTCAGCTTGTTTTTTCTTTTGTTTTATTTTTAATGTATCACAAAATTTGGTCCAAGTATCAGGCTCAGCCCTCACTATTCTAAAGAGTAATAAACAGCTGTGCAGGCAAATCAAATAATAACAATACATAAAGCAAAAAACAATAATGACAATATATAATATTAATATTAAAATATGAATTGGTGCAATGCAAATGCAGATTGAAGAACTAATTAACAGTCTTATTATTAATCACATTGATATATAGTGCTCAACAAATTTAATTGACTTCCAGTCAACAAATGAGAAAACATAACTATTTAAGAAATCTTCCAAAACCTGGTTTAAAACTGAAAATGTTTTTGTTGTTGGACATACATTTGCATCAGAATGAGGATTTTCAGACTGAATTCAACTTTCTAGGCTCAAATTTAAGCTGCTCACTGGGCTTTCTGCATAAACTTCAACCACAAAAATGATTTCTTTCTGTTCAGGAATGCAATTAAATTAACTGCTTTACTATATTTGCTAGATTTTTTTTTTATTTGCTGTAAAACAATAAATTTAGAAATTCATGGATAATACTAATGATTGTATTTCAGCATTGAAAAGATTTCAGTTAAAGAGTCTACATTCTGGTGTATTCATCATTACAAAACATAAACATAAAAAATAGGGCAATATCGTCCAGCCCTGATTCCGAGTTGGGTCCAACTGCAGGCCGCGAGACAGAGGCGTGTCTAACCCTAACCCTTACCCTAACCCTAACCCGTAGAACCCGTATGAACAATGGCAGATTGTGTCCAGACTGTAAGTGTTACCATATAGATTTAGATTTAGATTTAGATTTATCGATCCTGGGGGGAAATTCATCTCCACTGACTGTACATTACAAAGGAACAACAAACAAACGTCAAACAGTTGCTGCACTTAGTTGTATTATTACCTAACCCTTACCCTAACCCTTACCCTAAACCTTACCCCTTACCCTTACCCTAAGCCTTAACCGTATTTGTACGCATTTGAATACGTTTATTATAGGGCAAAGAATGGGTAAGCAAAAACACTGACGTTCGGCTGGACCATGCTGAAGCTGTTATATCCCTTTAAGAAGCGCATGTAGTGGGCGTGTCGCAGAGTGACGTCAGTTAAAGTGACGTCACTCACACGCCTACTGTACACTGCCACACGCCTTTGTCTTGCGGCCTGCAGTCGGTTGCTGATTCCAGCCTGGCATGTTGTAAAATCTAGGGCTGCACCATATTATTGCTATGATAACAGTAAAGAGAACCAGTATCGGCAGAAGCAGATATGTAAATTACTGCCAATATTTAAGCCTAACATATTAGCACTAAGTTTAGCATATTTTGCTAGTTAATTTTTTCTAGAAAAGCTGTCAAAAAAAGGCAGATTAATGTGTGTAGATTAGTAAATTAGTGTCTGTGGCTTTTAAAGGGCGGATGAAGCAAGCACATAACAGTTTTGATAAAAAAAATACTTTCATTTATTTCTAGGGATGCACGATATCTGATCTTTGCTGATATCAGATATGCCAATATTTCCAAACTTATCTTTGCCAACACCGATATTGATGTTTTTTGGCAAGAGTACGAGGTATCTCCTATTCTAAAATTGACCTGTTCCTCTAAAATTGACCTGTTCCTCTCATTGTGAAATTGATGTGGACTAAGGAAAACAACATTTCATTCTCTGAAAGAGACATGTTGTTTTAAAATGTAAACATTCAGCAATAATAGGGTGAAACACTGTGCTACATTCACACATTCTGTGGGTATTATAGCCAATATTTGGGATTTATATGGCTAATATGTATGGCCAAAATATCAGCAGAAATTTTGATACCTGCCAAAACCAATATTCCACTGTTTCAGTGAATATCTGCCAATACTGATATCATGTGATAATATTGTGCATCCCTAGTTATTTCTACATGGTATCGGCCAAAGTCAATTTTAAATATCAGCAAAACTCCAGTATCGTGCATCCCTACTACAATCACAGCTGTGTAATCAACCCAGTCCAGCTGTGATTATGGTCATAGTGGAGCAGACTCACTCTTTACTTTAGGATCTTTTACATTCGTTGTTTCTTTAGTCTTTGGGTGGAGGATCTATCACTTTATTTCGCTGCTCGTCGTTAAAAACAGCAGATCACGTTCACTCTGTAGATGAGTTTCCATCAGCATGGTTATAATTATGCTGCTTTGCTCTGGGTGGGGTCGTCTAACATGCAGCCAAATAACAACAGCACAGCCTGTAAACACACTCACAGAAACCCACCGTCTCTAACTTTAAAAATACAAAAACAGCCGAGCAGTGAAATGAGCAGGACTTACCGGAGTCTGCAGCCACAGCAGCCAGGAAAACACACACCCAGCCCGGGACCAACATGGGTGTCACAGTCGGCCACATTGCTGCTCTTTCTCAGAGGACTTTCAGGATCGAAAACGAGGGTAAAAGACCATAATTCTGCTCCTAAACATGTCAAACACGCTCTGCGGGCTCAGAGCATCGAGGGCTAACACAGAAGAGCGATAGGAAAAGAAAGGACGAGAGACGGAGGTTTACAGTCTGAAAGTGAAAGTTTGCAGCTCCACAGGCCGTTTTAGCTCCGCCCACAGCCACAGGAGCTCTATGTTCACCAAACAACCTGAAATTAACTTTAAAATAAGTAAAATATGACATAAGAGACACACGCTGATTATAAACACAGATTTATTTTTGTAAAATTCACTTAAAATGGCAGTTTTTAAAATGGCGCCTCTGCCATCTTGTGTCCAGGAGCCGTTATTGCGTCTCTACAAACCCCACTGACTTCCTTTATTTTAATATATATGAAATATAATGTGTTGTACCTTTTTACAGTATCAAGGAAACTTTGCTAGTGCTGAGTGATGTTACACAATATTCTTAAGCGCTGGTATTTTTAGTTTAGTATAATATTTTATATTTTGTTCTTTTATATTCTTTACATGTTTATTCTTCTCTCTAAACTTTTAATAGAACGTATGAATTAAAGTCTTTAACACTATCTCTACTGCCTATGGCTGACTTTTTTTTTTCATTTTTTTTTATAAATCCTTATCTATTCTTATTACATTTTACCTTTTAAGAAATTACTTAAGGCTTCTTATTTGTTATTTTTGTTTAATCAGCTAAACATCAAAATTAAAAACACTTAGGAAAGTTGTAAGCTTGGCAGACTTATCTCAACACATAAAAGTAAATCAAATTTAAATAATTAAAGCCATTTAAGAATTTTACTGAATCATTTTTAAAATTTTTGTGCTGGAATAGCAAAGCAAATTATTTATTGAATAAGATGTAAAACTATTAGTTTTAGTGGTTGAATATTATACAAGATTCGTTTTTGACAATTCCTTATTCCTGATAAAAATGTATGTCCAATAACAACATTTTCAGTTTTAAATAAGTTTGTGTAATATTTTTAATATTCAATTTATATTTTTCATTTTTACAAAAGGTGTTCAAATAAAGTTAGTAAGCACTGTATATCTATATTTCATTTTATTTATTTCTTGTTAACATAAAGTTTGGTGTTCCTCTTGGAAAGGTAAATAAATGACAGGTATATCATAGCTATGAGAGTCCTGGAAACTAAATTTCATATAATATAATTTAAGGTCACATGTCCTGCAAAATAAATTTTGATCCGAGCGTGTCCAAAGAGGACTTAAATCAAATCTTGCTTAATAGATGCCTAAGACATGATGTAAAGGGTCTAACACACAGGACATGGGACTTTTAATAAGTCAATAGAACAAAACAATAGAAATAAAACAACAAATTATATAAGTTTTATTTTTTAAGTAATAAAAATCAAGTAACTAAATGCACACAGAAACTGACTACAGTATAAATCCTGAAACCAGTGCAAAAAATCATGTGTCCTCTTATTTCATCATTCACTTTGCATCTCTTCTTCTTTGTTTGCATCCAGAGGCTCCACCTGCAGCCACAGACCGCCCTCTGCACGCAGGACGAGCTGGGGGAGACGGCGGACCCCTCCAGAGCGGGCCCCAGGTTCAGGATTTACTCCTAAGGTCAGACGAAACCTGAGCAAGGTCAACGCCACCACAACTCGCAGCTCTGCCAGGGCGAATTTCTGACCAATGCAGTTCCTGTAAACACAGAGATGAAGATTCATGTTTGAAGCAGAGCCATCCTCATGCATTCAGATTTGATGTTTTTCAGGGTTTTATACCGTGGGCCAGAGGAAAAGGGGATGAAAGCATGAGAGGACCGTCCCACTGTGTTTGTAGGGTCAAAACGCTGAGGATCAAACTCCTTAAATAAAACAAATCTATTCAGTCAAAGTCGTATCAGAGTGAGAAACATACTATTTTTGGTCTTTTTCTGTTTCTTACGTGTGGATTTGTCCAAATATTGGGGTTGTGATGCGTTCCATAAATACTCACAAGACAGATGGCACCTTAAAGGGAGAAATCATTGAACACAAATGAGTCAAAACAAGACAAAAACCTACTTTGTGGTCCAGATTTAGTCCCCCTCACCCTTTGGTGCTGTGCAGTCCCCTGGAAGTTTCACATCCTGCGTGTACGTCCTGGTCACAGCCTGAACAGGAGAGTGAAGCCGCAGAGACTCTCTGATGCACATGGTGGTGAATGGGAGATTAGTCAGATCCTCCCTTTAGAGAAAATGCATGTGATTCGCATTCTGTTTGAAATATGACTTATTTTTGCCTTAATAAAGCAGACTTCCCACAGCACCTACAGGCTTTAAGATGGTGTATGTAAACATTTACTGCCATGAAAGTTGTGTTTCTAACCACTCTATTTCTTGTCGCTCTCGTCCCTGCATCAAATCCTTCACCTCCTGTCGGCATTTGTCCTGGTAGTGGTCGTGGCGTGCTAAATTATACAGCGTCCAACAGATGGCACTGGCTGTGGTGTCATGACCTGCAGAGAAAAGAAGCTGTTTGGTTCAAGTTTAAGAGTTTTTTATTGACAAAAGCATGAGCACATACATACGTTATCAAACCCTTTTAATCTCTTATTTGAATAAAAATGGATTTAAGTGCTTTATTGTTTCATCCATAGATTCAAAGTGGTTTTGTATTGATTGTTTTGATAATCTTGGAAATACTACAGTGATCTGATTTGTTAAACTGATCACAGCAGAAGCTTGACTTCATAAGCATATCAGATTTTATTCCTTTATTTGGCCAGTTTAGGTCTGGTATTGCTTCTAGCTATTGTTGTCTAATTCAGCAAATGTGGAGAAATAAGTCAGACTTCACTGAGGTGACTATCAAAGACTAACATCCTCTTATGGCCTCAATAGTTACCTAAATGAGGAACTAAATCAAAAACCCTGCAAATGCAAAACTGCAAAACCAATGCAAACCAATGGAGAAACACTGCCATTTCATGCAAGGGAGAATTTACTTATAGATAAATTAAATTAAAATTTCAGAACTCTTACAAAGTAAGAAACATGAAACCAGAAAACAAGAGCAAAACAGAAATAGAATTACAGTAGAAGAAGTTCAGACTTGTAAACTTATTTGCATAATACATTTAAACAATTATGGGTATTATTTTTAATAAGTGAGACAAGATGAGCCATGTCCCTCCAAACAGAGAATGCTTGAGCCATTGCAGGTTGACTGATGTTCAGCACATTAGGGGTGTGAGAAAATATCAATACACCGGTATAGCAATACTTTATCAATACTTTTGCAATATCATGATGTTTTATAAGTCGGTAATTTATGGAAATCTGTGAAATTTGGCCACATTGTCTCTCCCTCTGTTACATATATTTCTATTATTACTGTCACTGGGAGGAGCAATCAGGTTTATAAATGTTGCAGGGACTATGCTCTAAATAGATGACAGGGATTAGAAAGTGCATGCCAAACGGTGTTCGTAATGCTTAAAAAAACATTAGAAAATACTTTTTAGCACTAAGAATCATGATGTACTGCCCTGTTTATAGTAGTGCGATAATTCTGATATATAGTATCAGGATCTTGCCCCTACACACCCATAACACTTGTGGTGCATGGCCACTTCCCTAACTTTATGCCTCTGAGCCTTTAACCAGCAGGTAAGCTCACAGGAACATGAATCATTGTTGTTGTAGTGTTGGTGAGAAAGCAAGATGACATTTGCCTTAAAGAAATGTTCAAGGTCATCACTGGCCTTTCTACATAGGTCAGATTGCTTTTTCTTTTTTACTCCGAATCCTAAACTATCAGGGTATTCAGCATTTATAGTGTCATTTGTAGATGTCAAAAAGTTTCACCGGCAAACATGAAGGTGTTAGCCTCTGCCTGTATCTCCTCATCTGTTAAACCCTGTCCATCCTCGTCCTGTAACACAAGAATTTACACACATTTACCACAACACCTCCTAAAACAGGCACTCACTTTGTATTCAGCACCTCCTCTCCATTTCTTACCTTTGTTAGCAGTATGATGTCAACAAAATCTTTCCTTCTCTGTGGTGAGAAATCTGTCTCATCCTGCTGTTTGATCAGGGCACGGCGCTTCTGAACCACATCCCTTGTGAAACTTATAACACATAACTCTACATCATTATAGTGCACTATTAAGAAGCACTTTTTTCACAGTAGGATGAATTTGTGCATCAGTGTTCCTCTGTAACATACCTGTGAACAATGTTCAAGGCCTTTTTAAAGCATTTTCCTTGTGTTGTTCTCCAGTAAATCCAGTCCCAGTGATGCAAAATCCTAAAACGCCGCTCAATGATCAGGTCACTCAGCTCTATGATGGCTGACACGTACTCACTGCTGCACCTGGAGGCAGAGAGTTACATTCAGAGACGACAGGAGAGGGGTGTATTTGTAGAAGAAGAGTTAAAGGTGTTTTCTCACTGTTGACAGTTGCTGCTGTAGCTGAAAGCACATTTTAATAAACTATCCAGTGTCATTAAAGTGACATGATTAAACATTTCTAGATGAGTGCGTCCTTCTGCCACCAGGCGGCGCCATTTATCCTAGAAAACAGAAAAAATATGAAAATATGAAAATCAGGCTGTTAATCTGTGAAGCTATCAGCATGTATTACCTCTCTGATTTTGCCCTTTAAATATCACAGGTCACTTTTAATATAGTTTGATTCACTTGATTGAGGTTTATCTGTACAAAGCAGCATGTCTTACATGCATGGTGTTAGCTGAAGTGTTAAAAGTTGAAACGTAGCTCTTCAGGATGTCAAAATGAAAAGCTGGAGTCAGCAGCCTCCTCCTGCGATACCACTCCTCCCTGTTACTTAGCAGCAGACTCTGTCCTGGGATGGAGGAAACAGGGGATTGGAGTTTCATGTGGAATAATTGATGTCTCTACTTGGATATAAAAATGATTACAATGTGAAAAATAATCATGAAACAGTGATTTATAACATTTAATTTTGATGATGGGAAACCAGAGATAACTATCTGATCATGTTGACTAACTGTCTAAAAAGCTTTGGAGCTGGCTGCTTAGTTCCTGTAATCTTTACATTTTCATATCTACTTTCCCCGTTTTGAGTTTCATTAAACATGAGGCTAATGCTGGTCAGCTTCTAACATATGAGCCCCTCAATCAGAGGGACTTGAGCTAACTATTTAACTCACCGAGCCATGGACGCAGGTGACCGTAGATGAGCTCATCCTTCACTGTTATGCTTGCTGAACAGAAGAATCAAAATATTAGCACTGAATGCTTTTACTTTTACAGGAATTTGTCAAGGATGTTGCCTCTTTTTTTCATTACCAGGAGCCATGAGCAGAGGTTTGACATAGTCGGGATGAAAGACTCTGACCAGGTGATAGAAAGGGCCGAGGAACCAGCTGCAGGAGTGTTTGTACGTCTGCACCAACTCATCCACCTGCTGGAGGCCTTCCTCTGTGCTCTGCATCTGAGGTACAAATCCAAATTTGTTACTCTTGGTGACTTAATGCATCTATTGTCAGGTTTTCATTCACTCTGTAGTAATGGGGTCAAATCAGAAATGACTTCCTGCTTGTTACAGATGTGGATATTCATTCTACTGCAAGTCTCCTTTGTCTTAGCTCAGTGTTGGACTCAGTGGACTATAAGACCCTTACTGAGTGTGCTGAATATTCTGTCTGAATCACAAATATGGGTTTGGCTTGGTAATTTTACATCTTGCCTATCGTTAGTTAAAATTGGTGGATCTTCTTAGTGTCCCTTTATGTGTGGGATTCTCCAGGGCTCTATTTCAGGCCCTCTTCTATTTTCTGTTTATTTAACCCCCCAATGGCAAAATAATCCAAAGTTATAGCATTCATTACCACTGTGTGCTGATGAAACTCAGTTATATATATAGTTGTAATGACCTCAGGACAAAAACTGTTTCGATAACTCCATCCTACTAAAAAAGATTGACGTCACCCTATATCTACTTTAGGTCATGTGTCTAAATGTGTTCATTCATATATTTACCATCACTCCATACACTGGAATCACAGCTTTAGCTATCAAGGTCAAAACGTTACTCAGCCCCACACAGATTTAAGGACATCACCCCCACTAAGTTAGCTTAGGACTGATTTTAAATTTCTATTCAGTTTTTTAAGCCCTGCATGGTCAGATTTGACAGTTATTTCAAATACAGTGTCATCATCACATCATGTCAAAGGAAATTCACTGCAAAAAAGGATATTATGCAACACTGCAGCACTTATCACATTAAGAATTGCACATTTTCTGGTGAAACAGATTTTCTCAAGCTGTTAAATAAGGCTCTAAATGAATGTAAGTGTAGGTTTCACCAGCCTTGGTGAGTGTGTCCTACCTGTCCCAGATGCCCCAAAAGCCAGGAGTGTGTAGGAGGCTTCCTGAAGCAGGACAGCCTGTATGTGAACCAGGCATGCCACACCAATAACCTTGCTGTTAAAACTGCAACCACAGCTCCTAATCCTAGTCCAACCACAAGCAGGACCCGGCAGAGGCCTGTCCAGAGCACCTGAGCGAGGACAGACATCCTGGGACAGAAAGAGAGTGAATTATTATTAAAAAAGCTCCAGGCTACGGGACACTGGACCTCCGTGTCAGCCACAGTGAGAAGTGTTGAAACATGAAGAAACCAAATGGTTGCAGCCTTCATTGGGGTTATTTCAACAGGAACAGCGGCCTTAATGAGTGACACCACTTCCTCTGTTTGATTATATAACATATAATTTCCTTTACGCTTAACTGACATTATTTTAAGTTGATGCAGAATCTATTGTGTTTCAAGTCTTGCCTCGAAGATTGTATGACTGATTTAATGTACCACATGTGCAACAAATAGTTTCAGTCATTGACTTAAACATAGTGCTACATAATTTCAGTCAAGCTAATAAGATTAATGCACCCTACTAAATTAGTGTATTTAAATTTTCTTTTAACAAAGTGTCTTACCTTTGTTAGAGTAATGTCTTACCTTTGTTAGTGAAATGTACATTTTCATCAAATAAAAGAAATTGAAATTCCTTTTAAAGCTAAATTAAATCACAATATGCGGTTTTATTTCTATTTTCCTTGATAGATATTTGAATATTTGGGCTTGCTTTAACGAAAAAAAGAGAAACGAAAACCACATTGACCTAAAGTTAGAGTATCTTTAATTATTTATTTAAGTATTGGCAAAGTCTGTTTTCTTGGTTTTGTTCTGGTGTTAGTCAGAATCTATGAGTTTTATTTTTTTCGTCTGTGACTCATATAGATATTTTCGATCTTAATAATTTACAGAAACTTTTTGGGCAACTTTTTAAATGGAGAAGTGTGATTTACGGGGTTTCCCTGAATGCCTCACTGATTGATGCACCTGTGTTAACGGGCTACGGCTAGAGACTGCAGTCTTACGCAAACCGTTTGAGAAAAATAAAGAGTATGTGAACCTTTCAGAACACCAGAAATTAAAATAATGCCACACTTTGTCTGATTGAGCATACATATCTGCATTTTTTAGGTGAGTCTTGTTTTAGTTTTCTCTGTTTTAGCAATGCTTGAAAACGACGGTTATGCTAATGAGCTAGCAAAGTTGTTAGCTTAATTTGAAAGAGTGTCTGCGCCATCTTTGAATCAATACAACATTCATTAAAACGTACTTTAAATTACTTCATGTTAGGTTATGTGGTTTCTTATTTACTAAAGTATTCAGCTTTTCCAGGGATCTTTCAACACATAAAAGTATTTGTAATTATAAAAATGAAAAAGGAAAAAAAACAAAGATTCAACGTAGGTTCTTCAAACAATTAAATCATTAATTAATTTAACAGCTAGCCTTGGAAACATGTAACTGGGGTGTAAATACTTTCTTGAAATACTAATAATCACTGTAATGCTATTATGGTTTTGTTCACCATGCACCTAGTCATATACTGCATCAACTATTTTTTTTTTAAATACATCTGCAGATATTTTGTAAAAAGAAAATGATACGGTGGAGTTTATACATGATTTAAGGCTTCAATAATATTTAAGCTTAAAAAAATGGACTGACTTAAGTCCCTTTACAAAACTTAAAGAGAATGGACTAATATACTGTAATGTGGGCTAAATTGGCTGTCTTTCTTGACATCTAATATAGTATTCTCCATTTTGTTGTCAAGCAAAACGGAAAATGAAGGCGTTACATAAAAAAATACTTGGCGCAAAAGTTGCCATACCCTTTTAGGCTTGTTATAATACCAGAATTTTAAATTTCAGTGTTGTAGGAATTATAAAAAGGTATGTTTTTACACATTTGGACATGACAGCAGTTGGAGCTAGGGCACACAATTCTGGTTATTTTTTCTGTTCCTATTTTCTAAAATTGTTGAACATCTCTTTCACACAGCCGCCAATTATATGCAATTTTGTCAATGTTTCCAGCATATAACGTATCACTTTGCAAGTTTTGATTATTTTAACTACTCATCTACAATTGTATTGTAATTGTGTGAAGTTTTTAAAAGTTTTAGTATTTTCAGAATTCTTGTTCAGTAAAATAAAAGGCTGTATTATTTTAAGATTTGATATGAAAGTTAAGGTGCCATTTTTTCGTTACACCCTGTTGTTTTTTTCCTTGTAAACTGCATTTTAATGTCAGTTAATTGTGCATTCATTAATCTTTTTCTGTACAGGTTTTCAGGTTAAAATGGATGAAACTGCAGAAGAGCAAAACAGGAGTCCAAACCAACATATATCTCAACCCAGTTCCAGCTCCCCTCTGTCATCCCCCGCCCAAACATGGCTGCCACTCGGCCCATGGAAGAGTAACTTAAGGCTACAACAGAATCAAGAACCACTGGACCAACACACAACAGTACAGTCAAGTCCTCAGATTAGTTTCTACGAGGAACTCTTCTGCAGCAGTAAGGCCTCCAGTTCTCTGGTTCCTTTAGCTGGTGCCCTCATGACCAGCACCCCTGGATCACAGAGTGATGTGGTCAAACAGGGTTACCTCGGGAAACAGGAGTGCAGCAGAAGATACTTTGTCCTGAGAGGAGGGAGTCACACTGGGCCCAGTCGACTGGAGTGGTACAAGAGCCGAGAGAAGTTCACCGCAGCGGAGAAGACTGGAGGAAAAAGTGCACTGTTTGGACCAAGTAAACAAGGGTTGGTAATAAAAAACTTCCTCAAAACCTGAGTTATAAATAAAGTATTCTTTAATAGTCGATATTGAGTAGTCTCTATAGTTCTTAAAGTCTATTTGTGTTACCTTTTCAAACACCTAAAATGTTAGAGATAGTGGGCGCAAAACTAAGTGACATTTTAAAAGAGAATATTGTCACATGGTTTCATTGAATCTCCAAGTTAGTCTGCCATTAAGCTTATTTTCTAAATTGTCATAGTGCTATATTTACTTAAGTATCAAAGTAAGCAAAATTACCAGTGACAAGCTTTACTACAATAAAGCTACTCCGATGAGAAAAGTGGCAAGCTCAACAACAACATGTCAAATCACAGCTTCCTGCATTTTAGGTATGTTTGGTTGTGACACGGGTATTTTTATTATCAATATGATTATAATTGGACTGATTTTAACCAAAGTAAGTAATTATTGTACCTTTCTTCCAACTGCTGTAGTTGTTTGAACTATCTTTATCTGCCTTATGAAATTATCTTTATTATTTGGTGCATCTCTGTTTAGCCATTTAAATATATTATTTTGCTGTATTAATACACTTTATACCCATATTTGATTACAAAGTCATATTGAATTGCATAAAAAAACTCTCATCAGTCAGCTTCTTAAATGTACATAATTTCTATATGATAAACACAACCAAACAAATCCTTTAATAAATTTTGTTTACCTGCTTGTCATTATAGGCTAAAATATTTTGCACTGGTAAATAAACAAGCACCTAATTTGAGTTGCCTTGTGATAGAAGGAGGCTCATCTTACCTCATGAGTTTATCTTGGCCCTTTCTCCTCTCATCTGTTAACTGTCTCCTCATGTGTTGTGCTCTTCCCTCTTCTTTGCTCTGTAGTCAGCTGCTGATGGGTTGCTGTTGTTTGCTGGCTGCACTTGTGTTGGTTAAATGAATTATTGTTTTGATCGTGAATCACTGTTGTGTATGTCTTAACTGTCATGTCCTCAGGTGGCAGCACCTATATTGATGACACAAGGATTGAGTAATGTTGTCACTCATTTGAAGTACACTGTCACCTACAAACAAATGTCCTGTGTTTGCTGGCATCCTTTAGTCTTGGTTAAAAATTCAAAAGTTTCAGGACAGTGACAGAGCGTGTGGCTGCTGCTCTGCTGTACTAATCAGCTCTCCCTCTTTGCTGTAGGGAAATGTAACTAATTTAAACATCACGGCACTACTGAATAAAAAAAAAAAACTACCCAAGCTACTGCAAAGCTTTTTGACTCAGAACACAAGGATGCTCACGCACAGCTACTGGAAAATCAAGTTTAACTACTGCTGATGTTATTGCCAAACGCTGCTCTTCCTATCTCTTAAAGATTAATCTCTCCACCATGTTGAGTTTACTGATCCTTACAGAAACTGACAAAAGTGAGCTTAAATTTCTTTTTGCAGGTTGATCTACCTGAGGTGCTGTCTCGGTGTGAGCCGGACCAGCAGTTCTAGAAAAGGCCACATGGTGACGCTGTACACCAAAGATCAGACTGTGGTGCTGGTGGTGGAGGACCAGAGGGAGCAGGAGGACTGGTATCAGGCCATAAAGAAACTGATGGAGGAGGAGCAGAGGGATGAAGAGCATGGTGAAGGCTTTGATGAAGAGGATGATGGGTACTGCACTCTGCCTCCTGCTGCTTTCTTCAGAGAGGTCAGTATAAAGCTTTACAGCTTTTTTTTTAGAACCACACATAGATCTGCTCACTTTAAAATCAGGAGACATTGATTCTTTTAATGAAGATTGAAGAGTTTAGGAAATTTATATTGAAGCAAACTATCAGAATGTCTTTAGATGAAGGTTGTGAATAAAAGAAGAGCAAAAGAACAGGACAAAACAAAATCAGATACAAATGAAAATACACATGCAGCCTAAATACCTGCTCTATAAAACTAGTTTTGACCATGTTTCTGCTTGAGCGTCATGACTGGTGTGAATTTAGCATATTTGACACAAGACATTATAAGGTTTCTGTCCTGTTTGTGAACAGTTATGACACTAAATTTTTAAGAATACATGGTTCATTTAATGAAATAACGAAGCCTATTAAGTCCATAATCTGGGAAAATGATGTTATCATATAAAAATGGAAGCTTAAGCAGTAAGATTCCCTATACTGGTGCCTGTGGACCAGTTTACCACAGTTTTATGAAATAGTATTTTCACATTAGCTGAAAATCAAAGGCACTTTTTTATAATCATACTGTTTCCCCTTTCTAAAATGCCCTCTGTTAAACAAGTCATTCACAAGCAAACTTGAAGCTCATTCTACAGCCTCCTCTTTATATTTACGTCATCATTTTGACAGATGCTTTTCTTAAAATAACCAAAATTGTCCTTGGTACGCCGTTGGGTCCTGTTCCTTTTACCTCTATCGAAGGTTTGGCCTGTTACTGTGAAGCCTCTCGGTCTGGGAAGTTCTAAGTCCCTGGCCGGAGAGAGCCGTCTCTGTCTCACAGCCACGTCCCTCATCCTCATCAAAATGGGCGAATGCAGTGACTTCGCGTCGGTAACCATACCATTCCTGACTATACGGCGCTTTGGCCATTTGGATGGCTCGTTCTTTTTGGAGCTCGGGAGGTCAGCACCGAACGGTCCTGGAGAGATCTGGATGGAAGCAAGAGATCAAGGTAATTAAGAATTCAAGAGGAGTTTATGTGATCTTTCCTGACTTAATGAATGACTGTGACTTCTCTTGATTGGTTGAATAGGAAGTCCAACAGTGGCTCAGCACATTCATGAGGTGATCCGTGAGACTGTGAGGGATCTTCAGGCTCTCCCTGACTTCAGCCGCTCCCCAACCTCCAACCACAACCAAAACCTTCTGCCCACAAAACGCTCCAGACCCAAGAACAGAGAAAAACCAGTCCACGTGAGACCGCTTGGTTCTTGTCCTGTCCTGCCTCCTAGAACCCCTGAAATCAATTCAAGTCCTTCACAAAGCCACAAAACTGAGCCTGGATCTTCTCCAAGCTCTACCTCACCTCTCAGATTACATCAGGGCTCCTCGCCTGAGACCAGCAGCTACATGAGAATGAAGAAGGACTGTCTTCCTGCAGAGAACAAGGAAACAATCAAGGAGACTGGAGACCACAGCTTGATGGAGAATCTGGAGCCCGGGAGGAAAGAGGAAGGCCTTGGGTACATGACGATGTCTCCACAGGTTTGCTCCGGTTCATTTAAGATCCCTCAGGATGACTATGAGACCATGACCAGCCCTCATAAACACAACCTGCCTATATACACGTCCCTGCAGACATCATTCAACAGGTGAGCTTCACTGGGGGAGACGTTATTGTCCCAGAAACTGTTTGGTCGATAATTTCTTTTTAGTGCTTGACAATAAATCTTACATGGTTGCTTATTTCGCTCTTAAATTGAGCCTCATTTGTAACTTAAAAACAAAATAAACTGGTTAAAAAATAGCTCTGTATAACAACATGCCTTTCATATAGACCAATATTTATATGTAAAATGGGTCAAAGTGCTCTACAAAGTTAAAAAGCAAATATTTGCTGGAATAATTCCATTCCATTTTATTAGTGAATTAATATCCCATAATGTTCCCGTATATTATTGTCCTATGCACACAGTGTGTTTCTTTGGGCTTGAAAATTGCATCTTCTCCCTTCTTCAGCACCATTTCTGACAGCTACTCTCCTGTACGCCTGTCACATCACACCGGTCAGGACAGTCCAACAAGCCAACCATGGACCTCCATCCACCATTCAGAAACAGAGGCTGACCAATCACAGAGAAGCATGAGCATCTCCTCCCAGCTACGAGGTGGGACACCCCAGAAGGAGAAATCTCTCACGTATGAACAACTCAAAACAAAAATCCTGCTCACCTCGTCACCTCTGCAGACAGAAAATGGCTCCAGGATGATCGTCCCTTTCCCTTCGTTTGTGCCAGCCGCTATCAGGCCAATCCAGATGAGTCCAAACACGAGATCAGGGAGGTCCAGTCAATCTCAGGAAGCAGCCAACAGAAGATCCCGGCTGGCTTTGTGTCTGCCTTCTTGCTTGAAAGCTGAGGACAGCTCTTGAGTTTTTGTATTATATTACTGTTTTTTTTTTTTTTTTTTACATCAGCCAAAGAAATTACTGTACTGAAAATAAAAAGAGTTTCATGCTGATGATAGAATAATGCAGTTAAATATTTCTGAATGAACATTACGGGCTGATGTTGGGACTTCATTGTCTTGGATTTTTCACTAAAATATGTATTTGTGAAAGAAAAAATAAAGTAACTGTTGACACTTTTTGTATTATTTGAAAATGTGCTATGTTTCTTTTCACGTTTGGTGTTTATTGGAGTTTTGTACATGTTAACAGCACTGAAAAGGTCTACGCTTATGCACGATAATGAAGGGAATAAAGTTACATGAATGCCTGTTTTTCTTGAGAATTTATTGACTAATTCTCAAAAATCTGATTTTTGCCACAAGGAGAATTTGTCATATTAATAACATAGAGATAAGATAAGATTATTACTGTCCTATCTATGTTCACTACTGCAGAAGTCCAGGAGCACCTATGTCTTGCGCTCTTGTGCAGTCTATCACTTAAATGTGCTCACAATTTATCTTAGAATTGTGGCTTCATTTCCAGAATTCTAACGTAATTCCCATAATACTAACTTTTACCCCTGAGGCACATTTAAAAGAGCTATTTGTGAGTTGAGTGTTTGCTTACGGCCATACCACCCTGAACACGCCCGATCTCGTCTGATCTCGGAAGCTAAGCAGGGTCGGGCCTGGTTAGTACTTGGATGGGAGACCGCCTGGGAATACCAGGTGCTGTAAGCTTTTCTGCTTATCCACAGCAGAGGGTGCTGCTCCTGCAACATACTTGTGACAAATGTGAGAATTCTGTGAAAACATTCAGAATATCTGGATTGAAGTAGGAATTTTCACATTTATCTTGGAATTCTGACTTAAATCTCAGAATTCTGCCTTTTTGGAATCCTGACACAATCTCAGGATTCTGTATTTAATCTTAGAATTCTGACTTTAATCTGTGGATTTTGATTTGATCTTACAATTGTGGCTTTATTTTCAGAATTCTAACTTAATTCCCATAATACTGACTTTAACCCCTGAGGCACATTTAAAAGAGCTATTTGTGAGTTGAGTGTTTGCTTACGGCCATACCACCCTGAACACGCCCGATCTCGTCTGATCTCGGAAGCTAAGCAGGGTCGGGCCTGGTTAGTACTTGGATGGGAGACCGCCTGGGAATACCAGGTGCTGTAAGCTTTTCTGCTTATCCACAGCAGAGGGTGCTGCTCCTGCAACACATTTTCAATTCAGTCCAATTCAGATAGCTGTATTGGCGTTGATGTGGGCCGTTTATTGCCTGAGCATTCCATAAAAATGACGAAATAAAACTCTAAATAGAAAATAAACCTTTAAATAAAAGGGGGGTGGTTCATTATAATGATAAAACGTAGTCATATTTGATAGTTACGGTTGAAAGAAAATGAGGATAAATTTTTTTTTTTGTTAAAATTCATGTTAAAAAAAATCAAATGATCTAAAAATAATAGTCAGACATGTCAGAATTCTGGAAAACCATTCAGAATTTTTGGATTAAAACCTGAATTCTGATTTTAATCTGAGGATTTTGATTCGGCCTTAGAATTGTGGCTTTATTTCCAGGACACTGACTTCATCCTCCTAACGCTGACTTTAATCTCTGAGGCACATTTAAAAGAGCTATTTGTGAGTTGAGTGTTTGCTTACGGCCATACCACCCTGAACACGCCCGATCTCGTCTGATCTCGGAAGCTAAGCAGGGTCGGGCCTGGTTAGTACTTGGATGGGAGACCGCCTGGGAATACCAGGTGCTGTAAGCTTTTCTGCTTATCCACAGCAGAGGGTGCTGCTCCTGCAACATACTTGTGACAAATGTGAGAATTCTGTGAAAACATTCAGAATATCTGGATTGAAGTAGGAATTCTCACATTTATCTTGGAATTCTGACTTAAATCTCAGAATTCTGCCTTTTTGGAATCCTGACACAATCTCAGGATTCTGTATTTAATCTTAGAATTCTGAATTTAATCTGTGGATTTTGATTTGATCTTACAATTGTGGCTTTATTTTCAGAATTCTAACTTAATTCCCATAATACTGACTTTAACCCCTGAGGCACATTTAAAAGAGCTATTTGTGAGTTGAGTGTTTGCTTACGGCCATACCACCCTGAACACGCCCGATCTCGTCTGATCTCGGAAGCTAAGCAGGGTCGGGCCTGGTTAGTACTTGGATGGGAGACCGCCTGGGAATACCAGGTGCTGTAAGCTTTTCTGCTTATCCACAGCAGAGGGTGCTGCTCCTGCAACACATTTTCAATTCAGTCCAATTCAGATAGCTGTATTGGCGTTGATGTGGGCCGTTTATTGCCTGAGTGTTCCATAAAAATGACGAAATAAAACTCTAAATAGAAAATAAACCTTTAAATAAAAGGGGGGTGGTTCATTATAATGATAAAACGTAGTCATATTTGATAGTTACGGTTGAAAGAAAATGAGGATTAATTTTTTTTTTGTTAAAATTCATGTTAAAAAAAATCAAATGATCTAAAAATAATAGTCAGACATGTCAGAATTCTGGAAAACCATTCAGAATTTTTGGATTAAAACCTGAATTCTGATTTTAATCTGAGGATTTTGATTCGGCCTTAGAATTGTGGCTTTATTTCCAGGATACTGACTTCATCCTCCTCATGCTGACTTTAATCTCTGAGGCACATTTAAAAGAGCTATTTGTGAGTTGAGTGTTTGCTTACGGCCATACCACCCTGAACACGCCCGATCTCGTCTGATCTCGGAAGCTAAGCAGGGTCGGGCCTGGTTAGTACTTGGATGGGAGACCGCCTGGGAATACCAGGTGCTGTAAGCTTTTCTGCTTATCCACAGCAGAGGGTGCTGCTCCTGCAACATACTTGTGACAAATGTGAGAATTCTGTGAAAACATTCAGAATATCTGGATTGAAGTAGGAATTCTCACATTTATCTTGGAATTCTGACTTAAATCTCAGAATTCTGCCTTTTTGGAATCCTGACACAATCTCAGGATTCTGTATTTAATCTTAGAATTCTGAATTTAATCTGAGGATTTTGATTTGATCTTACAATTGTGGCTTTATTTTCAGAATTCTAACTTAATTCCCATAATACTGACTTTAACCCCTGAGGCACATTTAAAAGAGCTATTTGTGAGTTGAGTGTTTGCTTACGGCCATACCACCCTGAACACGCCCGATCTCGTCTGATCTCGGAAGCTAAGCAGGGTCGGGCCTGGTTAGTACTTGGATGGGAGACCGCCTGGGAATACCAGGTGCTGTAAGCTTTTCTCCTTATCCACAGCAGAGGGTGCTGCTCCTGCAACACATTTTCAATTCAGTCCAATTCAGATAGCTGTATTGGCGTTGATGTGGGCCGTTTATTGCCTGAGCATTCCATAAAAATGACGAAATAAAACTCTAAATAGAAAATAAACCTTTAAATAAAAGGGGGGTGGTTCATTATAATGATAAAACGTAGTCATATTTGATAGTTACGGTTGAAAGAAAATGAGGATAAATTTTTTTTTTTGTTAAAATTCATGTTAAAAAAAATCAAATGATCTAAAAATAATAGTCAGACATGTCAGAATTCTGGAAAACCATTCAGAATTTTTGGATTAAAACCTGAATTCTGATTTTAATCTGAGGATTTTGATTCGGCCTTAGAATTGTGGCTTTATTTCCAGGACACTGACTTCATCCTCCTAATGCTGACTTTAATCTCTGAGGCACATTTAAAAGAGCTATTTGTGAGTTGAGTGTTTGCTTACGGCCATACCACCCTGAACACGCCCGATCTCGTCTGATCTCGGAAGCTAAGCAGGGTCGGGCCTGGTTAGTACTTGGATGGGAGACCGCCTGGGAATACCAGGTGCTGTAAGCTTTTCTGCTTATCCACAGCAGAGGGTGCTGCTCCTGCAACATACTTGTGACAAATGTGAGAATTCTGTGAAAACATTCAGAATATCTGGATTGAAGTAGGAATTCTCACATTTATCTTGGAATTCTGACTTAAATCTCAGAATTCTGCCTTTTTGGAATCCTGACACAATCTCAGGATTCTGTATTTAATCTTAGAATTCTGAATTTAATCTGAGGATTTTGATTTGATCTTACAATTGTGGCTTTATTTTCAGAATTCTAACTTAATTCCCATAATACTGACTTTAACCCCTGAGGCACATTTAAAAGAGCTATTTGTGAGTTGAGTGTTTGCTTACGGCCATACCACCCTGAACACGCCCGATCTCGTCTGATCTCGGAAGCTAAGCAGGGTCGGGCCTGGTTAGTACTTGGATGGGAGACCGCCTGGGAATACCAGGTGCTGTAAGCTTTTCTGCTTATCCACAGCAGAGGGTGCTGCTCCTGCAACACATTTTCAATTCCGTCCTATTCAGATAGCTGTATTGGCGTTGATGTGGGCCGTTTATTGCCTGAGCATTCCATAAAAATGACGAAATAAAACTCTAAATAGAAAATAAACCTTTAAATAAAAGGGAGATGGTTCATTATAATGATAAAACGTAGTCATATTTGATAGTTACGGTTGAAAGAAAATGAGGATAAATTTTTTTTTTTGTTAAAATTCATGTTAAAAAAATCAAATGATCTAAAAATAATAGTCAGAAATGTCAGAATTCTGGAAAACCATTCAGAATTTTTGGATTAAAAGCCTGAATTCTGATTTTAATCTGAGGATTTTGATTCGGCCTTAGAATTGTGGCTTTATTTCCAGGACACTGACTTCATCCTCCTAACGCTGACTTTAATCTCTGAGGCACATTTAAAAGAGCTATTTGTGAGTTGAGTGTTTGCTTACGGCCATACCACCCTGAACACGCCCGATCTCGTCTGATCTCGGAAGCTAAGCAGGGTCGGGCCTGGTTAGTACTTGGATGGGAGACCGCCTGGGAATACCAGGTGCTGTAAGCTTTTCTGCTTATCCACAGCAGAGGGTGCTGCTCCTGCAACATACTTGTGACAAATGTGAGAATTCTGTGAAAACATTCAGAATATCTGGATTGAAGTAGGAATTTTCACATTTATCTTGGAATTCTGACTTAAATCTCAGAATTCTGCCTTTTTGGAATCCTGACACAATCTCAGGATTCTGTATTTAATCTTAGAATTCTGACTTTAATCTGTGGATTTTGATTTGATCTTACAATTGTGGCTTTATTTTCAGAATTCTAACTTAATTCCCATAATACTGACTTTAACCCCTGAGGCACATTTAAAAGAGCTATTTGTGAGTTGAGTGTTTGCTTACGGCCATACCACCCTGAACACGCCCGATCTCGTCTGATCTCGGAAGCTAAGCAGGGTCGGGCCTGGTTAGTACTTGGATGGGAGACCGCCTGGGAATACCAGGTGCTGTAAGCTTTTCTGCTTATCCACAGCAGAGGGTGCTGCTCCTGCAACACATTTTCAATTCCGTCCAATTCAGATAGCTGTATTGGCGTTGATGTGGGCCGTTTATTGCCTGAGCATTCCATAAAAATGACGAAATAAAACTCTAAATAGAAAATAAACCTTTAAATAAAAGGGAGATGGTTCATTATAATGATAAAACGTAGTCATATTTGATAGTTACGGTTGAAAGAAAATGAGGATAAATTTTTTTTTTGTTAAAATTCATGTTAAAAAAATCAAATGATCTAAAAATAATAGTCAGAAATGTCAGAATTCTGGAAAACCATTCAGAATTTTTGGATTAAAACCTGATTTCTGATTTTAATCTGAGGATTTTGATTTGATCTTACAATTGTGGCTTTATTTTCAGAATTCTAACTTAATTCCCATAATACTGACTTTAACCCCTGAGGCACATTTAAAAGAGCTATTTGTGAGTTGAGTGTTTGCTTACGGCCATACCACCCTGAACACGCCCGATCTCGTCTGATCTCGGAAGCTAAGCAGGGTCGGGCCTGGTTAGTACTTGGATGGGAGACCGCCTGGGAATACCAGGTGCTGTAAGCTTTTCTGCTTATCCACAGCAGAGGGTGCTGCTCCTGCAACACATTTTCAATTCCGTCCTATTCAGATAGCTGTATTGGCGTTGATGTGGGCCGTTTATTGCCTGAGCATTCCATAAAAATGACGAAATAAAACTCTAAATAGAAAATAAACCTTTAAATAAAAGGGAGATGGTTCATTATAATGATAAAACGTAGTCATATTTGATAGTTACGGTTGAAAGAAAATGAGGATAAATTTTTTTTTTTGTTAAAATTCATGTTAAAAAAATTAAATGATCTAAAAATAATAGTCAGAAATGTCAGAATTCTGGAAAACCATTCAGAATTTTTGGATTAAAGCCTGAATTCTGATTTTAATCTGAGGATTTTGATTCGGCCTTAGAATTGTGGCTTTATTTCCAGGACACTGACTTCATCCTCCTAACGCTGACTTTAATCTCTGAGGCACATTTAAAAGAGCTATTTGTGAGTTGAGTGTTTGCTTACGGCCATACCACCCTGAACACGCCCGATCTCGTCTGATCTCGGAAGCTAAGCAGGGTCGGGCCTGGTTAGTACTTGGATGGGAGACCGCCTGGGAATACCAGGTGCTGTAAGCTTTTCTGCTTATCCACAGCAGAGGGTGCTGCTCCTGCAACATACTTGTGACAAATGTGAGAATTCTGTGAAAACATTCAGAATATCTGGATTGAAGTAAGAATTTTCACATTTATCTTGGAATTCTGACTTAAATCTCAGAATTCTGCCTTTTTGGAATCCTGACACAATCTCAGGATTCTGTATTTAATCTTAGAATTCTGACTTTAATCTGAGGATTTTGATTTGATCTTACAATTGTGGCTTTATTTTCAGAATTCTAACTTAATTCCCATAATACTGACTTTAACCCCTGAGGCGCATTTAAAAGAGCTATTTGTGAGTTGAGTGTTTGCTTACGGCCATACCACCCTGAACACGCCCGATCTCGTCTGATCTCGGAAGCTAAGCAGGGTCGGGCCTGGTTAGTACTTGGATGGGAGACCGCCTGGGAATACCAGGTGCTGTAAGCTTTTCTGCTTATCCACAGCAGAGGGTGCTGCTCCTGCAACACATTTTCAATTCCGTCCTATTCAGATAGCTGTATTGGCGTTGATGTGGGCCGTTTATTGCCTGAGCATTCCATAAAAATGACAAAATAAAACTCTAAATAGAAAATTAACCTTTAAATAAAAGGGGGGTGGTTCATTATAATGATAAAACGTAGTCATATTTGATAGTTATGGTTGAAAGAAAATGAGGATAAATTTTTTTTTTTGTTAAAATTCATGTTAAAAAAAATCAGATGATCTAAAAATAATAGTCAGAAATGTCAGAATTCTGGAAAACCATTCAGAATTTTTGGATTAAAACCTGATTTCTGATTTTAATCTGAGGATTTTGATTCGACCTGAGAATTGTGGCTTTATTTCCAGGACACTGACTTCATCCTCCTAACGCTGACTTTAATCTCTGAGGCACATTTAAAAGAGCTATTTGTGAGTTGAGTGTTTGCTTACGGCCATACCACCCTGAACACGCCCGATCTCGTCTGATCTCGGAAGCTAAGCAGGGTCGGGCCTGATTAGTACTTGGATGGGAGACCGCCTGGGAATACCAGGTGCTGTAAGCTTTTCTGCTTATCCACAGCAGAGGGTGCTGCTCCTGCAACACATTTTCAATTCAGTCCAATTCAGATAGCTGTATTGGCGTTGATGTGGGCCGTTTATTGCCTGAGTGTTCCATAAAAATGACGAAATAAAACTCTAAATAGAAAATAAACCTTTAAATAAAAGGGGGGTGGTTCATTATAATGATAAAACGTAGTCATATTTGATAGTTACGGTTGAAAGAAAATGAGGATTAATTTTTTTTTTGTTAAAATTCATGTTAAAAAAAATCAAATGATCTAAAAATAATAGTCAGACATGTCAGAATTCTGGAAAACCATTCAGAATTTTTGGATTAAAACCTGAATTCTGATTTTAATCTGAGGATTTTGATTCGGCCTTAGAATAGTGGCTTTATTTCCAGGACACTGACTTCATCCTCCTAATGCTGACTTTAATCTCTGAGGCACATTTAAAAGAGCTATTTGTGAGTTGAGTGTTTGCTTACGGCCATACCACCCTGAACACGCCCGATCTCGTCTGATCTCGGAAGCTAAGCAGGGTCGGGCCTGGTTAGTACTTGGATGGGAGACCGCCTGGGAATACCAGGTGCTGTAAGCTTTCTGCTTATCCACAGCAGAGGGTGCTGCTCCTGCAACATACTTGTGACAAATGTGAGAATTCTGTGAAAACATTCAGAATATCTGGATTGAAGTAGGAATTCTCACATTTATCTTGGAATTCTGACTTAAATCTCAGAATTCTGCCTTTTTGGAATCCTGACACAATCTCAGGATTCTGTATTTAATCTTAGAATTCTGACTTTAATCTGAGGATTTTGATTTGATCTTACAATTGTGGCTTTATTTTCAGAATTCTAACTTAATTCCCATAATACTGACTTTAACCCCTGAGGCACATTTAAAAGAGCTATTTGTGAGTTGAGTGTTTGCTTACGGCCATACCACCCTGAACACGCCCGATCTCGTCTGATCTCGGAAGCTAAGCAGGGTCGGGCCTGGTTAGTACTTGGATGGGAGACCGCCTGGGAATACCAGGTGCTGTAAGCTTTTCTGCTTATCCACAGCAGAGGGTGCTGCTCCTGCAACACATTTTCAATTCCGTCCAATTCAGATAGCTGTATTGGCGTTGATGTGGGCCGTTTATTGCCTGAGCATTCCATAAAAATGACGAAATAAAACTCTAAATAGAAAATAAACCTTTAAATAAAAGGGAGATGGTTCATTATAATGATAAAACGTAGTCATATTTGATAGTTACGGTTGAAAGAAAATGAGGATAAATTTTTTTTTTTGTTAAAATTCATGTTAAAAAAAATCAAATGATCTAAAAATAATAGTCAGAAATGTCAGAATTCTGGAAAACCATTCAGAATTTTTGGATTAAAGCCTGAATTCTGATTTTAATCTGAGGATTTTGATTCGGCCTTAGAATTGTGGCTTTATTTCCAGGACACTGACTTCATCCTCCTAACGCTGACTTTAATCTCTGAGGCACATTTAAAAGAGCTATTTGTGAGTTGAGTGTTTGCTTACGGCCATACCACCCTGAACACGCCCGATCTCGTCTGATCTCGGAAGCTAAGCAGGGTCGGGCCTGGTTAGTACTTGGATGGGAGACCGCCTGGGAATACCAGGTGCTGTAAGCTTTTCTGCTTATCCACAGCAGAGGGTGCTGCTCCTGCAACATACTTGTGACAAATGTGAGAATTCTGTGAAAACATTCAGAATATCTGGATTGAAGTAGGAATTCTCACATTTATCTTGGAATTCTGACTTAAATCTCAGAATTCTGCCTTTTTGGAATCCTGACACAATCTCAGGATTCTGTGTTTAATCTTAGAATTCTGACTTTAATCTGTGGATTTTGATTTGATCTTACAATTGTGGCTTTATTTTCAGAATTCTAACTTAATTCCCATAATACTGACTTTAACCCCTGAGGCACATTTAAAAGAGCTATTTGTGAGTTGAGTGTTTGCTTACGGCCATACCACCCTGAACACGCCCGATCTCGTCTGATCTCGGAAGCTAAGCAGGGTCGGGCCTGGTTAGTACTTGGATGGGAGACCGCCTGGGAATACCAGGTGCTGTAAGCTTTTCTGCTTATCCACAGCAGAGGGTGCTGCTCCTGCAACATACTTGTGACAAATGTGAGAATTCTGTGAAAACATTCAGAATATCTGGATTGAAGTAGGAATTTTCACATTTATCTTGGAATTCTGACTTAAATCTCAGAATTCTGCCTTTTTGGAATCCTGACACAATCTCAGGATTCTGTATTTAATCTTAGAATTCTGACTTTAATCTGTGGATTTTGATTTGATCTTACAATTGTGGCTTTATTTTCAGAATTCTAACTTAATTCCCATAATACTGACTTTTACCCCTGAGGCACATTTAAAAGAGCTATTTGTGAGTTGAGTGTTTGCTTACGGCCATACCACCCTGAACACGCCCGATCTCGTCTGATCTCGGAAGCTAAGCAGGGTTGGGCCTGGTTAGTACTTGGATGGGAGACCGCCTGGGAATACCAGGTGCTGTAAGCTTTTCTGCTTATCCACAGCAGAGGGTGCTGCTCCTGCAACATACTTGTGACAAATGTGAGAATTCTGTGAAAACATTCAGAATATCTGGATTGAAGTAGGAATTCTCACATTTATCTTGGAATTCTGACTTAAATCTCAGAATTCTGCCTTTTTGGAATCCTGACACAATCTCAGGATTCTGTATTTAATCTTTGAATTCTGAATTTAATCTGTGGATTTTGATTTGATCTTACAATTGTGGCTTTATTTTCAGAATTCTAACTTAATTCCAATAATACTGACTTTAACCCCTGAGGCACATTTAAAAGAGCTATTTGTGAGTTGAGTGTTTGCTTACGGCCATATCACCCTGAACACGCCCGATCTCGTCTGATCTCGGAAGCTAAGCAGGGTCGGGCCTGGTTAGTACTTGGATGGGAGACCGCCTGGGAATACCAGGTGCTGTAACCTGGGAATACCAGGTGCTGTAAGTTTTTCACAGTTCATGCAGGTCTGAGTTTCTGCACAGAGAAAACTTTTTACATGCTTCAATGAAACATAGCAAATCGTTTTTTAAAACGTGTTTACCAAATAGCTGAATCACTGGAAGTATCTACTGTTTATGTATGCAAGTAGCTTTTCCTGTTTATGGACAGCAGAGGGCACGGACAGAGTAAGCTTTGGAAGAGAAAAGAGATACAACACGTAAACATACTGAAAAAATGGACATACTTTTTTTAACTATAAATTTTCTTTTGATTGATTTTTAGATGAATAACTGTAAATAACCCTCAGTGTTTTTTTTACAGCTTTCATGATTTAAACTTAAGTTTTTCTATGACCTATTGAATGTGAAATTACAAATTGTAAAAAAAATGTCAACATATCAGTTTATCCAATGATATTTTGCTGTAAATAATGTGTTCTGTGTTTGCAGTTTACAAAGGAAACACGAGATATGGTAAAATAAAAAATAATTAAATGATTTTACATTTGTCTTGCATCCCATCTAACCTGGTTTAGTCCACAAGCAAATTATTTTTTTCCAAAACACAGGGATTAATAAAGTACCTACCTACCTACCATAAAAGTCTGATTTATGAAATGTGTCCAATATGATATAAAAAAAACCTTTGAACCATAATTAACATCAGAGAAAACATTTATTTTTCTTAGCTTTTCATCCTGAAAGACGTGGCCAAGCACCTTCAATTTAATTTTATAAAAGCATATCTGAAAACATTAAAACAAAGCATGTTGAGCTATTGTGTAAAAAATTAAAGGGATAGAAAAACATTGAGAACAATTCAAGTATTATAAAATCACCCCTTTGAAGGGATTAAAATGACTGTGCAGTGCAATAAAAGCAGTTTGAAGAAAACAAAGATACAGGAGCAAACATCATGTCCAGCTGTTAGTTCTTCCAGGTGTAGCTGTAGTTGTTCATGTTGATGTGACCCAGAGCCGTCTTGCCGAGGCTGGATGGCTGCTGGAGCTGTTTGATGGAGGCGGGATGGAGACCACAACTGCTCAGGTCTGCCGACCCAGGAAGATCCTGCAAGCACAAGAAACAGACGAGGCCATGAGAACATACACAGATATTATGTAGCTAATTTAAGTTTTTTTCTTAGTTAAATAACATAAAAACATCTGTTCAAAAAATGCTATTATATATTATTACTTATTCCAAATCAACATAAATTATCGCAGTACATTTTATTTTAGATCTCAGGTGAAAACATATCAGTATATTCTGAAAGCTTGATATATTGCCTCAAGTGCTGTTCTTCCATGTTAAATTCAGTATTTAAAGTTTAATATTTGACCTAAAGTTTTTTTTTTCTTCACAATAAAGAAAAATGTGCATTATTTTCTTTGATCAAAGCTGCTTACAGTTCTTACCTTTGGGCAAAAATTAAGTTCAGTACAAATCAGTAAAAAGACACATCATGCAACTTTTCAGGATTCTTTAGTCTTTATTATATTAACATTTGAAATTGATGTTTTCTGTGTGGTCATGTAATAAAAAATACTTCTTAATAAATACTCACTTCGTAAGTAATATCCTAACAAAAAGCACAGTGGTTTCTGAAAAACAACATTTTTACCTGCTGCTTGTTGGTGTGTGTGTTCATAACAGCTGTTGGTGCATGTGAGTAGAGAGTGGCAGAGAAGTTTCCTTTCTGTGCCGGCTTCAGGAGGGTTATGACGGCGTGTAGAGAAGAGGGGAGGATGGGACCTATAGGAGGATGAGTAACATTTAAAAAAATCATCCTTTCTGTTCAGTAAATGATCAGAAAATAGACAAAGTCCATGGATTCGTACCTGTGATTTCCAGACTGCTGATGTTCTGAAAAGTAGAACCAACCTGGCTCTTCACATTGACGCTGCGAGCCTGAAAAAAAGTAAAGAACAATTAGATGCAGATTAATGTAGAGGTTCAGCCTCTATTGAGCTTTTTTTTTTAGTTTTAGCTTAATGTGCGTTTCTGTACCTTCAGTGTGTGCATCGTAGCTCCTCTGAAAGCCACAGGAGCGAGCAGCGTGGGGGGTAACCCAGTCTGTGAGCCCGCTGTAGCCACCAGACTCTTACAGTTGATGAGGAAGTTGATGAGTGTGAAGGTGTGTGAGCCCTCCACACACACCACAGACTCCGGTTTGTGGTCCAGAGACACCGTTTGGCCCTCTTTACGACTACATGAGAGGTCAAGGAGCTTGTCACAAATGTCTGAGGACAACTATTGGATAAAAATGAGTCTTGAGGGAATAGTCCGACTCTCTGTGTTCAAAACAAATGTTAACATAGAATCATATTGAAGATAATTCCCTTCTCTTTAACCTGAGGTGTAATTATCTGACATTAGGCGCAAAGAAATAAACAGACTCAAACAAGAGAAAGGATACAGCTGTATCATGATGCTGTCAGGCTTCTTGATTTTATCCTGGACTCCCATCTCCTTCAGCCAGGAGAAACTACCATCATCATCATCGTCGCAGTTCTCAGCCTCCTCGTCTTCCTTCCAGTCCTCACCCCCTTTTAGCTCAGAACTCCTACAAAATAAGAGCAAAATTAGTTTTTATATCATCTTACCTTATGGTGAGGTTTGGCCCATGGAGCTCACACTTAGCAAAATCATCCTTCTAAATCATGCACTTCCAACAATCAAATCTTTTTAAACCAGCTGTTTAGTTTTTCATATTTTGAACAGCATAACTGTGATGAAGACATAGTATGAACAGCTCAGACAAGTTACTTCTTCTCTGTGTCACTGTAATAATTAATCTACACGTTTTCAGCTGTAAAGCATAATTCTGAGCTGTATGGTGCACATTTATTGCTGATTTTCACTCTTATATGGCATTTTATTGTATCAAACAACACTGTAAATCCACAAGAATTAAAAGTTTAAAGGATGATATAAAAACACACAAGTTGCAGCTTTAAAGTATGTCATTTTGTACTTTTAAATACCTAAATATCAGTACATTTAGCACATTTGTGACATTTTATATAATCAATATACTGTGGGCCAGCAGAAATGAAAAAATAAGATAAGATAAAAAATAAAGTTTCTTCCATATTTATGTCTTCCAAAGCCCTCTTTAATAGAGTAAGTATCAAATTTATGGCATTTTATCTTCCAAAATCAGAATTAATTTATAGTTATTTTTCCTAAATATTGCCATGTTAAATATTTTCAACGCTGTTTGCAATATCTTTATGAATCTTGTCCTGAAACAAGCTTGAAAATAAAGGAAGGAAAGCACAGAAATGTTTAATTCTCTACCAGATGGCCTGCCTGTTTTTGAAGGTGATACTTCAGCACCATTATACATTTTTTTTTTTGTTTTAGAGATGCCATTAAACCTCTCAGAGCACGTTACAGACAGGACTTAAAAACTTACTATAATGCAAAACATCAACACTACATAAATAAATGTAAATTGTTTTTATGCTTTAATGCAAAGCCTTTAGATTTGGTTTTCCAACCCCAAAGATTTAGCCCCATGTTAACATACACGTGTGGTGTCAGTGGATAATGGAGGAGCAGAGGATGAAAGAAGTATTAACTTACTCTGAAGCTCTCTCCTTCTGCTCCTCCTCAGCTCCCTGGTTCACACTCAGGTTCTGCTCCTTGCTCCTCCTCCTCTCATCCACTAGAGGGAGACTGAACTCTATACCTAAACAAGCGTGCAGGGAGGACAGTTATCGAGATATTCATGCAGAGGATTACTAAATCCAAAGTGTGAATAGAAGAAAATGGACCAAAAATGATCTGTGAGGACTGACCTTCAGCCTTCATGGCCTCTCTCAGACCTCTGGTGGTCGGAGAGATTAATGCTGTGATGCTGCCCGAGCCCCCGAGACCCGCTGCCCTGAACAACACTGTAAACTGACAGAACAGAAGAAACACAAAGGAAATTAAAATCATTACAGACTTCTGAAGAGATGACCTGAAGGATTGTTAATGAACCAGTAATTAAGACAAGGAGCTACCTGATAGGAGCAGAGATAGAAGTAAGGACACAGTCTGGCCTTCAGCAAACTGTACAGAGAAGACAGACTGACTGACCTGAGGACAGACAGAAGATGCCATGTTATCATAATGAATGACTCAGCACCGACATATTTGCATTATATTCATCTATTGTCTAATTAGTGCCCAATTATTTTGTTGAATTTCTATCACAGTATGTCACACAAAACATCCTTGTAAAAATTTAAACACTTAAGTTATGAACTAAACATGTAGGAGGACTGTGAACATTAAAGATGGTTTTAGTTTTAGTTTGACTAAAATGTTTTTTTGCATGTGGCAACTGAAAACTCAAGTTTGCATAGTTTGAGATGGCATAATATTAGACTAATTTTATCACAAGCAGAGTCTAAAACAGCCAGATATGAGGACTTGTATGAGGAGATTCAAACTTTATTAATGTTAAAAAAAATCTCAAATTGTTACAG
This sequence comes from Cetoscarus ocellatus, assembly GCA_037902135.1. NCBI lineage: Eukaryota > Metazoa > Chordata > Actinopteri > Labriformes > Labridae > Cetoscarus > Cetoscarus ocellatus. The sequence continues at coordinate 2,219,718 of JBAMNC010001073.1, read as the reverse complement.
TTACATAATATTTAATTATTAATAGTATATCAGACATTTAAACAGAAATATCAAGGATTTTTGTGTCTACTCTTGAAATTTTTAAGAATATTTGCAGGGATTTTTGGTATTTTCAAGGAATTTTCTGGAGTGCTCATTGAAACAGAGTATCAGAGAATCTTACGAGTATTTTGGAAAATGTTCTGGCAAAAATTTCTCAATATTCTGGCGATTTTCTTGAAAACAGTTCTGTGTTGCATTCTGTGACATGAAAAAATACGAGGACAGCACCCTTTTGAGAAAATGACTTCTTGTCCAAAGATAATGTTTAGGTGTAATACTGATTCAAAAATACTTTTCATGAATAGAAGGGAAAAATGAAAAATCTACTGTTAACAGAGCTCAGATTTCAGGATGTTAATTCTCAGGGGGAAATTCAGGAAGTTCCCCAAGTTTGTAGGGCGGCTCTCACTAGATTTCCAGTGATTTTTATAAGGATGACCAGAATTTTTCTGCTAAAGGTAATAATACAATATTGATTGAATTTTACTTCAACAGTAATTCTCTCTTAAATGATGGAGAGATGTACTGCTTTGTGTCAAGGCAATAAAAATAACCAGAGTGATCAAATTAAACTAATGATACCTGTAATCAGGGATAGTTTCTGAGAATTCTGTGGGCATAATTAAGGTTAAAAAAAGCTGATTAATCTCACTGTTATTCTGCAAAAACAAGTTTTAACAGCAACTATGTCATCAGCATTACTGGCTTTTGTTGCAGTTACAAAAGTGACAGTTCAGACCAAATGGTGCGTTTATGGGCTTAAGATTATTTTAGACAAATGAAGCCGTTGTGTTGCAGGCCTCACCATTCACTCATCAGACTCTTCTGCAGAGCTAGGTCTTGTGCCCACGGCGCGCTCTTCCCTGTGAAGCTCCTCTCAGCGTTAATCCGGGGAAACATGGAGATCCAAGGCAGGGAGGGGTGCTGCCAGTACACCAGGCTCTGCTGGAAGGCCCAGCGCAGCTCCGAGCAGGACCTGGGGTCCTGAAGGGGGACAGCAATGATTTATAGAGACCCGGACATGACAAACTCTTTCTAAGACCTTGACTTTTTGATGGTTTATACCTGTATACTGTGAGGCAGAGAGCTGAAATGAGCTCTGCAGTGCTGGCTGAGCCCCACAGCCTCCTCCTGAGCCTTTGGGTGCTCTGCCCATGAAAGAGAGAGTGGGGAGGTGAAGAGGACGCGGGTCTTCAGGCTCCAGTCTGTGGGGTACTGGGTGCAGAGAGGAGGAGCTATGGAGGCTGGAGCAATGGCCTGGGGACTCTAGGAGCAGAGACAGTGGAGGACGTTGTGTTTTTAAAAAAGGGGAACGAATAGGAAGTTTGACTAAAAAAGAAAAAGAAGTGGAAAATATTCTTACCTTCAGCAGTGGACTTTTCATGTCCTCCTCCTCCTCTTCAAACAGAGAGTCATCCTCAGAGAAAGTGAGGCTCTTCTGCAAATGAAAATAAACCCATGTTAAATGATTTCAATGCATTTTTTCATGGACAAAAAGAGTCACTTTTTAATAACCAATCTCCTGATGCTCACCATTCGCTAAGCTGTGTGGAAGTGTCTCACACTAAAACTCAAGACTTCAGTTTACAGTCAAAATGTTCTAATTAAACACGCCACTGACAAAAGTGAGAGGGAGGATTTATCTTCATATCAGCGTAACAGCTTCATTTTGGTTTGTATTACATCCAAATACAGGAGTTCCACATGTAGAAAAACACCATGATGTTGTACCTGATATCAGCACTCATAGAGTTTAGGGACAGCAGTTAACTTGTGTTGTATTCACATATTGACCAACCTGGTCAAAACAATATTGGTGAGTGGTATGGAGAGCTGTATTTATGCTTCCATAGTTTCAGTGTGATATCTAAGAAGGATCTGAAAGATGTGACATTTAAAAATCAAGCTATAATGCGCTGGAGGGAGTGCTGTTATACTGAATAGTAGTACAGTGGTGATTTGACTTTGCAATATTGTGGATAACATCACAGCCTCGTGTGTAAAATATTTAATACATACTGTACATTCCCAAGCTGAAGATAGATCTTTAAGGTTATAAACAACAGATGTTTTTTTTAATTGCATATGACAACAAATGAAGGTATTATTCCAACTTATAGACCAGTTAAACCCATTTTAATAGCAGTTCAGCTAGATGCTGCTATATTAATCAACATCATTCCTCTCCAGATTATATTCATTATAGGTATTAATGTTAATATTAGATGCCACATCTCAAGGGACTTACCTTTAATAAATTTATATTCAACAGATATGGTGCTATACAAACAAAGATTGATCGATTAGGTCTATATTAACAGAGACAAATGTGATTTCAGTCCCTTTGTCTGTCTGGATGTATACACACACACAAAGATATGTATGTATGTATATATATATATATATATATATGTGTGTGTGTATGTATGTATGTATTGTAAAGTGCCTTGAGATAACACTTGTTACGAACTGGCCCTATACAAATAAAGATTGATTGATTGATTATTAATATTGATATCAACAAAGCTAGTTTTACATCTTGAGTTTGTTGACAGTTTTTTCGTGCCAGTAGATAATTTAAATATATTTTTAAAATAATTAAAGGAAAAAGTATAATCAACAAGACCTAAAAGCTAAAAAAAACCACCTGATACCTGCATTTTAACACCCGAGACATTATACTCGATATCGGCACGCCTCTCGACCAATCAGAGCGCTCAGACATAACTAATTGAACTAAAGGTTCAAGGATCTTAATACCTTGCTGGGGGTCTCTCTCCTCTCATGTTGTTCCACCTCTGATAACCTCGAACTGAAAGGTAAAGCCCCTTGACACCCTCTCTTCATCATCATGTCCTCCTCTCCCTCCTTCTCCGCCTGTTTGTTTTCATGGCTGTCCGCTGCTTCTGCATTTCCCTCATCATTGTAGATCAGAAGCTTCTTTTTAGGGCTATAAGTATTCTCGATGTTTGCGAAGGGGTTTCTGCGTTTGAGTCCTCCTCCTGAGCGGGTCTGAGCGTTGAGCAGCGGCCCCGGGGAGAAAGGCCGAACACAAGCCGGGGAAGAGTCGCTTTGTCCGGGGCTGCTGTTGGAGCCCTGACCGCTCGGGCTGAAGACGCCGACGTCGCTTCGGGCTCTTTTTCTCCTCATCCGCATGATCTCAGACGGCCGCTTAAAGCTGGGAGAATATCCTGCCTGTTGAGACATCTTGGATGGAGTAAGTCGATCAGAATTGCCAATAAATGTTAAATATTTCCCCCGCTTGTGTTTTGCTGTTGCGCCTTCCGCACTTAACAAATTTGGCGCGTAGCGTGTCGACGTAATACGTATCAGCCGTGTTGCATTTAAATCATGGGAAAATGCAGAACCGACTTAATAAAACGGTAATATTGCATCGTATGCCCTTTTGTCTTCAAATTGGGACCCGAAGAAGACTAAAACAAAATTTATCAGAGCACTCGGCGGGAAATTACATTTTTTAGGACATGGAAAATCACTTTTTATTGGAAAAGCACGAACTGCATAAAGCAAATTACCAGTCAGCCCATGATCATGACTTTTCCAACTTTCTAAAACACACCACACGGTTGTACTAAAAACAAAAAAAATTCAAATTTTGTTTTAATCTAATTACTTATTTAATTTCTTGCGTGTTTTTATATGATAGAGACTAATTTATTTACTGTAGTATGTGTACGGACGTATGTGCATGGGGTACATGGAGTATGTATATAAAAACACTAATGTAAACATACTCAAGTATGTTTGGATATGCAGCATAGACGCATATGTTCACATGATCAAGTATCTAATAGCCATATATATATAAAAAAAACATTAATTAGGTTTAAATAGATTGTTAGATATGTATGCAAATAGGTGTTAATGCGTAGGTGCATAAGTGTGCTGGCTTTATTCATAATGGATGTGTGCTTGTACATTTATATGGACATGTTTGTATGAATGGGCTCGGAGGGATACGTTAACACCGTTATACACATTTAAATTTATGGTCATAACAAAAAGAAGGAAGAGAGAAAGAGGATAAACATTTAGTTACTCTTTTTATTTTTGTGTCATTGACAACTAATCTTATGGTAAAATAAGTAGCCAGGAAGAATGATAAATAAATATACTTTCTCACTACAAATATATAATTCAGTATCCAAGGGCTTGAGTTTATATCCGTCTATGTCCAAGTGTGTATCAACATCAATGATATGACACTTTTACAGTGACCTTAGTTAATACCAGTTAACCCAATGCATGTTTTTGGTCTGTGGGACGAATTCTTGGAGAACACATGCAAACTCTGCACGAGACAGACCCCAACCGATCCAGGGAGCTGAACCAGCAACCTTCTTGCTGTGAGACACGAGCACTTACCTGCTTTACCACCACAAAGCCCTTGAATTACACGGTTGATACTAAAAAATGAATAAAATATTGATATGATAAAATAATGTCATAATGATGACATAATGATACTTTTGAGTGGGAAATGGTTGCAGTTTGTATTTATTATTATTAAGTTTCCCTACAATAAAAACTCAGATTTGATTTTATTAGTTATTACTCATCATTTTAAACCACTGCAACAGACGTCGAGGGTGCATAAGCAAGTTTTGTATTTCTAAATACTTGTATATATAAGTTGGTGACTGTTGAAATTTTTCTAGAATCTGCTTGTTGACGTCTCTCTCCCCTGTCACCACCCCCTCTGTCCATGTGTCACAGTGATTAATAGGACATTATGCTAATTCACTGCCTCTTGGAATTTCTTCCTAGTTTGTCATTATTGTGAGTCATCAATCATGTTTGAAGCGTAGCAGAACTATGGCTGCTGTTAGGAAATCAATGCTGGTATGTGCTGTTGGACTGAAAGAAGAAAAACAAACAGCAATAGAGAGTGAATGCTGCTGATAAGTCATGTCCTCAGAACACGAATAGGTCCAAATGATGATCTCATGGAAATGAAACCTCTTGGGGAAGTGGGGCCGTAATAGAGATAGAATATGGTACTCGTGTCAACATGCTGTTTCTGTGATTCTCACCTGGCTGGGGCTAGAAGAAAGGCCACATAAGGGGACATCTGTTCAGTGAAAATGTTTGTACTTGGTTTTGTCCCATTTTGCCATGATGATATCTAATATTTTTGTAATTTTCTTGAGATGTTAGGTCATCAACCTTTTAATCTGGGCTTAACAAAGCTCATCTTTCCATTACAACATGTTAATTTCTTCATATTTTAGAAATCACGCAAGCTCCACAAATTTCATAGTTGTGGTCGTAAGCTTCCTTGAGTGGGCTGTACTCATTACTGTGGTGCTTCAATGCAATAGACCTCTAGATGTCACTGTTCACAATGTTACAGTAGTCGTGTTGGATTGGCACCTTGCTTGGAACATCAGCTTTTCCTGATCTTTCCTTGATATTTGCAGTTTTGCATGCCGACTAAGTCTTTTAAAAAGCTAAAAAGTCACCCTCAGAGTTGACTCAGGATCTATTTGAACTGCAGCTTATGGAGTTATCACCTCATTTCAAGGTTTTGGAGTCTTTTATTGAAGTTTACATGACATATTTGTGAAGTTGAACACTATCTGGCCTCTTTAGAAACCTTTGCCTTCAGGAGATCAGCTTTAGTACTGTGTGCTCACAGTCTGGCTGTGACCACTTCACCTTTATTTAGCAACTTTAGTGTGCGTGTAGTCTGGCAGAGAAGGCGAGTTAGGGCTTGTCCGTTTGCCTGTAGAAATTCCCTCAGGTTCAGGAATAGCACTTGATGAAATGTGTGTTTCTTAGTGTGTATTCAGCATTTTTACAGGTAGCAGCATGGAGGAATGATTTTTATGCATGATTAGAAACATCATGTTAAGACCGTTGATGATTTTCATGTGTATTTGAACCATCAGTTTTTGTAAATGAAATTTTCATGCCATTATTTCTAAACATTATTTCTAAACATTTTTTGCTCAGGATAATAATGAGGATGGAGTCTACTGCCGGGCAGTGGCTGCAGCACATCTGACAGCTCCTTGCCAGCCACCACAGAACACTGTAAGAAGAGAAGAGGACAGTCTGTATCCAAATTAGGGTTAGTTAAATGAATTGCTCTCTCATCACCTTGTGAAAATAAAATAGCACAAATTCTGATGAACGATAAATAAATAGCCTTAAACGTGAGGCTAAATAGAAACCTTTATTTACTCTTCTTGTTTTAGTGTAGAAAGTATTTTATGTTATGGCCCCTTTGAAATGATGGATTTACTGATTGGACCTTATTTATTTTATTAGCCAATATTTTTCATGTTCAGTGTTTCTTAATGTGTTTTTTGTTCATCTTTGTATGCATTAGTGTTATATCACTATCTTTGCAGTTTTATTTACTTTGTTGCCTATTATTTATTATAGAAAAATCAAGGAAAGCAGTAATGTTTATTAACACAACTTAGGTGCTAAGAAAGTAACTTTGGTTTCCTTAACTTGATCTAAAGTTACTGAACATTTTAATGTAAATAATCATTTAAACAATGTATTAAGGCTACTCTTGACAAATGATAAAACTCCCCCGTTGGTTCAAATTTGCTCAAAGCAATGCTAAATCTATTAGCCCCCCTAATGGTGATTTCCATTGTGTGTTAGCATCCATCTCACAAGCGTTGATCTATATCCCAATCCATCTCCTAATTTTTTTTCAAATATTCATGGCCTTGGACAATTACTTCTTCTTGAAGTGCACATCTCTAGAAATCAGTAACCACATGACTCAAAGTTGTATTTTTTCACAAGAATATTTATAGAAATCAAAACCAAATGTGCACAATCAAAATCCTGCATATGCATGTGAATGAGAGGATTATTAACAGCATGTTTTATATACAGTACACATTATCTGTCTCTCACACACAAACACACACGCACACACACCTGAAATGCTACCAAAACTGGTATTGTATGAATAAATTAACAAATATCATGCTGTAAAAATACAAAACAAGTCAAAATCCAACTTTTATGCCTGAATAGTTCATCTCAGAGTAAAGTCTCACATGAAAGGCAACCTCTTAAATTGTGTGTCTTGAGGAGACACAATTTTAAACCATAAAAACTTTTAAATGGTTTCAGTATTTTCGTAAAGTTCACTGTAAAATGAGTGGTCAAATCATTGCAGGTGACACACAAACACACACATTTTTTGGCATGAGCAAATATTCACAACAGCAACAAGATTTATGAACAACAAAGATATTTTACAAAGGATGCTGATTGGAGGTCAGTCCAGTGCTGCTGCATGCACTTTGTCAGTGTAAAAACAAAATGTTACCCTGCTTCTCCACAATTATCTGTCCATATTTAGTTCCTTCATTTAACAGAAGCTTCTTTCTTTAGTCCTTTTCCACTCATAGAGGTTTGTCGGCTAGTACACTTCCCTGTCATTCTTCCTGCTTTTCATGGCCAAGGATTTTGTCAGTAGATTGTTTCAAAGTGGTTGCTCTCTTTAGGTTCCTGGTCAAGTGATGGCATATGTAACTTTATGTTTTCTAAGAATCAAAAAACAGCATATGAGATGCAGTTTGCTAAGGTCACTCCTGGGGGAGGCAGAGACTGCTGAATGGGAGCTTTTATCATGCTCACAGTTGATGCATTTAAGCCGAACAGATGTCAGAGTTTGGTTTTGAAATAGCCATATGGTGTCAGGTTTTGGTTTGACATGTTAAATGAAGAAGGATCCTCTTTTTTATAGTACAAAGTATCAACCAATTAAAAAGGTAAATAGCAACTATCCAACTGTAAAACCAAAGAAAGGTTGAAATAGAATAGTCACAGTGCCAGATTTTAAAACTCTGATAGGATTCAGGTGAAGTCAAAAGATACTTGTCGAATACTTTGGCAACAAAAATAGAAGTTCAAGGCACCCACTGCTGAGTAATTTCAAGGGATGAAAAATTTCTGAATCAGTTTTTAAAAAAATATACACTTTTATGCAACTGTTCCTCCAATGAGATGTATAGTTGTTTTTGTTACTGTCTTAGCGGTCACTTTTTCTTGAAGGATTGTTTTTGATTTCATGTTCAGTACGATCAGCCATCACTTGACCAGGTCGCGGCCATAAACGAGAGCTTCTTCAGTCCTTCATGCCATGATCAGTATGGTCTCCATACAGCTTCAGCAGCAGCCATGTTTGTCGGCGAGCTACTGTGGCTGGACTCCACCTCCACTCCCACTCCTTCGTTCTGATTGGGCAGTGAGGGATGCAAGAGGGAGGAGCCTGTGGAGGCGTTGGTGCACGGCGGCAGGATCCTCGGCGGAGAGCGCGAGTCACCGCTGCCTCCTCCACCCGCCATCATGGAGAACTGGTACGACCCGGTGGAGTAGTACAGGTGGTACGGCGAGGAAGTGGACTGAAAGGGACCATTCTGAGCCTGATGGGGGGTGTTCGCTGGGTAGGGAGGGGGCAGATATGTGTATCGTCCAGCTGGAGTGGTCGCCATCGCTGTTGCCATTGTGATGCCAAGGGCGCCGTTGGAAACAGGGTTGTGTGAGGGGGTGTAGGTGAAGGCGGCAGCTGTCGGAGGATAGTGGACACGTGGGTCAGAGAAGCGAGAATCAGGCAAAGATGGGAGGGAGGTGAAAGGTCGCTCTAAGGTCATTCTAGGGTCACCAAAGGCTGTGAGGTCGGGTCCTTAAAGGCAGAAAACATCAAAGGGTTAAAACCTAATTAGCCTCCCCTGTTGTAGTTCACTGTGCACATACAGTATGTTTGTGCTTTACCTGTGAGTCTTGATGAGAGGTCACTGAGTGAAGAGCGACCAGGTGAAAGAGGATTGGCTGTGTGAACACTGGGCGTGGTTATCTGGCCAAGGTACGGGTATGACTGATCATAAGACCAAGATGGAGACGACTGCATCTGCCTGGAATCTGAGAGAAAAGGAGAAATGATGTTAATGTCTGAAATTCTGTCAATTATGGCTTTGATCAATCGTAGTTAAAGGTTGGAGAGTTGGAAATGACATGACAAAGGAGCCACAGGCCAAAATTGACCCCGTGCTGCCTGCTTCAGGGACAACAGCCTGACAGTCTGGACATTACCTCTAAGCTATCAGAGCCCAGTGGCAGAGGATATTTACAGTCAAATCATCGGAATGCTTTTTTAAATTTAGCACAGTGAAACTTCAGGTATTCAAAGAAAAGTCCCAAAGATTATTCTTGGAGATTCACAAGAGTACACTTATTAATACTCCTTAAAGATTCAGAGTCAACCAGTACTGCTATCAATAGTTTGTATCAATAAAAAGGTGTGTATATAGGTGTAGATATACTTGTTCTGCTTTACATTGTTAAAAAATCACCTTGAAAAAAATGTTTTCTTTGAGTTTCTTGATAAAACCCATTTGAACACATCTACAACACTTTATTCACCATGGCCTAAAAGTCATTTTACCAACCCAAAAATAAGTAGGATCATGATTTAAAATTATTCCAACTTATTTAGTTTGATAATGAGCTTTTATTCTGTCTTTCTAAGGACAAACAAAATTTTTTACAAGTAATGGCTGCTTTGAGTGAAGGAGGACGAGTGACCCACAGCAGCAGCAGACAAGCTAACAGAGTTTTTTCTTGCATTCTGTCAAAGGTGCTGCATTTAGTTTGATGCGGATGTGGTTTATACCAGTTTACTGACATTTTTATTATATTTAAAAACAAATTTTTGTGCACCATTAACTGATTTTACAGATAGTACTTGGAATTTAAATTCAACAAGACTCAACAGTATTGTCAGAAAGTTAAAATGCAGTAAATTTAAAGAATCAATGGAGGCCCCAGGGCCACATCATTCCCCCTAAAGCGTTTCATCTAGCCCCAGATCATTATTATAATTCAGGAAATGTGAGGAAGAAAAAAAAGTGACCATTTTAAGAGTATCTTTTTTGTTTAATCTAGTCTTCACAGCCATTTAAGCGACTCAAAAACCATTGATATCCAAGTATATTAAATTATAATAATAAATAATGATACAAATAAATGTCATGCCATTCTCCATGTTCTCTCCCCCATTTCTTGCACAATACATTTTCCTGTCCTTTCCTGAATAAGAAGTCTACAGATAAATCTTAGAGAGCACTGAAGTTTGTTGTTATCAATCATGACAGTACTTTGACATCAGGGTTGTTTACTAAGACTATAAAAAAACAACAAAAGATGTCAGACAGATGCTTATTTTCTGGATAAAATGGATAAAAACCTCCATTTTATCACATGTTTATAATGAGTATCTCTACACTTGAGTGTCAGTTTACAGAACTCCAAAGCTTTGTTTATTTCATTTTTAACCCTTTCTTGGATGCTTTTAAGCACACGAGGAAGAAAAACGCTGCTTTGAGTTTGTTTGTGCGCATTGGAAACATTGGAGTGCATAAAAGAACTTTGTTAAATAAAGGCTGATTAAAATGATCGTGGTGTAAAGACAGATGAGAGCACTGAGCAGAAGAAAGAGAGACGGAGGAGAGGAAGCAATTAACTTAGTGTGTGGGTGGACGGATAAAAGGGTTTGTGTGTGTGTGTGTGTGCGCGAGTTCTTTCATTCAATCCAGTCTTTTCCCCCACAGTCTAATAAATGGCACTGATCACCCACAGACTCGCAGACAAGGGTGTGTGTTTGTGTGTGTGTGCCGACGGTCGAGGAAGCAAATTGTACACAGCAGCCCAGACGTCAATGAAGGCTTTTCAAGTCTGGCCAAGAGCTCTCCCAAGCATTGACTTTTGTGTGTGTGGTGGATCTGGGTGGTGGTGAAGGCCAGGCCCTGTGCCAAGCCCCCTCCTCTCCTGGCTTTTCTCCCCTGGCAGGGAGCACTAATGTGGGGCAGGAGTCACAGACGACTGCCTGTCTGGGAATAGAACTAAAACACGTAGAAAAGTGTCTCCTGGGCCTTAAGAAACAGAGATCAAACCATTTTTTACTGTAAGTGACGCAATTTGATGGATTGGATATTTGTTTTAAAGTTTGTAGACCATGAGAAACAAATATTTCATCCCTTGTGGTCGTTTTTGTGATTTGTTGCAGGACTGTCAAGTGAGACAATTTGAATTAAGGATGTATTTTAAGGGGAATCATAGTGTAACATAAACAAGGCAATTTATCTGTTTTTTCCAGGAAGGCTCTGGATGTTTACATTGATCCTGCAAGGACGAGATATACACAATGCTGCTCTCCCCCTCTGATCTGAGTGCTCCTGTCTCACCAGTCTACCTCCTCCAATACTACCTCTGCAGACGGGATGGGCGGTTGGTCAAATCGTCAACCCATTCAGCCTCTGTGATGTTAACAGTAAGGCAAAACAACACTAATTGCATTGTGAACAAGGCTGTAGACCAACTGAAGCTTCAGTTAACTGGCTTACTTTCCCCTGGGCTCTTCTGCCCAGATGTAAACACGCATAGTGTTCAGATAGCTACTCGCAGTGTGGTTTGGCAATATCTTGATCTTGACAATTACAATGAAATGTGTCCAGTTAAATAGGCATTTAAGGTGGTGCAAAGTATGTTAACAGTTAGAACAGAAATATGGACCATTGGAGGATGTTACTAGTGCTATTAACACTAGCTACTCAGTGCTGTCTTGCCTCCATGCTAGTCTGTTTGTTGGTTTAAAATTTCTGTTCTGAGTAAAATAGTTGTCCAAGAAGATTCCTTGTAAATTAAGCCAAGCATAACTTTGGCTAGGAAGTGCATGAATGCTGATAATAATGTAATCTATAATTAATCCTTAAAGGGATGAATAGATGCCAGACTATACATTGCTGCTGTAGGGGCCAAGAGCTCTGTCTAATTTACTGAATATTAGCTAAAAAAACAAATAGAAATACAGCATTGAGGTTTAAAATTATGCTTACAAGCTACTTTGTTTGGTACTACTTGAGTAGACTTCATAGGCTATGTATCCTTCCACTTGTAATAGAGTAAACCCAAAACCAGAGGTGCTCTGAGAGCACACACCTCCACCAAGGCATTTCTGACATTGTTAGCTAAGTAATAATCAAAAATGTGAAAAACTGACCTATTCCAATGTTAACAAATGCTGACAGCACAAACCCCATCAAGGCACATCCAACACCGAGTTATTGTCAAAATGTGGAAACTGTCCAATCTAGCAATGCTAACAAATCCTGAAAAGTCCCTTGATCCAAATCCACATTTGGGTCACAATCAAAATCTAATCACTTCTCCTTTGTGACCAGCTTTGCCAGAAAATTTCATGGAAATCCATTGAGAGCTTTTTAAGTTATTAGCATAAATGAGGAAAACAAATCTTTGAAGAAATTCCTGGATCTGCATCCGTGTTTGGATCACGACCAAAATCCAATCACTTCTCCCTTGTGCCGTGACCGACATGTCCTTAAATGTCATCAAAATCTGTCAAGAACTTGACTCTTGGACAAACAAACAAATGTTTGCAATAACATGACCTTGGCAGAGGTAACAAAAGAGCTTGCTAGCATTAAAGTACAGCATTGCAAATGTGTTCACTATAGGGTACAATCACCCTAATGCTGTTCTGTTAGTTTGCTTTCACCTACATTTCTGTTAATTATGAATAGCTCTTAGCCCCATCTGCAGCAATGTATAGCCTAAGCTCTGTGCCAGTTCTTTTCTTACAGAAGCAGAGCTGAACAGAAATCTCTATGGTTAATATATTTATTATCAACATGGACCACATAGCAGCTAACTTAAAAAAACAACAAACCTTCAAAAACAACAAGCTTCCGTGCATTTTAGCTTTAGCTTTGCCCAAATGTGCTTTGGTTTCATTTAGATTTCTCTCATGCTGCCCCTCTCTGTGCATTTTACCTCTGTTCTTTAAGTGATTTGGCAGCAGAAGCCTAAACTGCACGACCACACATGTGCACCCTGAATGTTCACACACGGACAATTTGAAACACACACACAATCCCTCACTGCACAACAAGATCTTACAGTTTTTATTACTCACAGTTAGGAAAAATTGAGAAGTGAGAGCCGGGAAGATGATGGTTAAAAGAGAAATGAAAACAGAGCAGGGGGGCCGATGACGGAGGAGAGGAAAGGAATGAAAGGGGAAGAGGAAGAAAAAGAGAGAGAGGGCTTCAGTGGCCCAATAACGGTTTCCTGTTGCTATTTTCTATTTTGGAGTGATCAGAAAAAAACTGAGCACTATGCATCTGTCTTTCAACTGCTCAACAACTTTGATGGAGTTTTCTGCAGCCTCTTGCAAACAAGTTTCCAAGATCAATATTCACATGTAAGGAAAAGCTGAATTTCTACTGCAAAACAAACCTTTAATGGCTTCTTTTGATGCCATTATGTCACAAGAAGTCTTAAAAAAAGCTGCAACACAAGTGTTTTCAGGTACTTCCATTCTGTCTGCATGAAGCTCTCATTAATATTAATGTAATATAACTTAGAAGTCTTGATATGTTTTAGTTCTGGGATGAATTAGCTGCTCCATTTCACCATGAGAGCAGCGCTTGCATGATAGAAACACATCACCAAAGTTTATAGTAAAGGTTGAAAAGAAATGATTTAAATAATAGTGACTGCATGTGTATTTGATTTCTAACAATGTAGTTTCCAAAACCTTGCGAGGGGCCCCCTATATGAAGTATTTACACTCTGATTTTAATACAAAATTCTGGTGATTACAAAAGCAGTTACAAATTTGATCTATCATTTTTCTCACAGTGGTACTTCCCGACATCTGACTCTCGTTTCCTCCTTAAGACACCTTGCTTCCTCACTTCTCTTCACACGCACACTTATGCAAATGCAAAAATAAGAAGAGACCACATTTTTTTACTGCACTCTAACGTTTGTGTGCGTGTACACACACACACATAGAGAGTCATCACCACTGAAAGCAGAAGAGGAACAGATACCGTCTTTTGGTGCCACACTGAGTATCCACTGCGACCGCAACACACACTCTTGCAGGTACACACACATGGACCACAATGGATCTCACAAAAACCGCAAAGAGGAACAGTGAGGTTTGATGCAACTTAATGCACAAAAAACACTGAAATACCCACACAGGGATTAATGTTCTGGAGAAAACCTGTACTGATGGATCTCCTCTATTTAAAATCAAAAAATGGCAAAAACACAGCCAGTGTCAGGGTTCATTTATATATGATAATGCTGAGAAGAAAACGGATAAACCCAAAACCCTTTTCTAACAATGAACAATATTATAATATTGATACTGCCCTCGTATTTATAAACAAGAAGCTATAGTCAGGGGGCAATTAGTCTATCTTAGCACAGTGCCATCCAATAGTGTTTTCAGCTAACTAGGCTCTGTCTGAAGGCCTAACCTGTTAACCTATCGACATTGCCTTAACTAACACAATAACAAAGTTGTGTAGTAGTTTAGTCAACATGTTCTGTTTATTGTCCCCTCAGTCCTTGCTGTCCAAAGGGGGGATTTTTTTTTGCAAGGGATTTTTCTAGGAACATAACTTCAGTCCAGGTAATCCCAAATTGTAATGGTATTGTGTGGATTATTCTTAAGTTCAGCAAATAATTATTTTTTTCAATGTAGCATGAAAACACCAGCTGGTTTCTCAAGCCTGCCTAATAGTAGCAGTGCTAGTGCTGACAACCTTCAATCATCCTTGCAGTTATGTTGTTATACATAACTTAGGCTGAGTGGTCAACATGAATTGGACTTGACACAGCCTACGTCCTCTGAAAAGTAAGCACTATTTTGAACAGTTTTTAGTGATAAAATGGGCTTACATGCACATTCTTGTATAAGTAAGAAGACCGTCATCGAAAGTATGCTATTAATGTGTTATCATTGTGGTAGTTTGTCTATGTAAACCAAATTTTGACAACCTTAGCTGACAGAGCCTGTGCCCATTCTCAGGATCAAAATACAGCTAGACCACAATGTTCATTTAAACTTGTAGAAATGCTGTCTGTTCCCTGTGCTGTGTTTACATCCAGGCTGTAGAGCATGGTGGCAGCATGGCAGTACCAATCAACCCAGGGCTAAAGTAAAGACTAGAGCAGGTTTTTGCAACAAAATGCCATCTTTATTAAGGTTCCTTTGACTTTGTGTGAGATATTAGCTAATTTACTAGGATACAGTGGTGTATATATGTAGGGCTGAGTGTTGCCTTTACTTGCTCAGTTTTTCTGCATTAACATTGTTCTTTTTGTGAAGGAGCAACAACCCCTCTCCACAACAGCTGCAGGAATATCTGCATATTTGTATCCATGATAATTAAGCTGACTTTATATATATCTAGATAACAGTAGATTCCTTTCTTTCAGTCATGCTCAGCTAAGCTATCTTTCCTCTGGCTATACTCTTTTTTTCAACTAATTGTAATTTTCTCAAACAATTCATAACAAAATTAAACTGTTTTCTGAAGTCTTGTAAAAAGATCCTCATTTGTCAAAGTGCATGGGAACACATAAAAGCAAAAAGTCCTGATACCTTAAGTTATCTGACATCATGAGAAACAGGGTCTAGTGGGAAGTTATCACTGCTCAGAGAATGACAAACTTAGTGTACAATCCAAAAATGCCACTCTCATCGCTGCAAGTAAGAGTTGCTTCCAGAGAAAAATGAAGTCAACCTTGACTGGACTGCTTCCTGGACATTACCTCATTGTTAACTTAAATACATTCAGTCTACTGAAGCATCAAGAACATTTAGAAATGGCCCTTCATCTTCCATATGGCGCGAGAGTGTATCAGGAGTGTACTTTTAGCAGTTTACCAAGAATTATACAAGCAAAAGATTTTTTTAAATAACCAACTATTACTTTATTCAGCACTTTCCAGCCAACCATGTGAATTTCTGTCTATCTCTATCAAACCCAGACATCTTATTAATTGCATAACACCTTAAAAAACACCCTTGGGAAAGCAGGACATCACCAGTGAAGTTGTGTAATGGTTAGAAAACAACGGATCATTAGTATTAGCAACAGACTCAGAGTTCTCGTGCAAAGATATGTCTGACTAATCCGTGAGCTTCCTGTTTTTCTGAATATGCATCAAAGATTTTTCAAAGTCTGAATTGTTGCCTCATTGGATTGTGTTTGAGTCCTAACAGAAGTCGCAGCTGTAGAGTTTCTCAACACTGCAGCTCAGGCTGGAGCTCCGGTGATAAAATGGGTCAGCCACTAATTGTAGGTTTGGTGGATGTCTGGCTTTTTCTGCCCACATAAGCACCAGTGAACAAGGCTTTGCATTATAATGAATGATGAGGATCAGCATTTTCATGAAGGTTTGCGTCAAACCAGGAGTGTGGAACTGAACATACAAACACAAAAAAGAAACTGCAGCTTAATTCTACTTTATGTACAAAAGCTGACTGCCATCAAGAGTTCTGAGCACACTGATGTTAACGTCTAATTTTAACATGGTTTTCTTATTTGTGAGGACGCTGACTTTTTCTGTTTTTATGTAACTTATCGAAGAAACTTGGTATTTCATGTTTTTTTTGTTGTTTTTTTTTATCAAAAAACATTGTGAACGAATTTAATTACTTTATTATATGGCTGCATGGCTTTTCAAAGTACATAAACAATTAGTCAGAGTACTTGCAAAGGGTGGGCATTTGAACCATATATGAAGGGTTGGGTGTAATCTTGGCATTGCTAGTGACTGGAGTAGTACTTTTTTTTTCTTTTTAAAGGATGTGCCAATAATTGTTAATTTTGTTGCCAATGTAATCACTCTTCTGCGACATCTCAATAGCTAGAAGGTGTGTTGGGTATCTCGCTGAGCAGAGAAGGCAGAGAAGGCTCAGTATCTGGCTCTGACCTTAAGTGAATAATTCTGAAACTGAGCACTAAAGTCTGTGTTGTGTTTCAGTCTAGTAGATACTGGATGCATTGTACCTGCACCAAGTTGGTTCCAATTTCAGTACTTATCCCTGATTACATGTAATCAAGGACTGAACCCTGCTGGACTCCATTTGTGCACTTGTAAACTGTCAGAGCTATGCGGATTTTATTGACAACAATAATCTGTCTCTTATTTCTTCAGTATTATTCCAGGTAATTTGATATTTAAGAGTCTAATAGTATATTCTATGGCCCTCTTACTGGAGCTTTTTAAGATTGGCTTCGAACCAAGCTACTTTTGGCCCGATTTAAGACCGGATTTGACCCCCCTTCCTAACAATTAGAGGGTGTGGCCTGATAAGAGGGTTGTTGCAATCAGTTATTGCCAAATAATACTCAATTGTGTGGTTTCATTTTGATAAATTATTCTGTTATTCTGTTTGATAACATAAAACCAGTCCAGGATGTACCCCACTTCCTGTCCAATGTAAGCTGGGATATTCTCAAACCCCACATAACCCTACATGTGTGCAGCAGTACAGATAATGAATAGAAGAATGGTTCGAAAACTGAAATGGTCCTTATGCCTATGATCTTTAAAACCTGTCGAGATTTGGAAAGTGTCTAACATGCTGCCAGCTTTATTCATATCTGATGTTGATGTTGTGCCGTGTCGCTATAGCTGATACATCAGTGTGTGGCACATTCAGGAAGATTTTTATAAGGCCTGAACCACATGCTGAATCTTAACATAAGTTGTACATTCTCCTCCTTTGCAGTTAAATGGCTTCATACCTGCAGTTATTTGAGTGTGTGTTGGACTGGAGAAGGTGGCAGAATTGAGCGCTGCGGATTGGCGAGTGTTGGCAGTCGCTTGGTGGTGATGGTGGTGAGGAGGTGTCACCCTCATAGAGCTCCGCCGCAGGTGCTCCAGCTCCGTTAGCCTCTCAGAGAACGCCAGAGTGCCTGGTTTGACCTCGTCCATCTTCTGACGATGACCTGTGGGAGAAAGACTGCATTAAATGGTGATTTGTCAACATGAGCTTCTGCATGTAATCTGATTACATAAGCCAGGGATTACAGTAACAGTTAAAGCCCCAAACACAGGCTATAACAATGCCTTGACATTATTAACACTCTGTCTTCTATTGCATTGGGGAATCTGGCGATGGGCGCCACATCGGGGTCGGGCTGTCTCCCCGGGTGTGTGTGCGGTGGTTTGTCACGCTGTCTGTGGTGTTGGCTGCACTTCAAAGCCTCGAGACTGAGCTCCAGTTACAGGCACTTCCTCCCAATGGGGGAAGTGTACATGTGTGTGTATTAATACTGAGTGAGTGTGTGTGTGGGTGAGTTAGAGACGAGTGATGGTTATTCACAGCTGAGCGGTGCTGGCAGGAGTCTTCCTCTCTCTCTCTCTCTGTCACCTTATGTCTCTCCTGACTCCTCTATCCACTGTGCTAAGTAACATTTCAAATAGGTAAAGACTGTTTGTATGAAAACCATGGAGATATAGGTTCTCTTTCTGCTTGATCATATGCTTTCAGAAATCCCCACATGTCATCACAGTGAGTGGGAGAGGAACTCAGTGTTGCATCAGGTTCCTTATTGACTCACTCATCTGAGCTTGTCTGTGGGGATAAGAACACATCCTCCCCGAGCATGAAGTTAGATCAACAAATCTGAATCTTCAGTATGGCCCATAAGCCTTTGAAGTGATTTAATAAATCAATAGAATCAAGATATATACGCCAAACTATCCATTTATGTCTGAGAATAAGATAATACATAACCATTATGCTTCAATTTTTAACCAATGTTACATACATCTTCTACACACATGTTCTGGTAGTTATGATCTACATAAGGATTATCACTGTTGAGAGAGCTTCAATCGTAATTTTAAAGCAAGTTTCTGAAATTGTTGCACAATACTTTGAAATGCAGCTGAGTCATTGGATGTTTCTCCCAATGAAAAGCAAAGTTTTCCATGAAAGAAAGTGCCTGAATTTCACAATATTAACTAGAAGTTCTACAAGAGCACAAACATTCAAGGCATTTCTAACATAGTTTGAGCAAGTTATTTTTAAAATTGTGGAAAACTGCCCTATCCTCATCCTGATTGGGATCATCACCAAAATCTAGTCACTTCTGTCTTGTGCAATGACCAACATTCCCTAAAAAAAGTCATCAAAATCTATTATAAACTTAATTCAGTTAGTAGTGAAACTGTGCTACCTCACAATGTTAACAAATTCTTTAAGAATTCCTTTATCAGCATTCATATTTGTATCACCACAAAAATCAAATTACTTCTTCCTTGTGACTTGAAAATGTCACCATGATACATTGATTACTTTTAGTAATCCTGTTCACAAACACAGAAACAGACAATCAAAAAATCAACAACCTACAACAGCAAAAACATAATCTCCTTGGCAGATGTAGCTAGAAGTGCTCGGATAGCACCAATCTCTGCCAGAGCATTTTCATCATTGTCAAAAATAATAATCTTCCCTATCTCGCATCGTGCCGCTCTTGCAAAATTCCTTGATCCACATCCATATTTGGATAACCACCAAAATCTAGTCACTTCTCTCTTGTGCCATGACCAACAATCCCTGAGAATGTAATCAAAATCTGTTAAGAAGTTGAGTTATTAGTAAAAATGTGCAAAAGTGCTCTGTCTCACAATTTTAAGAAATACTTTAAAATGATTAATTGATCCACATCCAGATTTGGATCATCGCCAAAATCCATGACCAACATTCTCTAAGATTTTTTATCAAAATCAGTTCAGAACTTTTGAGTTGTCCTGTTAAAAAACTAACAAACTAGCAAACAGTGGCAAAGTCAAAACATTCTTTTCAGAGATCAGAAGTAATATTTATATGTCCATGTTCTCAACATTAATCCAGGTTAGGAGAGTAGCTTAGGAGGATTTTGGATGGTAAAAGTAGTGCTGAATAAACTTACAGGCAGCTGTATTTAAGGGTTGAAAGGGGAATTAAATGGGACCCAGAATTGAACCTTGTGGGACTCCACTTGTTTATATTAGCTGAGAAGTGTTTACATACAGTATGTTTGTCAGTATAACTCACGTCGTGGCTCTCTGGGACCATCCACTGTGATCTTGATTGCTCTCTGGTATGTGGCCACCTGAGGAGGGTTGGTGAACACCGTGATGGTCAGGGTGAAACTCTTGCCTATGAAAGAAAAAGACAGCAAGAGATTAAACAAATGAGCAGTGAGAGATAAGAGAGCAGCAATAGGGGAAAAAAAGGCTCAGCCATTTCTATTTTTTTTTATTAGAAACACTCTCATTTTCCCTACTCCCCCCCTTCTTCCTGTTCTCTTAAAATATCCTTTGGTCTGCTTAATACATTAAGTCATGTAAGTCACAGTGCCCCAGACAGGAATAAACCTGAAGCCCCACTCATAAGCACACTCACAATTACTCACACAGAAATGTGCTAAGATGAAGATGGAAAAGAACCTCAAAGCGCTAATTGTAGATGCAGTAGATTAGGGCTTGTTTTTGTGTAAGTGTGTGATTAGGTCACTGTTGCTGCGTCTTATGTCTGAAAGGTAAAGTAGTGGTAGTCTGCTTTTGAGAGCTCTTAAAGGTACAAAAGTTCGATCTCTTAGTTTGGTTGCTCACTCACAACCAAATTATCATTATTATTTAGGTCATGCTATGTCATACTTTCTAGCTAATAAAATGACAAATCATCATATTTTTGGTATTTTTGGTAATTTTGGCATTGAAGCAACAGTGAATAGAGTCTGAAAAGGGAGAAGAGAGCGAGGGAAGACACACAAGAAATACGTCGCAGACGGGGAGTGAACCCAGGCTGAGGTCAGGATCTCTATACATGGACGTGTGCTGACAAAACCCACAAGGGTATTAGTACCCCATATCATCCTGCTTTAACCTGTCACATATTTAATTCCTTTTCAGGAAGTTAACTTTGGTCTCAAAAGCACAAGACATATTTTTGAAGTCTCTCAGTTCCTGGATTTTGACCTGCTTCTAAACCCCTCTGTTTCAGCCCTGCTCAGAACAGGCTGTTTTTGGTGAAAATTTAAATGAGCTGTGTATGACCATGCCTTTCTCAACAAGTTGGTTGCTCTCTAGCACTGTGCTCTAATGTTTACTGTTGCTGCACAGACATTGTGGGCTGAAGAAACTTTTTCTGAAAAGTGGAGCAAGCAACAGGGAGAGAAGGGGATTTTTTTCTCAAACTTGCCAATGGACAAACCATTAAAGCATATTTTTCATAATATATGACCTTTAATACAATACAGTGATATAAAACACATCCAAACATGGGGCAATAATACACGTTGTGATTGGATACAGACAGATTTGTTGGCATCCTCCTTTGTAATCCTTTTATTTATTTTTACTATTTATCCGTTCCTTATGGTCCAGTATTGCCAAAATTTATAAACAAAGTTTCAAAAAGTCAGATCTTTAAGTGATAAGACCTGGAGTGGCAAATGACAGCATGATTTATTATGGTTTGGTAGACAAGAAATAATAATTTTGGGTTTAAAACAATATTTTCCAAGATGCTCTGCAACAGTTACATGGACAATTTTCACTGATGCAGTGACAGAATATTATTGAATATTGTGTGACAATGTTACTTGATTTTAGGGCTGCAGATAGGCCTTATATATTTAATTTGGTTACCAATGATAAGACATTAGTGACTTTGAATCCAAAAACACATTCCAAACAGTAAAATAAGGGGTCATAATCATTTCACTGGTTTTCTATGTCAGTAAAAAAAAAAGAACCCATATGCAATAGCATAAAAACCTGGGGATGAAGCCCATCATAATCCATCAGAACATCAAATCAAATTACTGACTGGATGGTTATAATTGAGTCGAGAGACCAGTGAAGATAAATAGATAAATAAAGATCAATACAGACACATTTACTTTTACTTACACCGCTGTTGCGATGGTTACTGACATTCTAAAAAAGCCTGAGCACTGATTTAGAGAAGAGGATAAAGTGTAAAGGTATCCCAATATACAGTTTTAAAGGACTCCTGCCAGCCAATCAGAGACGATAGTTTAGTTTAACTGTGGTATAATCCAAAAATATCAACTATAAAAAGTCGTATCAGATGAACGGCGGTCATCAGTGAGAACAAATATATGTCCACTGTAACAAATGTTTGTACAACACATTTATAGATTGAGGTGTGGGTGTATTTGTGTGGACCCTGCTGTGGGGTCACCGCCAACCTCAGGTTTGGAAGTGGTGCTCACTCAACACTGAGCTTGCTGCAAACACACACATACACACACACACACGTGCAAGACCACCATCGCTGATGTGTGCCAGTGTCGGAGTAAAGTTACCACATGCAGACAGTCTGATGCCACACACACACACACACACACACACCCACACCCACACACACACACACATGGCAGACGCACAGTATGCGGGTAATGCCAGGTGTTACTCTCACTTCTCTCTGTATCTCTCATTCTGTGTGCCTGCTTTCTTCCTCACAGAGGTTGATTTAATAATTTTAAAATAACTTCCATGCACGCTCAAAGTACTGGAGAACCTCCTGTTGCTGCTGTGGAGACACAATATTGTACTGAGGGACATCACCATTGATCACTAGGGTTGTCACACTAACAGAAATTAACTTTCCAGATCATTAAAAGCAAAGTTGACCAATATTGATATATTTTTGACACTGGGGTCTATGCACCTTGTTTTAGGTGATTTTCTTAGATTATTTTCAATTCAAAACCAATGTAGTTCAGTATTCTCAGCACCCTGAGCAGAAAAATGCCCTCAGCGTCAGCTCATTTTTGTTGCCACGGTCCCAGCGCTCTCAGTTTAAAACAGCTCACATTCTGGGGTGCTGGTTTGGCAGAGTAACAAGCATGTCCCTTATCTGCTTCTGCTGGCCAGGCACCACCTCCTGCCTGAGGCCCAATTGTAGAACACCCTAACCTGCCCCCCTCCTTTCATGAATCCATACACTGTCTCACTTCTCCATTAATAAAGGCATGAAAAAATTCCCCTTCCCATTCTGAGAGAGCACTTCACTTGTCAGTTTCACTGCTCCCTCACTGACCAATGAAAATCAAGAAGAGGTGGGACTTCCAAGCAACAATGTGGGTGAAAATGAAATGCCTCATATTTACAAGGGAACAATTTCCTGGTCTTCAGCTTCTATTAGGGGTAGGACATGACTTCTTGACTCCGTGTTCACGTTTACTGGGTGTATATTCCTGAATGAAAGAAAAAAACTGTGCAAACTAAGCAATTTTAAATAGCCGTATGGGTATAACCAAGAGAAGCAGATGTCAACTCTTTTTACCTGACAGTGTTAAGCACTGCCAAAAAGCACTCTGAAACTGTGTGTACTTCCTACAGACACAAGCTCTTAAGCTGCATGATCTTAGCTCTCTTTCTCTGCTCTAGCTTTGCCAGCCCTGCCCTGCATCAGTTCTGCGCTCTTGCTTTCAACCCTTCACCACCTAAACATCCATCTGTAGGCTCAAATCAGGGAATTAAGTTATTATCTCATCACTCAGCAAATTCTGCATGGAAAGTTAAGCTGTGTTGAGTATTGAGATCAGAGCCTTGATGTCTAACCTAAACTATGTTATGCTGCAATAAACGTTTTAAACAACAAAGTTAAAGTAAGTTTACAAGTGGCTCAAGCCAACCATACAAATATTAAGTCATTAATAGTTTTAATACTTGTTTTGTCATGCTTTTGCTGCATTTAGAATTTTTTACTATCCACAAATACCATCAATCCAAGTTAGCATCATTCACAGTGTTCTTTGTGTTAACTGTACTGTGATTAGACTAACAGACCACTAGAGGGCATTTACACAGAACAGAACTCGACTCTCCTCCCTGCCCTGCTCCAAGTTTAGCAGCATAAACAGCATGAATTACTGTATATACTTCTCTACACACATTGTAATATTGTGCGTAAACAAATAAATTGTGCAGTTTTAATTGTGTAGACGGAAAGAGAAACACGAGGTGTATTTTTGTGCAGGTTGTTTACACAGAGAGAGTTTACAGTAAGAGATTTTGTTTGATAGAGAGGCAGGAGGAGGGGGAGAACAGCTGAGCTCTTTGTGTCTGTTGTGTCTATCAGACAACCGGTGGCTGCACACACACAGACGAACACACACACACACACACAAAATTTCCGGGACTCTCTCTCTAATCACTCCGACATCTTTTAGTCTGTGTAGATTGGACCAGATTTCACACATGTACTGACTTGTGTGTTCATCTCAGCATCATGTCGGAGCTTGTAGAGTCTGCATCGACCACTTTACTCACAATCATGACAAGACCTCATGTTTATGCCAGCTTAACAACGCAACATGTGTGTGTTTGTGTGTTACCAGAATAACAAAGTGGTGGTTGTGCTGCTGTGATACGTTAAGAAAGAGAAAAATGTCGGTCCTGTTTAAAAGAGGACCGAGCTGAGAGACTAACAGGTTGCACATAAGCACACAAACACAAAAACACTTAAGAGTCTCTTAAAGCTGAAAACAAGAATGAAGCGTGAGAAGGGAAACTGACACCAACTTTTAGCAAAAACATCTCAATCTTTTCAGGGGTATTTTGGACAAACCCCAATCCAATTAAAGCTGGGATATTGTGTAAAACATAAATAAAAACAATGCAGTGATTTGCAAATCTTTTTCAACCCATATTCAATTCAAATGCTACAAAGACAAGATATTTAATGTTCAAACAGACCAACTTTGTTTTTTTTTTTTAATATTCACCCATTTTGACTTTACATTCCAAAAAACCGAAACAGGGGCATGTTTACACTGTTAAATCACAACTCCATTAAACAAAACTCAATAAGCGTTTTGGAACTGAGGACACTAATTTTTGAAGCTTTGTAGGTGGAATTCTTTCCCATTCTCACTCGATTTACGAGACAGGTCTTGACTGCAGGCAGATCGGTCTTGTACTTGCACTCTTCTACGATGAAGTTGTTGTAACTTGTCCAGAATGTGGCTTCCTGAAATAAACAGGGACGTCACTTAAAACACGTTGCTTGGATCACAGCACGTGTTGCTCGAAACCTGTACGTACCTCTCACCATTAATGGTGCCCTCACAGATGTGCAAGTTACCCATACCATGGGCACCAACAAACCCCCATACAGATGCTGGCTTTTGAACTTTGCTCTGATAACAGTCTGGATAGTCCATTTCCTTTTTAGCCTGGAGGACACCATATCCATGATCTCCAAGAACAGTCTGAAATGTGGACTCATCAGACCACAGCAGACTTTCCATTGTGTGTCAGTCCATCTCAGATGAGCTTGGACCCCGAGAAGCAGACAGTGTTTCTGGATGTTGTTTAAACTTGACCTTGTAGATGTAGCAGCAACCTGTGGTTACTGACAATAGTTTTCCAATGTCCCTCAGCCCATGTGGTGATATCCTTTACAAAATGATGTTGGTTTTTAATGCATGGCCCCATGGGGGATCAAAGGTCACTGGCATTCAATGTTGGTTTTCAGCCTTGCTGCTTACATGCAGAGATTTCTCAGGATTCTCTGAATCTTTTGATGGTATTATGGACTGTAGATGCAATTGTACACTGAGAAACATTGTTCTTAAACTGTTGGACTATTTGTTTTCTCAACTTCGATGAACCTCGTGCTACTCTTGCTTGTGAATGACTGAGGCTTTCAGTGATGCTCCTTTTCTACCCAATCATGACACTGACCTCTCCCTCATCAACCTGTTCACCTGTGGAATGTTAACAGGTGTTTTTGAGCATTCCTCAACTTTCCCAGGCTTTTGTTGCCCCTGTCCCAGCTTTTGTAGAACATGTTGCAGAGATTAAATTAAAAAAAATGAATACTTAACAAAAACAACTAAGTTTATTAGTTTGAGCATTAAATATCTCATCTTTGTAATGTTTTCAGTTGAATGTAGTTCGAAAGGATTTGGAAATCATTGTATTCTGTTTTTAGTTATGTTTACACAGTGTCCCTTCTCTGCTGGATTTGGGGTTTGTAGTTTATAATCAGTATTTACTCAGACATTTGTTTAAAATTAAATGTGAACTTAGAGAAAGTTTTTCAGTGCTTTAACCATCTTGGCGACAGAAATCTTAAAAACATGCCTAATGCATCTTAAACATCCCTTCTTCATGAACAAAATGAAAGATTTGATTTCATGAGTGGGTCTGAATATAAAATCACTCTGTGCACATGAAACTCAAAACTCAAACAGGTGGACTCACTCTGACTTGGTCAGCCACACTGATATGCAAATCCCAAGAGTAACTGCACACCATGTGCACACATCTCTGGTGTTTCAGTATCTTTCCCTCTCAGTGTTGTAATAGATGCTTCTGCAAAACAAGGAACACTGACTAATGATGACTGAATATGAGATCTTTAACGCTGGCTGCCACCCACACACTCAAAAACACGCTAACCGCTAGTCAAACCACTAAACCACTCATTGCTGTCAACAGCCATGCTAACCACTTCCCACACAGACAGTTAATGACATTTGGAGGTTTTAGGTGGTGAAACTGGGCTTGACTTGTGGCTAAATATCACTCAGTGCACTAAATCTCTACATAATCAAGAGTAGCCCCAAAAAATGCTCGAGCTAACATATTTATTGAGCTCGTATTAGCTTGCTGATGAAATACTGTTATCCTATTTGTGTTATATATTTAGCTCATCATTTTAGCACTGCTTTACATCAAGGGAGCCTCACATAGCTGTTAACATAGAATATCATTGAAACTAAATCAGTAACAGTAATCTTGGTCAACTCCATTCTAACTTTTGCTTACATCTTATAGCCTGACAACTCCAAATTAGGAATGAAATACATAAAGATATCAGATACCCAGATTCTCCATCAAGACAGAAGCAGAAAAACAACAAGAAAGTTAGATATAGATAATTGGAGGGAAAAATAACTGTTAAAGGGAGAGGTAGAGCCATTAAAACAACCAATATGGCTCCTAAAATACTAGACAGACATCTTTATGGAGACTAAATGAACCACATTGTTCAGGGTGTGGTTTAATTTGCATGTAAACAAATTTAACATCTGAGTTTGCCTTCCTTTCATTTTATTCTGCACACATTTTTAATAGGCCCAGATATAGACAGTGTCAAATATTGTCTATATTTCCCTTCAGCTGTGCCGCATTTGTCATTTTAATGTGTGTGCAGAGCTTGTGTACACAGCAGCAGTGTTTTAAATAGATAAGTTGGGACATTTGCCTGCGACTGATTTAGAGTAACTGTGGTCTAGTGTGTCCGTTAAAGATGTGGGGGGGGGGGGGGCAGACTTTGAATGGTTGTGTTACGAGGAAGTTGTGTGAATACTGTTTTTATTCATACGTACTTCCCCTAATTTATCCACCCTGTGCTGTGTGCTCGGTGCATTAATTTCAACATGCGTGACCTTTTTGAAGACCAGCTTTGCTCTCACTCATATCTGAAGCCACTACAACCCATTCTGATGCCAGCGCTCTTGTAATATTTGAGTGTTCCAGGTGTCTGAGTGTTTGTACCTCTTCCACTGCGGCCAACGAAGCGCAGGTCATTGAATCGGGCCACTTGGTTCTTGATGGCGGCCGTAGCGTTTCGAAGCTCGGCAGAGTAGTTCTCATCGTTCCCTGCCATCACTGTCACCAGCGTGCCATCTGGGATGTCCCCTAGAGCAACCACCTTAGGACATGATGTAAGGAAACAACATTCAATTCTTGATCAAACCTTTCCTTTGATTTGATAAATTAACAAGATGGGGTTTATTTTGGCTCACCAGAAGCTATAAATTGAATTATTCAATAAATAAGACAGTTAGAAACTTCATATAGATATTTAAATCTAGCTTACAGGCAGGCTTAAAGTAAACCAAAGCTACACTCATCTTTAAATTTATGTAATTTAAATTTATAATGTGTAATGGCCAATAAAAGATATTATGTTAAATTAAAATTTAGTTTATTTTACCTTTGTTCAAGTAGAGCTATGTGGTTCAATATAACTGAATACTATTAATTTTATGTCATAGTACCGGAATAAGGCTTTGTGTTTGTTGCATCGTCCAAATTAAATCAATTCTTATGATTTAATTCAACATTTTAAAAGAGAAACTGTTCCAAAACAAAAAGGTTGAACTGTCTTGGCACCTATTGGTGAACATTTAATTTTCACATTTGCATTGAAAATAAAATCGATTCATACAACAGCTTCTTAAACTACAATACCCATCGAGCTCTGCAAAATTTCTAGTTTAATATCCTCTGCTTTGCCAGCTCTGCCCCTCATCAGTGCTGCACTCTTTCTTTTAACCCTCCACCTCTCCAGATTTCACTTGTAGGCTCCAACAGAATTTTGGGTATCAAAGGACCTAAAATACAAATTTTTACTCAACAGCCAAGCTGACAGGTAGATACAAACGTTTACCAACCAAGCTTATTTTTCACTGTCTTAAATATAAAGTGTTTTTGTGTCACACACATGTTTCAGTGCTTTTGATTGAGTTGTTTTAGTTTTGTGTTCCACATATCGGATCATTACCACCATAAAGGTAGTTAAGTTTTTGCTGGCTATGTTAGTTTATTTATTCATAAGTTTGTGACAGATTTGGATGACATTATCAGGGAATGTTGGTCATAGCACAAGAAAGAAGTTTCTCAATTTTGGTGGTGATCTTAATCCAAATGAGGATCCAAGAATGTTTTTAATGATTTGTTAGCATCAGGAGATAGGGCAGTTTTCTACGTTTTCATCACTAACTCGATAAGTTCTCAGCTGATTTTGATGACATTTTCAGGAATGCTTTTGCCAATAAGTTGCGCAACAATATTGAAAATTCCTTGGCAGAGGTTTGTGCTCTACTGGTTTTATCATTGTGTACTTCCACTTACCTGCCATGTCCTCTGAAATTTTCCCACAAAATGGAAAATTTTCCCACACCCAGCATTTTATGGGCATTCATTTTGGACAATGTTTGCATGTAAGGGAAATCTGCGAGGAGCAATGATGTTGGATCCTTGATGCCAAACTCAAACTATGTTTAAGATGAGCTTCCCACTTCCCTAACTAGTTTGCAACATACTAAGTTAACATACAAAAAGCTTATAACTGTGTCATGTGGCAAACATAAAAGCCCTGCACATCAAGAATAAAACTAACCCTGCCATTCTACAGCTAGATCTAATAGCACGTTTGTTGCTGCAGAAGCTATGATGGTGACCTAACAGTACAGCACAATGACACAGGCTATTTATAACACCATTTGCATCCTTCACTAAACCATGTTTCACTCTGTGACTTTGTTTTTATACAACAAAATAAGTAAAATATAAACAGCAGCATTTAATTCACAATTGGGAGAAAACAATGAAGGAAAAAAACAATGTCTGCTTTATGAACAGAAGAAAACGTCCACACTGCAGAACTTCTGAACAATTTAATTTCCAATCCTAAATAACAAGAAATGTAAGGAAAAGGTGAAGTAAAGGTCAATTATTATCTTCACAATTAACTTCACTATTGGGAGTGAAACTTCAAAAACAAACTCCAGCGCAGTGACACTAGAGAGCACGTCCCCTTCCTCCACAGCTACACAAACACAGCAGCAGATGACGGCTGATTTCCATATAAACGTTAATCACAATAAAGCATCAGTGTGCAAATCACCACAGAGATACGGCACCACTCAACACTACACACACTTTCTCTATTAACTCTGAGCTCACACAGGGAGCAACCACAGACGTGAAAACATGAACATTTATTGGTTAAGCTCTCAGATTACTGCATTCACTCTAAAATCAACAAGAGCATTGTCTTCTATTGAATAATGTCGGTTTAAGTCTGTCGTTTCCACTCTCCTGTGGCCTTGAAAATGAGCTGAAACATCGATATGCTGATGTTCCAATAATCAGCCAATGACAGTATTGATCTGAGCCTGAGAATGTGATAGTAGGGCTGGGCAATTTAGACCAAAACATACATACATAATCTGTATTATGATATTTTTGCCCTTTAAAGTGATGATAGGTGGTTGGTTGGGATCGTTCTAGTAGAAAACACTCACTGTTTTTAATAATCAAAAATAACCTATATCAATATAAATAATGATGTCTTTTCCTATATCCCGTCTAAAATGTATGTATGCATCTTAAAAACTGGATATGTAGCTCAATCTCTTTTGAAATATACGTGAGTGTGTGTATGTGTGTTTCATCAAAGTTGTCCATTATCAGTGAAAGGCAGTGGCATCCGCTCATAATGATCCATAATGCACCAAACACACTCACTCACACATATATATGTGTGGATGATAATGCATAAAACTCAATAAATCAATCAGTTGTGTGTTTGCGGCTAAAAGCTGCCTCTCTGTAAATGCATTTTGTCTCAAAGTGCAGGAAAAACGTCAACACACACTCCCACACTGATGCACGAGAGAAAAACTGTAAAGAAAAATGTAGCTGACAGGCTGTACGTCCAAAAACACTTGGGACAGATGCATCTTATTTTTATTTTTTCCTGCTAAACTATCATTTATACTGTAGAGCAGAAAACTCCCTTTTAAAATGTCCTACCAATCTCTGAGAATGCATGTTTTTTGCAGCTTCTTTCAAGACATATTCCTCAGCTTTAACCTTCCCTTAATGTTGTGTTAATTTTACAAATGATCCCAAATTTAGCTTGATATCCAAAAAAATGCTTTCATGAGCTAGATACTGTATCACCAACCAATTAAGTAAAGTAAACTTGCATTATATATCAAAGGAGGATTGGACATTTTTCTCTATTATTTTTAATTAATATGTTTATTTTGGTGTTTTGCTTGTTTTGTTTGAATTCTGCAAGAGAAATGGATGCTAAATAGTATTTATAATAACAGCATTAATGCAACATGTAGAGGTGGTTTGGGGTTGTACATTTTAAATAATTCTGCTAATTATGAGCTTTTATGGAGTTAATCTGCCTTTAAATTAATTGGTAACTATTTTGATTGACCAGAAATTACCCTGGCATCTGTGTGAAGAAGTTAAAAGATGAGAAACAATAGAAATAAGTGACAGATTTTTAAAAGACTAACAGTTTGTACCCATAAAAACCACAAAGGAGTGGGTTGTACTTTAAAGCTGCGGCTGTTCTTTGACCATATTTTTAAAATTTTCCTTCATAATATCATCCTCACAACATTAAAGTAGAATCATTAAATACTATAACAGGATCATTTAACATTTAAATATTAAAACAGGAGACATTTTATGGTTAAAATATTGATAAAGTTGTTTCACTGAATAAAATTCCCTGATAACAACTCAAAAAAAACAAAATTTGTAGGTCATTTTTAAATGTGCGATCTCTGTGTCTTTAAATAGGAAGGTAAATTAAACGTTTAACTGCATTATTGACTGAGCTAAATCTCAAGTTTCAAATTTCATTCTCCAGCTCATGAATATTTGATGTGTTCGGGTGCTTTACTCGACTAAAATCAGTGATAATGAAGCACAAAGGCTTGTAGAGGATTGGAAGAATTAAAGGCTGAAGTGTTTTATTTAGAGTATAATTAGATTATTGATTTATTCATGTTAAAGAAAGGAGCAGCAGTTTTAAAGCTTTAAAAGTTTATTTTTGTTTAATCTGTTTAATCCACAGTGATGAAGAGAATGATCTCATATGTGAATGTTCATCATAGTAACAGTGAGAGTGCACACACACCTTAAAAGCGATGGGCAGCGTCTTGTTACACCTCCAGTGCGTGGGCAGCACCGAGCACAGGAAGTTCGGACTGTCCGTCTTTATCAGCTCGCCAGGATGATCAGAAATCACCTGAAACACACACCAGTCACCCTCTCTGCGACATAAACTCAAATCATAAATGTGTTTTTATTTTTCATCAGGTCTCCATCTACCTCCACCATGCCGCGGTCGGCCATGCGCAGCTTCCCCACCAGCGCGGCCCCTCCTCCGGCCTCCTGGGCTCCCAGCGGTAGGGCCTCGGCCATCTTCCCCCCTGAGGCGAGGGTGGTGGACGGGGGAGTGTAACGCCGGCCTGGGGCGGGGTCTGACGGGGAGAGAGGAGGTCAAGTGAGTGCATTTTTAATTCATGCTGCTCTAAATACCAGCAAAGTCAACAAATATGAGCACAAACGGGTTATGTGGAGGTGTTTTGGTTTATTTTAAACAAACATTTAATACAGACTCTGGAGTGTTGTGGGTTTTTTTGACTCTATGATGATTATATTATTATATTATATTATATTATATTATATTATATTATATTATATTAATGTTATCGGAGATCTTATTCCTAACTCTATAACAGTTGACAGATCAAAACTTGAAAAAAATAAGGAAGAAGTAAATTAATGTTTCCCAAATTTTCAAACTGAGATAAAAAAATCTGAAATTTTAATAAATTAAGATTTATAAATACATTATCAGAATAAATTACAGTAGAATTTTATTAATGTGCTTCCAGTCTTTTAATATAACTTAATTTCCTGAAAATTAATCAACAATTAAACATGAATTAAGTTCATTTAAATGTGAGCTATATTAAAAAAAAAACTCGGAGCGAGAAGAAATCAGTGAACACTTTTACGGCCTGGGCACCATACTTATTGAAATGGAAGAAATTATTTTTAATTTTTACAAATTAATCACCCATATGGATGCATTAGCATGCATGAAAACTTTGACAAATATTTTAAGCCTGGTGAAACTTTCTGTATTTTGTTGTAAGCATGAAGATATGCAACAAAATGGCTGCTGGATGTTGCCCCAAACACAGTATGCACAGAGTTCTGAACACATGTAGATCAGGCCTGAACAAGCAAAAAGTTCCCTTGGGACCATCCAGTCATATGTACAGGAAGTGAGCTACCAAAGGTTAAAGGTCAAGTTTTGCCCATTTGCCCATTGCAAACAAAGTGAATGTCTGTATTTTTCTGTTTCTACTCTGGTAAAAACTTATATATAAGAACAAATACACAAAATTAAAGATACTGTCTCATCTTTAGAGACATTGTTTCAGTTTTTGCCTCTTTGTTGCTGGAGTTTAAGTCGGTAAATAAGAGAAAATATCTGTTCAGATATTCAGGCTGAGAGGAAAAACACGAGACTTAAATTGCTAAAACAGTCTATGAACCTTTGTCTGCTCTGCGCTCAGGATTTTTGATGAATTCTCTGAAAGGTTTGCCACATTAACTTAAATTAACACCACATAAATCCAAGTACATGAAAGCAGCCTCCAGTCAGACAAAGAAACAGTGTGCATGAACTCACACACAGCTCGATGACACACACCGTGCTCACACATACCACAGCGCGCAGTCATCAAACTAAAGAGTGTGCCCGGCCGCTCTCTGCTTTCAGGGAATAATTGTGAGCGAGGCTGATAAACGGGCAGCTGTCTGTCTGTCTGTGAGTGTGTGTCTGTCTGTGTGTGAGTGTGTGTTGCAGCGGCTCACGGCTTGTCAGTCAGCCAGCCCACAAACTGAAGCCACATGCTGGCAGTTTGGAGTTTGGCTTACAGTTTGAAACGCTCACACTGATACTGCTCTGCGTACTGTACGCAGTGAGCCTCGCTGAACGCTGCACAGCACAGATACACAACTACTAATATCATTTATTATGTGGCACAAACTACAAGATATCAGTACATTTCAGATATATTTACTCCGCTCAGCTCTTTTGTTCACTCCTTTTATTTTAGGTGCGTAACAGGGGCCGTTTTGGCAACGTGGAGGCCCGAGCAAAGACCAACACCAGGTGTTGGTGTGTTCAGTGTGATCTTTATAACTAGTGTGTTATTCGCTTGATATGACGCCAAACTCAGTGATCTTAAATTAACAGGGTACTTGTTGTTTAACAAAAATAAATATCAGTTATTGGTCAGAATTCATAATTTATTTTCAGGGACAAAATCAAACTGTAAAGCAAAACTTAACGCAAAAGGAAAAGGGCCTTTAACTGAAACCATTGCAGTAAATTCAACTGTTCTTCTTGTAAGGAATTAAAAGAAATTATAACTTCTTATTTTGTGTTGTTATGTTACGTGTTTTGCCTGATAAAATGCTTCATGGCTGATTTTTTTTCTTTGTTGTGATTTTTGTAAATCTCAAATTGACTGGTGGGCTGTACTGAGTGCGGAGGGCCGCATCTGGCCCTCAGGATGCTAGTTGCCCACCCTCAAAATTGTGCAGATGCGTATGTTGGCAATGTTGAGGCAATGTCAAAGGTGTCAGGAGGTTGCTTTAGTTGTGAAATTATGTTTTTCCTAATTAATTTGCAGGAAATCTTCATGAAACTGCAGAATGAGTTGGCAACATTTGGAGAAGTAGCTTCGACTGGCAAGCTCCTCGTGAGTCGATGTTGACAACTTATTTTTTAATTTAAGCTCGTGCTCTGGAGTTCTTCTGCTGTATTTTAAAAGACAAAAGCAGTGTCCAAACTGCAGGAATGAGTCTGCAACATTTGGCGATCAAGTTTAAAGTAGCAGTTATGATGACTTTCCAAAATGCCACGGAAATGTCCTGTAACTTCTGACAAAAGTGGGTGATTAGGACCTCTGTTTTTGTGTATTTTTTTAATTACTGTACTTTAAGTCCACTAGAAACATGCCGCCTCTGGTGGTAAAATGACCTGGAGCTTCTGATCTTTCTTTAAATTTAGATTCACCACACAGACTCCCATAAGAATACCTGTTTGAGCACTTGATCAGAATAGCAGCTTCAGATATTAAACATTGGAAACATCAGTCGTTGTCATCCATCTGTGATATGCTTTAAATAAAAATGACTGTATAAAGATAGGACAAAGACGTACAACTTAAGAATTGTAGAGACTGATTTAGAACAGCCCAACTTTAGAGGAAGGATGCACAGTAAAGGCTTTGCAGCAAGAAAGACTGAACCATCATCACACCAGTGACATTCAAGTACAAAAGAAGCAGATTTAGAGTCTGATCATTTCTGCTAACCAGTTTATTTTCTTTGTTTTTAGTAACCAGCTCTAAAACTTTTGGTAAGTGTTTTTTCAGCCCAAAATCATGAAAAATAAAAAAGACATAAATGATGATTTTTAAAGATAATAGACACTCAATTCTCCAATGATTTTACAGGAGTGTGGTAAATTGCAGTTGTATGCTTTGTTTTGTTATTGTAGTTGATTTGCAGGATTGTTAAGGTTGTTTGAGACTAAAGAGGTCAAAAATGACACAAACAGCTTTTTAGGTAATGCTCCTATGTTTTTAAAAAGTGTATTTATATGTGAAATATTTTGAATTCACTGAGTTTTATTCCTGCTTTTTTAACTTCTTTTGCAAATTTTCTTTAAGTTTCTGTGACCATAAATCGTCCAAACTTAAAGGGTTCACAAGAAGAAGACTAGAAACTATGCAGCTGAAAGACAACTTTGGAAAGAGTAGCAGCCACTTTTCTCTATAAATTACATCAGAATGTGGAATATAGGAGTAAAGTGCCAAAAATGTCATTTATAAGATTACAGCTTAAGGGCATTTAAATATGCAGATTTACACTGTGGGTGGTGTCAGAGTTGTTATACTGCAGGACGAGTTTCATATTGATCCTCTGAAGCACATTAAAGCTGCAAGTCTGCTCCCTAGAGCTGATGATCTTGGATGAATAAGGGTTTATTCCACATTACTCCCTTCTCAGGGCTTCTACAGTGCAATCACATCAATCAAAACCAGAGTCAGAAGTCTCCAAAGACTATATAATTAAAATTCAGACACTTGGAGCCATGTTATGAGATACAAAGACTTCAAAGATGACTTCAGTTGGCATTTTGACGCACAGATGACGCGCACATGTCGCCTGAAATGGTACAAGAGACTGACAACTCCTACAGCCATTGCAAAAGTTCCAATAGGAGGAAGAATTTGTACATGATTGCCTGTCTTTACTCACTTTGTTGCGCATTTCAAGAGAGAAATAAGAGATATAGTGACGTTTACCGTATTTGGCGTCCCACAGAAACACCATTTGTGCGCCACAGTGCGCCCACAGACGCTCAACTTCTCCAATCTTCACTGTAAAACTCCCGATTTAGCCTTGAAATAACGACTCTTCTTACTTATTCTTTAGTATTTGTCGTCTTTTTGTTTTGTCCTTTAACTCTCCCCAACTGTTCCGGTGCAGGGCCCCGTCCTGACGCGCCTTGGCTCAGCTTTTGTGCGTAAAAGTCCAGAAAATGGCAGTTTTCCAGCGCTTAAGATCGAACCTTTTATGACTTTCTTGCCCTCTTCCAACAGAAAATCTCCTTTTACTTCTTATTTGATGTTTTAAAGTCTGTAAAGCTCCGTGTGTCAGATGAAATAAATCTTCCAAACACCGAAAGAAGAACAAAATCGTGAGCATAAAAAGGAGTGAAGCAAACTATTTTGTCTTTGGATGAAGTTAAATATGAAATAAAACGCTTAAAACGCGCAACAGTCCGTCTTTCTCTCTCCGTCTGCATGAATGGCAGCCCCCGCTGACAGCGCAGCCTTTTACCGGCAGTGCTGCACATTTGCATCCATCTGAACACAGTGCAGCTCCCAGCCAATAGGAAGGCTCGCCGCTACTTGGTAATAGAACGCGGGGGACCAATCAGCGTCATGTCCGTGCGGGAGGGGGCGGGGCTTAGAGCAGAGGAGAGCTGCGTCCTCAAGCAGGGAGAGCAGAGGTCTGAGTACAGGGTGATATTATTATTCAGTCCAACGTGGAGCAAAGCTGGACCGAGTGTTTCTCATGAAAATATGACGTAAGGTTTGATCTGGGATAGAAGGTTAAAGACTGGGTCAAAATGTCAAAGTTGAAATGATGGAAACAAACTATTACAAATAAAGATAAATAAAGAATATACAGTACATAAGACAGAATCAAAGAAGATAATATGGATGTATGTCTTTAAGTGAATGAATATATAAGTACATTAGATCAATAATAATCAATTAAAATGACAGATAAAGTAAAAATAATTATTTAAGTTGGAAAAAAAATCGATAATAAATCAACAAAAGCAAGAAGGATGAATAAAGATAAAAAATGAGTAAATTATAAAAATTAGAAAAAAAAGATAAATAAGGCAAATTAACCAAAATAAAACAATATAAACGATGAATAACACACATAATAAGGTAAATTAATTTAAAAAGTATTTTCACAAATTCTAAAAAAAAAGGGTCAGGTAAATTAAAGATAGTTAATGAAATTAAAGCTGAATAAGAAGTATAAAGTAATTAGAGAATAGATCATAAAAGTAAAAATGATGAATATTGATGAAAAATATTATGACTATTATGAGCAAATCATGTATAAAAGCAAAAAAAAATTGGGTAAGTTCACCAAATTAAAAATGAATATAGATAAGTAAAATAAAGGATAACGGAAGTAAATAAAGACAAAATAATGTAGATAAAGAGTGATGCATTAAAAAGTCATGAAACAAGCATTATTAAATAAAAATACCAAAATAATAAAGAGTAATGATCAGTGAATTAATAAATAAATATATACATTTAATAAAGATTAAAATGAATGTAAAGAAAAAATAAAATAAAATAAAAATTAAAAAGAAGAAAAGATAAAATCAAATCAAAATTAGACCAAAATTTTTGTCATTTTTCCAAAAAATAAATATATATCTATATCTATATCTATTCATCTCTCTCTCTCTCTTTATATATATATATATATATATATATATATATATATATATATATATATATATATATATATATATATATATATATATACACACACACAATAATGCAGTCAATGTCCAACCTCTTGTATCTTCTTTTCATTCCTTTGCTTGTTTAAACAAATGGACAAACTAAACTTTAAGAAGTATCCTGCTGGATGAGTCCAGTTACAGTAAAGCAACAATCCACACAGAGCATCACAGCAGGCCGCAGTACCAGATATGAACGATAGGGGGCAGTAAGTGATCTGAGTCATGTCACTGCCCTCCTCAGGGTCTCGCTGCATGTGCAGCAGCTTAATCCAACAAGATCATGAAGGTGTTTAAACCAGTCCTCACTTTGAAAGGGTTTTATTTATAGTTATTTATTATGAAATAATATTAGCAGAAATTTCAACCTACTGTCTGATTTAGATATCAGGCACTGTTAGATATCTACTGCAGAACAATTATTTCCTAAAACAATCTGATGACGTCATGCATCAGTTTCTCCTTCAGTGTTTAATTCTTGCAGATATCTAGATCGTCTTTCAGGGGAATTCAAAGTCAATTATACAAATATCTCTGTTTGAAATAATTCCTACATAACTTAAAGGTGAATTTCCTTTTTTTCCTCTTAATTAAAAACTTTGACTATATTTAACAAACATCTGATGCCTTGCTCCTTACTTTTTAAATCTAATCTGTGGTAAACCTAGTCTTATCAGTCTTACCTTGTTTGTCCAAAACCTGTGATTATTAAGTGTCTTTGTGAAATATATTCATTCAAATGTCATTCAGGCAAGTTCTTCCTTTAAATAGAAAAATAAAGATTAATGTGATGGCCTTCACTCTATCCATCTCCGAAATAGCATTAGGTTTTTAAAACCAATGGCCTATTAGTACAGTTCATTAATTTAGTACATTAAATTGTAAATATTTGCCATTAAGTCCACTGCTTTGGCTTTGTTTCTGTTGAGCCTGTATACAGAACAGTCACGCAGAAATAAAAACAGTTTAAACAAAAATGTTCAAACAAAATATTCCTTTGTCAGTTTTGTCTGATATGAGTCTAAGAAGAAAAATAAGCTACAGATCACAGCTTTATCTCGTCTAGTCTTAATGGTATTGCATAAGAAGCAAACTTATAATATGTATTTAAAAGTGCTTAAAATTGAGGATTTAAATGTAGGTTTTGGTTTCCGTTATAGAAGTTCATTTTTTACCCCACATTACAACCACTTTCTATTAGAAATGCATCTGTTTAAACAACTATAGAATTAATTGAACTCATTTGCTGCACTGTTAGTACTCATGTTATTTTCAAGCTTGTATCAATCAGGCTGTTATAATAATGGATATTGGGTTAGAATAACATTTTAGAAACATGTGAAACACTTTGTTTTCAAACATTGAGTCCTGAGTTTCCATTGGAAATGTTTAAACTTTGAAATAACTTTGATTTCGTGGTTGTACATGCTGAGAGGTATTTACCCCGGAAGTGTTAGATGACTAAGAATAAAACCCTAAAAAACTAAATATACAAATTATAACAGTTTCTTTTAATTCCAGTATCCTCAAAACTTTGGAAAAATCCCCATCTTTAAAAGGTTTAAGCGTACTGTTTCTCAAGCACCCATCTTCATCGCCTCTTTTTACTCAGTCGATGAGATTTGAGTTGAATCAACGTGCTGTCCGATGAGTTTTAGGGAAACGCC
Source organism: Cetoscarus ocellatus (assembly GCA_037902135.1). NCBI lineage: Eukaryota > Metazoa > Chordata > Actinopteri > Labriformes > Labridae > Cetoscarus > Cetoscarus ocellatus. The sequence goes on along the minus strand of JBAMNC010001073.1, from coordinate 2,180,382 downwards.
AGTCTGCTCCGGCCTTCATCCCTCTGTAGCCGAAGGGGGGATGATAAAAAATGTAAACGCCTTCACTCTCGTGTCGGCCTGAGATGGACGTGACGTGATTTGCCCTCGGAAATATCTATTTTTCACCTCTTCATGCAGGGCCTCTTTTCTCTCCTCACCTTTTCCTCTCAAAGTAGTGTTTCAAAAATGGACCATTTGGAGCTCAAATTGCATAAAAGGTTGTGAATAAAACTTTAAACCTCAGAAAAAAAACTCCTCTGTCAATGTGAAGTTTTATTTAAGTTAATGTAATTACATCTGACACTGGACATTTATTCCTCACAGCACCACACTGATTAATAATTCAGACCATGAAGGATGCATTGAAACTGTATATGTGTGAAGTTTAGCTCCTATAGGCAGCTCCTATACACATATATCATCAAAACAGTGAGTTCTGAGGGGCACTGTTGTGAAAATGATGCTGGAGAGACCTCGTTTTGGCATTAAATGAATGAAATTCAGCTGAGACATTATGCCTAAACATAATATATATTAAAATTGATCCCCTTTAATGAACAAAAGCAACTTAAGTGGAAAAAAACAGTTCCTTGAAGTCCTTAAAATGTTCAGGTTTAAAGAAATACACATTTTCCAATGTTGAATTATGAGATGAACATAAAAGCCAGAGGGTGTTGTGTTTCACTCGGCAAGCATTTACCATGAACTGACTGCAACATGAGATGATTATTGTCCTCTGATCCATAATCAATACACAAAATGCAATTAACTATCAAAGCCATTGATACCCACTGTGCTTCATACTCAGCCCAAAGATTTCAGAATGAGACACTGAGGAGACTCTTTACTCAACGAAGTAGCTTATTTACAACTGAAGTTGAATTAAAAGAAAACAAAGAAAAACTTATGTGCACTGTTATCCTAAAACTAAAAGTCTTAAAAGCACATTTAACTACATCTGCCCTGAAAACTGAGGATTTAATCATAAAAACAAGAATTATTCTTTGAGTTATAAAAATCTGTCTCAACATTGATCTTTTTATTTTATAAAGCCAGTCAATATTGAAGAGTTTAAAACAGCAACAGTGACAAAAACATGCACTCTGAAGCACGTTTCAGGGCTCTTCTAAAACCTGTTTGAAGATAAACTGAAACACATCAAGCACCTTCATCTGAAAGCATCAACGCCTCCACTGCAGGAAACTCAGACAGTCTGTCACCAGTTCTGATACATCCAAACTGCATTGCACTTTGCTCTGAAATAAAACCAAAGGCCATGAAAAAGTTAACAAGTCTATCCTGGACCTCCGGAGTCATTCAAAGGGAGCATTGATCGCAAACACTGACTAAAGGAGATGCTGACTTGTTACAAAGCCTTGGATTTAAGTATTTTTATATTGAAAACCTTGAATATTACGAACAACAATCTGAAAGTAACGCCTTCAGCTTCAAAAGGATCCTCCCACTTCAGCCTCTATTTAGAAGAATATCGAAATTAAAATGTGAAAATAATCATAGAAAGGATCATGAGCTACTACATTTCAAAAAGGCAGCAACAGAAAATCCACTTGGTCATGTTCTGACAGTTGTTGTGAGTTACTGGACACATAATGCTGTTGTGTACCCTCCAATAATTGCCACAATCCCCATTAAAATGGAGGGACCTTTACTAGACATTTGGAGCCCTTAAACAAACCAGAAAACTTTGACAAACTCTTTCAAATCTACATTTTAGAGTTAAAAGGAGCAACCAAGGGCAAAGGTAACTACAGAAGTCATAAATGTTGCAGTTCAGGTGTTTTTATAAGACCCTAAACCAAAGAATTTGTACATGTGTGACGTTAAAATCAGGCTTAAGGATCCATGAGAGGGAGAGCTACATAAAGATCGTAATAAAAAAAAACTCTCTAATAAACCTTATTTCTACAGGCCAAAAGGAGCAATCAGGGGACGCAAATGACAACAAGAGAATTTTGCCACAGTCAACAAGACACTGAATCCAGGTATTTGATCATTTAAGACTGTCAAGATCAGGCCGAATTACAAGAGAAGAACAAAAACTCTCGAAATTCAAGTTTTCAAGGTAAAAAGAAGTAACCAGTAACATAAGTGACAACAGGAGTCATTCATTTTGCTACATAGTTGTCAAATCAGCCCACAAGACACCAAATCCAATAATTTCTACATTTAAGATATTAAAGATCAGGTAAAAATATCTGTGATAAGACGATTAAACTTAAAAATAATCAAAAACTCTTTCTTAAACTTAATTTCAGAGTTGAAACGAAGCAACCAAGCAAAAGAAATTACCTTAAAAGTGGATTTTGCTGACCTTTTTGGTTAATTTGAAACACTATTTGCACATTTGAGACATTGATGATCAGGTATAATTTTGGTACTGTAATGCAACATTTGCATAGTTTGGTAAAATTTCGGATCAAGACACTAAATCCAACAATTCATACATTCAAGACATAGAAGACCAAACAAAATGATCCATGACATGGACCAGTAAAATGTGAAAACAATCACAAACTACATTTTGGAGGTAAAATGAGTAACCAGGAAACATTTGTGACCTTAAGGGTATGTTTCGAAAAACTGTTGAGTTGATTCTGCACATTGAGACGATGATGAATTTGACTAAGTACGAACTTGAGCAATAAAACACTGAAAATGTGAAAAATGTCATTCACAAAGAGTAAAACCAAATCATTTGGATGACAAGACCACAGTGATGATGATGATGATGATAATGATCATGGCTGTGAGATGTGAAGAAGAATCAGCTTTACCAAAGAGTCCACTTCCTGTCTGGCCTTTTCTCATCAGGTACATTGCCCAGGACAGGGGGCCGGAGCTGGAGAATGCCCCAGGGTTCATGCTTCAAGTCCTGGGTGCTGAGGCAACAACAGCCGGGGCCAAGCATCCAACACCCAGAGGAAAGAACGAAGAACGTGTGAAGGTGAAAACAAGACGAAGAAGAAGAGGGAGGGCAGCAAGAGGAACTGGAGAAGGGAATGGAAGGAAGAGGAGGAAAAATGGAGCAGCTGAAGTAAGTTTGTACACTTCTTCACCAAAAGTCCAAAACGTGGAGTTAGGACGACTTAAAAGGGCGTCATCAAATTCAATCAAAAAAGAAGTGCTCCGCCCGTCCTTTTATACCCCGCAACCATCTCCCTATTCTCCCCTCTCCCCCTCCCCTTATCTCACCCTTCATATTAGCAAAAACAAGAAAAAAGTGAGGGAGTATGAAGTGAGGGAGCCAGTCAAGCTTAATTCATTCCCTCCTTCTCTAAAGCGTAGCCACGGGGGACACGACTCCACTTTGCCCTCAGGCTCTTTAAAGCTGCTAATTTCATTTAGCTACTCAAATGATTTTCCCCCGTTTCCCCTCCCACCCTTTCCTCCACCTCAACCGTCCTCTTTTTTCACTATTAAGAAGTTCTGGTTGAAAATTGAGGTCACATACTTTCTACTTGACTGTCTTATATACATACCAGCTCTCAGCACCAGCCTTACCAACACCTACACAGCCCGAACAGCATTACCACCTTTACCAGACACAGGCTGGGACAATGCTGATAACTGCCTAACCACGTGGCACCTGATGACCGCCACATAAATTCTAGTATTTAATGTTACATATGAAAACGAACACAAAAGAGGAGAGGGCTGAGGAAGACCATGGCTGAGTTGACCTGGTCAGACATCAAGCTGTTGCTCTGCCTCCCCTACTTCCTCATTTTTATAGGGGAGGAAAAACAGGGAAGTACACAGAAGGATAATGGTTTCCTCTATCTTTACTTTGAGCCCAAACTGACATTCATCCTCTTCATCCAAATGCATTAGCTCACACATCCAACAGCTGATTTTACTGTAAACCCTCTGCACCTCACTTCTTCAGGATCAGCCCAAACAGCTGATAGTGTGTTTCAGTTAACAACTTTCCTCAGCAACTTCAAACTGTCTTTTTTTACCCTGATCGGCTGCTTTGGCTGTGGCTCTACCTCCCCCCGTTCCTTCCTTTTTCAATGGGGCAGGAAGGGGAAAAGGGAGATTAATGGTCTTTTCCTACTATTTATTTTTCCCTGATCTGGCATTATACAGCCATATCCAAATCCACCACCTTCAGTTAAAGGACTCTTGTTCTTGCACTTCAAGGTTTCTGCTCATCTTGCCATTAACGCTCTACATCCCACTTCTTCTAGAGAAACCCTTAACCCTTTCAACCTTGGTGTTTGGCCCAATCAGGTAGGGTGACCATACGTCCTCTTTTGCCCGGACATATCCTCCTCTTTGGTCGTAAAATTATGTCCGGGGGATTTTATAAAATTCCCTAAAATGTCTGGGCTTTGCTCATCTTGTTCTACAAACCATTAATATCCCTTGTATTACGAAGCTGTCGCCAGTGACAGAAAAAGACATGCATGATTCAAATTACCGTAACTCCTCGAGTATCCAAACGGTACATTACGGTAAAGGCTGGATTGGGTCAGGAAGTGAGCTGAGCTTTAGAACAGAGTGACAGGATTCAGAACGAAACTTGCGAGTGATTTATTGGTGGTTTATCAGTATTTTCTGTGTAAATAATGTAAAAATATTGTAAATAATAGCATTAGTATCATGCTGGAGTGTTTTCTTGCAATTCTTTCCCATGTTGTGCCGTCTTTTGTAGTATTTTCTCCGTGTTTTGCTGTAATTTCGCAGAATTTCCGCTGTAGTTCGGCTTTTTTGTCATTGATCGCATTTTTCATCATAGTTCGTGTTTTATAGATTTCATAGATAATAATTTTGCAATTATTGGAGGGAGAAATTTCAAAGAGGGAGAGGAGAGTCTCCAGGGGATTCATGGAGGAGGGCTAATCAGGAGGGGTCAGGAGTGTCTCCCAGCTCATCTACAGCAATAATACAGATAATTCAGTAATACAGATACAGTGGATATTTACTCCCTGCTTTATTACACTCATGTAATAGCAAACACTTGCTAGAATGTTTTGATTTTGCTTTCCCTTAAAAAGGCGCAAAATAATTTACCCAAAGGGCATTTTCTGACACATTTATTGACAAAAAAGGCAAATGTGTCAGTTGCAAATAAAGGTTCTGGAGACTTTGATAACCACATCAGCACCGATTTTGCAGTATCTCCAAGAGGCCAGGAAGGGTGCCCTCTTTTTGGATTTTCAGAATATGGTCACCCTACAATCAGCCCCCCACCCTGCATCAGACTTTAGCTCCGCTGTCCTTCAATCCCTTGTTTTCATGAGGGTAGAGAGGCAGATCTCCATCTTTCTGTTTGCCCTGATCGATGCACCTCTCATCTGCTGAATCAGGCTGTTGCTCTGCCGTCCCCTCTCCCCTTTTTAAACAGAGATTAGATGATTATAGCTGATTTTGAAATGCTCTGCCCTATTAAATCAATAGGCGATCAGTCTTATGCAGAGATGATGTAAGCTAGTCCACCTCAGAATTTGTTTTTAATACTTTTTATTTGAATATGCATCAACCAGATACAGTACAGGTGATTAAATTGTGTCAATTTATGGCTGAAATAGTGAAAATATTATTTCATATCTGTGACTGTAGTTGTATTTCTCATTCAGAACCCTTCGCTGTTTCTTAAAGCTGATACACATTCACAGCCAAACCTCAAGGTGACCACTGCGACGCACACACACTGCCGGACACTGAGCTTCCCACAGAGACTCTCCCAGAGGTCCTCTGGCTGGTGACATCACCACAGAGTCCCTGAAAGTGTGTGTGTGTGTACGTTTGTGCAGAAAAATACAGAGAGTGTGACTGCGCGAGCTCGGCAACCTCAGACCAACTGTGTCTGGCGTGTCACTGGGTTATGGTGAGCCACAGTGGTCGTCTGAAGTGTGTGTGTTTAAAGTGAGCAAAAACCAGGCCCACGACAGCTCAGTTTGACCCCAGTGTGTGTTTGGTAGACCAGAATGCGGCTCTGGTGGGCACACTGTGATTTGGTAGACATTTTAACCTTTTTCTCTTTTCTAATCGTTCTCTTTGAAGGCATAAACGCTGAGTATTTCTTCCTTAATATTTGTAAAGCAGTTTAATGGTGTATGGCTGACTACCCACTCTGTTGACCCATCAGTAGATTTTTATTGTCTGCTGATTATAAAGCTCATGGAGGCTCACACCCACCAGGTGGGAGTCTGTTTTATTGCTCCTAAGAATCAAATGTGGATGTTTCTTCAAAGTCTTGACTCAGTTATCTCTTTGTGTTAGGAGATTTCATTTAGTTTTTGTATTTTAATGGATTTCAGACTGTGAAACCAACATGGCTGCATACTGGGATGTGCCTTTAAAGCACAGGTGGGCAACTTTGATCACTATATGGGCCACATTAATGTCACTCTCAGTTTCAGGGGCCAAATCATGACAAATAAAAGTATACTTCCACCAAGACAATCAAACCTTCCTGAAATTAAACCAAACAATCAAACTCAAAAAACAAACAGTAAATCTTGATTCAATTAGCTAAACACAGAATCAAAGCCAATTAAATATATTATTCAGTGCAATGATCTAGCATACAATGTGTGGTTTTATCTATTGATCAATTAGTTTTATTTTTTGGCCAGTTAGTCCAAGTGACGCATCAGTCTAAGGTAGCAGGTATGAAAAAAAATGGTTCTAGATGTTTTTTGTCATAACAAATTAAATCTTCTAATTTTCTGTGAAGAGTAAAATCAAACCTGTTTTTTAAAATAATGTAGAGATATTCTCCATTTTGAATGTTCTAATGCATTTTACCTTTTCCACGTGTTGTTGGAGAGCTAAACCAGACCAAAATACTTCATGACAGATTTTTCACCTTCATGGTTTCAGCTTCTGGAAATTTGAAATAGACTGGAGGGTCGCACAGAGCAATGAAGAGGGCCACATGTGGCCCCCGGGTCACCACTTGCCCACCTCTACTTTAGAAAAATGTGTTGAAATCTATCAGTGCAGCATGGTCATCATGTCTGAAGTCTGTTGTTTGTAGTCTTTTGGCAAATTTAAATAGAAATTACAAGATGGATGATCAAAACTTGTCCTGAAACTGAAAGTAAAAATCTGAGAAGATGTCACAGGAAGAGAAGTTACATTTCAGACAGCAGAGATCTCCTTTTGCTCAAGTGGAAAAAGTCAAAAATAAATGTCCGGTCTCGCTCTGCCAGCGGCTGTCTGTCCCCATCGTCCCCTGAGCTGAGGCCACCCTGAGGCCAGTGACAGTGGCATGACAAGGATCAATACCACACACACAAACACACACACACACACACCTATACACACACATGCTGCCACCCTGAGCGAGGGATCGATGGGCGGATTGAGAGTCTGGGGGAGAAGAAGTGTCCTCCAGTTTTTATTTCTCTGCTCTTTTAACCTGTTTAACAACAATTTCAGTTTATTTAGAGGACTGAATTTGCAGAGTACAAACAGCAGTCCATTAAAAAGACATTTTACCTGTTTTCATTCAAACAAACCATTCTTATCTTTCCTTTAAGAATATATTGAACTGTTTTCTTCAGCACTGAATGAATAAGCTATATGCAGTTAAACATTTCCTCAGCTTGAGTTGGTTTAAAGCCTTTTGGTCATGTCTTGTATGAATGAAATCTACATCTTGTCAATATGGATGCATCTAAATTGGCCTTGATGCTGCTTAATTTTATTGAATTTCAAATTTTTAATTTTAGTGCCATTTTTATGTATTGATAAGCACTAATTGTGCAATTTGTTTCTGGTAAAATTGTTTTTTTTTGAACAGCTAGATCATAAAATAGTTCTGTTTTTTTGTTTTAAAAAGGGTAATTTAGCAAATTTAGCCTTTCGTTTTACATTATTTAACCATCACGACATGAGATTCTGAGAATGATTAAAACATTTTCTCTAGTTATTAACATATAATTCACTAAAGTTCTTCAGAGTAACCTGCCTTTGTGTAGCATTTCATGATAAAGGAGAGGGCAGCTGTAAAAGTTGTGCATTTTGTCTTCTAAAGCTTAGAGAGAGCTAGGATTTGCTTTATCAAACCTTTAATGGAGAATGCACTAATTATTCCAAAACTGCATTTATTAGTGTTAGTTTAAATATGGAAAATGTATTTTGAAAGACCTGGTGGACACATTTACTGGAGTTAGTTTTTAATCATAGTTAAACTGATAGGGCCACATAATATGAAACAACATAATAACTTGTAATGTCTATTTAGATATAATAAAATTAACTCCATTGAAAGCAATAATGCTTAATATTTAATTCCAACACAAAAATATAAAGACTGTTTTTTGGGTGGGGGTTGCAAATATCAGTTTTAACAGGGAAAACTCTGATTTTGTAGCCTGTTTTGTGCAATGGTTGATGTTTTTTTCCCAGTAATGGTGCTTTTTGTTGCAAAAATCAACCTCATTGCATGTAAATTTGATTATTTATCTCACTGAATTTACATTTGGATAGATGGTCTCCATGTGTCTTTTAGAGAGAGAAATTTGTAGACACATACTGATTCTAAATTGTTTCATTTATATATAAAATGTTTTATCAAAACATTTCAGCTGCGAGGTTGGAGTTTGATTCCCGGTTCCTATAGCTAAATTTTGGTGTTTGCCTGAGTGAGACATATATCCCCGAATGTTGCTCTCATGCTCAGGGTTTATTCAAGTGCTTAAAATTCTTCAAAGTGCCTTAATTTCCACATTTTCTCTTGTTTCGAATATCAGACCAAATAGTTCACCCATAAAGCCTGGATAAAGAAATTAAACATTGATGGTGCTTTAGATCAAGAAAATACAATAAATTTCTAAATAAACATGATTTTGATAATCACATAGTCATGTTGGACATATTCAGAATATTTAGTCTCTGAAAAACTGTTGGTGAGCACACGATTGGTCACAAGCACACATGCACACACAGAGTAAAGACAGGCAGGTTGAGTCCTCTCAGACACTTCAGTAGATTTGTATTGAAGCACTCTCATCAATTGATCAGTGACGGAGGAGTTAGCAATTGTCTCTAGTTAACGGAGCGGCTAAATCTATCTCTGCCTCACACACACACCCACATACACACCTCGTCTATAATTCATGGGGTGTATTGTGCGGATGCAGTTAACTGCCGCTTAAAAGTAATTAATTGATTTTCTGACATATCAGTTAGCAGCAGCAGCAAATGACACACACACACACACACATAACCCAGGCTTGCACAAGGACATAGGAAATAGTGATATCCTCGCACAGTTACATTTAACTGCTGCATAAAGTCACACACATACGCTCTAATTATCTGCTTTAATATTACAAATGTCCCTTCTCATTAACTTTATACAACACAAAAACACTCTGTAAGATGTCTTTATAAATGAGCAAACATTTTTTTGTAAGAACATTTCACAAAATGCACAATCTACCAAATAATCTGTAGGTACAACTGAATTCTGTCAAGACAAAAATGAAAATGGCCAAAATATCCCTAATTTTCTATTCAATTTGGTGTGTATTTCTATCCCTCTGCCCCATAAACAGTGAAACCAGAGGCAGTATGTCTGTCAGGTTGTCCCCACGTCCATCTGCCTGTCTGTCTCATTCTTGTTGATGCATTATCTCATAAAACATTGAGGGATTTTCTTCAATCTCTGCACTAATTGAAACTCAAAATTTAAAGTAAACATGTTGAATTCTTATGGTTGTTCATCACTTGCTTGTGAATGCAGTATGTTGAAGGCCTGGTGTGTTTGACAGTTTACATCATGTCTTGGGCATCTGTTAAGCAAGGATTTGATTCAAGTTGAGAAAAATTGTTGTCTCTGTAGATCAGATCCGCGTCTTTTTCCCTCCCCTTTGGAAACGCTTGGATCTGAGGGGGCGGGGAGGCTACAGAGGGCTATGATAATGAACTCTGCACTGATTGGCTGCCCCAAAGATGTCTGATAAGAGGGGGGAAGAGGACAATGAAGCCAATTTTTAAAACACATGTAGGTGGAGCCTGTGTAGCTATGACATCATAAATCCCAGGAAGTATAAAACAGCATATTTTCTTTAGAGGCATAGAGCCCTCTGTGCACTGAGAGTTTAGTCCAAGGTTTTCTGGTCCTCTGCTCTCCAAGCCCCTTCAACAACTTTAGAAGCAAAGAAAATTAATTTTGCAGGACATGGGACCTTTGGGATCGTCATCAGAACAACAGCTTTAAAAAGCCAGCTTGACTTTAATTCTAAGAATGTCTTTGTCAACAAATGACAGCAAAAATACACATAAACATGCAAACATTAGCCACAGAATTCTCACATTAGAGAGAAGGCTGATTCCACTGGAAAAACTTGACATCTTGATTTAATTTATAATGGAAATGATATTCATTTGCAGAAAAACAGGCTGTGTATTTTTCTTTTGTGTTTTCATGTGTTGAATTATTCAGCCGGCCTGTGTGATGAGAGATGATGGCCTTTTTCTTCCTTAACTTCAAATTGATTTTCTGACACAAGACATGAAGGACAGAAAGAGAGAGCGCGAGAGAGGAGATGAGAAAGAAAAAGAAAGTAAGAGTGAGAGCACATTACTTAATATTGCACAAACAAAGTTACTTAAATGGCATTTGTCACGAAAAAAAATGGCAAAAATTATAAAAAAGATGGAAAAGAAAGTGAGACAAGAAGACTTAGACGGAGAAGGACAGGACGAGAGAGACGTGATGAAGAGAGAGGAGGATAAAATCGCCCGGGGCTGTGTTTAGTGCAGTTTGAATGGCTGAGCAGGTGCATTAGAGCAGAAACTTTTAACACACACACGGAAAGGAGACACATAAAAACACACACTGCAGGACGGACAGAAACATGGACGTCAAAGCTGATCAGAAAGGTTTACTGCAGGAAAGTCCAATTCTGTCTGCTCCAGTTTGAGCCCTGACAGAAGACAAACAACAAGACTATTTTAACTTGGTCTGATGTGAGGTTTAACCCTTTAATGATTGGCTTTTCCAATACTTTTCTCATGAGTGCGTTTTGACGGGCTGATGCAGCCTTTGAATGTGGTTGTTTATTGTGTTATGATTGTTCCTGAGTTCTATCGTGTTTGATGATATTTTCAGGAATGGTGTGACCAACTGGACTTCAGTTTTTAGCCACATACAAGCCCAAAAAGGAGCTATGGCTTGGGTTTACAGATGCAGCTACTTCAAACTTCTCCACTTTCCCTGATTGGGTCTTGGCTGGTCTGTGTTAGGTCCATGATGGAGCCTGCTCTTCTGTTGATTTGGCAGCTACTCAAACAACCAAGGAAAAGGATGAGGCTGTGTAATCTTGTGAGGGAAGCACCGTCTCATGGAAGCACCCTACAAATATATGAATGGCTAGGAATTAGGCACAACCCCAGAGAGATGGGGGGACTCCCAGTGGCTGCTAACTAACTGGAAGTTGGTAGGTAGCTGGCTGGAGGGGGAAAGTTGAAGTGGCTTCACCTGTATCTCTCAAACGCGATATTTGTCACATTGTCTTATGTTCCTCTGTATAGCGTTTAGTTACAAAGATGTGATGTGTTGGCATTAGAGGAAACAAACCTTATTTTGGTGTTCACACTGCCATTTTCTAGCAACACTGTCCATGAATGGTTTTCCTTATGATGCACTGATAATGAAATTCAGGGCCAGCTCTTGTCCCGATGTTTAAAATACAGATGCAGCCACTTCAACATCCCTTCCAACCGCACACCTGCCAACTCCCAGCCACAAGGAGTCCCCTGCACCTAAATTCCACCATAAACATGCCCATACATGCAATTACAGGATGTCCCCAAAAGTGCTTTCCTCAAAAAAACACACCTAGAGGGCTTCAATCTTTGGGGCAAACCCAAACAAAGGATACAAACTCTGTCACTGCTGTAAGAACTGATATTAAAACAGGATTCATCTGATGAGCGATCCCTCAAATTGCTCCTCCATGATCTTTCACTGTCGACCATGAACAGACTTATCAAAAAGCATCTCTCTTCTCTCATAATCCACTTCAGCAAACAGGAACTGTAGTTGTATTATCTCCTCTTTAATGCCTGAGTCTTACACTGAGGCTTCTTAGCGAAGTCACTGCAGATTAGTACAATAGTGCTGAAGTTCTGTAATTGAAAAGAAGATCAGATTGACTGATACTGACTGATGGATGCAGGAGCAGCACTGAGTGTGGGTGGAGAGATGAGTCCAGACCTTTAGGGCAGGAAGAGGAGGATGAGAGGGAGATTCAGGAGGTGATCCCGAGGAAACGTGGGACTCAGAGATGATAAGGGCATGGAGAATCTGAGGTGATGGAGAAAATATTTTATCATCTGTCCGTCTGTTTTATTTTAAACTCCTGGATTCACAGTAAGATGTGTCGTTTAACATAAAGAACATAATTAGTCACGAGGATAATGGAGTCTCTAAAGCACTGATCAACAACTGGCAGCCCGAGGGCCACATCAGTCCCACTCCAGCTACCAATTTAACCCCCAGAGTATCATCCAGTTCTGGAAAAAGTGCAGAAAAATTTTTGTTCTGGTTGTTCGGGTATCTTTTCATTGTTCTCCTAAATCAATTGCAATTGAAATAAGTTAATCAGGCGTGACTTTACCAGTACCAAACCAGAAACACAAGTGTTGGGAGTTAAACCCAGTGATGGAAAACATGGCAGCCCCAGAGAGAATTGCCTAAAACATCTCTGTTGTCTGGTTAGCTGTAAGCAGTATACTTTAAAGGGATTGATCTCACTTTTTTATTGGAAAAAAAAGTAACAAATAAAATGATAATTAGACCAAAATATTGTCCATCGCCAGCTGAATCTTGTTTTGAAGACTTTCTTCATCTTCATACTCCAGTTCATTAAGCTAATAATGCACATTCACAATAAAAGGAGCTTCATTGTCAGTTGAGTCAAAATCACTCATATTTGGTTCAGTATCAGTTTCCTCTGTGTCCTCTGAGTCCATAAAGCGAAACAGCAGTTTGGGTGAATCAATGCACACAGACAAAAGAACACAGAGATATATGCTGCCTTCAATAGTGCTAAACAGTGCTTTACATGAAACTCACACAATTATACAACATTACTCAACTTCAGAAATACTGAAGTGTCCCTTTAGCAGTGACACGATCTACTCAATTTTTTGATTGGCCTGCAATGAGCATGGCTGACAGAAAGATTGTGAAGTTGCCCTCCAGACTAAAAGATTCTGCCTTCAACAAACACTTTCTGTTGGACCTGTGAAATATAACCTGTTGTTTATACTGAACTGTCTATCAGGCATGTCATGTTATTAAACTTCCACTTGAGCATAAAAGTATCTGGAATCATTTACTACCAGGAGCCAGATATTTACTTGAACTAAAGACACAGTCACAACCAGCTCACCCAACCATCATCAAGGGTACATCAGAGGAGATTGTTGATTCCTACAAGTACTTGGGGACAGTGATTGATAAAAACTTGAAACATGACCTCATATCTTGACAATTTGCAGAAAAGGATCTACAAAGGTTAGACTTTCTGTGCAGACTAAAATCTTATAATGTTGATAAGACCTTGATGGTTTTATTCTATAGATGTTTTATTGAGTCAGTTAAAAACAAAAGTCGTCTGTTCAAGATTGTGCAGGAGGCCAATAAGATAATTGGCATGCAGCAGCTCTCCCTCTCAGAGATCTTTGACAGACGAGTCTTACAGAAGGCACAGTCAATCCTGTCCAGCTCTGATCACCCGCTGTTGGAGGAATTCATTCTCTCCTGTCTGAACGAGATATAAGGGACCTATGCCACCTACATATAGGTACAAGTTTTCCTTTGTGCCACATGCAATCAATGCAATTAACTTGCATAATTCTTAAATTGCCAATTATTGTAATTGACGACAGGTTTCACGCACTTCTTCACTTCTTTTTTACCTCTGTTTTTACTTAGTTGGAGTTGTTCTTGTCAAGTTATGTTTTGCTGTACACTGCGATGTTGTTTTGTGTCAATGTTTATTTATTTGTTTGTAGTTGTTGTTGGTTGTGCTGTCACTGCGGACCAAACTGAACTGAACTAAATACTTCAGTAGACTATATTTTAATGCTCTTACGTTAAGTCTTTTGTCCTAAGTCTTTTGATTGCTTGTTTTTTTAACTTTAAAACAGTGACTTTTAATTTCCTTCTACTTTATTATGTGTAAGAGATCTTTACTCTTCCAAAACTTTTCTGCTTTTATCAGTCTTCTGAGGTCTGAAAGTCACAGAAGATCAATGCTGACTTTTGACAGTCACATACTGTACACAAATGCTGGTCAGTGCAGATGGACACAAAAATCAATGAGTGTTTTCCATGGCAGTGATCAGTCCTGACAGTTGGGGAAGACGACTTCCAATCAACTAATTAACCATTCACACCCCTCAGGCTCTGGTTACTGTATGCTTTTTGTGGCATCTGTGCGTGCATGTGCCTATATGTGTGTGTATGTGTGTGTGCATGTTTGCATGCTAAGTAACCCTGAAGATTCTGCAAAACACGAACAGATCATCAAAGTGGAAGGAACCATCAGAACCAGCCAATCAAATGCGTTTAAACTCGACCACACAGAGTCCCAAACGAGCCAATGAATAAATCAGAAGGCTTAGTCGCTGGGCGGAATTTACAATACAGAATAGCAGGGCGCTAATGGGTGTGGGCGACACGCGTCCACTTTGCATTCACTTGTTAACCACATTGTGGGGACAAATGGGGATGGAGGGAAGGAAAAGGGGGTGAGAAAAGGGTGAGGCCACTCTTTGCATGACTCCTTCGTTAACCACAGCACCGAAGGGACCCTGCCTCGCCTCGCTCAGGACACCTGTCCCACCAACCTTTACAGACACGCAGCCGCCATCTCACCCATTAAGGCTGAAGGGAACCAGTGCGGTTTGGGGAAAAACGGGAAGAGAACGGTGAAAAAGCTGCGGATGATCAGAGGCGCCATCGATCGTCAGATGGCTGTTTGCTGTTGGCGGTTTCTCGAAACTTCGGAGGGGGTTAAAGTCAGCGGGGAAGTGTAGCGAAACAAGGGAGGGCGGCTGAAAATAGACACCGGTGACGCCATTCTTTAAAACAGAGCAACATACATCTCTGTAGTTTCATGGTCAGAGTATATGTGCAGATATCGTCAGATTAGTTTTTCTAATTTAAAAGAAATTAAGTAAAGTCAAGGCTTCATTTCAGCTCCAAACCAAAACACAACCGCTGACTAACCTCTCCGGTTACACACTCAAACATGGAGGGTGGGTATTGACCAAAGTTGCTTGAATTGGTTGCACGCTGTGGTGAGGCTCAGCTCTACCATTAATCTGGGTCTGCGGCCTTCTGGTGGTTCCCTTTAACACAACACAGCCATTCAAACAGATGTAGGTTGTATCAAGAGCTAAAGGCAGACAAAAAAGACAAAGACGGTTACACTCGCACTGGCAAAAGGATGCCTTCCTCCTTTCCTCAAGAACAAAATCTCCTTTTATTTGTTTCATCAGAAATTAACATCTGCTGCTCGGAGGGTTTAAAATCCTGGTTCAAAGTCATGTTTCTAAGAAGATAAACCCTTTTTGTTTGTGATACTTTGTACTACATTGTTCAGGTTTTTCTCACTAGTGTTGCCAAATTCTTGCTCACACTGGGTTAAAAATGGATCTCATTAAAACTTTACAAAAGCCTTAACCTGCTCTGTTCGGAAAATGGTCACTATTGCTGAGGTTTGTCACAGTATTGATAAAAGTTGATTGACTTTTATAGATAATTTAGATTAAATGTGTCACAGATTTCAATAAAAAGATCTGAAAATAAAGAGATATACAGTCATCAGCCTTTACATTGAAACAAACTCCCAATGCATTGATAATTACGCATCAGTTCTGCCTTGTGTTTTGTAACTTAAGTTTTTCATTGCTCTCCAGGGCTCAATAATTGGCATCTTCTTTTGAGCTCCAACCACCGCGCCTAACATCAGATGTCCGGTCAAGGTCCAGTGCTCCCTGTGTGGAAGACTGGAGGTGTACGACGTCACCAAACTGAAAAAGGTACCCCCTCTCATGGTCATAATCTTGCATGCGTAACTGTCCAGAACTAGTTGATATTAAAAAGCAGTGGAGTGATTAACCAGCCATCAAAAGGGAGACAGAGAGGAGAGCAGTGAGGGAGGAGATGGAGGAGGAGAGATGAAAAGGAGGAGAGGAAATGAAGGGATCTTTATTGGAGCTCCGTCTTCCTGCTGCAGCTGATGGAGGAGGACAGGAGGAGGGGAACGCTGTAAAAAATTACACTAAGATCGGACATAGAAAATCTACTTGAACATGTTATATAGGTAGCGATGTCAAGGAACAACACAAAGCACATCACTAGAACATGATAATACCACAGTTTCATGCTTTAGATTGAGACGAACACATTATTTATTCTCTTGCAGAGTTCACAGATATTTACAGAGGTTTGCACAAGTTTCTGGGGCCCTTAAGGGACTATTACACTGCCCTTAATGGACAAATTTCAAAAACCCGTAAATCTTAAACTGAAAATGCAGATTATTGCAGTTTTTTTCATGTTGAAGTGCTCCAAAAAATAGCTCAAACTCACAGTGTCACAAGACTATCAAACTTACAGGTATCTATCCTCTACTGAAAAGAGTCCCTCCAAAATGTAAGGATTTCCCTTTTTTAGATTTCTTAACTTTAATTTTTTGGGCCCAAACACTGACCTTGCTTTGAGAACCCTATTGTATCTGTTGGAATTATAATTAGTATTAAGCCAAGTCCTCTTCTCCTTAAAGATTTGCTAATTTTCGGGGCTTTAACATATTTAAAAACTCACCAAATTTTGTGTCTCCACAGTACCAACTCTCAATCACAAATAAACAGAAACAGCACCACTTAGTTCACCCTACAGCCATGAAAACTGGTACACATATGTAGAAGATCGAGACAAACAAAATAGTCTCTTTCCACCACGCTGAGAAATGAACAGAAAGTGAGCTACAAAGGGGTACATTTCAAGTTTTTCTCCATTTTAGCCATTTCCACATCATTATGTGATCAAACCAGGCAGCAATCTCAGAGGCTGAAAATGGAGGCACATGCAAAAGTGCCAAAACCTGTAGTACCCGGAGTGTCCACTTGAAGCTGGCTGCAGAAACCTGACACCCAAGTAAAAAGTGTGTTGTTTTACAGCCTTAATAAACATCTTCACAGCCTGGTTCAATAAAAGGCTTGAGCCTAAATATATAATACACCTGTGTGCTCTCGCTGTACAGGGGTGAATATTTTCATTTTGCACCTGTTTTTCTTTTATTTAGGATTTATCGAGGATTTCTGTTTTTTGGAGTCGCTATCAGACTGTCCTAAGTCCCGCCTCCCTGTCTGTGCAGAGGTTGAGCTAAAGTTTGGTTGAGATGACGTGCAGTGCAGTGTGGCAGCGACCGTTACTACACATCAACAAAGGTTCCTGACGTCACATTTCTTAGTCCAGTTCTCTTACAGCCTGTGGACCAAATTTGTTATTTTTTATGTTAATAAAAGATTATTCAATTAGTCAAATTTTGCTTGATTTGGTCTTTATTGATAGCTGCCTATTTTAACTTTTTCATGTTTTAGTTTTAATTGAGTTGACTGCAGTCAAAAAAATACAAGAAATATTTATGTCAGATTTGTGTATATTGACTTTTATTGTCAACTTATTCCTCAAAAGTATCCCCTCTCTGGTCCATTTATTTTTAATTTCCTGCATTGAAATCCTTCAATTTTCCCCCATATCTGTGATCAAGCAGTCATTACGTGGGTATCCATGCTAAAAAAGCAAGAGCAAGCACTGATATTTCTTGCAGTGGAAGGTCCTGAGATCAAACAGCCAAGCCCGGGCGTGTGATGTGTGGCCAGATCGCCACATGGGAGCCACTGTGTGTGTTAGTATGTGTGTGCGGAGGTGTGTGTTCGGCATGCCTGTGTGTCTTACATGTGAAGACTGTGAGGATAAAGACGGGACAGATGCAAGAAGAGTCCAGAGAAGGCAGTTCTGGTTTCTTCCCAGGCTTCACAGTGAAAGGCAGAGATCACAGCTGGACAAATGACCAACAGCACAAACTCAAAAAAAACCACACAAAACCCTCAAATACACACTCATGAGAGAAAGAGACAACGGCAGTGATGTCACAGGGTTTAATAAAAGGAGTCGATCAGACAGGAGCAAATGAAAGATAGTGTGAGCTAGCTTTTAGGAGTGTGTAAGAGTCATTTCGTGATAACATGAATGCTTTGTGTGTGGTTATTACAAAGGCATGTGTGCGCAGCTCCAACTCGCTGAATCATGATGATTTAAGCAGACTCCCCTGGACTGAAGTTTAAAGTGATGGTGTCAGACTGGGACCACTTGCTTTACTTTTTCTGGAGAATTAAACAATGTTGTGACAAAATCTGGGAAGTTTTGTTTTGATGATCTTGTCCTGGGAAAAAGTGTCAAAAGTACAAGTATAAACTTGCACTGTTATGACTAAAAGATGCATTTGAGGTTTGAACTGCTGTTTGCTGCTATCAGCATTGGAAGCTGTAGAGAAACCAAAAGCAGTCTGCGGCCTCAATAAATATACTTTCAGTCTTTATTTCAAACTAAGTCATAGTAACCGCTGTTGTGCTTATCTTTTTATGTCACACCTCTTCCTCTGTAGAGATTGGGTTCAACAGACTTATAATCTTGGGTTAAATCACCAAAATAAAAACCTTCTTCATGTATTCATTTGAAAATAAGTCATAAAGGATTTTCAAATCAGTGTATTCTGTTTTTATTTTACACAGCATCCAAACTTCATTGGACTTAGAGTTTGTAAATCATTTACACAAAGGTAGTGAAAATAATGAGGGAGTTCCTCTTTGATTGATTTCAGCAGTATATAATCACATGTGTTTTGGAGTCTTGCGGTCAGAGCCAGTAAAACTGATCACTAGTTGATTGTTTTTCTCTGTGTCACTTCCACTTCCCTCAAACTTTAGTGACAAGAGGCACCTCATTGGAAAAGAGTGATAATGCACAAAAGTATGTCTGAGCAACAGCTGGCCGTCTGATGACAGGACAGGCTCTGCACTTTGAACACAGTGACCGCTTCAGTAACAGGCGTCCTCGCAGTAAACTGAAGGGAGGAGAAGGAGGAGTTTCTGGTAAAACAACACGACTAATTTCTCCTAAGTCCTTCCTTCCTCTCTTTCATCCGTCCTTGTTTCCATCTCCTTCTCACTGACTTTCAAACATCAGCAGCAGCAGCCTGGAAAACACATTTCATCTCTTTGAAAGTGTGCATGTGGAAATCAGATGGAAGGAGCACCATGATACATGATTTCCTCAAAACAAGCAGACTGCTGGATGAGTTTTTGTTTGAAAAAAGGAAATGAATTACATTTGTAATGAAACAAATGTGTTTTTTCTGCCAAGAAGGCATAATGTTATTGATTTGGTGACTCCATTGTTTTTGCTTTTTTGATTAATATATCATGGTTTTGATTTACATTAGAAGGCTACATATTCCAATAAACCTGTGAGTGTGCAGAAATAAGGCATGTTTAGTACAATATCTAGTATAATTTTAAAGTTCATGACTGATAGCAAGTTCCTCTGTTGTTCTGACAATAAATGACTAGTTTTTCTCCTTGGGATTGGGTAAATGCCAAAAGGTTGCCTTGATTTTTAAGTCACTATCACAAAACAATTGGTAGTTTAACAGCACTTTAAGCTTTATAATGATTATTTGATTAAGGAAAAATGACTATGAGCGTAAATAAAGACTTAAACGCTTGAGAAAGACTGAACAAAATAAAGATGTGTGAATTTGGTTTTTTTTAAGACTGATTTAAATCAGTCTTAAATCTCTGCTGAAACAACAACCTCACAGTATAAAGCAGTTTTGCTCTTGTGTCATATTTGAGGTCATGTTTCCTCCTCTTCTGCAGCCGTATTTACTCCCATCACCCCTGAATCATGTTCCTCTTCCTTCACCTGCGAGACGCTGAATTTCTTCTTTCTCTGAGACATCTTGTTGTTTCAGAGGCACACGCTCACAGAGCTGAAGCCCGGCCAGGTCTCTCTTGTGGTTATTTATTGCAGAACTCTGCAGCTCTGTGGCTTTGGTTCCTCTCTCCTCCTCTGTGTGAATGAGGCAGACAGCAGGCTGGTGTGTGTGGTTTACCAGGATGGCTAACCGATATACAGTCCAGCGTATGCAAAATGCTCGATTACACACACGCTCACACACATACGATCACGCACACACTGATCATATCTCTGCCTTTATTTGAATGTCAAATAACTAAAGATAAACATCTGCATTGAAACTCTGATGTATCAGTTACAGAATGATTTATAAAACTCTGTCATGTCAGTTTCTGCGTGGACAGAATATGGCGGTGATTCTATTTCTCCCCACAAGTCAAGGGGCAGCGTTTGCTTTTCCATCAGTGAGTGTGTTGTTGTTGTTGAGCCCTCGTCTCTCTAACGGTCGCTCTGTCACACACATCCTCCTCGCTTCCTTCTTCCCTCACTATCTCCTGTGGCTGTTACTACTCACACAAACACACTCTAACTCATGATATTCATTTTGAAAGTGTGAAACAGTCAGTTTCTATAAATAAGACAGTTTAAACTGACTTAATGTTATTTTTAAAATGACAGAGTCAGCATGCTCGATGTCCTCTGTTGCAGGCTTCATTTTTGAGCAGAGATGAACACTGATATTATTGTCTTTTCTTTGTGTTGTTGTCCTTTATTTTGACTTATACCCTCACCTTGAAGTAGTGATACTGGATTGTTCTGGGTCCGATTAAGACTGCTTTGTGGTTCCCTTCTTTAGGAGCTATGAATTTACTGTAATGCTGCTCTTAGGGATAAAAAGTTAAAAAAAAAAAAAAAAAGGGATCAAAAGTAACTGCAATGTCATTAAAATAGCAAAAGATGCAAGATTTCTATAAAGCCTAGTGTGTTAGAGGAACATTTTAAGATGTTCAGGTTCATGTTTGATACACAAATAGTGAATTAAGTTTTATTTGTTTGGTGCAGATATTAAGAAAAAAACATTTATCACTATAAAGTATTGAAAGAATCATTTCCATACAGTTTTGATTAAAAAAGAATAATGAAGTATGTGTCCTTCATTCTTTTACTCATACAAAAAAAATATTAATCTCACTAATGCTCCACAGATGCCCCTCATGTTTTTTTACGGAGGGATCCATCGTCAACCATATATTCTGAAAGAAGAGGGCACAGCCCTGTCAGCCCCACATACGGTTACATACCTGGACGAATCCATGTGACATCAGTAGTTTGATTATCAAAGGAACCTTTGGAACGTTGTTGAAGCGTCTCAATGGACGCCAGCGTACTGCGTCTCAACCAAACTTTAGTTCAACCGACTCACAGACTTGAGGCCGTGTTGAGGAGGAACTTCAGGCCATCTGATCAATAGCATACCCGCGCGGATGTTTAGCCATAACAATCAAATCCCTAATTTCCCAAACATATGTAATTATAGTTTTAAAATGAAGCTGTGTTGTGAACAAGGCTGTAAAGATGTTTATTTGGGCCGCTGTCCCTTCCAAGAACACAATCCATCCAGCAGACACTCGAGGATCTACAGCCTTTAGCACATCTGCATTGACCTCCTGTTTCAACCCTGGAGGTTGCTGCGTGCACCACACTGACAAAAAGCTTGATGATCTAAAACTTTTGAATGTCCATTATGGCATGTCAAAGTCATTTCTCTGCCGACACTTGAACTGCAAAAATGCACAAAAAAGCTACGTTTTGTGTGGACGAGGTCTGTATCCCTCTTTCAAGCATTAGGGCGTAATCCATCTGATTTTTTTTTTTAAATATTTAGAGTCCTCTCATCCTGGCTATAGTGTGTTATTTAAAAGATTTTCCATTATCAAAGAAAACATGTTGATGATAATCACTCAAAACAAAGTAAAACCTGCTGTAGGGAGTATGAATGTCATGTCCAATCTGCTGAGAGGAAGAAAGCAGGTTCAGCTAATTGGGTTCATTCAAGGAGGTAAGATGTAAACTGCTTAATTTCAGCTAAAAGTATCAGTAAAGTGCAGTCTTTGAAGTCTTATTTCTCATTTGTACTCCCTGAGGGCAGATTAGATCCTCAGCTGGTGACTCATGTTTATGAAGATATTTGGACTTATAGAAAAATGTTGATAAAGCTACAGGATGAAGCAGCGTAGCAACATTAGCACATAGCATGCCCTGTTAGTGATAACTACATTGTGAACCCTGCCTCTTTCTCCATCCTCTTGTTTTTACCAGAGCCGAGGCCAAAGCGTCTGACCCCTGCCGGCCTGCAGGTGACCCCCTGACCACCAGCTCCTAGTCCAATACAGAAGGTACAAGTGTTTTCTGACAGTTTTGTAAGTTATGAATGTGGGAAAGCTCCAGTATTAAGTGTCGTGTGAGAAAACTAAAGTGCTCTGAAGCAAGGGAATGTCTGGCTGCGGCCGCACACTCACAGCCAGCATCACATCTCTCAAAATCAGCCTGAAGCAGACCTGTGGGGTTTCCTCTGTTACGCTTTGTCGCCTCCTGATAACACACAGTCTCTCCTTCTGTCTATGTGACACTCACACTCTCACACACACACCAGCAGAGCAGGTGGAGCCTCCAGATAACCAGAATCAGCTGCAAACAGGCCTCTGAGATGGAGACGAGAAGTGCGAGGAGGATGGAGAGGCCTAAATCATGATGTTTTTAGACATGAGGAGAGGCGTAAATTAAATACAAATAAACAGAAAAAAGCAGCAAAACGAGCTGCAGAAGAGTTTGATAAATGAACAGGGTGAAGGGAACAATGTGAAGGGAACAAACAAACAAAAGTATCAAGAGTGGCTCTCAATTTTGACAAACATGTAGATATATGGAGCGAGAAAGGAGGGAAGGAGTGGAGGGAGGAAATAAGATTAAATATGATTTATTCTCAAACAGGTAGATCTAAAAATTCAGAATTAATTTTTGGAAATTTAAACAAGAAAAATGTAGAAAATGCATTTAAATATCACCTCTATTTGTTTCTGGTTTTGGTATTAAACTCTATTTTAACCATCGACAAGCTATCTTAACTGCACAATCATTTATATTAATTCATTAACGTGCTAATTTTGAATCTCAGTCAAAATTTATCAAACCCAGAGTGACAGATGCACACTAAACCAGCCTGACGGTTCGATCTATTCTCAGTGAATCAGTCAGATAACACTTATACCTGTAATTATTTAATTCAGAGTATTTAAAGATATCTGAGGGGGAGGCATTGTTTCTGAGCACACTTGATCCAAAAGTCCATTTGTGCATCAGAGTGCACTGCAACAGCACGCTCCCTCGACTCAAATTAGGGCTGAACAGTGTTCAGCGTGCACATGTCAGTCACATGACGAAGTGTGTGTCATGCTGTCATTTTTGTGTTTGATGAAAACCCAAACTGTCTGTTGTTTTTGTTTCATTGACTTTCACTAACTAAACCTTTTCTGGTGTCACCATCAGCAGGTGTAGAATGTAGAAGCCACGATGACGCTCGTCACAGATATACCACGTTAAATGAAGCTGTTTGGATGATTTTTTCCCTCTTTGGGCTTCTTATAGCCATTATTTTAAAAACACACATTATATGAATCGTTGCTGAACATCTGGAGACATTCATGAGGGCACTTTCTTTATTAAAACACCTCTAACTGCAGCCGAAGATGCTGTGCAGTGAGAAACAGAGAGCTTTTAGAAATTAAAACAAAGGGCTGCTCATGCAAATGATATTTGCAACATATATCGCAGAAGGAAGAAATATTGCACCATCATTTCTTTCCCAATATTGTTCAGCACAGAAATGTGAAATTCACATTGTGTGTAATTGTGTTGTCCTCGTGGTTTGTTTGAGCAAAACCAGTCGTGTCAACATTCAGACTTTTTCTTTGGTTATTTTTAACTCTTCATGTGAATAACTTCCAGACATTTTAGCTGCATGTCCACCAAGCAGTCCAGCTCACTTCAGCTTGTTACGGCCCGTTATTACGGCTGTTTCCACTGTTGCAGTAGGAGAACAGGTACCCGAATAACCGACCTGTGCTGTCCCACTTCTTGACACCCATCTGAGGGGGTGCCGTGCATACCAAACCGAACCTAAAAGGTGGAACTTAAAGCTCTGTGGTCTGATTGGTCACAAAACTCGTCTATTCCTGTGTAACAGCTGAAATGAACATAGCACAATCACATCCTCGCCCTCAAGTGAAGGCCCAACCGGCTGTGGAAACACACACAAGATCAGGGTTTACGGCTCCAAACTGGACCAAACTGTACTAAACCGAACCTGACCCCTCAGTGGAAACAAGACTGAAAACTAGAATCTTAGCTCTGTCCAGATTCTGCATTGAGAGTCTGGTGGTCAGTTAGACCTGGTCCTGTCTTCAGTTCTGTAAATGAAGGTCCCGGTCTATATTTGAGGATTAAGCGTATTTACATGATTTTAAAGATAAAGCAGTGATGTTCCTCATGTTGTGCTCTTATCTTTTAACAAGCTCTGATAAACTGAGGCCAGCCCAAGCTGATAACCTCAACAACTGCACTAACAGCAGCTCACACATGGAGCTGATAAAGAGTTCTGGTACATTTGGTCCAGACATGAAGACACACGCTTTCACACGTTCATACATGTGTTTACATGTTTGTGGAGATAAAGATGGCATGTGTACGCTGCAGATTTCATGTTAAAGAAGTTATGATTGGAGGAGAGTTAATCTTATATAATGCCGTTGATGACAGCCAATAGGATCTCAGAGGATACAACCCAATCAGAGCGAGCGTCACATTGATTGTTAACCACCAATAGGTTAACCACATGTGATCTGATAGGCTCATATTGGTTGAAATCCTCAGCAGTGTGGTTTGAAGGCTGGCTTTACAGAAAAAATAAACTTTTTTTTTTTTCTTTACATCGAGCACTTGATTCATTTTAGACGTGAGGTTAAACCTAAAACCCACAAAATCTGTCAAAGCAGCTGTGGTTGCACCAAGGACTGAGCAGATACTTCTTACATGCAAACATCCGGTTTAACTGTGGACGCTGCTAGAATACACATCTGCACAAACCACAGAGCACAGGCGGGAAACACGTGATCTGATGCCTTTTGAACTTGCGGGACACGCGGCGTCAGAGCACAGCACAGAAAGATCGGTGCACAGATGTCTTTTCTTCACATATTTATATTTTTGGAACTTTTAAGTTTTGCAGAAAGGAGGGTATGTAATTCCTCTTAGTGATGTGAGAAACAAACGCTCAGTCAGGAGTGTGTGTGTTGCCTCGATGTAACAGGAAACACACAGAGACTCGCTAACTGTCAGAGTATTCTGCAGAATTTCTCCAGTGATGACAACCAGCGCTTCACACTCAGCAGCAGCTTTCTGGGACTTTGTGTTCACACTAACTGCACAAACCACTGTGAGCTGTGTGACCTCGATTAAGATTAATTTCAGCAGCTCGTGTGTGTTTCAGTTTTACTTTGATGTTATCAACTTTTTTTATTTTTAGGCTCTTTATCAGTCTGAGGAATGAATAGGCTACAAAATTTAAAGAAATTATGAATGCAAGTCATATTAAAGCAGTGTTAATAGAATTGTTTTGAGTACAGAACTATAAATAATCATTATATCACTAAACAGGTTAAAACAGCTGATAAAATAGCCAAGAGTTTGCAGAAATGTGGAGTATATTCACCAGACATAGAGCAAAATTAGCAACAGTTTGGAGTTAGATTGAATGTTAAATACGCCGCCATGTTAACTAGATAAAAAAAAATGTCAAAATATTCCTGGCTTTGCTGCAGAGCATGCTGTTAAGGTGGAATTTTGTAGAGCTGTCCCACTGATAAGTTAGGATGCTCGACATTATCAACTGGATATTTATCTGCGTATAAGCAGATAAAGACGTAAGTTTCAGCAGATCTGAAACATTTTGATGATACTTGCAGCCAGGATTTTGTCTCTTCACATTTGCCATATTTATTAAACACAGTGGCTATAATGTCACAAAAAGTGCTTCCTAACCATAATGCTCAACTTTTTTTTTTTTTTTTTTAGATGTTTTTGGGGCCTTTTGGCCTTTATTGATGGTCAGGAGACCATGGATGGGCTTGAAAAGGGGGTTAGAGAGCAGGAGAGGTCACATGGCGAATGGGCCTCAGGTGGAATCGAACCCTGGCTGGCCGTGCGAGACGAGAGCCTCAGTATTTGGACAGTTGCAACCTACTCTGCCATACCAGCACCCCATAAAGTTTCATCTTACTGCTGAAAATGCATTTCACTTAAATCAAACATGTAACCAAATGAATGATTTTCCTCATGTTCATCACATTTTTCTGTTCAATAGCTGGTTCTAAAAGAAATGAAATAGACAGGTCAGGTTGAGCATGAGAGACTTACGGTTCTTTAAAAAATGTGTATGTATTGATATAGATATTGTCTAAGATTAGTTTGGAAAAGTCAGCATAACTCTGCAGGAAGCTGCTGACTTTTAAGGTGATCTGCATAATTATGAGCACAGGAGTCAAAACTAAAAAGCCCAAGCTTCATATGACTGAACATGTGATATCATAACTTATGCTCAATAGTGCAGGAACAATATGGATTTCATATTCAAAATAGATATAAAGTGCATTTACAAAGCTATAACTCACTGTCCTAGCCTACAGCATTATCCCTGTTTTAAATATTTCTGTTAAAATTTGTACAAGTTGCCTTTTCGTCTTCATGATAAATTGATGACATTTGGTGAATACAAGGTCAAAGGCATTCAGTCTTATGTTTGTCCTTTTCCTTTAAGATTTCTGTTGATCTCTCTACCTCCAAAAACGCTGTGTTAGACGCACCACTGTACTTTCTCTCTTAGGCAGTTATAACTCCAAAGGTGTGGATCTGGTTCTTCTTGTTGTGACATATTCAGACTCTCACTCTGTGATTGATGAAGATCCACACATTTCAGTAAGAAGGAAACTGCGTGTAGCTTTATCTCTCTACAAACCTCTAAAAACATGACCTATTGGAAGGATCAGTATGGATTTAAGAACAGTCAGTAAAGGAAAACTTCAAGAACAGATGTTTTATCAGTGAAAGAGGTTTATCATGAGCTGAGGCAGCCAATGTTGGGAAAAGCAGCAGTCATGTAGAGTCATCCTCACAGCTGCTGGTTGATGCAGCAGGAAGAAATGCCTGCTACATTCCTCACTCTCCTCCCTGAGTGCTGGAGAGCTGCACTTACATGAAGCTTTGGATTCTTCTCCAACAACATCTGAATTTTCAGTTTCACTGTTGCTCCTGAACGAGGGGAACTTTTTTCCAGAGAAACATGATCCTCCCTGACTTTGCATACAGAATGGTCCTGTGTCTGTGTGATTATCACTGCTGTTACAACAAGATGTTCATGGAAAATGTAGGGAGTGCTTATACTGCAGCTTACATGCAAAACAACCTCAGGAAAGCAAGAACAGAGAGAGAGAGAACTGATGTGAACATGATGATCAATCTTTATAGCTCTGATGATTCAAACTAAACTTATGACTGAGCAAATGATTGTATATTCAGGTTATAACTTTGCAAAAACTGCCATTAAACAATATTTAACTAACAAGTAAAAGAGAATAATGAAAGAAAAAGGAAACCACAGCCTCCTGTGTTTCAATGTGTCTGTTTTGTTCAGGTTATCTCTCTACTCGCTCTCCAGTCATTGGTGAGCTTGTAAATATTTTCTAGTGATCTTTATCTAGAGTATTTATGTCAAGTGGCCGTGAGAATCAACTTTCAAAAACCACAATGGAAAAAAACAACGTAATGAACTCTTAAAAACAAGAACAGCATTCAACAGTGTCCCAACAGCAGAAGCACACATTAAGTCAGACCCACTTACCTCGTTTGAGAGCAGACTGATACGAGGAGAGTGACTCAAAGATGCTGTTCGATGCCATCAAATGATCGTCTTTACTTCAAGTTTCCCTCCTCTCAGAGTCTCTGCCTCTTTAAAATCTGCACATCGATAAAAAAATGCAGTGAGCAAAAGGTCAACAAGAGACGATTCACCAAGCTGAGCATCGGCATTCAGGGCCAATCTCATAACCACAAACCAAATCTGTCTTTGTGAGAGTGTGCAGGAGGGAGTGTGTGAATGCAAATATATACTGTGGGGGAATTATGACTCTGAATTGATGCATTTTGTGTCTTAAATGTGAAATTTGTATCTTAAAATTGACTGAAAAGTTGGTATTTCTTTTAGTATAGGTTCTGTAGTGAAGAGTCAAGGTTTGTTGTTTCCTGTCATTCACTCTCAAGTTTAACTGATGACATTATGATCTGACTTTATCATTGAAATATCGATTTATTATGCTATAGAAGCTAAATAGACTTTTCAATTCTGATTTTTTAATGCAAATTTATACTGACACTCTTAAGCCTCGGTGAAAGTCATCTGAAGTCACTATACTTTAATGCTTCTCAGAACTACATGATTTGGAGCAATAATATCAGTCATTTTCAGGACGTCATAGGTCAGACCAATATCCAAATCAGCAGATAATTGCTTAAAAAATTGATTATCGTGTACATTTTGCAGATATTTACAGCAGATATTTTGGCAATATGAATTCAAATCAGTGTTTTAAGAGTGTGTTTAGGTATTTTTGCCAATTTCTGTCAAACTTTCTCTTTGAGTATCTGAATATGAAGTTCAGTGATCAATGTTTTATGTGTCAGTCCGACCTCCATACACTAAACTAGGTCTTTCTTTTAGAATTAATTATATTGATGCACCTTAAATAACACAAAGTTTGAGGTTCTAAATCTGCAGCATTTCGAGGTCTGACACGAGGCTGGTTTGGCAGCTTTCCTCTGAATCATGCAGCTTTCTTCTGACATGAATAAATGTGTTTCCACTGAAGCCTCGTAGCAGGGGTTCACAGTGCTAAACTGCGCTGTGGTTTCCTGCTTTGTAGACCGTGACGGTCAGTTCACATAAATGAAGATACGTCTTGTGTTACACTGACTCAATGCAAAACTGTGACAACTCATGTGTGGAGAGGAGACAGTTTTATAATCTTTAACTGAATCTCTGAAGATGGAGGTTTATTTCTCTCTTAAGTTTTTTGTCTGTACCTCCAGCTAACAGATGATAGCCTCAATGTCTTTCCGGGAACAACCCTGCAAAATGAGCATCACTCATTGATTCTCTGTTATACTAAGAGTTTTTCTTTGGCAAACCATTAAGTGCTTTCATAATTTGATCATTCAGGTCACTTCCACGCCTAAACTTTGATGGATTCCGTTTAGTCTTGGGTTAAAGTTGCAAAACAGTTTTATTTTTCATTAGGTCTGTTTCAAAGCTCATCAGATGTTGTGTAACCTAGCCTCCAGCCACTAGTTGGGGCTGTAGCTGTGGTCTTCATTCCTACCATCCAGTCTATTAAAGCATTAAGAGCCGAAATACACAACGGGCTTTGAGTAATATAATTGTTTAGCTCGAAGCACTTAGAAAGTATTCTGTGACTCAAACTAAAGATAAAGCTGCGCTAAGGCTGTCTGGGGAGGCTTTCATATTGACTGTAGGGATGTGTAAACTTCTTCCAGATGGATTTGTAGACGTTAGCCTGTTAAGAGGACTGGTGGCTGGCAATGCTTACTTGAAACACTGTGCTTTATATTGTCAGTGAACACTGTGTCAGCTTTTTTGTTGTGATATTTGGCCAACATCAATCCACAATTCAATCCCTTTTGGTTCGCTAACTCTTGTTGGTCCTTGTTTAGTTGGGACGTCTTTCACACCCACGGTGAACTGAACTCCGGTCTATTTGGAGGCAAACCCTGCTCCCTGTTTTTTTGGCGGACCAGAGTTCTTGTGAGCTTTCACTCCAACCCAAATGAACTAAACTTTCCAAAAAAGCAAACCAGAGTTTGTTTTATCCAGACTAAACGTGGTAGATGTGAAAGCACCCTGAGGCTGATGTGTAGCTTTCAGATACTGACCAAATGTGGCAATACCAGCAGAAATGATTGGGGCAGTGTTGAGCCTCCAGTTCACACCAGACGAGAACAAAACAGCAAAGAAGAATACTTTAGAAAATTGCATGAACATTTTAGGGAAAGTCTGTGTTAGTTTTTAGAAAGTTAAAATATTCATATGATGTGAGCTCGCCCGGGCACAGCTAGATAGAGAAGGGGCAGAAACTGAATAACAGTCTGATGGCAAGTGATGGAGAAGCTGAAGTCCACAAGATACAATTATATCCACGTGGCTTAATAATATTATATTAAGTTAACATACTGCTCTATGCCACAGTGATCCTAAGATTTTTATTTGCTGCAGCCATGTGGTAACATCCTTGGCTTAACCTGGCCTCAAGTTCATCTTTCTCAACTCAAATTTGTCCCACAAAAAAACAAAAATAGAGTTATTTGCAGAAACGCTGCTTTCTTGTGTACAAATTAAAAGTTCATTCATTAGTTGCGGTCACTCACAGTCCGTCTTAATGAAAGAAATCTGAACATTTTCAGGCTTCAGCTCAAATTTGGGGGAAAATCTGAGAAATGACCTCACAAATTAAATAAGTAGTGATGTTTGTCTTGCTATGAGAAGCCCAAACCAGCCTTTTTTTTCATAACAGGAAAGAATGAGTGTGTAATATTAAAATTTGGTTATGAATCAGCTTTACCATGCTCTTTTGTTTTGCAGTTTGCTGGGCAGGCAATCAAATCCACTTGTTTGTTTGGTTCTGCTCTCCTTGCTTTCCAAATATAAAGAATACAATAAAAGATTATTTCCTGTTTATTAAAGTGTGATTCTGTAATCATGTGAAAGTGCTAAAAGTAGCATCATATGGCCTCATGAACGAGGGCTTCTTGAGGCTTTATTTGTGGTCATCTTACCCCAGGCGAGGTGTCCTGCTCCCGAGCAGAGGTCGGAGAAGATCGCTGTGGTTTCTTCAGTCCACCGCTGACTCAGATGCAAAATAATCCACAAAACTCCCTCATTCTCTACCTGCTGTGTGTTTCCCCTTGCTTGCAGCTCTTCTCAGCTTCCGCACTTGCTCTTTGTCGCCATGCTGATCTTCCTTTATCTCTCTCTGTTTACGTCTCTCTGGTTTTTGGTGTGTGGTTTAAATCCCCCTCATGAGGACTTCTCTGTCGTCAGATTTGACTCCCTCCTTGACGTTCTACTTCACTGAAGAGAGATCCGTCGATATCAAAAGCCACCTAGTTTGGTTTCTATTAATCTGGCATTGTGGCTTGTGTGTGTTTGTGCGTGTGTGTGCGTTTGTGTGTGTGTGTGTAATCAAACTAACCACCTGCCCCCCTCAGCCAACAGTTTGCATGGAGGAAGTAGCTGTGGTTAGGGCAAGCGAAACGGAGGGAGAGGGCGTTGTGGTGTGCGTGTTTTTTTCGAGCACCCATATGTGCATTTGTGGTTTGTTGTTGGTGTATGTGTGTGTGTGTTGTGGAGTTTGGAGTGAGTGAGTCACCTCAACTTCTGGAAGCTGCGCTGCAGGTCAGACGGTTAGACCACTGCGACCACCAGCATGTGTGTGTGTGTGTTTGGGGTTAGTTGAGGAGAGTTTTGTCCGGTGATAGACTTTAATTGTCGCAGATGGATTAGTTGAGCCACTGCTCAGGATGCATCTCAGTTATTGTAAGACTTAAAGGGGAACTCTGTGAATTTTTTAAGTCAGTTACTGGACAGTTGCATGTTGTGGTTTTTGAGGTTGTAATACTTCTCAATAGCTCATGTTTTAGAGCGATATTCTTCGGTTGATATAAATGGTTTAATGGTTGATAGTTCTTTGCATCTGGTATCTTGGGTCAAAGGTTTTTAGCAGCTGAAGAAAGCCGTCCTGTTCAACAACTCCGCCAAGGAACATGTGGTGAGCCACTGCCTCAGTGATGTTTTAACCTTTTCTTTCATACCGCTTGGTGTGGGATGTTGAAGCTTGCAGTGTGCATTGTTTTTGTGCAGGAGGCCACAATGACTTCAGTTTTTGGGTCAACGTTTCACACTCTTTGTATTGCGCTCTGTGGCACTGCTGAAAATGATGAGAGGGATTTGCTCGAACATTTAGATGCAACATGTTTGTGTCATTCTCTCCAAAAATCATCAATCTGTGTCTCAAGTCTAAAAATCACATCATCTTTATATAGTAGTGGCCTCCACGTTGAGAGTTGTTATTAAGAGAGTTATTAAGCTTATGCTGAATCAACTCTGGTCTTGCACATATTACATCAAAGGTCATGAATCATCTTAAATCTTAAAAAGACGACCCAACATTTTTAAATAGTGTGTATTGAGTGTTTGTGTGCAGGCAGATATCCGATACCTGCTGGTTAAATGTCTGTTAAGAGCCTTTTTAAGAGGAATGTAAACACACACAAGCACTCACAGGGAACTTGACCCTCAAATCCATACCCCCATACACCCCGACACCTGCAGAGACACACTTCTGCCCCTCCTCAACTCCACCTCTTATACCTCAAAACACGCACCGCAGTGGGACAGCTGCCACTCCTTCTCCACCTGGTTAAGTCTCTGACACTTGAAACTAAATCCTGTCTGGTTGTCAACCATCTCTCATTTATATTCAAGAAACTCAGGATTCTGATCCAGATCTTTCAGGACAGAGGGTAGCTGAGGACTACTTTGGGAAACAGGCCACTTAATGTCCCACTGCATGTCCTGGGAGAGCTCAGCGGGGGGCCGCTCAGCCGCTGACTCCTGACCTAGCTCCCAGACACAACATGACCTCCAGCTGCAACTTCCTGGGTCACACAGCGGGGTCAGACATGGATGCAGGGGGCTGAATCAGCATCAGCTATGAGGAAGACAGAAGAAGATTCGGGATATTAAAAATCAGATTTTTTATCAAATGGAGTCGACGGGAGATGTCTGGACATGTGGGTAGCTTATTTACGGGACTGACTCAGTGTCTCAACATGGGAGACATAAGCCGAACCAAATAAAGGAAGGAGCCACAGGTTAAATTTGAACCTGGGATGCCTGCTTTGAGGATTACAGCCTCCATACAAAGGCCTCAATGTTACCACTTGGCCACTGCGGCCCATGATATGGCCCTCAATCAGAATGTTGATATTTACCATAAGTGTGATGATTAATGGACCTTTAGGAGGAGTAGCTGCAGCCATATGCCAGAGCTAATGGGGATCCTGATAAACAAAAACATTGCTTCATAAAAGTAAGAACGGTGGCCTTATCAATATTCATCATGTCCATTTTTACAAAAACAAGCTGCAGCCTCTGTGGTTAAATTAGTCAAACCCGTCCTGAGGTGCCAAAAACCACAATTCCTTTAATAGCCATTTGAAGCTTGCAGAGATAGAATTTAAATATAAATCAGACATTCAGATGAGGTTTTAGTGCAAAGTTAGGGGTCACACCCCTTTGTTTATAAGTGTGAGAAAAGTAGCCCCAGTGTTTGTGTTTTTCTTTCATCCTCTTTACGCTCCTTTTCCTCTTACTTCTCTCCAAAATCCCCCTTTTATGTCCTCCTCGTCCTCCTGTACACCCCCCTACAGAGCTCCCACGACTTCAAACCCCATCACGTCAAAATACAGCTCTCATGTGTGGGCGCATCGCTGTGTGTGTTCCAGCCAGCTGCTAAAATACAACAGCAGAAATGGCCTTCAACAAACAAAAACAAATGAATAGACTGTAAATTTAAAGCCCCAGGTTGGATGCTGTCCAAAGCAGGCTTCTTTAGAAACTACAACACGGCTACAAAGGGGGGATGAACTAGGTTGACAGCTAGACTTTGAGTGAAACTACATATCTAATCATTCTGGTTTGGACAAGAGTTTGACACTTTTAATACCTGAATAGCTGCACGTTGGCCTGTTTAGTTATGATAACAGTTTTTATCCAATAAGATCTTTCATCACTCCTCACAAAAGTTAGAATTTGCTTGAAATTATTTGCATTTAAAGTTCACTATCCTAACCATACGATATTTTCTGAAACCATTTAAGCAAATGGGACAATATCTGTCTATTTCCAATAACAACAACAACAACAATCTTTACGGTTGAACCAAGTCCTATTTCAGTGCATGGATTTATATGTTTTGAGTTTAAGAACAAACAAAAATAGCTGAATGAGTTGTTCTTGTATGTTCTTAAAAATCCATATATTGTGGAATAATGTTTTTCTTCTTTAGTCTTTTGTTTTTTATACATGATATAAAATTTACTTTAGCAAAGTTCTGCTAATGTTCGTCAAAATTGGGAAATATATGGATTTTATTGTCACTTTATTGAGCGCTGCATCCATTTAAAAATGTTCTGCATGGATCATAACTCTGATTGTGAGCATGAAAATCTTGGCTGCCAAGATCTGGTACACAACTACATCTTACTTGAAGTCACAAACTAGGACCTAAGTATTTAAGGACGGTGATTTGGGTCTTTTATTACTCCAGTCATTTGGAAAATCAGGGAGATTCCTGAACGTCCTCTCAGAGGAATCCCCTCCCACTGAACCTGATGTGACTGTTTTATAGGCTGTAATTATTCTAACAGATAGCTTTAACAGGAAAATGGTAAACATAAAGATGTGTGGTCGATTCTCGTAATAATTCCCTCTTTGTCTTCATTAGTTAACTCGCATATGAATGTGATCATGTAGAGTGATTAATATTGTTGGACTGAGATCTTTAGATCACTGAGGAGGAGAAGAGGGGTGGTGGGAAAGAAGTGAAGGTGGAGGAGGGCAAAGATGTCCGGCTGTCTGTTCAGTGTGAGAAACTTCTGGAAGCTCAGTTAGTCATTGTTTTCCCACACAAGCAAACACACAACAGACTCGCACAGCAACGGCAGCAGCTGTCCACTGACACCCTCATTCACTGAGGTGAACTCTGACAGTTTGACCTTTGACACTTTCATGCACTCTGCTTCACCTACTGTACGTTTTAAGTGTTCGCCCCGCATTCAGACACAACCCCACCACTCAAAGGCAGGGAAAGGCACAAATAATTTTAATTCATAATTTATATGAACTTAATTTATTTTTATCAGATCATGAGTGTCTTATATCCACTTGACTGTCCCATATGTTGATTAGCAAGCTTTAGATTTTGTCTGTATTATGTAATAATGTTGACTGATGCAGCTCCAGGACATGAGTTTTAGCGGAGCCTCTGACCCTCCAACACTTTAGAGCCAACGACCTCCAAATTACAGCGCTGTCAGAGATAATTGAAGCTAAAGTAAGGGCAATTTAAGAGAATTTGAAGCAAATTACTTTGATTCTATCACAAATCTAACCTAATGACAAGGTTCTAATGTAAAACTTAACTCATTTATGGATAGATTTTTAAGATAATTGGTAAGATACACTGCTTTAATTTCTTTTTGTGGCTAATGTAGGGCATCCTGTGACCCCACTATTGGTGTCTTTCAAGTCCAAGGAGGTCCTAACCCCCATTCAAGGAACCACTGCTTGATACAGCGCTATATTCGGTTTTATTCTTTTTGATAAGACTCTCCGTAACATTCACTTTATCGAGACTATTTGTCCAGACTACATGCTGCTCTCATACTACTAATTGTGTGGATAGCGTTGCCCAACACATTCATTTCTGAATTTTGCTTCCCCTTTTGATGAACTGGGGGGATTTTTCTTTTTCCTTTTCCTTAGTATTTTATTTATAATTTTGCATTTTACAAACAAAAAAAGAACAAGAATGAGGCATGGATAGGAATACACATAGATGATACAGAGAGAAAAATTAATAATAATAATAATAATAATAATAACAACATTGATAATTATGATGCTTTTTTAAAAAAGGGAGGACAAGTTTAGTTTAGTTTATTTGTAAGTCAAGAAATGGGCTCAAATAAACCAAGAGTTGATGTCTCTGATTGTGAAGGACGTCCTCAGGGCAGTGGTTAATTCCTCTTTGACTGCTGCCCATGTTCAGGTGAGAGAGGAAAGGGC
Source organism: Cetoscarus ocellatus (assembly GCA_037902135.1). Classification (NCBI taxonomy): domain Eukaryota; kingdom Metazoa; phylum Chordata; class Actinopteri; order Labriformes; family Labridae; genus Cetoscarus; species Cetoscarus ocellatus. Next base: position 2,144,365 of record JBAMNC010001073.1, on the reverse strand, counting down.
CCGGATGGCCAAAAAGGTCTTTGTGGAGTTTTCTTTTAAGAATCTTAGCCTTTCCATTTGTATCATTGACATCATATCAGCAATCCCCTTTAAGCTGCATGGCCCCATCAGACTCCTTTAGAGCAGGAAGAGGCAGGAACTGTAGAGATTAGCATAGATGCTAACAGCTTCAGGAGCAGTTTTATCAGATCTGGACCAAACTTATTTATCAAATGTAGAACAAACAAGAAAACTGAGCATTTCCCACTTCTGACATGTTTTGGCGATAGTTTCTTCTATGAAGTTCTGTCCTTTGCACTGTGGCAATACCCCCGCCTACTGCATTATTTGATTGGCCTAGAATAAATGTGATTGACAGAACAATCACCCAATCACTTGCCGGATATGCTGTGAAAGGGTTCTGCCCATTCCCAAACTCTTTCTATGGACTGATGCTCAGATGGACCAGTGAAATATACCGAACATCCATCTGGTGTGTTGAGTTAATGGAAAGAATGAACAAGATTAAGATATGTTGACTGACTTTTACCTAGGCGTCAAAGTTGAGCCCCTGTCCTTCAATCAATCATTTATTTACTCTTACTGTCCCTGCTGTTCTTACCTACTTTTAATGAGTTTGAGTTTTGACTTAATAAAGTAAATTCAATTTAAAAAGTCAAACAAGAACAACGAATGTAGCTATTTGGCAAGGATTAAAACTGTTAAAACTGTGTTGAACAATGTTGTATTTTAAAAAATCACGATGTTTTCACTAAATTATATAAAGATTTACATTTATTGATAGTCAGAATTGTATAAAAGCAGCACATATTGGTGCTTTTTCTTCTTTTGTTTGTGAAAGACTTGGGCACAGTTTAATTCTTCACTCTCTCTCCTGCAGCACATGCAGACCAAACTCTCCGAGTCGTTGAGGTATGTGTGTGTCAGTGTGTGTGTCTAAATGTGTTAAGTAGGGCTAAGTAGATCTGTCTGTAACCACGCTGGGGGTCAGATCATTTACCAACTCACACTGGCAGGGTTTTAATTCCTCTGGTCCTCTGAGCTCTGGTGATGTCATGGCCGATCATTTAGCCGTCCCGTTGAGCTCTGAGTGTAACAGATGTCAGTGATGATGCATCATCTGAACTAAACTGCCCTTGAACCACCAGTCAGACCCCTTTTGTTCCTCTGCAACAAACATGACTTGGGGAATCAAGACAAAGTAGAAGATGGGACAGATGTAGGGATTAAAATGACAGATATATGGAGATGTGTCATCATAAGAGGAGGAGATGGATGGAGGAGTGGTGTGAAAATGAGTGTGTGTCTCACGGAGAGATGTGAAGGAGATTCCATCGCCTCCGTTTTAATGACTCAGCAGCAGGAGGGGGATTCTTCCAGTAAAACACCTCCTCCTCACACACACACCATTGCACTCCTTTTCTCCACACACAAAGACACAGAGGGAGCGTTAAGATGTTGGAAGATATTACATCAGACGCACACACCTGGTGCTGTCATTCCTCAGGCGTGTGTTGTGTCTGTCATTTTGTTCAGGCAGACGCCGGCAGCTGCACTCAAACACATGGCAGGTCAGATCTGAACATCAGGGGAAATCTACAGTTTGGTCTTTAAAGCCTGTTTTTAATCTTTATCCTCAGATTAGAGCTCCAAAGTTAAACTATTGTAGGGAACAACTCCAAGATCCTCACATGTCTAAAGTGTCAAAACTAAAGCACTGAAATAGGTGAGGTAGGGCTGCTACTGACAATTGTTTTCATTGTTAACCAGTGATTGATTAGTGATGTGGTTGAATAAGTAATGGAACAGCATTTGGTTCAGTAGTTTAAGGTGTCAAGTTTAAGGCCAGGAAAATAGAGGTGGTGCTGGGGAGTAGCAATTGTAGGCTTTCCTTGGGAATTTTTTCCCTGATGCTAACAGCTAGCTAAGCCCCAATTTCCACACCGTACATTTGTGTAACACTTGTACTGCCGCCACTTTGCAGCAAATTGCCCCCAGTCTCATGAGTCAGGCCGTTTCCACATCCTGTGCCTTGATATGTCTGCAGCAAATGCCAGCAGTGTAGCTCCATGTTGGCTCACTGTAAATATGCAGTGTGCTTATTTCAGGTCATTTTAAGATACTACACTGTGAGGGAATTAATGTGGGGAGGCGGTATAACCTGTTGCTTACATGTAGCTCTTTGCTTTATCGAGCAGTTTCACAAACTTTGTGAAGTTGTAGTTCTTTGTTGTTCAGGGCTTTGCTCTGCTGAGACAAAACCTTAATTAATCCACTATTGGGGAGAAATTTCTTTGCTATTCAAATCCACCCTGTTTCCTTTTTCAGAGGAAGTTTGTCTGTGAGTTCTTCCACCCCATCTTTGGAGGCTCCTTTCAAGTGTTTGGTGTAACAAACTAAGACAGTATAAATTGAAGATATTTCACTCCTCAGCAAACTTCACTCTGGAAAACATCATGTCCATTAAACAGAATGAAAAAAAAATGCAGTGTTTTAAGGAAAAGCACAATGACGTAACGGACAAATGACTGATGACTAATTTTGTCATTGATTCTCATCCATGCCGAAAAAAAAATCCACTCTGATGATACTTTTAAGTGTCAAATCTAGCTGCGTAAGCAGAAAGATGACCCTGTTATTTGACATTAGTTTATAAATGCTGCATGAACACATTCTGTCTGTAACATTTTTAGTTTACCTTTTACTGTTGTCATTTCGGGAGTCCTGAAATCACTGCAGGACCTGAATTACAGTCTGGGATGCAGGAATGCGCAAATTATTGAATTCCTGCAAGTCTGACAAACATAATACAGGAAAAATCTTGTGAAGTTTCAGTGCCTTCAACCTCCTCCCATGTGACATGAAAGATGAAGCTCAGACCAACAAGAAATTCAGTTTAATCCATTTCGATTAACTGGCTCCTTGTTTTTTCTCCAATATTTTTTATTGGCATTTTTTATAAACACAAGAGAAACATACAGCAACAGTCAAACAGTTTCAGGCCTTAAACCCACACATGTATTGACAAATTACACATACCCACACTCAACTTGCACACATTTTTAGAAATAGAAATAATAAAATAAAATATTTTTTACATTTCTGTTCAGGTGAAGCCTATATTCTGGCTTCTGTTATGTTCATATTGTTCCGGGAACTGAACAAAATCTCTCTGTTGGCCTTTGACTTACTGGCATCTTAATAAAACCTCTAAAACTCGACATTCTCTGGAAAAACTGCACAATTTGAACATTTAATGAAAACAATCGTGCTTTGCATCGACGGAAGGAAAGGTGTGTGCATGACTGAATGTAAAAGGAGGCAAGATTAGCTTTTAAGTGCTATTCAGGACAAACCAGACAAAAAGGTCCTAAATGAAATAAAAAAAAATAACAGCCTGTCAAATGTAGGTGATGTCTGTTGCTGAAGTGATGCATAAGTGTCCCATATTTAAGAGCTAGACTTTGAAGATCACTGGACTTCATCACATCATCTTTTCTCTGCTCCGTTTTTTCTAACATTTTAAGGACATGTGATAATCAAGTATTTAATGAGTTAACAATTGTTCTTGCATGTGAGAAGCATTTTTACATCTGATTCACCTGAAAAGGAATAAAAATGAAGATTATTCTGGCAAACAAAGCAGATAAAACAAATAGTGTGTGTTGATGGTAGATACTGGAAGGCGGCTTTAGTGTTGGTTAATGAAATAAAATAAATGGACACAATACTCTTGATTCATAATTTACATTATTATCCCTCATAGCAGCATGATGTCGTCTGAGGCTAATGAGGTGATGACTGTCCGAGCATTTACTCTCTTTCTCTCTCTCTCTCTCTGTCAGTGCAGAGATCGGGGGTTGGCAAACGGAGCACAGCAAATGTGATAATTGGTCCCATGTGGATTTCAGGAGGGTGTTTCTGTGTGTGTGCGTTAAGGGTTTTGTTTGTTTATTTGCTCATTTTGGAGGAGTCTTTTTTTACCACAGTAGTTTGAGTAAAAGTTTGAATCCACGAAGTAAACAGCAACTTTGTTCTGAACTAAATTGAGTAGAGAGGATGGAGAAGTGGTTAATTAAGGAAGACATAGGGAAGAATTATGCCAAAAATGTTGCTCACCGACCTAGTTAAAGGTGAAAGAAGATTTAATCATTTTCAAAATGTGTATATATTGTTACACACTGCTGCGTGTGACTGTCCATAGCACATAAAAAGACGTGTCTCAAAATCTTAAGCCAGTGTGATATCAGCTTATCGAGGGTGGTACCCAAGTTTTTTAATGTAATAATTCTGCATCTTACTCCCTGGTGTTACGTTTTTCAAATATATATTTGATGTTTTAAATTTTGTTTTTGTCATTTATATCAGAATCTGCTGAGCCTCTCCTGTTATGTGATTTAAAAATAGAGGGTCGATTCTCCTCCAGTTTCTCCTCTTATACGTGTCGGCTCTTTCAGGATTTTGATGTCGAGCTGTTTCCAGTACAAAACCTAAAAGTCAGTGGATTATGAGGGATGTAGGATATTAGAATTTTGCCGATGTTTCTGAACTCATTTTCACCGATAATTTAGAGCACAAAACCTTCACTTAACCAAAATTGGCCTGTTCCTCTCATGGTGACTGTACGTATGTGTTGGAAACAGACAGGAAACATTTTACCCCCGTATAAATTGTGCTTTTGGTTTTTAAAAGTGGACATCCAGCAACGATGAGGCAAACCATTATGATACATCTGTACATTCTGCTGATATTACAGCTGATACAGGATATTTACGGCCACTTTGTAAATATCAACAAAAATGTTCATATCTGTAGATACTGAAAATCTACTTTTGAGTCTACTTTTTTCTTTTTTTTTTTTTTTTTACTTTTTAGGCCATTAGCTGCTGATACCAATATTACTTTGATAATTTTGTGAATCCACAATTACAGCAATATCATTTTATTTATTTTAAAAGCTTGTGAGCCTCATTGTTGACCCCCAGCCTCCTGCCCTCTAGGAGTAGACACTAGAAGTTGCCTGTTTGGTTAACAAAGTGACAAACTTCCTCTCTCTGCCCTCTGACCTCTGAACAGCCCCTCAGAGGAGCCTGAGGCATGATGGGTATATGGCCCACTGAGGCAGGGGCGCACATGTGGCCTTCCTTCTATAACGAGGACTAACGCCACTGACGATCCTCTGCTCAGGGTTACGACGCGTCGTGTGGTTGACGTTTATGACATGATGACTAAATTTTAGGCCTCGCAGGACTGACGACACACTCACACTCCTGTGTGTGGGTGCTGAGGATATAAGGACCGGGTTTATGACGAGGGCTGGGACTCACTGTGAGACTTTTATGACATGATTAGTGAATTTAAAAGCACACTTACTGCTCACTGTGTGTGTTATTCTCTACATTTACACAGTTGATCTGAGAGGCGGGGTGGGTGTGTTTGTGACTGCGTTAACAGCATTACAGCTTGACATCCTAACTGAGCTAACAGTGTTATGAGCTGGTTATCTGACGTGGAATATTTAAAGTGTGTAATATGATGTCCCTAATGGGTTAATGGCTTAATGGCACAGTGATACAGGCACACACAACAAACACACACACATGCTCTCACACAGAGGAATGTTACAATTAAACCTAAAATGAAATAAAATAAAGAAAGCACACATAAAAAAACACTTTTCCATGAGATATAAGCTTCTATAAATATCTATAATGTGATCAGAAACTATACAGGAGCTACATGAATGTATTTAGGCTTCATATGAATACGTTTAGGCTGAGAGTCTTATCCCAGGAAAAATCAGGAACCATAAGCAAAGTCTATTCCAGCTGAGAATTGATATCAACCAGCTCAAATAATCGATATTCACGTCTTTTCACTCAACAATTTCCTTATTAGTTTAGGTTTAATTTTCAAATCAAAGACATTTACTGCAGCTTGCAGAAACATTTATTGAATATCAGCGGGACTATTTGTTTGACATCGCTGCCCCTAAAAAACTTTTGCAGGCCAACTTTTGACCTCAGAGAAAATTCACAGGTATCAATAAGACAAAACGTCAAAGGATGGACCAATAAGCAGAATCAATAATGGCATTGTATCAATAAAACCTGATTAATTTCCATCTACAGTAATGATTAAAAAAACACTTTGGAACTTTTTTAAAACTTTTTTTTGGGACAATAGCAAAATCACACACGGCCATGACCTGTGATGAAAATGCACGATTTTGTTAACTATTGATCATTTTGTTACGATTAATGATCAAAGAGTAAATCAGATGAAGCCCTGAAGACTGTATGTTTAAATGTGGACCCTGTGAATTTGTATAGAAATACAAAAATTGACAGCAAAGTTAAGTCTCCAGACCATGGATCAGTGTAATTCAAGGTGAAAAGTTGCTGTAGATCCACTTAAAGGAGCATTATTATTATTTTTTATTTAACCTTTATTTAACCAGGTAATTTCCCACTGAGACCAGGATCTCATTTACAAGGGCGACCTGGCATAGAGGTCAGCAGCACACGTCATGATAAATACAATTTCAAGACATAAGTTTAAGGTGATAAATAACAAACAATAAATATGGCAAAGGATTCAACAAATTCACAGTCAAAGTGCGACAGTTTTAAGGACAGTAACAAATTAAATACACAGGCATTTCTCAGGATTCTTGCTGCCTAGTGAGTAAAATGAAACCAAAAGCTTGGAGTGAAACCAGTTCTGACATTTTCAGTTCTGTTTGTATAGTGTTCCAGGCTGTGGGGGCAGCGTAACAAAATGCCTGTTGTTAAATAAGCAACGATAAAATAAACAAACAAAGATAGATGGTTAATGAAAGCTCTGACTTTTCTTGTTTTTTGTCTGCAGCCACAGCAACAACAGAAAAAACACCCATCATTATTTATTTTGTCCCAAATTAAAGTTTCCCTTTTGCAAACAAGTTTCACAAAACTATTCCCCCAGAATGAACAAAAACGGCACAGCTCGTGTTCAGCCTGTGTTCATAATTACCCAAACATGACTCAAAGTAACACACAAACACACTCAGAGTCAAACAAAAGGACACACGCCAGCGGTGTGCGTAGCGTTTTGGTTTGCCGCTCGCTTGGCGTGGACACACCTCCTGCATCTGTCCACTCTCTGTCTCTACATCAGACACTACAGCTCATTACCAACACACACACGTGCAGTAACCTGATCACTGGCGTGTTAATTGCAGGCTGTTTTCTGACACAAGATCACCACGCTACCTTGAGCACCATAATTATATCACCAGCGCACACACACACTTTAAGGTGGTGTGTAATTACAGGTAAGGCGAGCCAATAAGAGCAGCAGGTGGCTGATTTATCATACAGTCAGACATCTAAACACCTCAGGGACATAAACAAAGGAGGGAAGAGCTGCTGGATTTACTTGTTAAGATCTTTTAGATCAAATATTTTCAAACAACATAATTTATAAGGACTCCCTCCTAAAATATGATTAAAATAAAATCAGACAAAGAATATAATAAATGTAAAAGCTGTGCGTCTGTCAGATTGTTGGACACACAGACAAAAAGTCTTTTAAAAACCTTCTAAAGTTTTTATTTCTGATCAACTTTACAGTGTTATATATGATCTCAAAGTATTTTTCTAACACATGTAGCAAGTAAAGTTTAATACAGCTCATAGACTGAAGAAAAATACTGTACAAATCCTGAGTGACAAGCTTTTAAGTCTAATCCTGGTCTCCATGTTGAAAATGCCCTCTTAAAGTAACTTTTGGTCATCTTAGTGATGGACTGAGACAAACATCAGCACCTTGTGTCCCTAGTTTTATACAAAAGAATCAGAAAGGATAAGTACTAAAATAATTCATGCACAAAGGTTTTTATTCCCACATCGGCCCCATTTTCCAATATCTGAGGCTGCACTTGGGTTAAATATATGAGACTGCTTTCTGTGCATTTATGTTCTGCATTTGCATGTAGATCCTTCAGCCCTGTGATCAGGGTGGCAGTGGTGTGGTACCATCTGTTACTTCAAACAGCAGCGACCTTTTTAGAAGCAACAGACCAGAAAATACTGCACTTGACCCTCCAGAATTAAACACTTTATCTATTTACACAGTCTGACAGCCAAGCATTATATATAATTAGGGCTGAACGATTTATCGTTTTCAGATCGAAATTCAGACAACACAATCATGTGATTGCGAAAGCTGCAATTTTTTGCAGCGCTCCTGACTGACCCAGAATCTGTTGTGTCAACTATTTTACAAATTTTCAGGCAATTTGCATTTCAGAATGAGTCGCAAATGAACGGCTTACTCACAACTGCGAATCGGTTCTCATTGTTCACTTAAAAGAGTAGTTCAAAGAGTCGACTCCTTCACGAACGTCACATCTCCACTGTGGAAGTGCTGGTAAGCAGATTATTTATCATCAGTATTAGATGATGAATAATGTGTTATGCTTTTAAACATTGATTTCCTTACTTTGGTCTATACTGTAAGCATAGTGAATATTGCATTGAAGCTTGATTTGAAGAAAATTGTTAATCGAATTAAAATCGCAATATCTGCCAGAAAAATTGCAATTACATCTTTTCCTAAAATCATTCAGCCCTACCTATAATAACTATGAATCAATGCAGATCTGCCTTTGTCAAAAGAGCTTATATAAGTTAGTCCATGTTTTTAAAGTGGTGTTGTGTGCAGGTTGTTTTTATAGTAAATACTCGGGCAAAAGTGATTTTGATCAGCACCGGTAAGGAGAGAACCAGCAGGGAAGTAAGGCTGTACATTAATGGAGATGGGCCAACAGCTTTGCATACTTAAGTGAATTTATGTTAAAGAAGATTAAAAAAAACAGCAACATTGAGGTAATTTTAACTGCTCTACTTTTCTGCCAGCAAAGAACTATGTTTTGCACATCAGAATAACCCTGAGATATCTCTAACTCTTACCCACAACAGAAATTAGTGATGTCTTCGCATACACTGGTGTTTAAAGGGTTAAGGTGTGAGAAGAACTGATGTGGATGAAAAGATTTATGAAGAAAAAAGTGGAAAAAAATTAGCATATGATATTTCTAGGGCCTTTTGAATGGGATAACATGTTCCCTTTTTGTTAATGGAGGAGTTTCTGGTATCAGGTACGATGGTTCGGTTTGCTTTCACCTTAATTCCACATTATCACACAAGGCTCTATACCCCATCTGCAGCAATGTACAGCCCTACTTCTGTGTTGGTTCTGTTCTTACAGGAGCAGAGCTGACAGAGTCACTGTGGTTGATGTTTTTACTGACGACATGAACCTCATACAACCACACTTCAAAATACTCACCTATCCCTGTAAAGCTGCATTTTCACTCGCTGAAGCTCTTTGAAAGTTTTTCACCCACAGCAGAGCCAGCGTGAACATGTGCAGACCGAGCACTCTGCTCACTCACACAAAGGTAGACCGTAGTGATTAAAGGGGTCTAGAGGCCACAGCTAGGCTGTTAGAGGTCTGTGGTGAGTGGCATGCCGCAGTGTTGGACCAAACCAACTACACACACACACACACACACACAAGTGCAGATACTGTGGTGCTTCCTAAAATAAAGAATTTTAAAAAAGTGCTTTTGTTGTTCTGGGTTAAATGGAAAAAGGCTGAAAAACACTCACTGCTCTTGATTCATACTCAGAACATGAGCTTCATTCGTCCAACAAGTTATTTATGTAATCCCATCTTCAGATGTAGTTATTCAGGTTATGTTTGCGTTTTCCTTGTTTTTCAGCGCCTGATTTTCTTTTTAACAAAAGACAACAAACAGTATTACAGGCTCTATATGCCGGCACCTGTGTTTTATCTGGGGACAACTTTTCAAGGTTTCAATCAGTTAGATGAAGAGGCAGTGTAATACAGGTTTTGATATCACTCTAATAGAAAACTTGCCTTTTTAAAACCACGTTTCACAGACAGATGACTTCTATCTCCTTCAGTGCTCCCAGCAGGGTCTTGAGGTGGTGGTAGGATCCTGAAGCTGTTTTACATTTCCTGAAGCGACTGACTGCAGAGTCCTGGCAGTGACTTGATGTGTTACTGGAATATCCAGTAGTTAACAAATTAAGCATCTGCTTTCAATAAAACGTGAGCTACTATCGGCTAATTGCTGAGCAACAAACACGTCACACACAAAAACATTTAATTTTAACAGCTGGTGCTGCTTTAGATTAAAGAAATTACACTATAAAAACACTCAGTCATAGACGCTCACATTTACTCTGGAATAATCACTTTAGTGAGCCTGTTGCTCATCCAAACTGCTGTGCCTCATTTTCCCATCTCTCTCCCTCTTTATTTCCTTTAACCCGTTCATCTTCTTGTAAACTCTTACTCATTTCTGAGCTGAATAAACGCTTCGATCACTATTCAGGAAAACATTTGTAATCCAGCTCCACACGTTTGTGTGTGTGTGTGTGTGTGTGTGTGTGTGTGTGCCAGCATCACAAAGCACAATAACAGCATCTGATCAGTGATTCATCAGATCGTCAGGACTCCTCTCAGGGGGGTGCATCTGGTTTACAGCGACCTCTACAGGTCTGAGGTGACACTGCAGCAAAGATTGTCAACATGGACGAGTGAAAACTCGAACTGAAACATGTTTGAATGTATTCCTCACATCCATACTGTGTTTATCATGTTCAAGGAAGTACAGCAAACAAAATTATGAGATTTTTGGAGATAAAAAAACCACTAAATATATGAAACAATAGATCTAAAAGGTTAACATGGATATCTGAAGGGGTGTAAATGACCACAAATTAGGAATGATTTTACTCAGTGATAGCAACTAAAGAGCTTGAGATGAATCAGCCAAACAGTGTTTTTTATAGATGATGAAAAGGAAAGCTTGTTTTTGTCATCCTTTACAAATTAATTTTTTGGTAACAAAGGCTTAAAATTAAAAAATGACATTGTTACAAACTTGACAATTGTTTCAGAACAGGGGCATGAAATATGACTTTAGTTTTGCTTCTGTTATTTGAGTAGGGATGGATCATTTTGTGGTTTTTATTAACTTTTAAAAAGCTGAATGGTGCTGGTAGCTCACTGGGTTATGTCTCTGCAGCTCATGTATGAGGCTCCTGCATTGATGCTGCTGGTCCAGGTTTGATTCTGCCTGTGCTCTTGCCCCCTTCCTGACTCTCTTCTGTCATTAAAGAAGGCAAAAGGCCACGACTTCATTAAACTTTTTTGTCATAATGGAGAAATTACTTTTGATGGGTTTATTTCTTAAAACAGTATTTTGGCTGGGATGAGCAACTTTGGTGACAAAGCAGGCCACAAAAATACTTTTCTCAAAGCTAGAGGGCCAGATTGTTCAAAACTGTGGGAATTTTTTGACAAGATTGTTTATGATTTAACAAAAAATGGTATGTTGGGACACAACATTTCAATTTTGTTGGCTTAAATTGAAGCTAAACTTTGGAACAAAATCTGTTTAAGATCCTATTTTAGTGCAGTGATAAAAATATTTGCCTCTTCTTGACTGTCATTTAGTACTCTTTATTGTTCACTTGTATATATATAAATTCTTTATAAATAGTGTTTTATTGACAGATAAGGAAAAATGCATTTATAGATTCATTACCAAATATATTCCAAATCTAAGAATTTTGAGATTACCCACAATAGAAATACTGGCTGGAAATGTGGACAAACTTAGATTTACCTCAGTCTGATGGTTTGTATTTTTATAAAAACAATTGTAGAAATTATAAATTTACATTTTTTTCTTAATATTTACAAAGAAGAATAAAGCATCTTTGCATTGGTTATAATTTTGCGCTATACAAATAAAGAGTGATTGATTAATATGATGCAAATGGTTTTGTACAATTTAGAACGTGTGAACGATATTTCTTGCAATATACAGTTTGTATATTGTGTTATTCTGAGTTAACTATCCGCTTTATCTGGAGAAGCAGTGTTGAATATTAGTATCTCATGTAGTGCAATAAATATTCATAGTTGTCTCTTTTGTTTAACTTTTACAGTCATTGTGGTAAAGTTCACAATATGCATCAGTTCTTGTAAAACTCTTGACTTTATTGCTTTGAAAATTTTTTTTTTTTACTTTCGTTTTCCTGGATACATTGTGAGGGTGAAGCTTTAAATAACTGATGTGAGGTTGTCTGACTTTAGATGTGTTTATCTGTTTCTGAATGTGCAGAATCTTTTTATGTCTTCATTTTGTAAAAGTAAAAGTCACTCCTCTTAAAGATCGAACAGTCTTGTTTCAGTTTTTGCGTGCTCATATCACTGCTGCAGACGTGATCTTTTGCATAATCTGCCCTGAGTTTGCACACATCGGCGCCTGCTCTTGCTTCTCTTTTTAAACCTATCTTGTATCTATATTTGCACTCTGCAGGCAACAGGGCGGATGTTCACACGGGAAGAAGAAAACAACTCAGAGCGGTAGAAAACAGCAGAGACGAGTCACTCTGAGCCCATTGTGAGCTCTGACAGTTATATGATTCAAACTGAAAGGCACACAAAAAAACAACACAACAGAGAGACAGACAGCACGTCTCCCTGTCTGCTGCCCCTCAAATAAATTCTGCTGTTGTTTTTTCTCTGATACAGCTACTGGAACAATCAAATATATTGACCTACACACACACAAAGAGATAAGTCTTGAATCCTCTTCAACTGGTCCGATATGCAACATAATCTGGTCACATACTGGCTCCACCGTAGACGCACACATATTCACGTTTAAAGAATACCTCCATATTCAAACACACACTCATATGAAGCACACAAATGCACAAACTCTGCGTCTGCCGGTCTAGGCCGATTGATCCCGAGTGCGGTGCCACGGAGCTTTGAATCCAATGCTGATAAGACGCACCGACACACACAGCACAGACTCATAGACTCCATCCTGCGCTGTAGTTGCATTTTTTAATCATTTATATTTTTAAACTGCAATGCTGCAGGGAGGCAGGACGACAAACTCCATTTACATTCAGTTTCCTCTTGTTCTTCTTCAGATTAGAAAATCACCAAACCAGTTTAGGCTCCTGTTTGGTGGTCTTAATACTGGATCACTCCTGCTGTGATTGTAACGTGAGCTTCTTTAAGGAGGTCATTAGCTGCCTGGTGATGATATTAGACACGCTGTTATAGTAAATTAAACCTTCTCCTTTGGGTAACACTCCTATTGATGATTAGCAAGGGTGCTAATTTGTTTCCTTTGCTGCTTCTTGACTTTTGAAAGTGTTTCTTCTGACTTAGAAGCCCCTTCACAGTGGGAGCTGCACCAAGGCCCTGCCACCATCATGCCTCAAGAAGGTCCCCCAGATTCAGCAAGGATGTTTTATTTGCATCAGTTCACAGGCTCATGAAGAGGGAGCCATTTAAAATTGTCCCCACTTTCCCTGGTGGAGTTTGGACTGGTCTGGGACTGGACCATGGTGTGGTGGTTTATCTGGTGCATAGAATTCAGCCAGACGGATTTCAGTGTGTCTAACGCCCCGTTTACACAACGACATGGTCACCATTGTTTTCAAAACCAATCCGCATTCATGGGAACAACTGAAAATGTTGTAGTGTGTATGCCAGGCCAGTAGTTGGTGATGTAGGTGTGTAGTGAAACAGCGGTGTTACAACATGCATACGCTTTCTTGTTCGTGTTTCTTGTCTGGATAAAAAAATGAGCACATTAAGGAGCACACATGTTGCTCAGTAGACGGTCGAAGTTGTTGTTGTTCCTGGATGCGCGTGCAGCCTTCATGTGAAAGAGTACTGCGCATGCACCGCTCGTCATCGTTTTCCCTGTTTCCTGTTTACACAGAGATGGACACCAACACGTTTTCAAAACTTTTCACTCTGGACCCTGCTTTCAAGAGTTTGCAGATTCAGGCACTCCAGGCGCCGCTCTCACGTAAACTGAAGGCGCAAATGCAACGAAAACTCTCTGTTTTCAGTTGTTTTCTTTGTCGTGTAAATGGGGCCTTGTACACATAATTTTTGATGCTTTTGTCCCATTTTGAGCTTGAACAAGCTTGTACAGAGACCTTTTCTGTTAATTGAAGATTCACCTGGGCTCTCTTTCCTTTTAAAGTTCAGCTTTTTGTTAGTTACATTCTTTGGTTGCCTTCTCTCGCCTTTTTAGCTGCATGTTTTTGTAATTTTCCAAGGTGCCCCAAAGTATGTCACAGTTTGCCTCTTGAGCAAACTTTGGTCAGTTGTGTTTGGAGGCTCATTAACTGTCATAAGTAAGTTTTTTACTTTTGGGAGCCTGTGATGATTCAGACTATTCAACTGAGTGATTGACCTCTTTCATTTCTAAAACATTTAATCACTGATAACACACAGATTCTATCTTGCAAGTTACAGCGGCTGGCAAGAGTGTTCTTGAATGCACCACAATTTGTCTTCAAATGTGACAAAAAGTGATCTCCACACAGAGGAGAGAGACTGATGGCATCACTCTGCTCCCCCCCTGAGACAACTGAAACCCTTTTAAAGCTTGTCTTTCTCTCTTTTCGTCCCTCCATCATTGCTTTCTCCTGTTTTCACTCTTCTCTATCTCTCCCTCTCTCTGTCACCCTATCAGGCAGGGCAGGCTCTGCAGTCAATAGGGCCATTAGTAAATAACAGATACATAATTTATTAAATATCCTTAGATACATATTTCAGCATCAGATTACCAGGCAGGGGGAGGGGGTGATGGAGTAACGGGAGGAGAAGGAGGGATGAAACAACCTAGATATTCAAATTTAACACATTCGATCAAACATGTTGTTTGCAGCTGGATCGCTGAACCGTTTGAAGCAGACATCCTGTATACCTGTCAACGCACACGCTTATTCATGTACCTGCGTCATCCCCCGGATGACGCCTACACTCGCACCATTTGCAGAAGTAGAAGTTTCACACAGAACGGCTGCTGCTCACCACAACCACAAAATTAACCATAACACTCACACAGAAACACACAAACCTGCACACTTCCTCCAGGCTGTGAGAAGTGGTGTGTGAATGAGGAACAAAAGATGCATCTGCGTCTGACAATATAAAGAAATCAAATTTAGGGTTTGTGACCACAATCTGATACTTTATGTTGTCAAGCTTTTAGTCTAACAAACTATATCATCATGCAGTTATTTTGTTATGCAGCACAGTGAAGGCCGCAGAGTGGCTTGTCTTAAAATCAGGTCTATTAAAGCCAACATGCAACCCAGAACTGTCTTTTTCAAAAGGCTTTCGTTTTCTTCATCTCTGAGTTTCCCAGTTCAGGAAGTCAATGCAAAGATTACAGCAGAGAGAGCTCTCTTGATGTGATGTGTGCAGGGTAGGAAGTTAACACCCACCAAGTGCCAAATGCATCCAAAAGTCACAGAGTCACAGGGTTATGTGCCTATGGGGCCAACAGTTAGGTGTAGATACATGATGAGTAAATGCATTTTCCGCCATTTCTTTAAGTCTTAATCTGACAAAATGATCCATCCATCCATTATCTATACTGCTCATCACTTTGGGTTGGCGGGGGCTGGAGCCCATCCCAGCTGACATTTAGTAAAAGGCGGGGAACACCCTGAACCGGTCCCCAGCCAATCACAGGGATACCTAGTGAGACAGCTGTTCACACTCACACCAACACTTAAGGGCAATTTAGAGTCACCAGTTAACCAAATGAGCATGTTTTTGGTCTGTGGGAGGAAGCCAGAGTGTCCAGAGAGATCCCCTGTATGCATGGGGAGAGCATGCAAATTCCACACAGGAAGGCCTCAACCAACACGGGATTTGAACCAACAGCTTTCTTATTGTGGGGCATGTGCTCTACCTGCTGCACCACCTAGACAAAATGATACAATATGCAACAGATAAAACCAAATTTAATCAGTTAAAGGCTCTGAAACAAATAAAATGACACAAGACCTTCATATTCAGGCAGGTAAAAAAGTGCTCAGTCCACCTGCTGCCTCAGTTTGTGAGTCAAAATTTCAGTTTTCGATCCTGGATGTAAGAGACATGAAAGGGGACCACTCTCAGAAAGTACTCGTGGTTTTTTGTGGCTTATCTGCTTTGATTTTTTACAGGAACACGAGTTATGCATGTAAAGAGGGCGTGACTGATATGACTGCAAGCCAGCGTGCTGTAACTTTCTGACAGAAGGCTTAAGACATGCTTGAACTTCACCTCTTTGTCCGTCTCTAGGTTGACCAGGAGCCAGATGGAGACAGCGTCTTGTTTGGCTTCGGTGACCATATTGCAGACTTCACTCAGTACTTTCCAAACTCAATGGTAAGATCCTGAATCTACTACTGTGAATCCTAATGAGAGGGCTGTGGGCACTGCTGACACATAGAAAGCTGTTCATGGGTATTTGTGAGTAAAACAGAATATCTCCAACTGTCGGCATCTTTAGTGTAGACAAACAGTTATGAAAATAACAGATAACAGTGAGGTTCAATTTTATTTAAACTCTCATTTCAGTTAATTAAAGGACTTTAAACTCCCTGAAAATTAAAATCAGCCTCGATGCTCCATTTTAAGATCTAAACTTGTTGTATATCATCGTATTTAAAAGCTGCGTTTTTTAAATCACTACAGTCTTTGCTATTCCATTGAGACTTGACCTTTGTTGTGTGCTTTGGATTTAAGAAATACCTTTAAAACTATTCCTGTAACATCCACTTCCACAAGAGAAAATGGATCATCCTTCAGTTTTCAACTGACCAACAAACCAGACTGTAACACCAGAGTAATTTGTGGTGTTATATCAGTCATAAAGTTGCATATTGTTTTAAGTTGTGTAAAACATGTGACCGTAAGAGTTATCTAAATTGTAAAAATTGTAAAGAAAAAATTAAGTTTAGTTACAAAACTTGTAAAACTTGTC
This sequence comes from Cetoscarus ocellatus, assembly GCA_037902135.1. NCBI lineage: Eukaryota > Metazoa > Chordata > Actinopteri > Labriformes > Labridae > Cetoscarus > Cetoscarus ocellatus. The sequence goes on along the minus strand of JBAMNC010001073.1, from coordinate 2,127,477 downwards.
CAGGTCCTCATAAAGATAGATTATGAAGAATATTTCTTGGATCACTGCTCACACCTCTGCATCTCTCTGACTTCCACTACACATCACACATTTTCTCCCTCACATACTAATATGTGAATATTTATTCATATTTGATGCCACTTTGGATAAAAATCAATCAGGTAATCAAGATGTCGCTGTGAAATCTTCACTCTTCTGGTGTTTTGCATATTCACCTCCGCTCACATCATTAAAAAGGCATCCATCGACGCCACCGCCGCCGACTCGCCTTTAATTAGTTTGAGCAAACATATCGAGCTGCACCACACACACACTAACACACACACTTTAACGTCTGCACTAAGATAACGCTGATTCAGTATAATTTTCATAAACATTTAGAGGGAAAACTGCAGCGATTTGTTGGACAACAGCTGACAGTTAGCTGATGTGTTGCATTCTGGGAGATTTCTGGCCTCTTGTGAGAATAAAGAATTCACAGGGGTGAACTGAGGTTAAAAGTTTGACTTACATGAAAATGAAACAATTTAAAATCTAATAAATGAACAATCTTTTGACTTTTGTGTTGGTAATTCTGGTAGAACTTGTACTGCTGAGTTCGTCGTCTTTGCTCTTGTTGGCTGAATTTGACGTAAATGCTTCAAAGAGGAAAAGTTTGAGATTTTACCTGAAAATACCTAAAATATTTAATCACCTGTTTGAATATTGCACTATTTTCTTGTATTTAAAATAACACCTGTCCTCACACTGTGTCACTCTTATCATTCTGGTAGCATTTGTCTTGCCTAAAGTAATAAGTTGTGTATGAACAAGAGAGGTTTGTACATTAAGTAGTTCAATGAATTTTTTATCAAATTTGATTGCAATTATGTGACATGTTCTTTACTTTTGAAGCTATTTGGTTGTCTTAAGTGGCAAAAATAGAAATGATCATTTGTTTTCATGTTCAGAGAGACACAGGAGTGTTCAGGAAATGTTTAGAGATAAGTTTAGCAGAGTGTATAAAATGGTTCATCATAAAAAAAAAACAGTAAAGATGAGGTCCAAAATGTGCATGATTGGTCTTGGTGGTGGGGCCAGCAGTGTTGCTTTTCATGGGGCCCACAATTCCTGGTTGCGCCCCTGGCCGTGTAAATAGTGTCTATTGTAGTGAGTATATGCTGAGGTTTGTGATATGTCACTTTGAAGACTGTACTTGGTTAATAGAGCTGTGTTAAAAAAATGACATTACCAGGCTACAGTAAAAATGCATTAACACAGCAGCTGTGCATTTTTGTGACAAATTATGAATTTTTTGAGGACTCATCCTTTCTGTTGAGTGAAATGTCTGAATATCAGCTGCTTATATTAAGATAACATCAGAGAAAGTAATCACAAATGCAGCGATTCCCGACTAACAGTCCCTCTGACAGTAAAACATCAAATCAGCTCACATTAGAGGAGCAAACAGAAGAGGCAAATGGCCTCCACGCTGATGGATTTTGAATACAGTGTAACATCACGGGGCACTTTGAGACTCTAATGTACATAATGTGTGAATTTCCTCCGTTTGAGTGTCTCTGCTTTTCCTGGGTGACGGAAATGTGTGTGTGTTGAACTGCGTACGAGTGTGTAAGTGCCTTTGAAGCGGCTCGTTCGGCCTCCAGCTGCTGATGGAAAACCTCTCATGTGTCGAAATGACCGCATCACCTCTCACTGCTGCCCACACGCACACGCCCTAACGCACACACACACTCGCACACGCACACATTCCCTTGCGCCTTACCGCTCCCACAAAGCCACAATGCATCTTGGGAACCATTAAGGAAACCAGAGACCACCGCAGTGGGCAAAGGACACAAACAGAGGGAGAGGGGAGTAGGGCGAGCCAGATAGAGATGGATGATAGAGGGAGAGAGAGAGAGAGGAGGTGAGGCTGAGGCAGACTGATCATTTCTGTGGATTTCTTCATTATGATGGTGATGTATGTGTTATTATGTATGAGAGACCACTGTGGGGATTTGGTTAGAGGCCAGACTGAGGCCTACATGCTTCCCTTCACTAAGTTTAAGTCTGCAGCTTGTAAAGGCTGCATCGTCACTCGCTGTAAGAACATGGAGCTGCCACCTCCTGGGCCCACCACCTGCAGGGATGGGCGTGGGAGTCAGATGCATCAGCAGGTGAAGGCTGTGGCGTTGGCGTGCTGATCCCTGCTGCTTTTGACTGATTTCCATCTGAAGAGTGAAACTGAGACGTCTGTAGTCTTGCAAGCATTTGCAGGACCACTGAGCTACACGGCAAAGCTCTTAATCTACCAGTCAGTCTATTTTTTAACTCTTATCTACGGCCAAAAACTTTGGGAAGAGACCAAAAGAGTGAGATCATGCAGCTGAAACAAGTATCCTCTGAAGTGTCGCCAAACTCGTGCTTAGAGATAGAGTTAGGGGCTTGGACATCCACAGAGAGCTGCTGCTCCACAACAACAGAAGCAGGTTGAATCTGCTCAACTCAGCTTGACTTAACTCAGCTTGACTTGGTTTTTCTATTTGGGATTTTACTCGTCTGGCACAGGTTTCTGTATCCCCTCCAGCAGGGTCCCAATTGAGTTAAGGCTGAGACTAAAGGTGATATAAAGACCCTGCTGACCTCTGAATCTTCAGAGTATCGCAAGGAGTTGAGCTCTGGGATGCTGTATGACTTCCCAAACTCTCCTCTCCTTGAATAGCATGTTGTTTGCTGCTTGCAATTGTCTGTGGATCAAAGTTGATCTCCTGACTGTTACAACAAGCCGCAGAGTGGCTGGCTACTCTATCGCCTCTGTTTCTTCCTTTGTTGTTGGGAGGGTGCCACCATCAATTCGTCAATCCTCCCTATGACAGCCCTTAAAGAGGTACTGGTAAGGTCTTTGTTGTAACAGAAAATGGAGCAGGAAGTATCCAAACTGTGCTGAATGTTGCCTAGTTGAGCAGATGGGGCATAAGGAAAAGCACCATAAGTGGTTCAGGCAAGATCAGGATGCTTCCTGGTCTCCTGCCTGTCGTGGTCTTCTGCACGTCCAAATGGGAACCCCCAGGGTAGACCTTAAAGTGACTGGAGGGATAATGTGGCCTCAGAATCCCCTCAGAGAGCATCACAAAGGAGAGGTACATCATGGTCAACTTGTGCAGAGGCTTTTTGGGCTCTTTCACTACATATCAGCTAAACTCGGCTCAACTTTACTCAGTTGTTTTGGTTTTCCATTAGAGATCATACTTAGTACCTGGCACAGTTGGAGTCATGTCACCTGCAGACCAGAGACAATACGTATCAAGGTGACATTGCTGACCTCTGAACTGTCCGAGTGTTGCCATAAGTCGAGAGTATTGACACGTAAATGAAACACCCCCTGTTGTCAGCTCTGGTATAGCATGTCGTTTTGCTGTTTGCAGCCGTCTTTAGAACAAAATTCATCTCTTGATCCTGCAAAAAGCCACACGAGGCAGGCAGCTTCATCACCTTTGTTTCCTCTGTTATTGAATAATGTGAATATCTATTTAATAAGCGTAAAGGCATGGATGAAAAGCTAAAAAAATCCTCAAACACTGGGCTGGACAAAAAAAAGAGAAGAATAGGATCCCAGTTGTAGTTAGAGTGTGACAGTGATGCAGAGGGACAGCTCACTGATCGTCCCGTGTGATGCTGCTGATATCGACACCAGCTGAACCCGAGAGGCTGAGCTTTAATGCTAACCGCTGCACTCTGCTCGAGCATCAATCACACACACGCACTCACAGGCACGCAGAAAAAGACAGGAATGTTTGCTTTACACAATTATCTCACCAAACAGCCTGTCCCCACTTTAACTCCCATTCTTATGATTTCTGTTTTTTCCAATGGTCTCAGTTTGTCACCTGAACTCACCTCCTCTTCCTCTTTCATCTTCCCTCCTCCGTTTCTTCTTGTTATCTCCATTCTGACCTCACTCTCCCTCTGTTCTCCCCCTCTCATCACTCATTTTGTCACCTCTCTTACATCATTTTATCCTCCTTTGTTTCCCTCACTCTCTGCTCACTGATGTGACTTGATCTCAGTGGATTGAGTGTCGTTTCTCTGCTGTAATTAAAGTCCAGTTTGCTGTGATCCACTCTGGTGTCTGATGACAAGACCACAGAGATTGTTAACCCCCTTTTATTTTTAATTTTTTGTTTCTCATTTTTTCTTTCTTCCCTCTTACTCTTTTCTTTTAAATTCACCTTTATGTTACTTCCCTCTCCTCCTCCCTGCCTGTTCTTTTAGGTTTTTCTTCTCCAAGTTTTTAAGTGCTGTCAAATGAAGGAAGTGTTTCCACTGTTTTGATTTTAGAATCAAATGAATGAAAGAAAATTAACTAAATGATCTTGTTTTTTCTTAAATATTCTAATTCCTACTGCACAACTTTGCACTATAGATGTTTAAAACACACGAATCCTTCTTGTGATCCAGGTAGAGACAGCTTTGAGGGATGCACTTATTGAAAACATACTTTCAGACTTTATTATCCTCTGAGTAAAAATGAATTCTTTCTCTCTTCTTCACTACTTATTGTGGCATCCTGTTTATAGGAGACACATCAAGCTCTCCCCAGTCTTCCTGATTCCTATTGGCTGTCCCATGTTGCTGACTCGGCCTTTAAAATGACTAATCTGTAGAGTTTGGATTATAGATCTGGTCAGGCAGAGGCTTCCTCTGATCGGTCTAATTATAGTGGGTCGCCACGGCGATATGATAGCCAGGAAGTATCGTCTCCCCCTTACTCCGACTGAATGAGCACGTGGTCTGGTTTCACCTGATGAAGGCGGATTGATGAACAGGTTCTGATTACATTACTCGCAGCACAGCAGGAATAAAACACAAAATAATCCTTTAATAATGAACGTTTTAATGTTGTCATAATTATAAGTCGTACATAAATGTCTCTGGATGCATTTAAACCACTTTAAGTGTTTGGACAATCTTCATTATTTGATTATGCTGATGGATCATTTTTGTATTTGTGAGTCATTTTCCAGAAAATAATACACTCTGGGCAAGAGTTTAATACACTTAAAGTCCCGGTCTGTGAGGGAGGGGGGACTCTGCTCGGCTTTAATCCCTCTGTAAAGAGATCAGAGCTGCATCCTGAGGGGGGACGACTGTCCCTGTTATTGTTGGAGAATTAGAGAGAAAGTGAAGGGCGAACAGGACAGGAGTGACAGAGGGAGTCCTTCAGTCTCCAAACAGCCTTTATACAATTATACATACAGTAAACCTTTAAGAAGCAAACTGGAAATCTTGTTACTGTACTTTACATTCTGAAATTACCTGAGAATATTTTGAAATTCCTACATATTTGTCAGAAAAATCTGCATCTGATATCCTGTTGTAACTTCTGAAAGGAGAGAAGGGGCAGTGATGCTGAAACTTACCTGTTTTCTTTCTTTGCATGGTTGAATATGTTTTCTAGCTCGTCCCTGAGATATATATATTTTTTTTTTTTTTTTTTTTTGGAGTATTGCATCAAGACAATTATTCATATATCCATATCAATTTCAGGTCAAAGAGCAATAATATAGTGTGCATCGTTACTAACATTTCTCCATCTTGTTAAACTTCAATTTACAAGTAATTTCCTCGCTTTCCATACGTCTTCACTACCGAGTTCTCGCTCTCTGCCAGAGTCCTTGTTCCAATCTCCTCTCATGGTCCATCTCTGATGCAGCACCTTTTTTTCCCCTCAGACCTCCCAACAAGATCAAAATTAAAACATTTCAATTACATTTACTTATATCCGTGCTTAGGGGGTCCTGGGACAGTCTTTTTTTGTGAAACATTGAAAACAGGATGTATCTGACAAAAAACAGAAGAGAGAGTTTGCACCTCAGCAGGAGGGTGAACCGAGGAGCTCTGAGATAAGTTTGAGCAATGCTGTTGTAGTATAGTAGACAACCTTTAATCTCATTTGCATTGTGGGGTGAGGGGGGGACTCCCTGAGATAATTTTAAAAGCAAATGATGTTTGAAGTGTCTTTTATAACCCCATGATTATGGGAGAATTATAAATCAACATCTAAAATAATGATATATAATGAGAAATAGACGTCTAAATACAAATGAACCAAGATCTTTGAACCCTGGGACTTCTCTTCAATTCATCTCACTTGAAATGTTGGTGTTGTTATGAAGGTCAAAGTCAAATACCATAAACATTCTTTAGATTAAGGCGCTGTTATTGCCAGAGAATATCTTTCTATAGAGCCCTGTGATTTATTTGAGGTAGTATAACAGGTCAGCAGAGCACTGCTGCAGTTTGATCTCAGCAAGAATGAGAGTGACCACAGTTCAGCTCCTCTTCACTGCAAACATGAAAAACATCAGATCAGATACAAAATATTAAATAAAAAGATCATTTTAGATCTTTCCTCTTTTATTGATTCTTGTGTGTGTTTTTGGGAAGCAGCAGGTACACCTTTTTTTGACCTGTAAGTTTACAGTTATCGGGGGTTGTTTAAGGGAAAGGGCTCCATGGGGAGCATGAACGGACTGCTGTATAATAATATCAGTTTCATCTGGAGGGAAACATGAGCAGAAATCTTTAAGAGACAGAGAGGGTCCACATAGATCTCCAGGGCCGCTTCTCAATCAGCTCTGTACAGCCGTGATACCCTACGCTTTGCTTCTTTATTCTTCCAATCCCTGGTGAATATTACAGTCTAAGTGTGTGCACACATTGGTAAAAGTATCAGAGTGTGAGCTAAAAAAGGAAATTTGTTTGTTAACAAGGATCCTGATATTTAGGGAAACAGAAGTGATTCGTTGATGTTTGTGTGTGGCCTCAACGACCTGCTCACTCTTTTAATAACTCCTAATTAAACTGCATAACGAATGAGGATTTCTTCTGATCCTCCACATGAATTAAGTGATGATCAAAAAGTTCTTCTGTTTAGAAATTAAAATAATACTTTAAACATTTAATCTAAAATGGCTTTAAATAGACTAACACATTTATACCTTCTCTTACTGATTGAAGTCCCTTTTGCTCACGCTTTAATAACTAAAAAAAAGCCTAAAAGAGCAATGTCACTGACATCGCACATCCTGAACATAGATGACTGCATGCGCATTTGTGATATTAAAACCATATATTTTGCAGCCGAAATATGTGAATATGTCGGATAGATTTCACAAGTTCATTTAAGCAACAGGCCCTCCAAAGTGTTTGGGCTGGCAAAACCTTTCTTTTTTCATATACGTGTTTATATATATATTTTATTTTGAAGTTTTTCACAAAAACAAAGAATTAAAGACAATTACAGTGATAGTAGGAATGATGTCAATGAAATTTAAAAGAAAGAAAAACATAACTATAATCATAATAATAGTATAAATAAAGTAGAAACACAAAAATAATAAGGCAAAACCTTTCAAAGTCTTTTCCAGAAGCTGATTAGACGATCATTCTGTCAATCACAGTCACTGTGGGCCAATCAAATGATGTAGTGGGCGGGCACTGCTGCTAAAATGAATTCTTGCAGAAACTTGTAAGCAGAGGAACAAAAAGAGAAATCTAGAGAGGCTTTTTGTGTTCTTTATGTGAATAGGAAATGTTATTGAGTTATGATAAAACTATAGCAGTAGCATCCATGCTACCGTGTTCTTGAGCAACAATTGTTTACATGTGTAACAGACTTAAAGTCATTCCAGCTTGATGAAGATGAAACTGTCTGATTTTAGACATAGAACCAGGTGGATCAAGCTGCTCTTTAAGGTTACTGTCATAATGAACTGTCACTCGACACACAAGGAGTCCAAACTTAGAAGTGATGGCAGAGAAACGAAGTCGTAACCTATTAAAGGTGGCAAAGATGAACCTAAATGACAGTCCTTGATGTACAGGTCTGTGTTTGAATGGTTCAATCGATTTGATCTTGGAAGTTGGACTGTCTGAGTGGCAAATCAGATACATCCCTGGGAATGCCCCTTTTGGTTGGAATTTCTAATTGAAAAGTCAGACAATCTTCAGGAACCCAGACTTTACCAGCTCGTAACACGTGTGACTGACATGTGACGTAATTCTCACTTCTGAGTTCCGAGGTCGGGAGGCACCAGAACTCCCTATCGGCATCCTTTTGGTACAGGCCACTGTATTATCTATAAAGCCGAAAGGCCGGAAAACTAAGGAAACAAACACAATTAAGCATTAAATTCATGCATTTTGTGCATATTTACATCTAATTTGAAGGTTTTAGCATCATCTGCATGATCCCTCCTTTTCTCATGACCCCCACCTTGATCTTTTTTGTAGCCCGGACAAACCAGGATCCCTCAGTGAGTGTGTGCGAGTTTCCTCCCCTCTCCTCAGCTCTCCTGTTGCTGTTTTGGCATCTGGCTGCTGTTATTTGTTTGTGTTTGCCTGTAGTCGGTTCCGCTGGGCCGCCTTTCCTCCAACGTGTCACGACCAAACGTCGAAGCAAGAGCTAAAGGGAGGCCTCGCGGGGTCTGAGAGTGCACGTGTGCATGTGCGAGTTTCATTGTGTCTTTTAACAATGTGTGTATGGAAAGCAGAGGGGGCTGGTGTGTGTGCAGGCTCAAGGTCTGCCTGTATTTAGTTTTGTGTGTGTTTCTAAATGCCTGCTCAGAGTCAGTGTACGGTGTGTGTGTTGCAGCACAGGTTCCCCAGGGCTTAGCGCAGTAAAAGTGCTGCATGGCAGGTAAATAAACACGCACACACAAACACACCAGGCCCTGTCTGCAAACTAGCCGGGTGAAACCAAACCAGTGTGGGCTAACAGGAGGGGGATGTGTGATTTAGTTTGAAGCAGAGGGCTAGCTGTGATGTGAGCTCACGCCAACAGAAAACACTCTGATAGGAGACTGTTCGGTGTAATTGAAGGCAATTAGAGTCATTCATTAGTGATGTTAAAACACAAGTACACACATCACTTCACAATGTTCCAAAAACAAAAGTTTAGCCGACTGGCACACAGACATGCCTGTAGCTTAAACTTCTGAAACTGCTTTATCGCTCTTAATCTTAAAATCTGAGAAAAACTAGAAGTACTGCCTGCAGATCTTCAAGTCTGAAAGGTCTACAGTTAACGTTGACCCCACTTTATTCATAGGTGTTTACATGCTATGAAGTTTAACCCCTTAAAGCCTGAAAACACAAATTATAGCCGGAAAATTCAAATTTTTGGGGCTGAAATGTTTATTTCACTTTTTACTGAAATCCAAAAAATCAAAATTTCCTTAAAATTTAACTTGTATATATTCTTGTACCTCATTTGATACATTAGGTGTTTTTGGCAACCGATAATCCACTTGAGGACATTTTTATCCTTTATCTGATTGTATTCAGATGTTTTTTTTTAGTAATTTGTTGATCATATTGATTAGATAGAGGTGTCATAAAAGTATGTATCAAATATGATACTACAGTCTTTAAGGGGTTAAGGGCACACAGGTGCAAACCCTACACCCTGGGGCTCCAGTGGCAAGAGACACCAACCCTTGTTATCTGCATTACCAACTGCTGTAACCGGCGACAGTGCCCCAGAAAGTCAGGTTGATCTCCTCAGCTACCAAACCAACTCCAGTGTACATTTTGATCCAGACTTGGACCAGCCACCCTCTGGTTTTGAACCAGCTCAGCCCTTCTGGACTGAGCTGGTGTGGGTGCATGTAGTGTCATCAACCCAGGATTACGGAGGTAACGATGGTCTCTCAGAATCTGGATTTTATTCTGTTGTCTTTCATTTGTATTTATCTTTCAGTGGGACTTGAAATCCCAACTCCATTTATTTAGTCAAGGTTTGACATTCTCACAACATGGCAACCTTGACATCATGTTGAGTAAGAAAAGCTCTGACAGAATGTTATCAGGCCAAAACTTTGTGATTGCACCCCAGCTTTATCCACTGTTTGTCTAAAATTGTTCACACAATTTTCTTTTTTGTGGCATTTATTGCATTTGTGTTTCATTGTTGATTTGCTTTAAAGTTATGGCTTTAGGACCATTTTCAGCACCATGGACAGAGACACTGCTTCTTTGCGGTGGTGTTTATGGTCTGCATTTATTTTTGACAAAAGCTTTGTGCATTATTCCATACATTTGACATTTTGCAAGTTTTACTTCTTACCAATTTGATTACTTAGATTAATGTCCTTGAAAATATTTGTATATGTGTGTAAACAAAAGCTGGGTACTGTCTTGATTTTTCTGATTCCAGTTTAAAATTGTAAAAAAAAAAATGACTGGAAAAATATAGCTGTTAAATATTGAGACAGAAAATATATAACCAGAAATCTTAAAGCATTGTTGTTTCTGTGTAAATATAAATAATGTGTTTTTAATACATAATAGCTGCTGACAGCGGCTGAAAGGTTTAACACCTTCACAACAAATCATATCACTGCATAATAACATTTCTCTTTTCACTGCATTGAGGAATGTTAAATCAAAACCATCTTTTTGTATGAAATGTCTTTACTTCTCATGCTTTGATTATCTCTTAGTTAAGCAAACTTAAGCCTGCTGTCATGATCCTCCTCTATGATCTTTGTTCATATTCTGCATCATAAACAACTTGATCCTTTACCAGGGGAGGTTAAATTAGTCCATCAGGTGATCTAAGTAGCCTGTTTCTGCACTAGATAGTTTTCCTAATCCCCCTTGTAGTTGCTGTAGTTAAGCTGTCATGACGTCTCTCTGTTATGCACATATATAGAAATCAGCCTGTATGCAGATGATGCTCTGACCTTCACTCCGTTGTTAGAAAAGCTTCATCATTCGGTCTTTGGCATCGTGAAATTTCACATAATCATTCTGCTATTGTTCATTTTACAGAGGCTGATGTTTAATCAATTACAGACCGACTCATATTTTGAATGTTTTATTTGAAATGACATCAGAAAAAAATGGGCAGAGCTTTACACACAAAGAGTGGAGAGTCAAAGCAGCTGGAGCATTAAAACAATTATAACTGTAGCTGTGAGTGTGTGGCTCTCGCCCACAGTAACAGTGATTTCCTGTCAGCCGTCAGCATCACAACAGGATGAATCCTTGTTACTGACAGCGAGGAGTCACTCTCGTTTACAGTGAATGTCTGTCGTCGTTTTGTCTATAGCTCACAGACGGCCTCAGAGATGAATGCTGACCTGCACAGAAACACAGACAGAAAGGTCAATTAATGCCTCGTTTCTTTCGTTGCAGAGTGAACAACAGCGCCACAGAGCAAAAGGAAAAATACAGAGAAGAAGCAGAATGAGAGAAACAAATGGGAGAAACTCATGTCACTTAAAGGTCGGTGTGTTGCTGATAAAGACGTCTTGATTCAGTTTCAAAGCCAAGGTTAGGTTCAAAGGTTTCCAAAGATAAGCCCGAATAAAGTCCAACGCATTTATTAGAAACCGAGAACAAAGAGGGAAAAGATTGCAGAACTGGTGAGAGAAAAATGATAAGAAACAGAAGTTAGCAGAGAACTTATTGACTATTACCACCCCTGTTATCATATTGATTTATTAGAATACCACCTGAAGTGACAGCTTGTAAAATATTCATGATATAAACAGGAAAAAAATGACACTCAGTGTTTTTCCAAACTTTTTGTTTATAGCAATTCAATTAACCAGAAAGGCTTGAGTTCATGTAAATTAAGTTTAAAATAAATAGCAAATACCTGAAGTCTGTTATTATATTAAAACAAAGTGAATGTTGGGAAAAAAAAACCAAAAAAAAACCACTATATGCCAAAGTAAAGGGCTGTTCTTGACCAGTGTTTCCTGCAGGGCTTTAATTACATCTTAACAAGGTGCCCTCTGCACCTTAACTGGTGGAAAAATGTTTTTGTAAATGTATTTGTTAAATCAACATTTTGTGTTTTATAACTGTTAATCAGGACTCCACTTTGGCCCGAGGCTGCCCTGATTTTTGTCAGAACACTTTTTGTTGGGAGCAGGAACACAGTGAGCACAGTCTGGGCTCTAAAACTGACACAAAAAGTGTCAATTATGGACACAGGCCCTGACGTTTATACAAGAGTTGATAACTAACTTGTGGCTTTTCCTTCATTAGTGGGAGAAAACCAAAAAGGAGCAAAAAATGAGCCCATACTGATGTGGCTGTCAGAACACCAGGATTTAAAACTGTAAAGTGGCCACTTGTTAAACTCGTATTAAAACAATTTAGACAGCTGCATCTGTACCACTGCAACAATAATGGGTTAATGGGTGATAAATCGATTAAATCAATTGATTAAAATTTTTTTGTTCCCCCGCCATGATTCCTTCCAACAGAATCACAACAACGTGACAGTTGTTGCAGTTTGAAGATAAAAATACTGAAAGTTTTTACTGTTGTTATAATGGAAGGGCCCATTTCTAGACTTGAGTTTTTGTAAATAAATTAAAATAATTTAAGATTTCCTTGTTAAAGTTTTTCTAAAGAAGGACGGTTCAGTGTTTTACACTTTAACGTAGTGAAATTACAGCCTGCACTTCAATACTTAAAGGGGAATTCTGTTTACTTTTATAATATAAAGTATTTTGAACAAATTTAAGCAAAACTTGATCTGCATAAGTTCTGTCATTTGATTTTTTCTACTTTTTTCTACATTTAAGAAAAGCTGAATATCAAAAATTGAAATTTCAGATTTTATGTTTAGTCCCAGCTCTAATTTAATGTCATTTTTTTTCACATATAAAAATGACAGACAAATGTCTGCATTGAGGAATTCATAAGACTTTATTGGTACCAGTGCCATTAACGATTGTTAATATCCATACGATTCTCAATCGAGTCCTCCTGAGTGTCTGTGTGGACAGAAGTCGGCCCACATTGTTCTTTAATACAATATCAAACACATGACATAACTGATATTCAGTGTCCTGCTGCATAGATGAATGCTTCTGCAACTTAACAGTGTTTCCACTTCCTGAAAGTTTTTTTCTTTGTTTTCATTTCTGCTGACTGCCTCTGATGACATTTTTGATTTGCAAAGCATGCAAGAGGAAGGACTTGATAAGAAAACAGACTAATGATATCAAAGCCTTGAAGGAGTCGCTATCGATTCTCAACCGGAATCGGTTTTCCATGCCCATCCCAAGTCTACATGTTTTAATTTCACAAAATAGTTGAATACATCCTGGAACTTTACAAATGTTTTCATGCAATTAAGCCTGCAGGACTTTTCATACAGTTTTTTGAGGTATTGGTTTCTTTTCTACTGAACTCTCTCTATAAATCAGCAAACTTTATGTTTAGTTACGATGTTTTTTTACGATCTTATACCTGCAGTCTTCAGAATTACAACAGAAGCATCAAAGTTTTGAAGAATTTTGACAACCTTAAATGCAACTCGAGGCATCAGAATTAAAGTACAGGTTTTAACAGGAATATTATTGTGTCTGATCACTAAAACAAAATCATCAATTATCAATTATCCAGAGAGTTTGTCCTCGAATAAAAACAGGAGTATCCCCTGTTGTCTGCAGCCTCATTAACAAAACTCAGAAACTCACTTATTTGAAGTCTCTGCTGCTCTCTTTCATTTACACTCATTCAGCCGTATTGATCTGCGAGCTCTGATTCTCTGACTGCAGAATCACCGCCTGTGCATTTTCACACAGAAAGAACAAAGGAATGCAGAAAAGATGAGAGAAACTCGATCTGTTTGTCACCTTTCAGAGCAAGTGACCTCTTTGTGTTTGTGTGTGTGCGAGGGTCCCTCCAGCGGCTGTTTGTGTCGAGGGAAGGGAAACTTAAATCAGCAATTAAGGTAAATAATTAACAAGCTTAAGGATGTATTATTAATGAGACAGACGGCCTAATTGCCCTCTGCTTTAAACGGGCAGATAACACCTGAAGATGGATAGAGATAGATGGAGGAGGGGGGTTTGCAGGTGAAGATGGGAGGAAAAGGGAAGAAGAGTTTCATAAAGAAGCTCAAATAAAGAGACTTGCTTGTGAGAACAAAATGGCGGCCGGAGCCCTTCTGTTATTCTCTTCTTCTCTGCTCAGTGTGTATCGAGTTGCCCAGACAGCCGCCTTGTTAATTGCAGTGATCTTACAGTGCGAGTGTGTACGAGCTAACATCAGACCTTTTAACAGCATCCAGACTCTATTGGATTGAGATCAAGTTGACTACATTAACACTAAGCAACATCTCGATGCAGCAAAACACACGACTCCTTCAGGGTGAGCGGCCAAGACGAGGAGGCCTGTTAGTTTACAGTCGAACACACTCTTGGTGAATCACAGGCTGGATCAATTATCTTCTGAATTCATGACCAGCTTCTGCTATAATCAGAGCAGTTAAAGGTTGTCAGAATTATTCAGCACTTCATACTTTTTCATACCATGTTTTATAAATGATGCAAAAACAGTTAATTCTATTACATTCAGTGTAGCAATGAAAAGTACCAAAGCCTTAAAAAAATCTTCACTCATATATTTGAGCCAAAAGTTGTGCAAAAGGGAAAGAAAGAAAGGACTGTCTACAGGACGAAAACCTAAAAAAGGTGGGCCGTTTCCTAAAAAGACGTTAAAGTGATTATTCCACTGTTGATCATCAGAGTTTTCTCTCTATTTAGGGTTTGATTTTTGGCTTTTGTGCATCGATACTTTGAGAAACAAGACAAAACTTGGAAATTGGAAGGCACAAGAGGGAACTCATGCAAACCAATCTCTAGACCAACAGGTCCCACCCTCTTTTTTCTTGGAACTCCCTCCCTAGTTGTAAAGAATAATAAAACACCTTTGGGACCCACACAAGGAACAAATGATACCTTACTAGGTAAAGTCAACACCCATTTAAATTGTTTCATTGCTAAAATCAATACAAAATGGGCCTGTGTTCATGTCCATGCAAAGACAAGGGATGACCTGATCAAATTGTGTGGCCCCCAATCCCAGAACGAATTTAATTCATGTCAAACAAGTTAGACCAGCATTATTACTAAACTCATAAAAATATACAAATATTACTCAGAATGGTGTCTGTATATACTTATAGTGGCTTTTGCACTCTCATTATTTTGAAAATTAAAGTATTTCTGCACTGCTGGATCCAAATAGACCATAAAATTGAAAGTGCTCCATTTCAAGTCAATGATTTTCAGAAACAGTTTGCAGGTACAGAGAGAAAAATTGACCCATGACGGACAAATATCGCAGCATTCTGCCTTTGATATTTACAATTCACTATATTTCTGGATTTCATGTTTCTGTAAATACAGTAATAAGTAGATTTTTGTAGAAATCTGAGGATAATTGTTCCATATTTTGGAAGAACTTTGCATATTCAGCACATACCAGGAAGGCTGTACGATCTACCCTTTAACAAAAGTATAGTTCAGGAAAATGTGCAAAAAAAACTTCCATAGGAGTACATGAAGATTTACTTATTTAAATGCAAAACCATAACTAAACTACATTTTCTCTTTGTTTTTTTTTGTTTTTTTAAGTTTTGTGCTCTTCTAAGATTTTCTAATGCTGATTTTTAAGCAATAATAGAGTTTGTCCTCTTAAATTTATATTCACCCATTTTAAACAGGATTCTTTGAAAAGTCAGACCCCAGTAACTCACCTTCTCGTGTTGTTCAGTAGGAGAATTGGTGTGTGTGAGGCTGCAGAGAGGACTGAGTGTGTGTGTCCCAGCAGGGTCTTGTTAACCAGGTAATCCAGGTAACCTCTGGACTCGAGTCAAACCCGTGGACTCTGAGGAGCAGCGTCTAATCTTTACGATAGCGAGTGGAGACAGAGCAGAGATAGACGCAGATATGATGCAGTGTTGTAAGAGTGCAGAGATATCAGGAGCGTTATCATCTCTGTGCTGCATATAGTCCGAATTCATACCAACACCTCCTCTACATACTGTGAGCACAACCTTATATAGAGCTGCTGTGATCAGAATACATAAGTCAATGCTATAAAACAATATTCTCCCTTAAATTAATAAAACAGCTATTTTTCACCTTGTACTTAATTTCTTGGACTGAGATATGCCGTACCTGGAGATGATAGAAAAAAAAGGAAAAAGAAATGAGTCAAAGCTGATGATCTCTGATTATTTAAACTATATACCCATTTGATTTATGACATAGTAGCATTGCTGCTTGTACTTGTGTTTTTTAATGATTTACCTTTAATTTAGGGAAAGATAAAGGGGAGAAGAGAAGTGGACTGAGTCTACTGTGCACCAGTTCAAAAAAAGATGACCTGTTTTGGGGGTCTTCCAGAGGGAAAAAGATCTCAATGGGCCTTTTTAAGTTCTCATTTTCTCCACGCTCAGCAAAGTCTGCAACATGCATTTAGTGTGCAGCTCAGGATCTTTTTGTAAGTGCCATCTATAGTAGGTTATCATCTACATTTGTTTCTTCTAAAAATCTACTGTGGGGGCCACATCTTAAAATGAAATGAATATATGCTCATAATTTGGTTAAATCAATGTATTATTAGTTTTTGTACCTTATTCTTTAATAGTGACACCAGTCCGACACTTTCATCCCCGTAAGATCAACTGAGATGTAATGTCTACTTCATTCTGGGCCTCTCATGTTTTCCATCACTGGGTTTAACTCTAAAATAGTTGTAAACCTGGTTGAGCAGTGGGTTATAGTAAGGGTTGTAAAAGTGCTTGAAGAAAACCACAGCAAATCCCCCCACCCCCTCACATTTTCAGAATTGTATAATAATCAACGGGCCAGATGGAAAGCTTTGAGGGGCCATTTATGGCCTCCAGGATGCCAGATAATGATCACTAGTTTCGAGTCTGTAATTGGTTGTACAGTAGATAAGTTGTTGGCCTGCAGTGATAGTTGTGAAGTACAGACTGACAGCCTGTGAGGCTGCCCACCTCTCCTGGTCCTTTTTGTATTTTATGTAGGGGTCTTTTAAACAAAGCAGCACAACATAAAGTTTGTTGAATTAAACATTCACCTGTGTTTTCTTCAAATGAAGGATTATGACCTAATGAGGGAGGAGAGCTGAAAAAAGTGTCCACCCCCAGATTATTCTTTGTTACTACGTCTTTAATATACCACTGCATGATGAAGGAAAAAAAAAGTTCAGTTTGAAACAACAAAATTGCACTAGATGTGTGCAGTCTTATGACACAACAATGAAAAAGATGACCATGCAGGTAAAGAAGCTTGATTGGAGAATTACGGCTGGTGTAGTTGTAGGTTGTCTGTGGAGTCCTGTTTGATAACCAGCTAAGTTTTATTCATGAGTAGCAGCAGTGATGGACATCTTTGCAGCATTGCAGCCACTGTTTGTCCTCCCTTCAGATCTTACAGCAGTCCTATCACTCGTTTTTGTTTTATAATACTTAATCATACTTTCCCAGCAACTTTTAATGCCAAACAGTCTCTTCTTTTGTAAATGCACACAGTAAACTTAATCTAAAATATAAAGAAACGTTAGGATATTTTGTTTGCGTCTAAAGTGTAGAAGTTGGCCAAAGATCAACCAAAAACAGCATGCTCAAACTGTAGACTCTATCGCTCTGTATTAGCCATATAACTGATGCCACAACCATTATGTGGTCTGTGGGTTGCTCTCTCTTTCTTCACCTCTCCATATTTCCTCTCTCCCTCTCTCTCTCCGTTGGTTTGTCAGGACACGGGTTGAGTTGTGGTCAGGGGGAATTGTGGGTAGAAGATGCAGAGAAATAAACACCACGTCCCTACGAGGGTAATGTCAAATCTGCCTCATTATCAACAGAAACCTCCTATTTATCTGTATGTGTTTGTTTTTGTGCTCACTTGTACCACCCGCTGTGTTTTCTCTAAAAGTCTGTTTTCATGAGACTTGGAGTTGACGGCACAATGATGTATATTATCTCATTACATCATGATTTGGTTTACCATAACCTGAGATGCAGTGTCAGAACCTACTGGCAATCTTTGTCTGACTGACTATATTTGCCTCAGTGAACTGACATTAATTTACCCATTATTTCAGTGCAACAAGAGGTTTGTCCTGAGGGACTGAAGGGAAAGACTTCACTCTCCGTGTGGTATTCACGTCTGCAAGGTAAACACTTTCATTTCTCTGTCCGTAGAATCATGAAGTGGTCACCTGAGTCTTGGCTCAGCATTAAAAATAAGTGATTTTGTGGCAGCCCTCACACTGATTTCTCAGCAATTTGTTCACAGTTAAGGGGAGTAAAATTTGACAAAGTAGCACCACAATGCTACCTCTGCAACAAAAGGACAGTTTCACTACATTTGTTGTTATTGGCAGCAGTGTAGTTCTTCCTTAAGGACTTGGGCTTTAGACCGGAGGGTGGCCAGTTCAAGTCCTTAAGGAAACTGGTTTTGTAGCTGTGGAGATGAAGCTGACTTCCTGGGGCACTGCCACTGGTCAGAGCGGACGGTAACGCAGCTGAAGGGTTTGGCATCTCCTGCCTCCAGAGCCTTGGGGTGAAGGGGTTGCACCCGTGTGCCCAGAGTCAGATGGCCCTTTGGAAAAATATAGGCTAGTGCTAAGGACGCTGTGGCCTTCAGGGGGCGCCAACAAATCAGAGAAAAATAAACCTTCAATAAAACTACTTTTCACTATTATCTCTTAAAATGGACAAGAACACATTGAATCAAATGTAAAGCTATGCCCAATTGATATTACTACAAAGGATATTGCCAAATAAGTCAATCGACATGTTGTTTTCGAAATTAAAAACTATGCTATTCAATTTCCTTTGTAAGGGTATGTAAATCGCTGATGGAGGGGCCATGTAAATTCTCAGTTAGTGTGCCACATTGGTTAGGGCTGACACTGTGTGTGCCCTTAAACTTAATTGCACGTAAACGCCAACGAATAAAGTAGAGTCAACATTGCTGGTGGTGCAGCCGAGTCGTCAGGAAGATAAATGATGAAGTGCTGACCCAGCATGTGCTCCCAAACCTGACCTGAGATTTTATCTACAAACGTATTTTCAGCACCAAAGGAGCTTCAGACTCTGACCAATGAAAACAGATCTTAAAAATACAAGATCATTAAAATCCTTAAAAACCGATCATTAAAACTAAAAAGGTGACTGAAACGGGCTGAAGCTGGACAGGATCTTACTGTGCCTCCTAAAACATAAGGAAGGATTTGATTACTAGTCTGTAATACAATTTATTTATGGAGATGAAGACATTCAAACAAAAGAGGAAGGAACCTTTCTGAACTAAGAGACCTTCACATGACTTCTGGGTTAGACCGTTGCAAAACAGGAGAAAAATGAGGTCTAAAAAATGACTGAAATGCCAAAACTTGACGTCCTTTCTATCCCACCCTAAGAAATGATCTATAGAGACCAAACTGCTGATGAGCCAAGCCAGTAACACTATTCTCGCTGTAAACACAGGCATTTTAATTTGGGCCTTTGCAGACAGCCTCTAGTGGTCACTCCAGGAACTGCAGCAACATCAGAAATAGCATAAGGGCCAGTGTTGTTGGTGAAATCTGTTACTGAGCACCTCTGTTCAAAATATTCGAGGGCTGTGTGATCAGGTTAGGCAGATTTCTGAGGCAGCTCAGTGCATTATTGATCATTTGAAATGTGTAATCGTGTGCTATGAGCTTTATGTGCTTTTGCTTTATGTCTTCCGTCTCCTCCTTAAGAAAAAGGCCAGACAGATGCAGAAATATGAGACTCCTTATTTTGCCTCCCTGGTGTCTCGAGGCACTTTTGCAGTTTACAGTTACAGTCGACTTCTAACAAGGCAATTAAACCAGAGTTGGCAGATGCACAGAAACCTGCACCGAGCACGCACACACTTTCCATTCTTTAAATGGGAGCTGGCAATCGTAGGAACATCCCTCTTTCTCTCAGTCTTATTCCATCTCTCTCTCCCTCAATCTCCCTCAATTACTCCTCCTCTTCTTCTGTCTCCCCCGTTTTCGTCCTCCCCCTGCCAATGCCAATGCCTAATGGCTTTGAGCAAGGCAGCCCCCCCCCCCCCCCCTTCCTCCTCCATCTGAGAGAGATTCAATTGGATTGGAAGCCGATCAATCACGGCGAGTATCGAGCTGTGATTGGATTTGGCCGCGGCTGACGGGGGCGAGGTGGGTGGGCGGAGGGGGGGGGTCGTTTTGATTTTAGCTCCGCTCCAATGAAGGTGGATCTGATGTATTATTGCTGTGGACGTACAGAAAGGACAGAGGCAGCGTGTGTGTGTGGTGGCAGGGTGGATGGTGTGTGTGATTGTGGTTGACGTGTGTCATGGTTTGAGGTTTTGAAGCGCTGCCAGCTCTGACTGATGTCCGCAGAAGTCCACTGCCGCTCTATCTGTCATATAGAGATGTACTGGACTCACTGGATCATGTTACGTTCACATTTCAGACATTAAGCTAATGCGATCAAGGAGCAGTGTGACCGCAGAATGTGCTGCTTTTTCTACAATATTCTGACTTTTCTGAAAAACCTGCAGCGGCTGGACCATAAATTTCAAACTAAGAAAAGTCTGTTTTTCATAGATTTTAGCTCTGATTTTGGTTGTTGAAGTTAACTTAAAAAATCAGTCAAGACCTTCGTTTTTAAAGGATTAGAGGGGCTTTTTTTAGGGAAAACAGCACCATTTACCAAACCAGGCAGCACTAATGAAAAAAACTTTTACTTCTAAAAGAGATTATCACAGTAGGTGTCATAATTAAGGTTGTAATCAGGCCAGAAATTAACACATCATTTTTGTTTAGGTCACAGCTCTTGTGTGGTTTAAATGCTTTGTTGTGGGGCAGAGGCCTCAGAGGCATGACACTGCTCTCCTCTACACATTTCTACTAAAAATATGTCACTTTTTTAACACCTTAGAAACTTTTGATTCCTACAGTCATGAAAATGACTTAAATAACAGTGCTATTTTAAGTCACCCAAAGTTTTAGATCATTTTTATAACTGAAGACGTTGTCCCACAATATCAGGGTATAAACATTGAGGTCTTGTCCTCTTGTCCCTGCTCCCTCTCTCTCATCGTGTGAGTGTAGAGGTCTGCAAACTGAGATTAATTCTTCTTATATAAACTCTGAGAAATGACATTGTGCACACACACCCTGCCTCCCTGACAGAGTGTGTGAGTGATGGCTGCATTAGGTGGGTGCAGGACCTCCTCTATGACAGTTATGATGCTAAAGGATCTCTCGATCCAACACACACTCTTTCTCTTAACTTCAAGGCATGTGGTGAGGAATTTTAAAGTGAAAAGAAAAGTTTATGCAAATGAAATCATCATGAAGTGGTTATTTTCTGTAGCATTCATGTTTCCGTGCGCACACTCTCATATACTCACATGTTAGCGGCTGTAGCCACAGATCTAACACTGAGAGCGGCTCGATACTAATTCAGTCAAACTAACCTGCTTAGCACTGACCAGTCACTCTGCATGTGTGTGTTATTTGTGTGTGTAAGTGAGAGAGAGGAAGAGTGTGTTTGCATGTTTCCCTCTCAGTGAAAGTGAACGTGTGTGTGTGTAACCCGCTTCAGTGCTCCTCGTACATATTTCTTTGCTGTAACACGAGCTGCAGACCAGATCAATATAAATGTTTCTTTGTTAATGAAGATGTGTATGCCCAGTGTGTGTGTGTTTGGGGTGTGGAGGTGGGGCACTTAAGCTGACCGCTGTGTCTGACCGCTGTGGTCAGCCGGTGGACGATTCATGCAACCCACAAAAATTCACCACAAACACACACGGGCCAGCCTGTCTCTGCTATCACTCTAGGTCAAGTGTATCAACCTAGAATTCAGCCCTGAGGGGACTTCAAACTTTAATATCAACAGTTGTTTGCTGAATAAATGTATTTGAGCACAAAATGGTGACACCTAACCTTGTATACATGTCTTTGTTTTCATTTTGGGTTGTGTTGCCCTAAAAATGTGCCAAAATTTCCAATTTAAACAACAATATACAACTTTTAAACCCCTTAGAGTAGCTTCAAGGTAGACGAAACAGGAAAAAAGCTTCTTAACGTGGTAACTTGTTTCTTGGCAGTTTTCCACAGGATGCCTCAGTCACTTGCTTAAAGCAGTACATAACTTTAGTACAGGGTCAAGGTATTCAAAAAGTACATATGGCTTTCAGCTCTTACTCCTGCACCAGGCTTTAGCTAAAGGAAACCAGTGATCTTTCCTCTGTACTACTTTATATGACTTAGAAAGCTGATGGTGAAAGATGAAGCTCAAAAGTGAAGAAGAGAGAGTAACATAGCAAGAAGTTGGACCATGAGTGCATATCCCTATTATTAAAAACAGACTGCCAACTAATGTATAGCCTTGTTGTCCTCAGTTATTCTCAGGCTTTCATAAAAATAATTAAATGTTCATTTTGCACCTTAAAGGTTTCTTAATTTTATGATTTTTAACCCCGAGGTCGGAGATTAACTCACTATTCACAATGCAGCCTTGGAGGCGTGATGGTAGGCGTGTCCCCTTCATTTGTTGAGCATGTCAGCTTTGCATGAGGAGATGTGACAGTCAACACTAGAAAAAAACGCAAGGTTTGTTAAAAAAAGATTTGGTCTAATTTTACTAATTAAGAAGCAACGCTGAGACAGTAACAACATTGCTCAGAGGAAAATGATGTAAACAGAGTGCAGTCAATGCTGACAGTGATGTTTCACCACCTATCATCAGTCGCCTGTACATGTCTGATGATGACATTGATTACTGGTGTTTGTTTTGTTCATTTTAATCTCAGACTTAATAGAGTTGTTGCCATATTTGTTGGTTACTTCTCACACAACAGGCAGTTGTATATAACCTGAGCTCTCTGGTGTGTTTTTTAGTGGTAACACTACATTTACAAGGTCGCCGCACACAAACACAAACACAGAGACAAACAGCAAGTAAATCTTTGTCCTTACAAACCAACTCAACTAGCATTTAATGCATTTCCCCTTTGCTATGTGTCCATTTTGTCACAGACTATAGATTTAATGGCAGGAGTTGATTGAACTTTCACATATTCCACATGCGAACAGTTTGAAAACAAGGAGCTGGAGACTCTAGCAGAGTCATAGTCACACAATGTCTGATATTATAACTTATACGATATTAATCAGCATAGTCCTGTGGCTTCTCACAACATCTTTGCTGGCGTTGTGATCCTCTCTGACAGCATCGCTGGTTGTTCATGAGAGGGAGGTGTCACAATACTTTGGGTGTTTTACAGCAGGGATTAATTACAGGACATTTTATACCTGCTCTTACTGTTACTGTGTTATAAAAGTTTTCTATCACCTTAGATTGGTATTTACCATCTTATCTTATTTGATAAGTTTTGAATTCTAAAAATTATGTTTTAATGAAAGAAATACTATAAAGAAAATCATAAAAACAATGTGAAGGGACTATTTCCTTGTATTAGATGATTGACTTTAAATGGTAGTTTTGCACCAATGTGTTCAAATTGTTGAACTATTTCACCATTTCTGACCCTGACTGTGTTTTAGGACACAGAGAGCTAAGAACTCTGAAAAAGGCACTTCTTATACAAAATCTTAATCAGTGAATGCATGCTTACTTCTATTAAACGCTGTGTAATCTTTTTGTGCACATTTATGACCAAACCAGCATCCAAAATCAATAGCTTACACCTGAGAGTCATTATAGCTGTTAATCCATTTCCTGTTTAGGAACAACAACAACAAAATCATCATTGCACCAACAAGTTTTCCTGGAGGTGAAGGGGCTGATGGGATGTGACTTCTAAACAACTTGATTCCCTTCCCTTACATCCCCATCATATCTCTTATTGGCAGCCTGAGCAGCCTCATTAGCATATCTAATTCATACATCGCTCACATAAAGTGTTGAGTATGCATGAATCCACTACGTCAATATTTCATTTATCCTCCATTTGCACAATCAGACCTGCAGGTGTAATGTGTGTAGGGGTGTGTGCGTGATAAGAGGACAGTTAATGATTAAAATGTGATTAGATTTGGATCAGGAACACGGTGGACGTTATTAGGCTGCAGTTCAAAGTGTAAAGGCCAAAGTCAAACACGGCTGAGCTGCACTGAATTATCAACGCCATAAATCATCAGCTGTTAGCAATATTCATACACCATCTATGTTTTTATGCAGCTCTTACCCTCTTTTTTCACCACATAATATGTTTATTAATGCTATTTTAATGTGATTTCTATAAAAACTATTAAGCAGTAAAATTTACCTCAGCTATGCTCCACTGTAGTTTGTTCTGGATAATGAGCTCGCTCTCCTGCTCTGCAGCCTGGGTTAAAACAAACTAAATGAAAGAACGGGTTAGCATGTGGACATTAATCAGTGAGGAAGGCTGAAGGCCTGTAGTGTTGGCTCTGCCCCTCGTTGGACCACAAAACAAACAACATTGTTTACCTGCTGATAATAAAAAATTCTATGATATTATCTTGAACAGCATTGCCAATGAGTCTCACATACTGAGGCAGTAGATAAGATGTGCTGTATTTTGCACCAAATTGCAAATAAGATTCTCATGTTTAATTATTAATCAACTTACTTGTCTATGTTTAGATTTAAATAGACGATCAAAAAACATTTCAGTCAGCTGTATAATGCATGAACACGTAAAGGAAGATGCCCAACAAACAAGCAAATCCGATCATTAAAGAGAAAACAGTTGTTTGTACAGTTTTTGCAAAGCAAAAAAAATTTTAGGTTTTCAGATAAATACAATTAATCATACTTAGGTACTGAAATTTGTTTTTAAAGTGCTTTCCCAAGTTCTTTGTCGCAATAGAAGTCTTTTAACTTCCTTAAACTATCTTACTGACTGAAAAAGATACATTTTTACCCTAAATCTATCATAATAAGTGACAACTACCCTTTTTACCTCAAAAAAGGTTTACAAAAAGTGCTTTTATAAAGGGTGAAATATATTAATAGAAATGAAACAGCACTCAAGTTTTTTTTCTGTCATATTAAACCAGTTTGTAATCCAGTATCTTCAACAAGGAAGCAAAGAATGCTGATATGATCACTCTCAAAGATAAAAATACCCTTTAACCTTTTAAACTGTCAAAAAGCAAATACAGAAATAAAATACAGAAAGAGGAACTGAGATATGTTGAGAATGGTAAGTGTCCTCCAAGGTTTTCCCCTCCGTCCATCCATCCGTACGTCCCCACCACGACATGCATCAGAGGCTGTTATGTGAACGTATGTGTGTGTGACAGTCTCCATTGATCCGCTGTCATCCTGATCACATTACGACCCCCCTCCGATTAGATCTACATTTTTAATTTTCCTCTGCAGATGACAAAATATAAGACATCAGTGCAGAATGGAGCGGTGGGGGAATGAGAGGGGAATTCTTGATATGGATGATTATGGGGACTCTGAGGGGTCAGCAGGGGTCAGCTGGGAGGGGAGGTGGAGGCAGATGATCTAAAGTATTAAGGATAGACAGGACAGCGTGTTTCAGCTTGGGCTGACTTATAGTCTTAAACAACGCAGAGGCTTTATTTTGGCCAGTAAACTTCTATTTATTCCCACCTTTATTAGTTTTAGACTTATTTCTTCCATCCCTGCATCAAAATATTAAAATTCATCAAATATCAACCTATGCAGGCCAAACATGAGCAGAAAGGGCACCTCAACTTTGATTCACTGAACAAAACAGAGTAAAATATTTCACAAATCTGTTCTGCAGCTTTGTGAAGAGCTTTGTGCAAAACAATAAATAACTACAGCTAGTTTGAGACACCAGATAGAGAAGTGTTTATGTACTTTGTTGTTGATGTTGTTGCCGCAGCGACGGTGTGAGTCTATATTTCAGAGGTCTTGCTTCAGTCTCAGACCTCTGTGGGACAGATGGTTGAGGAGGACACATCCACAGTACATCATCTCTCTGTGGTAAACATACCTCACTTTAATGTTATTAATAATCAGATTTATTATCATTACAGTCCGTGGCTGCTCAAACCCCCACCCACTAACACACACACACACACGCTGCAGACACAGTAAGTGATATAGATGACAACACTCGTCACTCCTGCAGAGGAAGGGTCACGACCTTGGAGCAAATGTCATTAAGGAGCTGAACACATCTGCATTTTCTGTCCTGTGTCATCTTAACCTCTTGGTCGTTGCTCTTTTTTGTGCAGTTTAAGCTTTTGTGCACTTATTTAAGCCTGTTTCTTTTATAAAAGTCAAGTTCATTTGAGCCATTTTAACCTCTACTGGACAAAATCAGCAATTGTTTTAATCTAGAGCTGAATGAAAGCATTTAAGGTTAGTTTTATTTCTTTGCCACTCAAATGGACCTGTTACAGCAAGTTTGTGCTGCAAACTCATCATATATGTGTAGAGTTTTTTTACCTGTATCCCTGTACGTGTAATGACTGAAGGAAATCCTGTTTGAAGTTCAGAGATAATCATTACCAGCGGTTCTCTTGTTGTACAGAGTTTGGGGTTTATCATGAACTTTATCAGTGAGCCAAAGGTAACTCTGATTAGCTTTTCTGCATGACTCTGCTTGTATTTTCATGTTATAATCACAGCTATGTCATATAAAAAACAGTTTAGAGTATAAATATTAGAAAGCAGGAACAATTTGGCAGAGAGCAAGAACTCGGTAGTGATAACATGTATGGAAAGCGAGGATATTACTTGTAAACTGAAGTTTCAAAAGATGGAGAAATGTTAGTAACGATGGACACTACATTTTTGCTCTTTGACCTGAAATTGACATGGATATTTGAATGATTGCCTTGATGCACTCTGAAAATAAAAAAAAAAGAAAAGAAAAAAAAAAAGGCAGGAACAATTAAAGGAAATGTGGGACAAAACCGGGATCATTAAACCTTTATTTTATTTACAGGAAATCTTATGTTCAAGGTTCAATGTATTTTTCCAGCAATGTAATAAAGCTGCAGTTTTGGGAATCATAATAACTATCAGAAAAAGTGACAGAATAACATGTTAACGGGACCTGCGCAATATAGAAAATAACTGATAAATGTGACAACATTGTCAAATATAGATACCAATATGATGAGTAAAAAATGTACAAGAAAACAAAGAGTGCATGTGAGCTACAGCTGGTAATGATTTTGCTATCCTCGTGTTTTCTACAACTGTTTCAGTTGCAACAGTACAACAATGGCATGATCTTCCATATTCAATGAAATATAACAAAGCATCTAAACATAAAAAACATCAATTAGTTACACAGGCAAATGTGGTAGAGGAGAGGTGAAAGGCAAATTCTTGCTCTAAACTGCCAAAAAGTAGGGTCAATGTTAAATCTTAGACAGTATGCAGAAGTTTGCCTGCCATGTTTTGTAATAAACCCCGGCAAATAACCCAAGACTGGGTGTCTAGAACTTCTAAAATGTTTGCAGATTTATGAAAAATGTTGTGATTTAATTAAATTTTTGTTTCATATCATTGTTACAATTCTGGTACTGTGACATTTCCAGTCGCTGTTATATCTAAACAGAACATTTAAAGCACCAACTCTTAAAGACATGTTTAAGTTTTCTCTCTTTTCTCTCCACGCTGTCTTCATATTTCCATCCCCTCCCCTGTCCTCCGTCCTCCTCCTCCCCACTGATCATCTCCTCCTCCCCTCCCTCCGTCTTTTCTCCTCTTCCTTATTTCTCCATCTGTCTCATCCTGGCAAGGCCATTAACTCATAAATCCAATACAGGCCACCTCAACACTATCTGTCTTCTGCCGATGGAGAGCGCGATGGGACGTAGGGAGCCGAGAGGAGGATCAATGGCTCCCCTGACTGTCAGTCCGCTCACTCGTTTTCACATCCATCTACCCATCGCCTCCTCCTCTCCCCCTCCTCTTCCTCCTCTCTTTTTTTCTTGTTTTATTCCATACCCAGCGGAGTGTTGACCAAATGCTGACACAGCTTCTCCACACACTCGCAAACATCATCAGAGTGGTTCAGACGCTGCTGGTTAACATCATCCTGACACTTGAGTTTGATCTGTAGGTTCCTCCAAAGCGTTCTTGGTCCCCAGATGATGAATCCCTCTGGTTGTATGAATCATTTGACTTTGCTTCACAATATCGAGACAGTTTGAGGGAGTTTGTGTGCATTTTTTGGTAAATGAAAACAGTTTATTCATTATTGGCTGACTTTTTTTGCTTTAGTAATCAAAACAGTTATGGATTTGTTTGAATTTTAAAAGTGTAGTTTTTATGTTTCATGTCTTGAGCAACCTAAGAGTATAGTACTCATTCCCAGTATTACCTCATTGTTAGCATGCTAAAGTGCTGTTGGCATGGAGATCAAAACATCATTAAAGTTGGTTTACATCAACATATTAGCATTGCTATTGTTGACGTGTTGGCTTTTGAACATCAGCTCATCTTCTTACTTTATTCTGTAGTGAAGTCATTTTTTATTTACGCCTGTGGTTCAACATCTTTCTATAAAATGATGAATTAGAGCAGGGTGCCTGAACTATGGCCGGGGGGCCAACTGCGACCCTTAGGCCACTTTTTACTGGCTCACACCAAACTTCAAATGTTTAAGTTATGGCTCACATCATAGCATGAAGCTTTGGCATGTCTGATGTACAAACACTTTATGGCAGCAAATCTCATAAATCACTTTTATTTACTGCATATTGAGGTTTACAAAGCACATTGTGCTCATCATTTTTAGTTATCTTTAAGAACTAACATGGACAAAGTTTTGCAGCCCTGTGCAGTTTGCTCTTGTTTTTTGTTTGAATGTAAAAATGAGCTGTCAGTGCTTTCTGCTGCTTGGTGCATCTTTCTTATCCTGACCAGGGAACAATTTATTGGTTGATGGGGCCAACCTGTCATGAAATACACTCGTGGCACAAAAGAACTCAATGGCAGATGAATCAGGTCCGTGGGGCAAAAGGCAGGTTTTATTGACAGTCCAAAGTTTGGTACACAAGTAGGCAAAAACAAACCAGGCAGAGATATCAGTCAGACAAAAGGCAAGAGGGAGTGTTCAGACAAAAAAGGGTCTGTGAAAAGAGCTAGACTATAACATAAAGTGCTGGAATGTGATGCTAAGTACAGCAATCTGGCAACAGGACAGGGGAAGACATGGGTTAAATACATGAGGTGACTGGGGTTATGAGACACAGCTGGGGAAGAACAATCAGGGATCAGGTGTGACAACGCCAGACAGGAAGCAAAACCTACAAAGACAAGGAGAGACAGGTGAATTTTCAAAATAAAACAGGAAGCACGAGGCAAAACATAAAACCAGAACAAACGGGTAACTTAACTCAGGCCGAGACCTGATCGTGACACAACCAGGGTCACTTGAAATCCAACTGGTCTCCCCAAGATCCTGGTCTTTCATCCACTTCAGTTGGGATATAATGTGGCCTGCATATCCTTAATGTCTGTGGCCCTCAGTTAAAGAAGTTTGGACATCCCTGAATCAGAGATTAAACTTTGGCATTCTGAGTGGTCGCCTCACCATGAGCTATCATTGACCCCTCTGACCTTCTCGAGTAGAGCTCACTAAACATCCAGAAGTGCTACTGTTTCTAGATATGTAGCAAGATCTGCTGATGATGAAGTTAATTGTATCTCACCAGATAAACCGCTTTGCCAGCATCATGAGTAATTTACTGCGCAATAGAGGCTTACGGACAAGAGCAGAATCAGTGTGTGAGACAAGGGGCTCTCGTTTTGCTTCAGCTCATGTGCAGATGCAAAGAAATATTGTTATACACAGAGAGAGGACGGCCAGCGGCCTGTGGCTTTGGCACACACACCAACACACACATACACACACACACACAGTGTGGTTAGAGTGTTGCAGCCCCAAGTGAACCACACTGGCCTCTGGTGAGCCACAGGATCCATGAGGTGTAGAGTGACAGGCGCTCTCTCTCTCTGTCTTTCTCTCTCTCTCTCTCTCTCTCTCTCTGTGCACATACTCGCCATGTGTCTGTCTGTCTGTCTCTTGAAACCTTTAAGTTTGAAGAGTTACACTTTCAACATGGAGGCTGAGATTCCTACGTTCTCCCTTTGACCTCTCTTATCATTCAGAGGAACATCTTTCTCATTGGTTGCCCTCCTTCTCTCTGGAAATAGAGGATCAGAATTTCTGTCCATCCTTTAGCACATCATTCTAGAGGTGGCTAAATCTGCACTTATATTCAGCAGATCAGCTCAAACCTTTGTGTTGGATCACAGCCTGAAAATCACTGTCATAGTTATTTTAATG
This sequence comes from Cetoscarus ocellatus, assembly GCA_037902135.1. Taxonomy (NCBI): domain Eukaryota; kingdom Metazoa; phylum Chordata; class Actinopteri; order Labriformes; family Labridae; genus Cetoscarus; species Cetoscarus ocellatus. The sequence continues at coordinate 2,097,337 of JBAMNC010001073.1, read as the reverse complement.
TTTTCTGTTGATGCCTCCCAGCTGCTGACAGACATTTTGTTTTTTAAGCTCATCCATCCATTTAGGCCATTTCTTTGAAAGAAAGAAGTAATCCAAACTTTGTGCAAATGTCTAATCTGTAACTGAGATGACTGAAGTTTTTAAGAAAATGTCTGCAAACTTTGCACAAATTCATCCAGCTATTAGCTATGCCACTTATCCCTTTTGGAGCCTTGGGAGGGAAGGGGGGGGGGGCAGTTTCCAGCCAATCGCAGGGCCACATGGGGACGGACGACCACTTACACTCATACCTACGGAGCATGTCTTTGCTCTGTGTTAGGAAGCCTGAGGGCCGGAGAGAACCCATGCATGCTCCAGGAGAACATGCAAACTCCACACAGTCCTCCTTAAATCAAGGATGAATTGATACAGTTTAAAAGTCATAGCTCAAAGGTCAAGGCCATAGGGCCTCAAGTTTATCCCCTGCTTGTGAACAAAATACCTCAAGGCCTCCTCAAGGAACTTACTTTAACTCTGGTCGATCCTCAAAGACTCTGCCCACTACCTGTTCAATCTGTTTCCCTCCAGCAGGCGCTGCAGGTCAGTGAGGTCACGCACCACCAGACTTACAAACAGTTTTTTCCCCTGGGCCAAACAATCACTAAACAAACAATAAGCCTGTGCAATACTGCCTGCATCCCATACCTCCCCTTCCCCTTGTAATGAGCACTTAATCTACCTCATAAACCTGCTGCTTCTTACAAACGGGGTATTCTTGTGCAGGAGGGTGGGTTTGGTTGGAGGGGATGGGAGGATGTACGTCCTGCATGATGAGTGGATGTGTGTGTGTGTGAGAGTGTAGTGAGGGTAAAGTGTATGTGGGGAAGGTGGGGGGTGTCTTGTTTTTTATCTGCTATTTGCTTGTTTATTGTATTTATTTATGTATTTACTATTTTTCTTTTAAGCACTGTCCAGAGTAGGGCTGGGTTTTGAAAATCGATTTAATCGATTTTGATCGATTTTCCTTTAAGTACTTTGTAATCGATCCAAAAAAATCCAAAGATTGATCTTTTAACTTGAGTTTTTTCTTCATCAGGTGGTCATGTTTGAGTAAAAGTATATGATTAATGTAAGTGCTTTGGGTTCAATTCTTAATGTAAAAACAATTTTTGGTAATGTACCAGGTCAAAAGGTCACTTATTAAATTTACAGCATTATTTTAACTGAAGGTCAAAGGTCATGTGCTACTTTGGCCTCTTTTTGACCCTCTGCAGTTTTACTCTCTGCCAGTTGAGGCTTGTGACTGTAAAGAAATTACATGAAGCCTCATACGAAGTAATTTCAGCTTAATAAGCATTGTTTGTAACTTTAGATGTTAGCTGTTTAAGGACGAATGAAAATCACAGATTTGTCTCATATCATTTGTTGTATATTTTATTATATGCAAAAGCTAGAGTATGTTTTGTGTTGCATACATTTTGCAGTTAAATTCATTTTAAAACACATGTTGGCACGTACTAAACTATTATACACTCTTGAAACTCAAAACACACATAAATTATATTAACTCTAACTAGCTACATTCAAAGAGGGTAAAGGCATTCATATATGAACATTAGAGGGATGATTCAGTAGTGTTATCAGGTGCTATGGGTTCAATTCAATTCAATTCAACCACTTTATTTATCCCAAGAGGGCAATTTAAAAGGCACAGGAATAACACACATCCAGGACGACATAGAGACAAAAACAAAACAAACGCATCAAACAAACAAACAAACAAACAACAAGGCAAATTGCATGTTGCTGCATCATAAAGTGCACAGATCTTTAAAGTGCTATTCAGCTGAAGTGACCACGTCAGATAAAGTGCAGAGTGCATTAAAAAGGGGGCCAGGAAGGTGTCAGAGTTCAAAAGCCGGACAGGGTTGTATAGGATTTTCTTTATAAATATATATCATTATAACAGGGATGAACTTTTTCTTTCAAACATTTTTCTCTGAAGGACAAAGTGATGATTTGATGAATGATTCTGCTCAGAAAATGCTCCCAGGCAGGCGAGTGAAATAATAACATTTCAAAACAGACTTGCATGATAACTAGTTCAGTAAAACTTGTTCTTGTTTATTCAGTTTATCAGTCCCCTCTATCAGAGCAGTTTTATTGTCTTTTGTAAGTTAATAATCAGCCTGTGATCTGCTGAGTCATCGCCACACCAATAGTTTGACCACATTTAGAGGTATCCTACAGAGAAAGTTAAATAATAACCTTAACTGATGAATCTATAGTACGGTCTATAGAATATCCTGTCACCTGTAAGCTACAACATTTTATCAGCGCTCACTTTCAGAATCACCCGAAGGACATTAAGTTAGATTATCTTTATGAGCAGTGTATGGACCGTCTGATGTTCATGATTGTATGTTACAGTGTTCCCAGATCTCAACAGCAGCTTTGAACAGCATGTTATCATTATTATTAATTACAAATTTGTGAGATAAGCTTAAATAACCAGAATTTATAAAACAAGAGTTATTATTAAGATCTGCAGTGACTTCAAAGAGTACAATAAAATTATATTGATATAAATCAGAACAATCCTTAAAGTTTGGTCATTAATTTGTTCCAAGCAGACATTGAAGCTAACATAAATCACACGGTAGATGTCCATCCTGCATTAGCATGTGTTTGCTCAAAATGACACAATATAAGCAAGATTTATTAATAATTTAAGAGAGCACAACAGTAATGAAGTGTTAGAACCCAAACTTCATATTCAAGTTTGCTGTTAAAATGTTTGAGAGATAATGTTGACTAAAAGGGAAGAGAAGCCTGTGGCAGAAAACATTTAAGCTAACACAATGCCAGTAAATGTTGACTAACCTGTAATAATCTGCTCACTGGTGAATTTACTAGAAGGACAGTAAATTAAAAGATCAACGTATTCACTGTTAGAAATCTGTTTTGTCTTTGTAGTGAATGAAATGGACTATTTTTAGTGGAGATTTAGCTAATTTAACATACACAAATGCTAGCTCTTATCAGCTTGCGTTTGCTGATGCTGTGTGGCAGAGTTAACACAAGTTCAGTTATTTTAAAGACTACAGAAGTGAAACATCGTCAGTAAACTTGACTCAAGTTGTTGATGAAAATGTTTAAGAAATGATAGTGGATACCATTTTCACAGTTGACATTTTGGCTAACATAAACTGTATTAGCCTGTGTTGGCTGTCACTGCATGACAGTTTTTTTAAAAGGTTGGGAAATATTTATTTTGAGGGTAATTTGGGTTTTTAGTATTATAGTTGGAAATATTATGCTGAAGACCATTTTCTAAGTTGACATTTTAGCTCTTGAACAAACAATGGCCTGCGCTACTTTGGAGCACATTTTCTCAAATTGAAAGAACAGAAATATTGAATGTTATTAATCTGAATTATTATTGTTATTCTATTTGAAATATCTGAAGCCTTTTTCTAGTAGACAGTTAAAATTTTGCAAACATTTTTAGCCTGTGTTTGTTTAAGTGGTTTTACCAACACACCTACAGACCTACACACACACACACACACACTGCTTTTCCTTACAGGCCTCTTCCCACCGTCCATCATTTCAAAAGCTTTTATCCAACAAAATACACGCAGCCACAACATCACATCAAGCTGCAAACACAAATAGTATCCCCTGTTTCAGTAGTATTGGCAGTTCAATCCACTTTTTTCCCTTTTTTGTGCACACAAATATTCAAAATCGTCACATCAAACACACCCGTCCTCTTCTTTTCTTTGTCTGTCACTCACATACGCTCGCGCTCACACTCGCACACACTCGGTCAGGTCGTGCCCTTCTCGTGTTTCCTTTGACACATGGTAATAGATTCCGCTGTAGCTCTACGCCTCGGCTAAGTGGCCTCACCTTTCACTGAAAACAAATCACTCTCTATCTCTGCCGCTCACTCACACACACACACACACACACACACACACACACTTCTCCTTCGCCTGCAGCTCTCCCTCTGTTTCCACACACTCTCCTCCTCTCTCCTCCTCTTCCTCGTCCCTGACCTTCCTCCTCTCCCTCTCCCTCACTCTCATCTCCCTCCCATGGGTGCTCTCCTCTTCCTCTCTGTCACTCAGGCCATCATCCTCTTTTTCCATCCTTTCTCTCCTCTTCCATCACCTCCTCTTTTTCTCACTTTTTTAACCTGGTGTCATCTGTTCAACATGTGGAGTAAAGATTCATCCTTTAATAAGTTTAATGATATGACCAAAGTACTGCAGCACCTTATGGATGCAAACTTCATGGTGCAATTTCATTCTGTCTATTTTTAAATAAGCAGCATTTAAGTTTTCTGTATGTTAAGTCATCTAAAAGGGTTTAATCAACCCCACAGTCATTATAAAAGGTGTTTAATACAAATGCTGCTTGTGATTTTGTACCATACCAGCTAAATATCTATTATACTATCATTCATAAGTATTTTATGACCCTGTCCTTTTTTGTGTATTTAAGTAAATTAGTACATGTTTGTAGTTGGTCCTAAAAAATTCTTGAACTACTTTTTTTTCTGTGGAGTTTTAAACTGTGACTACTTGTTAAAAGTCCTAAATTTTAGATAATGTACTTATTGAGAGACCACAAAATCGTCATTGTCTAGTTAGAAACTGCACTGTCTAGTTTAATGACTTTTTATCACTACTCTTCACACAGTTTGCGTGTTAAAATTACTATTAACATTAGTGTGATTGTGAGTGCATTAGCTACAGAAAACAAGACTGTAAATAGTTCAAGGAAAATTCAGTTCAGAAGTACAAGCAAGGGTAATGGATGGCAGTAAAACAGCAATGGAAGTAAACAACAATATACAAAATAAAAAAGAAATAAATAGAAAAATTAGAAACCCTGGGAATTAAGTCTTAAACATGTATTTTAAAAAACACAAACAAACTGCAGAAATTGAGCCAATGTTTTTGTTTGGGTTTCAAAAAGATGTTAGAATGTCTGAAGTTTGATTTTAAAACAGGTGCAGCAAACTGTTAATATCACTACATTTTAATGATAAATAATAATAAAACATAATTCATTCAACTATTAATTTCATGACACTGAATTTATACATCTCAAATGTGAAAGAAAGATCCATCCATCAGCTGAGGCTTATATTGCATTTAATAGATTTTGTGAGGCTGCTCTTTATTTCAGGTTTGTCTTTTGAATATTAGCTGTCTTTGTATTAAATTTTCAGTATGCATTGTTTTTTTCTATTGAAGCAAACTTTAGGGTGGAATTCTAACTTTTGACAAAAATATAATTTAGACCAATAAATCACTGCAACAATTTATTAACTAAATTTAATCTTCCAAAGTTTCTGTTGTTGCATGATAAATTTGACTGATTTGACATCTCTCTTAGTTCATTTTCTCCCTGGTTTAACTTTAACAGCTTTGTTAATAGAGCTGTGGTCTTGTCATTGTAAATGATGTATTTGACTTAATTTGTTTTGCACGAAACGTATATCGCATTTCACATAAACTTTGACTGCAATAACTTTTTAATTCTTTAAACGTATTTTTAGATGGTTAAAATTGAAAGGGTATTTCTTATTTTAAAAAATGCACAGCATAAACTATTATTTTCTAGTAAATGTTAGCATGTCATTACTGTAAGAAGTAGAAATGGTTGAATGCTACTATATTTTTTGCCTATAAAGTTTTTTTTTTTACATATATATAAATCAAAGCTTTCATATATAAAAAATGAAAGTGTGAGTCATCTTTTTAGAGATCAATATCTGCTGAAGGCCTCACTTCCTTTAATTGTCTTACATGTAAATAGTTGATTAGAATAAAATTATAGGCATATCTGGGGTATTAATTAAAAGCCTCTCATTTTAAGTTTTCATACCTCTGCTTTACATCAGGTTTTTTATATTTTACTGTTTTCAACTCAACAAATTAACATCTAAGTCTGTGAGCAACACAACTATAAAGAATTGGTATTAAGTTCTTTATAATTTAAGGATAAAAGGTCTTTAATACATAACGAAGATCGTTCACTGTTTATGCCTCAGATTAAGTAGATCTGAAGACATAAACCAGCTGTGATCTTCTTTTTTGCAGCAGCGCTGAGGCCATTATAGGAGGCAGGCTGCCCTCTGGAGGTGAAAACATTAGCCTTGAATATCAATATCAAGCTCTTACAGAAAAGTGAGTGCGCTGTTATTTTACCTCCATGATCACCGTTAAAATGTGGTTTAGAGCAGGAGCAGCATTTGCTCTTCTGCCTCTGTTTGAGCGATACTTATGACTCAGAGAAACACAGTTAAGAGTTACTGACAGTCACTTTTACTCCTCAGCACCTTCAGATGAGTTTGAACTTTGTTAGCATTGCCTCATTGTACATCTGAAGTGACCTTACGGGACCTGGAAAAGGTCTCTGTCGGTTGGAGGGGAGACAACCACAAACATGTGGACCACGCTAGACAGACGAATGAGAGCTTCTTGTTTGCTCATGCCGACCTTTTCTGCCTGTGTCTGGATGGAGGCAGGGAGGTGGAGGCAGGTCACTGATGAAACCAATTCACCAGAAGAAACATGATGAAAGATTTACTTTAAAGAAACAGGACAGCCTTCAGATGGAGGATCGAGTTAAAGGCCCAGTGCACGGGCCCTCTCCAGATGTCTGTTGGAAATTAGGGCTGGGTGATATGGACAAGGATTCATATCTTGATGTGCTTTAGCTGGATGGCGATACTCGTTACATATATTGATATTTTTCCAGATATAATTTTAAAAACACTATTATGAAGCTCAAAAGATTGTTTCAAAGTAAAGGGCTGCAAAGGCTTGAGGTTTGGGGCTGTACAGAGTCCTCATCTTTGACTTTGTGTTGTTGATGTTAAAGGTGGAAAAGATTCATCATGCTCAGACTATTTTGCCACTTGTTTTGGTATTTTTACTAAAAATCATGATTCTGCTGCTAGAAGAAGACCTTGAACACAAGGAGCCACGATTTGACTTTTACTTTTCAGCCTCATTTTACTGCAAAAAAAAACATATCGACCCAAACAATACTGTCCAAACTAAGATTTGGTTTGAAAAGATATGTTAATATTTTTCAAAAACTCAATGCATCTCTCAACCCTACCGAAAATCATTGTGATTCTGGCCCACATTTGCTTTCTGGCTTTTGCAGCTAACTGAGATAGGCTTGTTGCAGGTCCTGGCTTGATTTAACCTCACAGTGCAGATGGTTCCGACTTTAGAAGCCATTTTGTTAGAACCTGACTACATGTCTTGGTTTAAGCTGCATTCACACACACTGATGTTTTGGCAAACTTTTGTCATCGTATATGGAAATATGGAGCTGCATTGAGCTCTGATGTTAAGTCAAATTACCGTCATTTGGGGAACACCTGCGATTGTGTAGCCAGGGTGTGTAACGTAGACTGTTCATTTCTTCTTGGCTTACTTAAGAGTGATTTTGATAAACTAAAGATGAAGTTTATCAAAGTGGCCCCATCATCCTTGTGTCTTTCTGTGTGTGGCCCTGGTTGAAAAAAAGTTTGGACACCCCTGATGTAGAAGGTTGGAGAAGATGAATAACTCGGTATGAAAGAGCAAACGCCTCTCTTTTGTTATCCTCAAACTCCTCACTTTACTTCCTGCCTCGCTCTAGTTTCTCTCAATAGGACAAAACACACAATAAAACAACACACAGCATATTGTAGCGTTAAAGCGTTTCAGACAGACAGCGCAGTAATGAATGAGTGGATGTTCTGAAGCTCAATTCTCTTCACCCAGCAACTGAAGCCCACCTCTTAATATCTCTTTCTCACTGTTCAGTATTTCTCTTCTGTACTTTCCTTCAACCCAACTTCCAAATTCATTCATCTTTCTTTCATCCCTCCATCACATGCATGATGGGTGTTGGTGGTGGGAGGCTGGGGGGCTTTGTGGCGTTGATTGGCGAGGTGGCGTTCAACGTCACTCTGTCAACTTCCTGTCTGGGGGATTAGTTGTCACAATGCAGAAGAAAAGGAGACGCCGACAAACCTCCTCTCGGTCTTTTGTCATTCGGACATGACTGCTCGGCCTTTCTGTGCCCTTTGATGTGCATCCCACGCTCTGTGTGTGTGTACATGAGTTTGCCGTGTCGTTTTCAGTGTTTGAATGTTGTATTTGTGAGCTTTGTGTGTCTGCGAGTGTGTGTGTGTGCAGTCAGTGTGGCTCCAGGCCCTCCTGCGTCAGAGGGCCTTTCTTGTCTCTGTGGCCCCCGAGCAAACATATTAAGAACTACCTTATCACTGCTTATACAGCCAGGCCGCACACACAACGCGTACACGTTAAATACAAGCCTAAACACACACTAAAAGATAGCTTTGAGTCCAAACACACAAAGCTCGCCGCCAAACTCCCTAAATGTCACCGATCTATTGCAGAGGAAGAGGCGGGGCCCTAATACCTTGTGGGCCAGTCATTGGTCAACATCGAGCCTCCAGTCTGAACCAAACTCTGGTTTATAAATGGCCAGGTTTGCCGAGTAGGTTAGAAAAAGAACGTGTAGGACAAACTTTTGACAAGCCTTCTTCAAGAGGCGCTTTAATGGAAGTTAATGCAGAGATTGATTAAGCTGTAAATTTAAGAAGACGTGGAGTTTACAAAGACGACCGCCAAGATCTGGTTGAAAAAATAGAAGAAAGCTGAGAAATATCTTGACCTATTGCACTGAGGAGCTTTTCGAGAACCCTGGGATAAGCAGAGAACTTGAGGAAAATCAACTAAAAGACTCACAAGAGGATCAACTTTAAATTCGTCTCAACTAATATTTTCAACATTAAAAACATCTATTAAACCAAGTCAAAGTCTGAAGGATAAGCAGAGTTGAAGAGGAAATATTTTTGAGAAGAAGAACAAAATCCCTCAAGAGAACATCTGACATTTTGCAAGGGAAGATCTGCTCTTTGCTGACGATTCACCTTTCTACCTAGCTACTACCATCATGCTTTTTAACCTTGCATTAGTGCCTATAATGAAGATAGTCTTCATGGTACTGATCGTTCTGACGGGGATGGAGGCTGCGCCCACTGAAAGAGGTAAAGAAGCTTTGGAGGTAACAGAAGAAGTGAAACCATGGATTATTTGTGTTGGAAACAGAAAACAAAAGGCTTTTAAAGGCTCAAAAAAGAGTTAAAAAGAATAAAATGTAAGCTGCTATTAAGAACAATTGAAATATTTCGTCAAGGTTAAATGGAAAGATCTCTATTAAAGCATTTCTTGGGGACAAACCAACTTCATTCTTTGAAATGCACAACACTTCCTGTAATTGGTATGGAATTTTGGCACACGGGTATCTCCATACAATCCAGTATTTAGCCTAATTCATTCATGAAATCCCAGGTCAACAGACAATATTATCATCAAGTGCCTGCTGATGAAATACAGATCTATTACTCAGGCTGTGTGTGGGTGCATTAGGTGTCATTTTACCTAAATTACCTAAAAAGTCACGTTAAATCTGACCCATCAGATGATTATGTGAATCATCAGTCTAGGACACCCCTTGTTGGCTTTGGATTTGATTTAAAATTCAGGGCTCAATTCACAAGGTACATAGCCAAGCTGACTGGATAAGATGATCGTATCCTCGAAGTATATCATGAAGACATCACCAGCAGTAAAGTATTTATTACCTGGAGAAATCTTACATGCTATATTTACTAGCTTGTACAGGTAACACAACTCACGATGGTTGTACAGTAAGTCTTGAGAAGACACCATCAGCACGCCGAACCCAATTTTGGCAAAACTTATAGTTGGAGCTTGTTCTCTAGCTAGATAACGATAAGATCATCTTAATTCTAGAAAACGGAAACATGCCATTAGTAGATGTAGCATACCAATTTTCAATTTGTAATTATTAGCATTTACAACATCCTTTGCTAAACCTTAACCTTAGTCAGTCTGCAGTATTCATATGTTGTAGAAAACAAAAAGTTCCTTAAAAAGTTTGTATTCAATGTTGTAAGAAGATGTTTTTAAGGATTTGATCAAGCATTTGCCTTTAACATGAGTTGTCTCACGGAAAGTTTAGTTTACTCCTGTTATAGCCATCTTGAATGGCAAATTTTAGCAGGTTATTTTCAAAGTTCTCCTCAAACATTAGATTTTCTGTAGAAGAATCTTAACTTTCCCTCCATTTATGAAGGTTTGGGACATGAATGACAAACAGGAAGCTGCTCAATTTAATCTTGATGCCAGATGTTGTGTATCAATTTATGAATATTCGTAAAATTAGTTTCAAATAATTATTTAAATAATTGAGATTTGACTATAATGAGTGTCAGCAAATGTCTTATATGTTTATCTATACTGTGGACTTTTCTAAAAACAACTCAGATCATACAAATATTACCTGTCTCAAAACTGTTTATGGTATTGTGTTCTAATTTTGTTATCAGAGACATTCAGCCCTTGGTTCATATGTAATCTAAGTCAGACTTATCACAGGCTGTTCGATAATTCCTCTCCTGTACAAGAAAAAAACGATTACTCTGAGCTCCAGTAGTCCAGTGTGACCTGCTGACATTCCTCTCATTCCTGAACAAACTTCCGTCAAGTAAGTGTGCTTAGAGGTGTCATTATGTCCCAACAACAAATACACCGAGCAGCACTGTTGCAAAAGCTCCGACGTCAGTGTGCACACACATAAATACGACTCTTATGTCACAGCTGAAGGGCCCGTAGCAACTCCTCTGTCGAGCAACGGAGAGGTGGAATCCCACCAAAAAGCATGTGTTTGAAAGCACTGCTGTTTCTTGCTGAGTCTTAGGAAAACGAAGACCTTACCTGGAAATATTTATGATTAAAGGTCCTATAAGTCATGAAGATGTAACAACAGGTTTGCTCCCTCTTTAGCCTCAGAACCTTTATCACTTCTTCTGTGTTGCAGAGTCTTGGGCAGCTGCAAATATGGTGAACTAAAACAGTGATCATGTCCATGCTAGGGGCAGAAAGGTCTTTATTCAAGCCAAACATGTACCACCAAAGATGAATTTTATTTGGTCATTTCTCCCTGATGACATTACGTGTAATATAAGCTGAGGCTAGTTCAGAGCCATGCATGGTCTGTTGATGTCAAAAACACAGAATTCAAGAGAATTTGGTTGCATAATTTGTCAAAATGATCATCTTTATCTGCCTAAAAAGTTCACATTGATCCATGCTAAGGGAACTTACAGATCACTTGACTGTTCCTTCAATAAATCTACAAAAGCGAACTTTAAAACCTTTGTCAAAATGCACTGGAATGAAAATAATGGGCATAAATTGGCCACTTCAGTGGTTCTTTATATGGCTGATGTTCAGTCCTCTTGCAGAATACACACAAGTCCTATCTTATGTGATCTTTTTATAACCATTGTACTTTTAAAACCACTGAAGAACATGTGATAATACACTAATTTCTGCACTTATTCTTTCCAGGCTTCATGAAACCTCCGTATCTTCACTCCAGTCTCGCTCATGCATCAACTATCTCAGAGAAGCCTTCAGCACAAAACCCAAGTCAGTACCTGAAACACTGGTTCCTGAGCACGAAAGCAGCCGCTGTGGATCGGACTGCAAGACTCACAGACAGAACCACTGCTGCGATCAGAGCGGGACGACTGAGGACTAATCCTGGGACAGTGGGTCCAGATAAACGAGCTCAGATTCTGAAGATGATTTCAGCACTGGAGGAGCTGCACAGGACGTTTAACAGCACGCTGAGCTCACGGATCACCATCATACCGAGAGGTAGTGTGACCACAGGCATGAGAAATGACAGCAGATCAAGTTGACAGAAGATATGAAAAGTGACACTAAGATTTTTTTCATAAACCAGTCCATGCCCAACAAAGCAGTAAAGTAAGAGCTGTATTAGATTAAAGTTGAGTGTGTCATTTTTATGTAAAACATTGAAAAAAAAGGCTTGTGCTGTAATAATTTACCAAAACTCATGATATGTATATTGCACTAGTTTTAAGTGCTAAATATATATTTAGCACTTAAAAATAGTTTTTTATGAACACATTAGGTTACATAATAACACAATTCAGTTTTTAAGTCCATTATACCAAACATACATTTGCTAACAGCAGTAGAGAAAAAAAGGACAGTGAAACACAAAAGTAAGTCAGATATATTGCACATTACAATACAAGTCTGCATTTATAAATTTATATCATATCATATCATATCATATCATATCATATCATATCATACCAACATATCAATCATACTGACTGATGGATTTTACTTTCTTTGCCAACATGAAGATTTTGATCAAGAAAATTCTCACCTGCGTCTGTTTTGTTTTCAATTACAGCAAATGGGCGACATCCAGGACGGAAAAATAAATTGGTAAGTATCTGGAAAAATGTCTTTACTCACAAAATTTAGACTTAACTCGATGCTTTAGCCATGTTGTATCTTTTTAATGTTTTTCCATGACAGAAAGAGTATAAAAGTATTTCATATAACCACAGTACGCACATGTTTAAGTGTCTTAAGTACACCAATTGGAGATGTTTTAATAAAATAATGTGACATGCAGCCAAGAAAAGCCCCAAAGGAACATCTACAGATTTTTTTTAGTACTGCTGCCCATTAAAACTCACTTTGAGACTGAATGGTTGGAAAAATCCAGTTCACACAAATGTTTTTTTTAATTTCTTCATGTTTATGAAATCATTTTCCTCACAGAGCCTCCACAGTAACACCCTTCATCCTGCCCTGTTAGACTTTTTATGACTTTGACAGAGGTTAATTTGATCAGATTTCTGTTTCTTCCTCTGTTGAAGTTACCTGCAGCTGAAGGTGTGAAGCAAACCACTGCAGCTCCAGCAGTCAACAGCACTGCAGTCAAAACCAGCGCCGACGTCATCGTGCCCAGTCTGACTGGTCGAAACTTCAGGAAGTCCCTCCCACCGCAAACCAAGAGGACCAACAAAAGAGGTAAATCAGTTTCCCTCACCTTATTATCTCCATACCCAACACAGCATCATTGTTTAATGAACACCACTTTAATTTAATATTTACACTAAAATGATCTCCCTCTCTGTGTCATTACAGTGTGTTTCTGGAAGTACTGCTCCCAGAACTGATCATCCTCCTTTTTCTGCACTACCATCCTGTCCATCTCATCCATCCATCCATCCATCCATCCATTCATCCATCCATCCATTCATCCATCCAGTCACCCTGTACGAGCTGTATTTTTCGATACGGTAAGATGTTTCCAGATTGTTTGACACTCTTAATGCAGGAAGAGAAAATCTGGTTTATTTGAGCCCTGAATAATGAAACTATGACTTTAAATGGAGTAAAATATCCACTTTAGGAGATTTTTCCAAGGACTGAATTTAGCTACAGCTGGACTGAGCAAACAGGCAGTTAGAAATTATTCACATGATAATATATGACGCTGGATCTGGACAAAAAATTAGAATTTGGAAGATTTTTTTAAGTCCAGTAAAGTACGAGTCTTGTAGTTTTTCCTTCTCTGCAAGAATAGAAGCTTTTGAGATTCTTCCAGCCAATCAGGACAGGAGAAAAGATAACAACGACCACAAAATATTAAAAAAACAATATTAAAGAAACTTGAATTAGCAGGTCATGTAGCCCGAAATGCTAAGTACCTCCCCCATTGCTTCCATCCATCCCTCCATCTTTCCACTCCTTGCCTCCTCTCTGACCTCTGAGCACCAGGAGACCGTTGCCTCGGCATCCGGAAGCCTCCGACGCCGGCGCCAGCCTCGACTCGGACCTTTTCATTCACTCGTTAATTAACAGGACTGACCAATCAAAGGCGACGATGTGTGCTCGTGGCCGGGCGCATGAACAAACAATTGTTAACTCCTTGTTTACCTTATAAGACAACACACGTCACTCTGTATGTGTGTGCCAGCGTTAAAATAAAGTTTATTTTGAGCATTGAAAAAACATACTGTGATAATAAAGATTGATATTTTATTTTTTTACAGACACACTCTCTTTAATTGATGATTGTGAGGATGTACTAACCCTGGGGTCACCTCTTTAATCATGTCCTGTAGAAAATCACGTTCAGTTCTTTAGCAAAAAAGTGAAATAACAGGAGCTTTTCCCACAAAAAATTAAAATTGAATACATGACAGACATTAGAAAAGCATGTACTTAATTTACCTTTAAAGCACTAATTAAAATAAATGGATCTATTTGATTAAGTCTCAAAGTAAAATCAGGAAATAAGCCTGATTGTTTAAAGATAAAATAACAAAAACAAAATTAATTTTAAAGTAGAGGCTCCAAGATGCAAATATAGAAATATTATTATGTAATCAATTTTTTAAAATAACATCAACTATATTAATCAATAAATTTGACTTAGCAACCTGAGTTAAGTTTTGAACAAAGCATTACATTTTCATATCTATTCACTTTGACTGTTCCCTGGTGCCCCTTTGATGAACTGATCCAAAAACACGAGTTACATACAACAAACAACAAGGGAAACTAAGATTAGATTCTAAAAAAAAAAATAGCACTGTTATTAAAATATGAACTTCAGAATTGAATAAAAAAAAAAAACGAATGAAGGACACTTTCACTCAAAATAAGATTAAATAGTAGAAAAAACAGTTAAAAGTAAGTAGTAAAGTTTAAACTCAAAAGATTGAATTAAAAAACTAATACAGAAGCAAAGATGAGGTAACATATTATCAAATACAAAAACTTCAAGTAAAAATAACTATAAAAATATCAATAATCTTCAAAAATCCCCTTTGAGTTTATTAACATTTAATCTTCAAGTTTTATTTAAGCATTATTTATGTTTTTCCATTTATTCTGATTTGAATATTTTGTTCATCTGATTTGTGATGACTATTCTTGCACTTAAGGGCTGCCTTAGTACAGATATGTTGTTTTGATTATTCTTCATCGAGACATTAGTTAAATCATATTAGAGACTTTCACCTTTTAAAAACAAACTATATTCAGATTATTCAGCTTATTACACATTTCAGTTGCTGTAGAGTACGAAATCAGCTTCTTGGAGCATAAATTTCTATCACAACTCAGAGTGCTGGGAGCTGAAGACAAAATCAGCAGTGTAACTATGAAAATGTGAATTAAACATGTAGTTTACAGTAAATCAGCCACGACAGATTCAGCCTTGAATGATGAACTTTTAATTAATTTGTCCCCTGATCTCTGTATAAATTATATCACATAGTAAAACTCCACAGCATTAGTGTTTAAATAGTCCCTTTACTCAGAGTTATTAGTTCACTGCAGCTCAGAGTGAAGACGGGACATTCCTGCTCTGGACGTCTCTGTGGTAACCAGGCCATGTGTGTTTGCCGTCTGTGCAAACTGTGGGTCATCACACTCAGAGCGCCATCCCTGTCGCCCCGGGGACCAGAGTGTGGGTCTGTACACGCTCCTGAGTTATGTGCATCTATGCAAGAATTACACCAGAAAATCATATCATATGATTATATCGATGAAACCAGTGAACCAGACAGTTATATCAGTATTTTTAAGTTTTGACAGCATCAGTAGATATATTCTCCTTAACATGTCTTGATTTCCACAAATCATATTTATAGATAAGTTTAGAATTAAGCAAGACTGTGTATGTGAACCAAACTCTAAATTGTGAAACAATCAAAAATAAATGAAAAATAAATAAATGTGCTCTTAAATCCATAATGTTAAATTAGATTAGATGCAATCAATTTTAATAATCAAGAAAAAATGTGAAAAATACCATGATTTCATACTTTTCCAAGATTATTTGGGTGTGCAAACAGGACTTGATGAGAGTTTTACAGTATTTTCAAAACATTGTCGGAGCAGTTTGTGATGTTTTTTCTCCAAAAGCTCCCTAATTTTACAACTGAAATGCTGTTAAAGTGATCAATATTCACATCATGAAAATGCCAAGCAAGTACTCATCTCATTTATTGTAATTAATCATCTTTTTATTTATGAAGGAGTGAGCCGCCAATCATGGCTGAGCAGGAAGCTGTGCTGTGAAATCACCACTGGGTGGAGCTCTAAGATGAAAAGCTGCTGATTCAGGTAGTAAAAACACAGTCAGTGCAGTTTGATAAGATCCAGGACTTGATTCATTATTTGTTCATTAAAGCAACTACACTTTTATACATCATGGTTTTACAAGTTTGTATCAGTTTATAAAATTTGTAATGTTACTGACACCTCAGGGACATTGTGGTGCTGATATTTCATAACTATACAGTAATAACAAAACCTTGTTGTATAGCTGGGAGGTAAAAGTCAGCTAAAAGTTGAGGTGATTTGTTCGTTTGTGTTACTCATGGCTCCTCCAGACAGTCAGGACA
Source organism: Cetoscarus ocellatus (assembly GCA_037902135.1). NCBI lineage: Eukaryota > Metazoa > Chordata > Actinopteri > Labriformes > Labridae > Cetoscarus > Cetoscarus ocellatus. Next base: position 2,080,971 of record JBAMNC010001073.1, on the reverse strand, counting down.
TCTTCAGAACTGCATGTGTGAGCTTAGCTATACGAAAAATAAAGTAGACATAAAACTGTAATAAAATCAGTTTATTGAAGATTCTCCCCTGAAAGGATATAAGGCCAGAACACAGTAGGCTGATGTGAGGGTTGTTTGGGCTCATTGAAAACTCACACAGCTCTGCCTAACACAAAACGGTGTCTTTGAAAATGGTGGTTCAGCAAAAAAAAAAACACAACACACGAAACCCCATCAGTCCAACAATGAAACAAAGAGAGTGATGAAATGAAAGAAGCTGCATTCAAGGGAAGAAGAAACATTGATCAAAATGTTAGCATCCTTTTAGAGACAAAAACAAGCTTCAGAAATAAATCCAGTCACCTTCAGTCAAACCACCCAGCACCAACACAATCAGCCATTTTGTAGAATTAGATATAAAAGAATATGTTAAAGAAAATCACATCAGAGGTTAATAATCTACTGTCATCAGTATAGAGAGCGAACATTTAGAAAGATAAAGTGTAGAAAATCGAGAAGGCCGTAAGCTAGTCAGGCCTCGTCTTCAAACACTCCACTTTTGATTTATTTTCACTACTGATTTATCACTACCAGTAAAGTCAGAGATATTTAATACACAGATTCAAATGTTTTTATTATTTACATAATGTTCTTACCATCACAATGTCAAACGTTAACTAAACAGAAGATGTGATACATCCTCTGTCTACATTTTAGATGTTTTTTTAATTTTATTTTTCTGATAATCTGTCATCCAGTGTCAGCAGATCTGAGCTCATGCAGACTTGCAAATATGTGTTACTTTAGCTTAAATACTCGGTCCACCTGAAGCCTCTAGTCCTTTCCACTTGCAGCAGCTCTTAAACAAATAAAATGTCTAAAATCTAAATGATAACCTTGACTTGTTAGTCATTTTTTGTAATACTTTAAGCTAAAGTTGTTGTGCAGTGTTAGTAGACAGGCTAGTTCACAATAGCTAACATGTATTTGCTAAATTATTAGCTGCCACTGAAACTCTGGGCCTGTTTTAACTTCAGTGTCCTTCCAAATAATTTTTTTTCTAATTCTGCAACCTGCCTGGATGTCTGCAGCTTGTTAATGCCTTTTTTGTACAAAATTTTAAGATTTTTTTTTCTTTCTTTCTTTTAGAAGGCTAAAAAAGCAAGAGGCACCCCTTGGTCTCTAGGCTAGTGCCCCTTCTCACTAAAGTCAGACTGTGTAAGACTTTTATTTTGAAATTGAACTGTTTACAAGATTTAAAGTGAGTTTGAGTTGCAGATTTTAGTGTGTACATGAATATCAAAAGTTCTGATTGAAAACAGTGTTAATTAATCTGTTTGTGAGACCTGTGGCCAAAATAAGACTAATTGGTTCTTAATACACAAACACTGAATAATAATGCTCATTGTTCTACCTGTTTAGCCTCTGCAGTGAACTTGGTCCTGCTGTTGTCTCTAATAACAAAACAGGATATCATATTGTTTTTGCATAGCTCCTGTAATCATTATTTTTAAAAGGATTTTAATGAAGTTATGACTGTGCAGTCCAACCTTTAAGAACAGTCACATGTACACAGATGTAACCAGTAAGTGCCTGACATTTCAACACTGAATATTAAACAAAGAAAATAAAGAGTGACAGATGTTTAGGATGAGTTTTTCTGGGTCTATATCCTGGAGTTTTTACTCCTAGTATGTATGATGAATCCCTCCACAGTTTCTCTTATCTCATTTCTTTCAGGCATTCCCAGACTTCTTCTTATTTGATTCGTTTTGCAACATCCAGATAGGCAAACTGTATCTCCTTCTCAGCCGGGCAGGTCCTCATGAACTCCTCCCTCTTATAGGCGCTGTTCAGGTACCTCCAGATCCCGATCATATCTGCTGGGATCTCAAAGCCACGGTACTTCTTTGCCACAATCTGCAAACAATTAGAAATAAACAAGACTTAGTTAATTCAAGCAACAGCTCTGATTGTGGTCATCTTTTGACTTATAGTTATCTTTTTATTCAGCACAAATATTACACCATAGTTTTTGAATTACATCTGACCCTTAAGATGTGTAGTTTAGGCAGCAGGTTGCAGTCGGCCAGTGTAAGGTCATTTCCATCCAGAAAGCACCTGGTGGACTCTGGTATGTCCCCTGAGGCGTTAGCATCGATCTCCTCTGACAGGGGAGTCCTCAGGAATTCATCAAGCCGCTTGAGAGACTTTAACAAGGCTTTCTCCAAACCTGCAGTTCAGAGAAAAAGAATAGCACAGATGATTTGAAGCCTTTAAGGATTAGTGGACTGATAACAGTCTTAATCTTAGCTAATTACTCAAGGTTCTCCGGTATTATTTAGTCAAAAATTGCTTGTATTTCTTGTTAGCAGGGATGCCCAATATTGAATTTTTTGGGCTATATTTTGGGTATCTTTCCATTCATTCAGTGCAGCTGTTAACACACTCCTTAAACCTTATAATGGCTTGCTCGCAACATTTTCCAGTTCCTCCTAGGGGATCCAGCCTTCCCAGCCAGGCAAGATATATAATCCCACCAGTGAGTTCTGGTCCTGCCCCAGGGTCTCCTCCCTGTTGGTTGTGCCAAGAAAACCTCCAAAAGAAGGAGACTAGGAGGCATCCTGATTAGATGCCCAAACCATCTCAACCGACCCCTTTCCAAAAATCAGCGGTTCTACTCTGAGTCCTTTCTGAATGTCTGAACTCCTCACCCTATGAGGCTGAGCCCAGCCACCCTCCTGAGGAAGCTCATTTCAATTGCCTGTATCTGCTAACTCATTATTTCGATCATTACCAGGAGGCCATGGCCACAGGTTAGAGCAAATATGGAGGTAACATGAGAGCCTTGCCTTCCAGCTTAACTACCTTTTCCCACAACACTTAAGTGAATCTGGATACCTTCAGCCAAACATACAGAGTGAGGGATTTATGGCTGTATGGGCCTTCAAGGTCAAGGCAAATTTAGGTTATTTTACAAACTCAGCTTGTAAACATTGTTTCTGTGGACATTTTAGCATGCGAACAACAGCATTTCAGTAAATCAGCCCATTTAACACAAGGATTTTTTATGTTTTTAGCTTGGTATTGTTCTATAAACCCAGCTAAAACACCTTCGGAGCTTGATTTTATTTCTTTTACCTTCATTGACGTCTTTCCGGGGATTTTTGATGTAGGCAGAAAACTTGGCGAACACGTCAATTCCAGCTGTGTTGGCCTCTCGATGTTTAGGAGCCAGTTTGGGGTATCTGATAAAGAAGTGATAAAAGAGATGTCAAATAAAACACCCTGAGTATTTTCTCCAAAAAGGGTCATTCGGTGTATTGGATCATGTGTGGCTGTTCGTTTCTGCACCGTGGGGGGGTCAGATTCTCCTCCAGGAACTCCTCAATCATGTTCACATCCACCTTGACCTCTCCGTTGAAGGTCACAAATGGAGGGTTGGTTCCTGGAGCGAGGTCCTGCAGGTCAGCCGGCTTTCTGTTGACACAAAAACGAAAACATCATGCACTCAAAAAGAAAATAGGAATGAAAACCACTGATAGAAATACAAGCATCACGACGTAAAGTATTATTTCAGCCCGAGCGACTATGTTTGCATTCATCGAGCACAAAAGCTCTTCTCTGAATGTTCAACCCTCAGGACAAAAGGCATACAAATGGAAATAACAGGCATCTACGTCTGGAATATAAATGCATTCAGAGTTAGAATATATGAGCGTGTATGTTTTATGATATTACCGTTTGAGGTCGACAGTGGTGACGTTGAAGATGACTCCTTTAAGCCACAGGATCATGAAGAGTCTCTGAGAGAATGGACAGTTACCAATGCTCTCCCCATCACTGCCAGCCTACACAAACACACACAAATACAAAAAACATGAAAGATAAATAAAATAAAACTGCACAAAGTGGTTAAAACGCATCACGTGTGTAAATATATTTAAGATTTTTTTAATCTGCTCTGTTAAACACAAAACTCCTGAATATTAAGGCAGCAGTTTTCAAGATTATCGAGTACTTGATAGTCAGTTTGTTGTGTTGTAGCAATTAAGACAGAATAAGCTGGGATACATTTTCATTCAGTGTATGTGCATCAATAATCACTCTGCTAGTATCTAAAGCAAAGTACAAAATGTGGTTTGCAATGGAGAGAGTTTTTAGGAAACATATCCGAGCTTCTGGATGTGATATGAGGTAAGACAATAATATTTTCATAAATAATAGTTTGTCTTGATCTTTATTTGGAAGGATGTCTGATCTGATGCCAAGACTGTGTGCAGTAAGAGCCACAAACAGGAATATGATTATGGATTAAGATAATCAAAATGCACAGTTCAAATGAAGTTGGGATGCTATGTAAAATGTAAATAAAAACAGAATACAACTATTTGCAAATACTTTTCAACCTATATTCAATTGAGATTGTTATTGTTGATAGCTATGTAGTTTAAAATATAAATATCTTTATTTTTTTTATTTTTTTCAAATCACCCAGACTTGGTACAAAGGTTGAAAAGTGACTGTCCATGTCAGGTGTTTGATCCCAGTGAGCAGTTTTGTACTTAAAGCTTCTAAAGCTATGTTTAGTCAGACCATATGTTGTGTTTTTTAACCTTAAACCAGATGAAGAACACTCTCTTAAGGAGCAAAATCTGTCTTTTTTTTTACAGTTTTAGTCCAAAATACTACCTGCTAATGCTGAAAAAAGCCAGACATCAATGAAGCTGATAAATATGGCAGTGCAACTTAAGCACAAATGATGAACAAATCTATAAAATTCACTCTCTTAGCTTTTTTTTAAGTCTCCAAAACAATATTTGACAAACATTTTTCTTTTTTGGAGCTAGATCTTTAGCTTCTGACAGCCTCTTGTTACTGCCACCGAAGATGGAAAGTAGGGGTTGAACTCTAAATGAAAGATCACTTCAGTGATTTTGATACACATACGTACATATACAGATAAATGTATGAGGCTCCTTACAGTAAGATCAACAACATTTTAATGGCTTAATGCTCTCTAATACTTTTTATGTAAAATATTTCATTTTTAAGAACGATTGTATCAATAACTACAAAAAAAACATCTGTTACAATATGACAGGGAGTTATTCCCTCAAATATTGTGAGTTTGGTCCTGCAGGATGTCTGAACTTCATATGAATATTGGTAATATATTTAGATAAATATTGCCAGTACTCTTGTGCAGGTTAAACAGTGTGCAGGAGTTTTCTACAATTTCTGATGATTAAAAATAAATAATGATGAAACACTGAGGCTCTAGGCTTCAAATTTTGCCGCAGAGTAGGAATCAGAGTTGTTTGATTTAGTGTAATATCAAAGGTAAGCATTTAGTATTATGAGAACTCTAATACTAAAAGCCTGATCCATGTATGATGCTGGTGTTGGAGGTAAATAATAAATCCTCTGACTGTTAAATGTCATTGATGACCCAGTTTAGAAGTTTTTACAGCCTTCACCTACATCTCAAAGCCTTCAACAGCTTAAAGGCGTTGGCTCGGCCGTCATATTGAAAGCTTTGTTGTGGACTTCCAGGTCGTCTGTTCCCAGCCAACAGTCTGTGACCTTCACCGGGTGGCAGCTAAGAATGATTTTTGGCCTGATGTGTCAGGTCAACGAGCTAATGGTGGTTAATGCTAGCAGTGGCTTGGCTTGCGAACAAAAGTGCTAGCTTGTTTACATGATGTTTCAGGTTTTTTTTCCTGAGTCTTCACTGTGTACTAACAGGGATTTTAACCTCATCTCAGAGCGATCAAGCTCACAAGGCTTGTGCTTCATTTAAACCTGCCACTAAGTTTTGTTTAAGTGCTGCTGTTGTCCAACTAGTTAAAGGATTTCAATGTGGTGCAGACCGGGGAGATGTTAAGCTAGAAGTGACCTGATTGATACTCTTGGCTTTGTCTACTATTAACTTTGTTGGTGTCTCAGATTGTTTCAAAATAAGATTATTTATTCACCAATGGATTGGCAACATCAGTGTCTGTTTGGATGTCATCATCCATAGTTTAAAATAAATTGCATGAAGCTGAACTTAACCAATTCAGGGGAAACGATTGGGGACTGTCTTGGTGTTGGTAACCAAATGAACATGCTGTCTTACCTCAGTAAACTTAACATAATAAACTTGCATTAGTCCTCACCAGCCCCTCCTATTTACCAAAAAATGACCTCTATCAGAGCAACAAATATCGAGGCCCTGACAAACCAGTATCTGACAGTTTTGTGTTTGTGTTTTTTTGATTGTTTTATTTCTTGTCAATACACCTGTCTCATGATAAAGATATACTTTTTAAAACGCTTCAGTACTTAAAGATACTTTTTCAACCTTTAAAATATGAAAAACATACCCTTTAGAAACATTCTGTATCAAAAAAAATCACAAATGTTTATAAAGCAATCTTTAAAGAGGATAGGAACAGGCAGTCAGTCACAGAGCTCATCTCACTTGGTGCCTTTCGGTCCATGCTAATGGATAAACAGCGTGAAACCATTAAACAGTGCCTGTGCTTCTGAATAGTTATTTATGTTTAATAAGCTTCTGCACTTTACTGCAAGATTTCCTGCACTCACAAAAAATGTGTATTCTAAATTATTGTATATTGTCTGGTTAAATAAAGGTTAAATAAAAATAAATAAATATAACAAATATTTACGTTTTTTTTATGACAACAGCGTTTGCTGCTTAATTAGCCGACCACTTCTCATGCAGCATTCTCACAATACTCAAGGTTTTACCCATGAACCATGTATGCAAAACTTAACAAATGCACTAACAATGGTGGTCCAAATGCTCTCCCTGTTAACATAATTTAGAGAATATAATAGGCAATAATATATAATAATAGACAGGAACTTTTCTTACCTTTACAAACAGTTCAATGGCAGGGAAGCCCAGTTTTTTAACAGCTATGTCATACACAGACATATTTTCTTGTATGAAGCTGACACCCTAAAACGTAGTTAAAAAGCTGCCCAGACCAAACCCAGCACTGAAAAGTTCTGTTTTCATCTCAGTAAAGACGAAGTAAAATCCATGTTGAATTAATCCAAAGCAACCTCTCCATTGTCCTCCAACAAAGCTACAAAAACCAACAACCAGCATCGTTTCTTTCCGTCTGTCCATTTGACGGTCCATCTGCCGGCTCCTCAGACTGCTATTTTTTCTGCCGTCTCTGGTATGTCACTGTCCTCACACACAATCAGTCTTTGTCAGAACAAATATTAAACACAGTCTCAAGGGACAGTGTGTCTGCATCACATTGTGGGAGTACAAACTGATTCGCACAAGAAGCTGAACAGTATTTAGTTAAGGCTTTGATTCGAGGGGTTAGCATTATAAGTAAAAACACTATTCTTAACCATCAGACTGGAATAACTTGTTTGTTATGTTTCTTGCAGACTGACTAAGAAGGACATTTCATGTTTGTTCGCATAATATGAAAATTAGCTATTTGTGCTAATTCTAACTCCAGAAATGATCTATTTTGTACTTAACAATGTCAGGTCCTCCTGATATTTAAAGGTGGGTCGTCAAACATCTTTCAGTTTTGTTGCAGCCATGATCTACGACTTACACTGCTTTACAACCAGGTCTAAAAACAGTTTAAATAACTTCTTAAATGTAGCATGATTTTTACACTGAGATAAATATCTTAAATTAAATCATAATGTCAACTGTAAAAGCTTGTGATTTTTTCTTAACAAGATGTGAAAAAAAGAGCTAGCTCTCTTTGTGTTAGCAGCCACTCTGAAAGCCACTGGCTGGATTTGTCACCAAGGTCACATAAATACTTGGGTTTAACTTATATGAATGTAATAATCTGATAAGGGGTCAATGTTTGTGTTAAGTTGTGAGGCTCAGAAAACTATAAGTGGTCCTTTATTTTTCAGAGGAGTGGGCGGCAGAGGAATCTGTGCTCCATCTCAAAGTCACACAATGAATCCAGTGTGAGAGTTTGTGTTACAGCTCAGATTGAAAGATCTTTAATCTCACCCACAGCAGATGAGATTTCATCTTTATTTTAGTCTCTTTTGCTCCATGTTTGCTTACTTAGTGTAATTTGTTACATGAAATTGTGCACATGATTTGTTTACCATATAACTCAATGAAAGCCAAAATCTTCAGGGAACTATAATGTGAGTTTGGAGGTTGCACAGTCCGGATGCTGCAGACTAAAATCACAGAGACCGGATAGGTGTGTAATGCCATTAGGTTTAAAGTAGCTTAAGTCTTTATTGCACTCCTCTAATGAAAGAAATACCTTTGGATAAGTTTTGCACACGGAGAACTTAAAGCATAACATACTGAATATTGCTCATAAAGCTCATCTGATGTTTTTTGTCAGATTTCGAATTCACACTAATATCTCTTTATGACCTACATTAGCAAACAAGACCATCAACAATGACATTATACTGTATATTCCAATACATTAGTTTTCATACCTGGCTGTGCTGCAGTGGGTTAGGTGCTCGACATGACAGTTTATAGCAAGTTGCAGCTAAAATTGCCTTTCTAAGTCCCAGATAGAAGCTTTCACAAAATATCTACCAACTTAAAAATTAGGTGCCTCATAAGAAGGGATGGGAATTGAGGAACCCTCCGTAACAACTCGCTCAAGGAAATAATGTCAACTGTCTTCATGCTGAACAATGTCCGAATCAGTCACTTTCTCATAGGTCTTTGTGTCTTGATCGTAAGGGAATTGACTTTTTTGCGCTGGCAGAGCTCGTTTTCAATACATGATCAGTGTAAATCAGAATTTTCAAACTTAAGTGCTCAGTTTTCTGAGTAAAAGATCAACCCTCACCATTTCAAGGTCTACAACACCCTCATTGTCAGCTGTTTTATGTCCCCCTCTTACTGTTAATTGAACATAGTTAAACGTATGGAACAGCGTCTCACTCACCAATATCACCCCGCCATCACAAAGCAGTCAACATCAAGAGGCCACAGGACTTCCTTAAGCAACTTAGGTTGAAACAATGAGGGAAAAGAAATCTGACTTGTCTTGAAGTTTCCAAGTCTAAAGTCTGCTGACTAATGGAAACGATTACTCGACATTATTTTCCTGTTTTTTTGCAATATATATTTTTTCTGAATAAAGAAAAAAATCAAGGGCACAGTTATTTAAAAAGTCTTACTGGAAGCTACCAGGGAAAGCAGAAGTCAACTTCTTGAAACAATCAGTTCCAGCAAAGAAAAGCACCCAAAACACTTGTGCTTATATTTAGATATTGGTCTGAATATCTAAACCATCACTCTGCATTATGTTGTAATAATATGGTTATATAATCCTTTGTTATTTTTTTTTACCTTTTATTAAGGAGTTTAAACTTGATCTCCTTTCTCTAAGTTGGCTCTTGGGTTCTAGATAAATCCCGATGATGTGATGATACCTTCCACTTAAATAGATACAAATATGTATCATTTGAATCAACTTGTCCAAAAACTTGCAGCACTCTCTGTATTCAGTTGTGGGGAATATCTACTCTTAGCATTTCTTGTTTGACATTAGTGAAAAAGATGAAGGGTCTACAGACAAGATACAGGCCTATAAAGACTTGAAGGTTGAGACTACGTCTTTGTTTTTAGAGCTTGAATGAGTGCAAGTGTTTTGTAAGACTTCAACAGCTGGTGGATATGTTTATGTCAAAAAAAGTTTCAAAAAGGTAATTTTATTAATTAAACTAAATGTGCAGATAATATTCATTTTGATATGACTGTTTTGTTTTTTCAAGAAAACTCTTCCTAAAGCAGTCAGCGAAAAAAACAGCAGGTTAATCAGCTTACAGAGTGAGAATGCAGAGAGAGATTAACACTGCATGCTTTTGGCTGCCACATACGACTGCTGATCAGTAATTGGTGCCCCAAAAATGAGCGCTTAGTGTTGCATATGACGATGATAAAACAGAAATGAACTGTTTTTCAATCACATGTCTAAGTGGTAAGATTGTGGGAGTGAAATGCTGTTTTGACTGGATGTAATCCTCTCAGGACATGTATGCTCTGGTTCATTTATTTCTCATGTGAGGTGAAAAATAAGCCAGTCTAACTTGTGTTTCTCAAGTGTTTTTGAGTCCAGCTATACAGAGAAACGCTTTAGCCTTCCTGTAATTTTTCAGTCTACCTCAGCCACCGCAGCCAACAGCGTCCCAGACAAAAGAAGCCATTGTTTGACTGTGAGCTCCCACTGAGAACAAGCTTTTGTGTGGACGCGTGAAGCAAGGCTCAGATATTAGTGCATTTTTTCTTGCTGTTAAACCTCTCCTCTGGACTCGAGGAGGCTGCTCCCTTTTATTCTCGGCTCCGTTAGGAATGTGCAGCTGGAGCATAACTGACCTCTATGTGTATGTAGATATGTTTGCAATGTTCAAACACAATCATAAAGTGGATAAACAACCATTTTAAACCTCACAAAGGTAAGTTATAGACAAGGATACTGTATGCCAAGTGCATTTTGAGTATTGTCTCAACAACCTTTGGATTGCATGCATAGAGCCATCGGCACCATGCTTGATGGATTAGGAAATCAGTGTCTTAATGGGATCAGGTAAGCAGATCAAGATGAGTTTCTCTCTCACTTGGTCTCCCTCTCTACATCTCACATTCGAGATTACGTGCCAACAAGGACAGCGTCAGTGCCAAAGACAACCAAATCACGCCAGCAGACAAACAGTAGCTATATTGTTGGATTTAGAAAGCTTTTAGCTCTGTGAATCAGGTGTTTCTTTGGGCAGGGCCCATAAACACGTAGTATCTTGGTTTTAACTTATCTAACTGTGTCTCAGTGTTAGCTTTGCTTATTGAACTGTCTCTATAAAAGGACTGATCATGACCTTGACAAAAACAAGGCCATGCCCTCAACACATTTGGCAGGTATAGTTTTGGCTGATGGAGAAGGGTTAAGTGGAATTTAAATTGGGTTGCTTCATTTGCTAAAGTTAACAGTGGCTTCTATTAGCCCCTATTTTGCCGCTTACATTTCTTTTTTCCCGCCGCAAGACTGCTTGATCTTATGTTGACATCCCTGTCAACAGTGCCCTTAATCTGTTGTAACTATTTCCCCAGATGGATGCCAGTTGCCTAATGTATGATACTCTAAAACTAGTTCAAGGTAACTGGTCTATAGCTATTTATGTGCTGCTAGTTAGAACATTTCGACTGCTCTACCCTTGTGGTCCAAGTGAGGAAGCCATATATGGACCAGAGCCAGCTCACCAATGGGCCTCAAGTGCTTAAATATGTAAACAGATGACAATTTTGTCTTTGCCGCCATGGCTGAACACATGCTGTTCCCAAGTTTGAAATAATATTTACCACCATGATGTTGCATGGCATTTAGATTCAAGAGGTATCCTTTGCTAACCATATGAATGCCTCTGCTTTCTCATTCTGTACCTTGAAGCTATTGTGAAACCATCTTGAAACCATCTTGAAATCCATGTTACATTGTTTACTATCCATTGTCAACAGTGGAACTTCCTGCCACATCATGTAGACAGGGTTCTTGAATCTCCTACTAAACTCTTTGATTAGTTTACACTGAAAAGCCTGTAAATGTCCACCAATCACTGGAGTGTTTGTACAAATGTCAGAGACACTGAGGTCAATGACAAGGCCAAGTGTTTGATGCCTTGGGAATCACAACAGGCTGTCTGGCCTAACTAATCTTTTGCCCAAAAAAAGAAGTTCATTTGAATGTCTTGTGCCAAAACAAGCATCCTTGTTAGTTTATTTGGGCGCAAATAAGATATTAAAAACACAAGCCAGAAAGTGAAGTTTGAGGAGGGTCGACCAGCTGCATCTTGACATGTTTTGTTATATAATTTCTAGAGTGTACATGACTTTATAAATATACAGTTATCATATGGATGTCAGAAACCTGTAAAAGTAGCCATTCAGTTTTGATAGAGCAGACCAACAATAAAAAGCTATTTAGAAAGCTATGACTTCTGATGTTACAACTTCATTTTTTCATAAGCAACATGCAATTTTTTTTGTACTGAGTAAACTACAAGAAATGTGCCTGATTGGAAGACTCTTTGAATCACTGGGTGTTGCTGTATGATGGCTGACCTTTATTTGATCTTGCCCTATATTGAACAAGTTAAACTATTAACAACAGCCACTAGAAACTATAGTCTCATTCTTGCCCTTTAGTGGTGTGTTTGGTTCCATTTTGTCCTAGTTGTGCTCCTGAAATCACTTGAATGACTCCTGGTATAAATAAATTTTGACCCAGCCTTCACTGAGTTTCAAGCAGCATCAAAGTCTTAGGGTAAGGGTCAGGGTTAGGTCAGAACTGTTGACCAAGGGACCATGAAGGACCACTTGTTTTTGTTAGTGCTTGTCAAGGGTTTTAACTAAGATTAACAGAGTGTGTTCTTAGGGTTTATTACCTTGACATACAGGGAGATCTCATAGTCCTGGTCAGGGGGGGTTTTGCAGTTTCTTCGTAAAAGAGGCAGAGGGCTTCCCATTGTCTTATGGGAGGCCATCTTCATATCATCACTCTTCTCCTCCGTCATTTTTTCCCTCTGGGGGGTGTACGACTGGCCATCCTCCAAAAGCACCACTCGCTTTTTCTTCACCTGTTCATCCTTCTTTCTTATCTTGGCTAAAGTATCATCTTTGATCACCGACTTCAGCTCCTTTATCCAGTCCACTTTCCTTGCTGGACTTTTCCGATCTGGCGATTTTGCCCTTCTTTCGTGTCTTTCCCTCTCAGCTTGCAAGGCATCCTTTTTCACTGGCCTCAGTTCTTTCCTCCAGTCTTTCACTTTGGTCACTCTCTCCTCTCTTGGAAGATCTTTTCTGATCCAGTCAGTATCTTTCCTCCTGGTTGATAGCACTTTTTGTTCCAGATCTTCTTTCTTAGGTGGTGGCAGCTCAGAGCACAGGACTCCGTTTTCCATTTTTTGCTTCAGTCCTTTGACTTTACTGTGTATGTCAAATTCCAGGTCTTTGTTTGTACCATCGGACTTGCCTTCCATCTCTGACTGTCCTCTGTCAGCCCCCTGTTTCTCATCCTTCATCCTAACTCTGGTATCTGCAGGAGAAGCAGGTGTTACAGCAGATCGTTGTTCCACAATTTCTTGCCTTGGACTGACCTCTGACTCCTCAATAACATCGTCCAAAACGGTCACAGGCTCCTCTGCAAAATCCACCTCCTCAGTTTTTCTTTGTGCCCCTCTTCCCTTCTCAATTTCTGTAAGCACCTTCTGTGTCAAGTCTTTCTTCAAGATGTCTCCCCAACCTGTCCCCGGTACTTTGGGGCTCTGTGGGGGATTCTCTGGTAGGTGTCTACGCTCCTCTGTGGCCAACTCACTCTCCTCAGATGAGTCTTTGTCCTCTTTGTTCTCAGGTTCAACTTCACTGTCTTCCTCCAGCTCATAGGCCTCTTCTATCTGCCCCAGATCCTCATCTCCGTGATGGTCCAAAGGTGCCTCTGCGCCATAGTGCTGGACTGGTTTGGGAACATCTACATCGCCCAGTAACCTTCTAACATTATCAGTTGCCCTTCTCTCTTCTTCCTTAATCTGCCTTTCCCGAACCAACATTGCCAGGGCATTGACCCCAACCTGTCGCATCTGCTCTTCCTCATGCTCCCTCATATTGAGATCTACCCCCTTTAGTTTCTCAAGCCCACCTTCTGTCTTTGACTTTTCTTTGGACTGTCCGAACGCCATGTCTGGTTTGTCTTGCTTCTGATTTTCCTTACCCATTGTATCTAAAACATCTTCAGCAGCAGAGACTGCCTTTTCCACAGACTTCTTGGTTACCTGATCCTCAACTTTCACCTCTACGTGGACCTCCTGTTGCTGAGGGATGGTACTAGTGATATCCTCAGCTGCCTGTTTGCCAAATTTTGAGTAATCTTTCTCATCTATGTTTTTGATTTTATCCTCATTTTCCCTGATAAGTCTGTTGGCCTGATTGGTTGCAGCTTTGGTGGCACCAGTTGTTTCAGCAGGTTTGTTGTAAATAATTGCAGTTTGGCGCACATTTTCTTGAATGTTGACTTTATCCATTTTCCTCGTGGCAGCAGGGCTCATGATGTTTTTTGTGACTCTAGGACTAGTTGGTGGACTTGCAGTTTTTGCCCTGTTTGTTTCGTTTGATGAAGGTACTTTAGCATCACTAACAGGAGCACCTCTACTCTGAACATGCCCAGTAACATCAGCTCTTGACACTACCTGATGCTCCTTTAACCTATTTTCTTGGACATTGGGCCTCTCCCACCTAATCCTTGTCTCTGGACTTGCTACTAATGCCTCCTGTACAAATTCTTCATCTTCTATGTTTTCCATTTCATCATCTTGGCTGTCTAAGATCTGCAACTGACCTCTCCGAATGGTGATCAATGGCGACAAGTGATACCGATTTTCCATCGCTGTCTTTGTCTCTCTGGACTTTTCTCGACCCCCCTTCGCTTTTGTCTGATCTTCCATTAAGTCAAGATCTTCCAAAGCCACCTCAAGTCCTTCATCCTCCTTCTCCTGCAGGCCTCGAGCTCCGGCTCCTCCCTGTCCCCTTACTCCATTTGTCAACTGGGCCTCTTGAATAATCCTCCTGTCTGCTGTACTCTCCTCCTCTTCTTCTTCATCTTCCTCATCTTCATCCTCTTCTTCCTCTTCTTCCTGTGCCTCTCCTGCCTCTTCCATCAAAACATCCTCCCCTACCTCCTCGGCTAATTCCACCTCTTCGTCTTCCTCCTCTGCCTCCTCCACGTCTCTTCCTCTCTGGGTGTCCAGGTGTGAGCGAATGGTCAGAGGACTGTGGAAAACTGCACCCTTTGACATGGCTGGGTTTGGGCGAGAGCCTGAGTGAGCCATTTTGAAGATATTATTCAAAACTTACTTCAGATTTCCAGGATCAGTTTTCAATATCACGAGAAATCTTGTCTGCACTATGTGGCCCGTCAAAGAAAGGGTCAAAGGCAGTTTTTTAATTCCCGAGACTGGGATTACAGAAGTTTCCAGTCTCCTGTTCACGTGGAATCCAAAAAAAGGATCACAATGTGTTCGATTATCCAGGGATACGATGTTTTGAAGTTCATAAGAAGAATCCCGCTATAACTCCCAAGTTACTTGTGGAGGATGAGTCTGAGTCTCAGAAATCGACCAAAATTCTGGACTTTGTAAAAGATAAAAACAACTCCAAGAAAGTTCCAAAGAACAAATTCTGAAATCCTAAAGTTGTAGCTCTGAAGATCCAAAGGAGATGAAAATTATCCACAAGAGTTCAAGCGTGCTTTTTGCTCTTTGCCTTGCTTGTGACTCTGGATTTAGGACTGCACCTTAAGCAGAGTTAGACATCGATAAACACAATTTACCTCTCTCTCCCTCTCTCTCCCTCTCTCCCTTCAGGGGATTATATAGACGCTGATCTCCACATGACCTGGAGCTTAAACCCCTCTGCCACCCAGTGACTAGCACCACTTGAGGTGAAGTTTTATGCACACACACGCACACACACACACACACACACCCACACACAGAATAATAAACCTACAGCAGACAGACATAAGCTTGTTTGATAATTTTCAGTAGCATAGTTATTGTCCTTAGCTGTAGCTCATGTACAGCTTTACTGGCTTAAACAGAAGACTGAAAAAAAAACTTGACTTTAATTTTTGAAGTGAATCATGATCATAAACTCATTGTAACTTTACTTAAGTAGGAACTGTCTATTGGCAGTGGTGAGCTATCTTACATTTTTGTGCTCTGTTTTTCAAACAAGTTGATCCTGCTATTAAACTAATATTAAAGCAAGTGAACATTTCTTTTTGGTACAAACACACCAAATATAATAAACACATAATTTTAGGTTAAAGTAGTTCCAAGTGACAATGAAACAGTGGTCCAAATGCTAAGCCTCATATAAGAGGGCAGGATTATTGAGATAACAAAAAAATAAATGGTATGAGATATTTTCAATTAATAAAAATATATGTTAACATGGGTTTTGTAATTTTTTAACACTCAACTCAACTCATCTTGATTTATAAAGCATTTTAAGAACAAGCACAGCTGAAACAAAGTGCTGTACATAAATAAACAAAAACAATGCGGACATAAAACAATTTAAAACATTGGATGAAATAAAGCATAAAATAAACACATTTGATAGAGAATTTTTATACATTTTTACACATACCTTATTTTTTTGTAACCATTTAAGGACCATATTGAAAAAAATATCCCTGTCATGGTGTTCAACCCATCCAAACAGAGACAGACTTATTTTCTTAGAAAAGAAAGGCTAAAGCAGTGATAAGATTTATACTTTCTCCTTTTTGCAACTCAAAAAATGTTAATTTAACCACAATGGAGGTTAAGCAAAGGTTTAGCAAAAAAATATTGACAAGTGAAAAGAATGGATAACACTGAATTGCCTTAATTTTTGTCTGTAGATATTTTTCTCTCACTTAGTTAAACAATTCCTGTTGTATTTATCTCAGACAATGGGCATTTGTGGTCCATTTCTTATTTAGAGTTTATCCTTGCACATTATAAATGTCTACTTACTGTTGTTTGTATTTGTTACCTTTTTTATACATTTTAATTTTTCTATTATTCCGTTTCATGTACATACATATTATACCATTGGAAAAGAAGCAAATTTTGATTTTTCTCTATGTCATTCATCCATAGTAGATATTGACAATAAATGTGACTTGACTTTAAAAAATCAAAATGGATAAATAAACAACAATAACAGTGTAATGAACACATATGCAAAGCATATATACCCACACATAAACAATTTAGTCCCTAATTACACTTAAATATTCAAGGAAAAAAATGGGAAAATGTACATAATAAAGTGAGTATAATAGAAAATGAAACCATAGATGCATATAAATTGACATGAATGTGCAAATGGAAAGGAAATATATATTTATTCACCCTTTTTGGTTGTAATGTTTTTTCATTTATTTATAAAACAGATAGTATACCTGTATACTTATGTCAAATATATATATATATATATATAAATTTAAAGTATTATTTTCCAAACTTTTCTGCATCCTTAAAGATGCGGTTTAAGCTATGAGCACTCAATTTTCTTTTCTTAAATACTGTTTTTGATATTGATGACACTGTGTTTACTTTTACACTCCATAAAAGACAGTGCAGCTTTGCAATACACTGATAATGCATTCATGTAACCCAAGATAATCGGACTTCCAAAGTTAAGAAATAGTTCTTGGGGCGGTCGTGTTTATCTGAGCTTTTAAATGAAATGTAACAATATAATGGTTAAATTATTGAGTTCAGGATGCGCTTTGTATTTATTCAGCCTAAAATGTATGACCCTAACTTTTTATTAAGTCAAACATCTACAGATAATTCATAGTGCCTAATTATTTTTGATGAATTCGCCAAAGAATTACAAACATTTTTAACTTTAGGTTGTTATACATTATTTTGCCATGTTTTGTATATTCAGACCTCAGCTACAAAGTTTTTTCCACTCTTTGACTTTTTTATGAATAAGCGGACCATGTTCTTTATTTTATCAGTCGAAATCCATTTTTCCGACGGTCCGTAAACATTACCATCCTGCTTTAACGGAAACGCATAACGGCTAGTCCGAACGTCATCTCCTTTATCCTCTGCGTAATGCTAACAGTCTTCTCCTTAGGGTCCAAATAAAGTCAGTATTGGGGACTAATTTAATGTTTCGTTTTTAGACAACATCAGCCGGCAAACGACGGCCTATGTACACATTTAACCGAGGGGAAATATTTACGGGATATCGCGACTTTCGCTTGTTTAAAGTTAGCTCCTCAGAATCCTGGTTAGCATAACTTGCTAGCCAGCTTAGAGCAGCTAATAGACTCTAGAGCTTTCACTGTTTGGAGGAATAACCCTCTGTCAGAGCTGTGAAGCACCCTATAATGAAGTAACGTCCACAGCTGTATTGGTAAGTGTGACAGTTAATATATGGCTTCTTTCTGCTCTGGTTTATGTCTGTGTATAATAGATGATGGGCGTCACCAAGTGCAAATGTCACCGTCCATGTATTTCTGCTTCGCTGAAATTGTTTTGACGTTTATGCTCACAGGAAAAGATAGACAACGAGTCACGATGCAACAGGCAGAGAATGGCACTGAAGAGGAGGCGACGGTGGATGTGCAGTTTACTGATCTACCAAACGCCTTGATCGCCTGCAAAGTACCGGAGGATCTATTCAATGAAGGCAGTCAGAGGGTAAGAACATTGTCATAATAAGATGGGTATTACTTAGACACAATGACACAGTTTTTGACATGTTTCAGTTGCTTGTCTTGTGTAGTTGGTGTCTTTGACATGTAATTCATGATCAGATCAGTAGATAGACCTCCATTGTCAGATAAGTGCACAAGTGAAGCTCACTGAAGTTGAATGGCTGCCTGTACTGGAGTAGATAATATCCAAAAGATCTAAAATAAATAAAATATTCTTTTGAAACCTCAAAATAAACATAATATATCATATTTACACATGAACATGTTGTATATATTTATTTAAACCCTGTACAACCAAAACGTGCAAGTATTTTATCATATTGTACATGAATATTCTTACATATCACACATCAGTGAAATCATATTGCACGGTGTTCAGATGTTCCTTTTGATCTTAACTGCGGTTAGCATATCACCTGTTTACTCATTTTAATGATGTTGAAATAGTATTTACACAAGGTGTATTAGTCAGGGGTGGTTGAAACTATTCCTGATGGTAACATGCAACATACTGTGTCATTACAAAACAGAATGTGGTCTTTAAGTCAGAATATATAATTTTACTTCATTTTGGTAAGTGAAGAGTGCTAATATCACAGCCTTAGTGCACATAAATTACCTGTAAGTAAGTATATTTTATTAGCATTTTTTAGAGCAGAGGCCACAGATTTATTTATTTATTTTTTAAACTTTGTTTCAGTTATGAATGTTTTGCCTACTGTATGGCAATGTAGCCCATTTTAGCTGCAAGACAATTAAATATGCAACACACAAGACATCAGAGTATAATGGCTAAGTTAAAAAAAATAATTCGCTAGAAGAAAGCATCAAAGGTCAAATACAAATGTATTCATTTTCACATAAGCAAAGATGATACAGTTTGTTATGTTATCTTCTGTGCTGTGTTATTCTATGCTCCAAAATATAATTATTGAGTTTAAACAGGAAAGCACAAATATTTTTTTAAGTTATGAAGAGTTTCAGCAATCAATTTTTGATTCTTGCTTTAGTAAAGCACTTGTGCATCTTGGCATGCTTCCCTCCAGTCTCCAGGATTATGCTACTTTGACATAAATTTAAAGGAGTTTGTCTTTTTTCAATGGCTTTTTTTAATCACCAAATCAGTCCTGTGTTGAGTAGAATTAGGCATGTAATGTAAGTGACTAGAAGTGATCTCAGTGAAAGAAATTTTTGGGGTGGTCTTTTACATTTTTACAGATCTGGTTATAGACCGCTTAAATATTGCTTTAGGGTTTATGGAATAAATGAAGCTTATGAAGTTTGATCAGGCATAGTAATGCAAAATGATAATTCCCTTTAAACAGTCATGTATGTTGAACAGATTCATTTTGTCCTTGTGAAAGTGTCAGACATGCACGTTTTTACCACTAGATGGAGATAAGAGGCTTTATAATGCTGCTGAATCGTCTTGGTCACAGCTGAAACACTCACTTCCTGCTGCCTTAGTCATCCGGAGTTATTTAATGCCTAAACTTGAATAGCATTGGTTTAAATTTTACTCGAACAGATGAGGCACAGAAATGACATCAGCCACAGAGGTGCATCATTGGAAAGTCTCCAGTAATATCTAGTCCACATTTGCCTTCAGTCTTGTGTAACACTTGCTCTGAACAAGAGAGTTGGGAACAGTCCTCAGAGGAGTAACCTAGATCTAGTTGACACATTTTAGGATGTATCTGGGTTTTTGTTATTTCTGTCACAGCTTATCATGGAGAGTTTTGGTTTTTTGTCTTGAAATGACTAAGACAGATGACAAAGAAGTGCAGCGACAAATTTGTGACTGAGGCATTTGTAAGTGCATTATAAAGCTGGCTTTGCCACAGTGGAGCAAATGGTGGTGCATCCTCTCCATGGTTTGGTCACTTAGTTTGAAGTTCTTTAATGTAGGTCAGGTCAGTGCCTATATTAAAGACTGCACATATCCCTGTTCCAACAAGTATAATAAGTAGAGCGTGGCATTGAATTAGGAATGTGCACAATGAGCAAGCCTTACTATTAAAATGAGGTCAGTTGGAATTACAAGATATATTTATTAGCGGTAAGATAATTATTTATGTATAGTTTTGTCAATGCAGGCATGCAGTCCAGTCAAACTGCAACACGACTGCCTCTCACTGGAAGCCCCTATAGCTGCCTTAATGCCCCCCAACTGAGATGTAAACAGATAAACTGGACAGATAGCATCAATGGCATTTCTTAGATGTTGCACAGTTTTGCAGTATTTGTTCCAGATGATGAAGAGCAAGGGGGCACACACACCCCTAGTCCTTTGCTGGCCTGCACCTGCATTGCTCCATGGTCAACTGGGCCTTAGCAGGTTACATAGGTGATTGCATTGCAGTACAACCCAGAGCTTTGCATCATGGAGTGGCCCTCTGTTTACGAGAAGAGCTGTCTCAGAGTCAGCAAAATGGAGAACATAACAGGAAACGTGAATGCGACTTTACTGACTCTTTGGCTTTTTTGAATCATTTTGGTTGGATGCTGCCCTCTAACACTCCTGAATTTCTCAACTATGCTAGACCAGTGGCTCCCAGATTAGGAGTTGGGAGTCCTCAAGAGGAGGGTCATGAGATGCTTCTCAAAATCAAGTAAAATTTCCAGTGATGATTTCAAATGGTATATTTTACCCATTTTTCTAAAATACATACATAGAATATGAACACTTTGAAAGAGAAATCACAGTAATTAGGTGATATTTATGCTCAGACAAGCATAATATCAAAAATTATCTTAAAAATGGAATTTTTCACACAACAGTAATAATGCCAGGATCCCCCTTTTGCTGTTGCAAATATTTTCAAGACCCAACGTTAATAATCACACACATTAATGCATTGATGAAAGCTTAAAAAATGTAATTCATATCCTTTGTCAACAAACTTCTGTATTCTTTATCTCACAAATAGTCAGCGGAAGTCAAGAAACAGCAATTCCATGTGTGACCATAATGTGCAGCAATTAAAGAAAAAGTGAATAAAAGTAAAAATGAAACAAGGAAATCAAAAAATGCAAGATTTATTATCAGTTATTGCTTTGAAGGGATTCAAAAGAAATGCCAGATGAAGTTTCAGAGAAATTTCCTGAATTGTGACAACTGTCAGTTGCTAGACGATGCTTTCAAGTTGATCAAAGATGTCCTTTGTTGTGTATTTACACGTTGTTAATACTTTTTGTGCTATTCCTGGGAGGTTTAGACCACCTCTGCTTTTCGGTAATTCTGGATTTTCTGCGTCACTGTGCTACAGTGTGTTTGCAAATTTACCAAGTCAGGACCAAAAAAACACCCACATTTGTTACTTAATCTTATGATCCCATGACTCGTGTTTTATGAACACATGCTTGTATACTTTTCCTGTAACTAAGATTTGAAAGAGTTGCTGAGTTGCAACAGAGTGACTGAGTGTGTTGCAAAGTGTCAGTGTTGGTTTGAAGAGTGTTTAAAGCTCTGTTTGTGTTAAGATTTGGAGAACAAGTCAGACGGTGGAAAATCAGACTCAGTGGAAAGCAGCCAGCCACTCAATAAGGAGCTCATCGTGCTCTTTATATCATTAGGAGAATATTAGTTTGAGGAAAAAGTTTCATGTGAATGAGGGGAAAGACAACACCTTCTCCTTTGAGACGGTCTGAATTCCTCTGCTCTGCCAAAGAAAAGCTGTTATGATGTGTTAGGGTGAGACTGCACGGATCCTGGGGAGACTGACAAACCCGACAGCTCATTAACACATACGTCTAATTGCTGATATACACACGGCTGATTTAGCAGATGCACGCACACACGGTGGTGAGAACAGCCGTTGGTTTGTGGATGGCTATAGGGGTTTGCTGACGCTGATGGAAAAGGGAAAACAGGAGAGGAGAGAGAGGGGCAAAGGGCAGCTGGTGAAATAATGACTTATGTTATCTTTCTGTTGTTTTTTCCTTCTTGTATTTCCGTTATGATAAAGGCTACTTTTCCACCTGCAAGGGTTTAAGGGTCACCTGATGTATCATATGGCTGATGTTCCACTGAGGGAGTGGGATTATTCATATAAATGCATGAGAACTCTGTTTCTTTGAAGGATGAATGTATTTTTGTGGGATCATATCATAATGTGAACTTAAAAAACCTGGATAGACACCTACATGTTAAAGGTAGGTTTGAAATACATCAAATTACAAAAAGAACAGACAAGTTGAACATTATGTTCCTGAGGAAGTTTTCCAACGTTATTTATCTCCAGGGAAAGTTACTGAATGTGATGGACACAAAGGCCATGGCAACTCACATGCTGCTATAATGATCTAATGGTCATGGAAAGACAAATATTACCTCAAGTCCTTAGATCTGTTAATTCTTTTCCACACTGACTGCTTCACCTGTCTAGCCAAAGCCTGCAGATATGTCAGCGGTAAATACAGCTCATACAGCAAACGGAAACCAGAAGACCTCACACGCTGAAATCCCGACCCCTGTGTACAGATTCGACATGTCTATGTTGAATCTGTAAATAAAGATTACTTAAGAAGAGACTCAGTTGAAAGCATCAGGACACTGAAGTGGAGTTGCTCGAGGTCTATGGCACGAGTGAATAAAATTGCCAATAAAACAACTGGGCAGTTAGCCAGGTATGGACGCTCTATAGAGTACCATTCATACACACAGCAACTCATCGTGCTTTACAGAGTCAAAAACAAAGATAATGTGATATTATTAGCATTAAAGAAAAAATTAGCAAAAGAAGGACAGTAAAGTATAATTCCAAAATTAAAAAATGAGAAATAGAATATAAAAAACAAATATATATATATTTGAGTAAAAGAACAGAGGAGATAAAAAATATGAACAATAAAAAGAAGCTGAACTTATTAGAAGACAGTAATCAATTAAAAAAAAGTTTTTAAGCCTGTTACTAAAGATTACACAGATATAGGGAGTCTCAGGTAATTGTGAGGCTTTCGGTGGCACCATGTATTCTTGCGTCTGTACCCTGCTGTCTGACTTTAGGATCAGAGTTTGCCATTTGCTTTATTTACTAGTGCCATAAGCTTCGAGCAACCGCACTTAAAAAAAAAAAGACTGTCCCTTTAAGATAGAGAAATTTATGCCTATTACATCATTAGAGGATTATTTTGTTAATGAAAATATTATTTCACATAATTGGTGGAATGAAGATGTTCATAAATTGGGATAGTAATTGTTTTATTCATGTACTTTTATAAATTTCAGAGGGACTGTTTAAGTATCAAACCTTCATGCCAGAATTATTGTTCCCAAAACATCACTATGAATCACAAAATTGTCCAAAAAAGTATCAACACTTAAAAAGGTTAAATATAATCACCTCATTTACTTTTGTGCCTTTTTCTATCTTATACTGACATCAGATCTTTGTGAACCTCAGATTAAACCCAGTCCATCTTACCACGTTCCACCTCCCACTTTATGTCACAAATCTCACGTTTTAGTCATTCTTTTGGTTTCCACATCCCATACTGTGCTTTGTCCTTGGGGCATGCCAGAAGTGCCCCTCTGCTGCTCTGCACGAACAAACTTACATGAGTCATTTTTAGATTAGAAAATGTCAGATGCAGTGAGTCTTTCCTCTTGATGTGGTTATTTTGTTGATTGTCAGTAGAAGACTGAACATGCCTTAAGGCAATTGACTAAACAGAGTCTGAACATGAAGTCTTCTCTGACTTTGGAAACACAAGACAATCAATTCAACATATTTTGACATTTTATTGACAGAATAACTTATCAAGTAGTAATGAGAAACCCCTGATAGCACATGTGAGTTATGATGAACTTAAAGAGCCCATATTCTGCTTTTTTCCAGTTTCATATACACTTTAGTGTGTTAAATGCATCTCCGCCATGTCATACAGCACTTCTATACACAAGACGAAAAGTCCTCAGCATCATGACTTCTCCCCTCTCCCTTTAGAGTGCTAGTACCTGTCTGAAACTACTTATCCCCCAGGAATGAACCTACCAGTTGGATGTTCTACCTTTGTTTTGTCAGCAATTTAAGCCCATTGACTGGTCATGTAAGCATACTCTAGCAGTCTGAATTTAAATATAGGAACCAAATTTAAGGTAAAATATGGACCCTATTAGTTACGATAGTGCTTTATTAAAACAGTCATTGTTCTGATCATCTGTAATACTTCAGAATAAACTAAGTTAGATTGTTTTTTAAGTGAAGTTCTTTCTTTTCAAAGAGAGAAGTAACAGGCACGATTATATGTCCTCAAGAAACAGGGCATTAAGTGAGGCCACTTTACAGGAATAACACAGTATGTGTTTTTCCAGTGTGTTGTGCAGGTTTTTAGCCAAAGTGGAGCGTAAAGCTGACTAAAAAGAACATTAATAAACCAGCATGGAAGAAGCGATTTAGGTCAGGGAAAACTCTGATGTAGGTCTGGAAAGTCTGGTGGACTTTTCCAGCAGGACACACCTGGTGGCAGCTGTGAGAGCATCAAGATAAGACTAGAAGTCAAATCACATGCAAAACTATCAAGATTATAGACCTGTGATTGGTGCTGCAGCTCTGGATCAGGCAAATCAGGTTCAGCATGGATAAAAGGAACTCATTTAACCCCAATCCCACTAACAAGTTTCAGAGCAAATGGAAAATCTGAGCACTTTGTTTTGCTGGACCGGCTCTGACTCAGAATTTGTACAACTCTGTGGAAGAGGGAGAGATTTACTGTTGTTCTGCAATTGTCTGAAAGAGCAGTGGTTGGCGGTGGAGCTGGAAAAGGGACAGATGTGTCATAGCAGCCCTTGGCCTCTTTTCCTGCTCAGATGTGGAATTTAGTTAAAGCCATGAGGAAACAGGCCATCAGCGCAGTCTAGCTTCCGTAACTTGACGCCCCTCTGGCTGAAAGTGGGTTTTGGGTCAGGATTCATAGAAGTGTTCAGAGCTGGAAAAGTGTCACTGGAATCCACCTAAAAGTACAAGGAGTGTTGGTCTGTGCGTCAGTGGCAAAAGAAATAGTGACGGGCAGAGATTAGGGTGTGTGCTTGTCTTCAGATGAAAAATGAGCTCAATTCATTTTTTGGTATTGTTGGAGAATTACAGTAGAAGAGGTAATTTTAAAATAATTTGGTAGGTAACATTGGTATCCCAGTGGACCCTCATTTTAACGTCAGGTGCATCACTAATATAACTTTAAAAAGGTACTTTGTTGAGGCCAGGAAAGTCAAATTGTGCCTCATTAATGTTTTTTTTCTATTTATTTTTGCCTATCTTCAGCAACAGAAGAGTTATATCTTTGAGCTAGTGGACTTAACAAGGCTTCAACGTGATGTCACGTTCAAAAACACTTTGCAACTTCTTCACTATTTTCTGACTTTTTATCTACTGAATATTATATCAGCATAGCAGTGATTAATTTTGCAACACTGATTCTGTTATACAACACAACATTATGGCCTTCGAGTTTTAAGTTTGAGATTCAATGAACACAATATTTCTATTTTGGAAACAGTAGCAGAGACGGAGCTCACTGTCCGAAGACTGTTTAGATCAGGTTTTACTGTTAAAATACATCCTATGTTTATAAATATAATCCAAAAAACTCTTTTGGTTTTTATAAATGAATATATAAATTTAAGAAAAAAAACAAGTTCTATCATTCATGGAATTGAAAGTCATGTTCAGTGTCCATTTTTCATATTTATTTTTGGGCTTTTTGCCTTTATTGATCGTGTCGAGAGCCAGTGGACAGAGCTGGAATGGGTTTTATACGCATGATAAAGTCAGTTGATTTATTGTAAATATCGTAAATAATTCAGTTTCTATGGTGCAAGTAGGGCTTGGTGATAGGAACAAAAGTTTATATCTAGATATTTTTTAGCTCAAGGTTGATATTCAATATATAACTTGTTATTTTTTCTACATAAATAATTTAAAAATACTCAGCTCAAGGCAAGGATTGTTTTGATGCAGGGGCCTGAAAAGACTTGAGATCTGGGACAGAAGCTCTTCATTTTGCAGTCATCACATTGCACTTCGTGTTGCTAATGCAAATGGGAGAAAAGATTTGTCATGGCCAAACCTTTTTGCCGCCAATTTTGGCATTCTCGGCAAAAATCATTATTCTGAGATCTTGGCAATTTTTTAATCAACCATTTAGCCTTATTTTGGCAAGACTGCATTGATATAAACAATACTGCCTAAACGGATTTCTTAAATAGATCAATGTTTTTCGAAAAGTCTGTTTTTTTATCTTCCTGAATGGCACACAACACCTGAGGCTGGGAGTGATAACTTTTATTAAGCACCCCAGTGCTGTTGTTCTTTATTGAAGTATAAATTGAACTTTTTACTCTCAGATAAGTTGGTCATAACTAATTTTGTGGATTGATATCCTGGTGTTGTTGTTCAAAGTCAGAGTAGATCAAGTTGTGGTCATTGTTCTATCAGTTTTTCCCAGCGTGATCCTTCAGATATCACTCATTAGCTCAACTGTATATCTTTTATCATGTCATTGGAAAGTGGAGCATGATGTAATAAAAATGTCACAGCTGGCTGGTAACACAGCGCTCCATCGTGTGTGTGTGTGTGGGGGTGTGTGTGTGTGTGTGTGTGAAGCAGTGAAGGTTTGTTCCTGTGTGCGTGTGTGCTCTGTGTGCCCTGTGCATGTGCACACCTGCCTGTCCGCGTGTGCTTCGGCCTATCTGTGCGGTGAGGGAATGGAAAAAATGGAGAGATGAAACAAAAACATAGTGGTGGAAAAAATGCAGGACTGAGCGTGCACACACACACACACACACACTCTCTCACACACTCAGCGTCCGCAGCGGGGTGAGGTTGGAGTCTGGAGATGATTAGCACCTACACACGCAGACTCACGCAGTAATGTTTAACGTCAACAAACAACACTTACATGAGAGCATCAGCTGCACCGTTGGGAGGCTCACCAACATTACGCTGCTTTATTTTCCACACACACATTTTCCATCCAGCGTGCAGGACTGTGCTGTTTGTCACCTCAGCGTGCATTAACACCTGCACTCACACACCATGAACAGAATGTTGACATGTCAGTCTAATAGTTTATTATGGGCACGTTCCACACAGGCCTACAGCCAGATGTCACTGCATGGACACGGCCTTTACACAGCTGCCACATGGTCCTGCAGAGGCTTTTGTGTTTGCATGATCCCTCTGTGTTTGCATGACTTTCCTCTGGTTTCTTTCCACTGTTCACACACTTGTAGGAGCAGGTGAATCAGCTCTTTAAAGGGTACAGGTTAGGACTCTGTTGATGTGTCTTTTATGCAGTGTTCAGACTCTTGGTTGTAAAAAAAAATGGCCTTTAAGGACTTTGTTGTGGCCTTATAGCTGCTTCCATAAAGGTTTTTTTAACCATAGGGGACCTGACTTACCTGAATTGGTCCTGACACAAAGCAGAAGTGATAATATTTTGTTGGTTATCAGTGTTTGGATTTAGATCCAGGAATGTTTTAACAGGATTTGTTAAAGTTGCACCATGGGGCAGTTTTCCACATATTCCAGAATGACTCTGCTGGAATATCAGAAAAAACGTTAGCAGAGGTTTGTGTTCTCTGGGTACTTCTAGTCATCTTTTTTTAGATGTATATTTTTCCATTAATTTTTAATCTTTTACCAGCACCGAGTTAGACAATGTTACTGCCAGGCATTGGTTGTGGCACATCCAGTCTGTTTGCTACTTGCTCTTGGACCACAAAACATAAAGGGCATGCACAGGGATCTTAAAAAGTCTGAAAAGTATACATAGTGTTGCATTTCTGTATTTATATCTTGTTTGAATTATATGTTCTCATTGTATATTATTTTGGTATTTCCTGCAGTGCATGGTGCAGGGAAATGTCTTAGTGTGGGTCTTCAAAAGGTCCTCAGAAGTTTTACATGTTATACTGAAAGGTGTGAAGGCGTTGATCATTTTTCACTGAAAACAACATGCTAATGTTTGACTTTTTGGTCAGTTTTCACAACCCGAAAATCAGGCTTGAATATGACATGAAACCATGACGGTACCAACCTGTTGAAGGCTCATTCCCTCCACTTGAGAGGACAATTTGTTCTATTTTTCAGGAAAAATTTCTGGAAATGACAAGTTAAGTAATCTACTTAGCTAAATATTTTCATAAAAATAGATATTTTCCTTATAAAAAGATAATTTCTGAAGCTAGAAGTGTTGTAATGCAATGCTAAGCATGTTAGCCCATTAGTTACAGTTTCCTTTCCTTTTCCTGCAGCCTCTGTCTGTATTGTTAGTAAGCCCTTTAGGTCTTTAAAGTTAGCTTGAATATTTGCTTGTGATTTTTGAAGCATTTTAGTAATGGAAATATAGTCCATAATTGATGCATAAAGTGAATACACTTTTAGGCTCAGAAGGCCATCACCAACAATGGGTCTGTCAGCAGATGTGTTGCAGTCTGAATCAAAGCTCTTGAATCTTCATCCCAGATTTGTAGATGGAAATATTTTTTATCCAGTCTCAGTTCAATATATCGAACTAATTACTTTGAATTCCCCACCGAACAGTCAGTGGAAACTTTCACAAACTGTGCCTCCTGGCCTCCATCAGGGGAGTTGACTCAGTCATCTTAAAGTTGGCCCACTATCACCTGACCTAAATGTGAGGATGTGATAACAGTTGCTGAAAACAGCTTGCTGTATTCATAATTACAGCAATGGTGTCTGTTTAACCTCAAACAAGAATAAAGTGGGTGTCAGAAAAACACAGGGCTAATGTGTGTTTTTGCTGTTTTTGTTGCTATGCACTTTTGTTGAAAGGGGAAAATCAAATAAAAGAGACTCTGGAGATGATCTCTAAGATAGATGGTTGGTACAAGGCTTAATGGAGGTCTTTTGTGTCCCTGCATTTATACCACACTGTAATTCACTGTATCAGATAGTTTTCCATCTCAGGGTATTTTTAGCAAACTGGAGTTGAAGTTACATGATACTCTTGTACTTATTGAGGTCATGACAATAATGCTGTTCAGTTGAGCTGTTTTGGATTTTCCAGAAGAGCAAAAATATTTCAGCATGTCCTCGATGTCTTTTAAATTGTGGTCGACGTAATTTTCCACTTACAAAATGTGTTTTTCAGCTTCAGTTGGACAGCTAGTGCTCCCTCTCAAATGTTTAATTTAGTGGTTTGTGGCCATCACAAAAAATCATATTTGGGGTATTTAATAGCTGACACGACAGATGAAGTTGTCACAGTCTGGTCTTGTCCTTCACTAACTAACATGGTGCAGTAAAATGAGAATTTATGCACATGATTTGCTTTTCAGCTCGAGCACTTTTTTTCAAGATCAGTTTGGCTCATCAAAACATAGTTACAGGGGTAATGGTGACATTTATCCACGATACAGACCCTTGTCCCTTTCACGCTGCCGTTTCAAGCCATTATATCTACGCCATGACACTTTGCCTCCACTCTGAACGTCACAGAGACTGAGTGGAAGGAGCAACTTCACCACCTTTTGCTCTATCTTCAGAGGTAGAATCAGAGGCATATTTTTGGTAAGAGGCGGCTGGCGTACTTAGCAGAGGACTGGAGCACTGTGAGCGTGTCTCTGCCTGTCAGTGAACCAAATTACAACTCAGGTTTCAGGTCGCTTTCACATTTAAATTTGCAGACCTGGTTCTGTTCAGGGATGAAACTGAACATTGTCTCATTTTTCACTTTTTTTCTTTCACACTGCACCCTGTCAGATGTTGCGTAACCTCGCCTCCTGCCACTAGTTGGGGCTGTAGCTGTGGTCTTTGTTTCTGCCATCTGACCAGCATTATGAGCTGGAAACACACAACTGCCTTCAAGTAATAATTGCGCAACTAGAAGCAGTTCAGAGATATTCTGTCACTGTGCCATTAAAAAAAAAAGATGAAGCTACATTTAGGACTTGTGGATGTTAAACTATAAAGAGGACAATTAGCCGCCCTTTGCTTTATATTGACACTGAATGCTATGTTAGCTGTTCTGAGGCGATATTCGGTCACTCCCTTTTGGTTCGCTTCCCTTGCTTGGTCCTTGTTTATTTTGGATTGTTTTCACACCTGCCACAAACCAAGACCCCATTTTAGGCAGAGCAGAGTCTGTTTTTACCTCTGCCAAGGAGGTTATGTTTTTGGCCTTGTATGTTTGTTAGCAAGATGACGCAAAAACTACTGCACAGATTTTGCTGAAATTTTCAGGAGATGTTGGTAATGGTCCAACTGAAAAAAGATTAGATTTTGGTGGTCATCCAGATAACTGCCATAAGCGAATGATCGTTTTGCCCAGTAACTGTCTAACTAATAATGATATCAACATGATTCTGAGTGCTAGGTGTGGGTTTTCAGGGTGAAGAAATCATATTATGATGGTAACTTTATCATTGGACTACCGCTTATTGATGTAACAGCAGTATATGAGCTACCTTGGCAGAGGTTTGCACTCTCTGAATGCTTTCTAGTTTTGGTCTGCACCAAAGTCCGTGTGAGCCTTCACAACAGCCCAATCAACCAAACTTTCTAAGATGTGAACCAGAGTTTGTTTGGTCCAGGCCAAACATGTTATTTGTGAAAGCAACATCAGAAAAGTCAAAGCCAAAGACGCTGAGCCCTTTCTGCCTCTTAGAAGTCTTATTTCAGGGACAGGTCATTTTAACACCAGTACTGGAAAAACAAAGATATTTAACTTTATATGTTATTAATCTGTGAAAGGAAAATGTGACATTTGGCTCCAGAGCACTGAATGCCTGTTATTGTCCAGCCATCCAGAAGTCCTAATCAGATCGTTCTTGTTCTGCTTTCCGTTGTGTATTGCTTCATAATTATTGCTTAATGCCCTGCTAACAACGAGCATGAAAGCTTTTAGTAGTCATGAGAACATTTTGTCAGTTCAGCAAGTCCAATAATGTGCTGCTTCCTGGTTTTTGTTTTAAAAATAAAAGCTTGATTTAATGCAGCACAACAGGATCGTCCACCACTCCCTCACAACCAAGAAGAGTTTAAGCACACACACACACACACACACACACACACACACAGAAACACACACACAGGTGCGACTGTTCGAGGAATCGGCTGCACAGTCTGGTCTTGTTTTTCCAACTGCAGCCGGCTGCACACACACACTTCCCCTCCACTTCAAGCTCTCTGCTATTTATACCTCATAAAAGCATGTTATCAAACTGCATACTTTCCATGAGCACCCCCCATCCCTCCATCCTGCATTCTTCCTACCCGTCATGTCTCTCTTTCTCTTTCCACTCTTTCACTTGTTTTCTATTCCTGCACTCTATCTCTCTCTCTCTATCTCTCTCTCTCTCTCTCCCTTTGTCTACCTCTCAGCTTCATCCATATTTACTAGGACTGACATGTGTTTTCCACGTCTTGGAGTCAAGTGATACCTCTCTGGTATGTGAGTGAAATCAAAGAGGCTCATTGTCACACTTTTTTCCACTCAACAAAGGATTTTTGTCCCGAGTTTAAATGCAACAAAAAGCCGATTAATGCGTCAGTTTGCTCAGCGGTGAGGTCATTATTTTCCAGTATCTCTCTCTCTCACTCTCTCTCTCATTGCCCTTCTTTCTGTCTGATTAGTCAGCATTGGCCAGTATCTGTCAGTAGAGGGAGAGAAGGGGGAAAGAAAAAGAGCCAGCCTGTCCCTCCTTCCTGCACATCCGATTGGCCTGCAGTGAATGAACGAATGAATGAGGAGAGGGAGGAGATTGTTGGTAATGCGTCATCGGCTGGCAGGAGCTCATTTAAGCAGCGCTAGAGCAGCAGCAGCAGGAGAGAGTGAGAGGGGAGAAGAGAAGAGGTTGATTGACATTTCTTTTTGAAGCTACACCCAAATTTCTGGAAAATTCCTGCAGTTTGTAGGCTGCTGTAGAGCCGGCAGACCTGGAGAAGAAATTCGCCAGAGCACTGAAGCAGAAGATCAAGAGGAAAGCGGTGAATTCTGCAAGTGTTACACCAAGCTAGATAACCTTGGAATGTGGGTTAGGAGGTAACGTGTTGACCGAGGTGACTTGAATGCAGCGTAGTAGCATCCAGGACTGCAGCCTAACAAAGGAAGACCCACGTGGGAGACGCTGAGAACAAAAAAAGCAGACCTGTTTCCTGTCAAGGAGCATTGAAAACATCCTTCTCGACTGTCATCCTGGGGAAGGCAACGCTCCTCCGATCCCCCCGATTTCCCCCTTCCTCCTCATCATCATCATCATCATCATCACCATCATCCTCCTCGCCTTCATTAAAGGCAGCTCCAGTGTCCCGTTGCACACTAACCTCAGGTATCAGGTGGAAAAGGTTGCGGCTCCCTGGATCGCCCATCATGCACATCAAGACTACAAAGTGTAACCGCTTCTGCTTGGTCACCTCAGTGACCAACCAGGAAGTGTTCAACCGACCAGAAGCTCAGGTAAAAGCACATCAGACTCAAGAGCATCTCTCGCAAAAGTAGGATCTCTGAATTTCTAAGCAGCGTCAAACCTCAGTCTGTTTCAGCATTTTCTTTTGTAAACTGCTGCTAATGATGTAACAGTGTTTTTAATAAGACCACCAAGGTTTGTTAACTCTTGAGGTAACCTTGGTGATGTAACTTCTCTTATCTCAGCCTCAGCTCCAGCTAGACACTACAGATTTGAAACAAAAGCCAACATTATATCATGAAACATGGAGCCTCAAAGATATGGGTCATGGGGTTAACCAGAGAGGTGCAATTGGGTTGCATTGTGGGAAATGTAGGATCCAGGTTTTTGAAATTTGCCTCACACAAAGACCCCAAAACATGTTAATTAAGTCTTTATTGCATCATTTATCAAGTTCAAAGGTTGTGGAACATATGAGCAATTGTACATACCTTGGATCAGGGGCTGTAAACTGGTGGGTTGAGGTCCAGAAGTGGGTCACAGAGCTAATGTCAGTGAGCCAGAAACGTGTGCTTTGTGTACTAATGCTCAGATATGCAACCGTACAGTTTATTTTTCCTTCATTCATAATGACAAGGAGTGTTTTTAGGTTGTCTTTTCAAAATACTGACTCATTTATCTCCTTTTTCCATGATAATTCCTCAAGATCCCTTGAAAACAAGACATTTACATGTCAAGGTTGGGTTGTCAGATTTGAAGTTTCAGGCTACAAAACACACATGAATCGCACCTAAATTCACCCTCAAGCCACTTACTTGCTCAAAAATGTAAATGTGGAAATAAAATCTTACATGTTCCATCAGGTGTGCTCTAAAATAACCATCTTCTGCATTAACATCACCTCTGCTGTATCTATGATTCCTCATGGGGATGAGCCTGTCTCTGGCTGTCACCAGCACTGCTGTTGGCTTGGTCTGCTGCCGGCTCGAACATACAGAGCTGCACTCCTCTTGTTCTTGCTATCCTCTTCTTTGATTCTTTTACACCAATTTAGTGCCACAGATGCCATGAAATTTCAGTCAGTGCCTGCAATGTCAATATGTGGAATCATATTGAATGCTGCTCGCTGTGCACCCCATCCTTAAAGACAGGACCGTGGATAGCACCACTGAGTGGAGACAGAGTGGGGGCAACGTTGCGTTAATGTGTTTCATCTAGTAAAGGTCCATGTGATGATGCTTCTGTTATTGTAATGTCTGTTTCTTCAGATGGAGGGCAGCATTTCAGTTCACTGAGTAGAGAAGGTAAAGAGGGTTCAGTACCTTCGGCTCTGGCATTGAGTGAATATAAAGATAAAGAATATAAATAAAGATTAGAAATCTGTGTTGTAATTTGATTCGGTCAGTGTTAGATGCCTTGTTGCTGGCCATGAAATATTTGACTTCTTTTGAAAATTTAGGCTGTAATTTGTCATTCAGGAGGTGGTGGTTGGTTATGTGCTTACCAGACTTAAATGCAGTGTATCAGAAAATTAAATCTGTGAGCAAACCTTTGCAGTTCTTTTCTGCTTAAGCTGTGTTCATATGTCCTAAATAATGCTGTTTTTTATACTTTGTAAGGATATCAACATAACCTTTACACTTTCTATTATGGTGCGACTATATTTAAGTGCAGTGACGTTGGTTTATTGTTGAATTTCTTGAAGGTCCTGCAGGGAGGCTTGTCATAGATTCTGATGATTAAGGCAGACAGTGTTCATGTAAGGTCTTTCAGACTGAAAATACCCTGAGCTAGGTGCATGTGTTTTGTGTGCTGTAAGTACTGTGTGATCATCCTTGAGGTGAGGTAGATTTTCTTTCATTCACAGACTCCCTGTGAATCGATGGAAAAAGACCACGTCTCTTGTTTGCTCCTGTGCTGCAGTGCAGTCCACTGGTTACAAAATCCTCTGCTTGCTCACTGCAGAGGGCAGGGATGACTGGCAAAATGCTATTTATATCAAAATATTTAAATTCTGGTGTCTTTAATAGTTGATTCATTGCCCTTCATCAATCATTTTGAGTCTGACGGGCTATGGATTAAAAAGTGCTCTTAATTCATCTTTAGTGGCTGCAGATAAAGGTTTCTCATTAATATGTTTCCCAAATCCAAGTCCTTAAGAGCGTGTATGTCAGAGCACACAGCTATCATTAATACAACTTTATTCGGAATACAGACACCTGAGAGAGTAATATGATGATATGAAGATGTGGATGGTTACAGAAGGATAAAGTGTGAAGCTGCTACCTCGACACTAATGTCGCTGATAATGAGAAGCAGAAACACAGATTTAGATCAGCTCTTAAAGTAACAGCAGAACCAGTCTAAGTCTTGTATACTACCTGGATATCAAGTATGAGTGATGAAGAGTTCTCAAAAGTAATTGGCCCTCTTCATAGTGCAACAAAGCCCCCTCATTATCTCTGTGAAGGCTTCATATCTGTGTCAATTAGCGCTGCAATATGGCTCAAATGTGTGCCTCCGTCCTAACAATGTTTCGCCTCCGATACCTCTGAAGACGGAACAAAGGGGGTCCATCTCAGTGACAGTCATAGTGGAGGCAAAGTGTCTCAGAAGCGTAAATATTAAATTGGGCTCAAGTCTTGTATACCACCTGAACATCAAATATGAGCGCGAGAAAGTGAATCCAAGTCAGAGGTGTAGGCAGATTGGACAGTGACAAGCCAAAGGTCATGCACTTCCTTGAAAACTTCCAGCTCTGAAAGTTTCCAGAGGTAATAGTGGAGGCAGGTGGGACAACAACCAGTTTAAGTTTCGCATAATATCTGGAAATTAGGGATGAACAGTAAAAAGAAGTCATAGGCGCTGGATCAATAACCAGTCCTTCATGTTGCTGCTCTTGGGCCATTTTTTCATGATTTTTTTTTTTTTTTAATGCCCCTATTGGTCATCTTTGATCACATTGATTCGTGGGTTTTATATATTTTAAATCAAAAAATAGCTTTATTTTCTGATGATATGCAATGATATGCTACCCCAAGAATCAAGCTTAAGGCATAAAAAACTTTTAAATACTAAAAGGGGAGGCAGATACCAGCCAAAGTCTCCTAAACCACTGGAAATGAGGAGTTTAGCAACGTTGTTTTTAAGAAAGCAATGAGAAAAAATGTCCTAAGGCTCAACCATCACCTGAAAGTTGAGAATGAGCAAGAAGAAGTTTTAGAAAGTACAAGTGAAGGCATGTCAGACAATAACCAAACGAGAATCAAGGATGAGTGAGAAAGAGACCTCAAAAGTGTTCAGAGTCTGATCAAATTATGACCAGTCTAAATCTGATGTATGACCATGATATCAAGATCTCATTTTCAAAAGTAAACGGGGAACCATGTCAGGTAATAGCCAGTCATTAGCCACATTCACACTGCTGTTTTTGGCACTGTAATATTTACGCCCTTTCCCGTTGCTTCCAATGTGAACGTCGCAGAGACGTAAAAGGGGAACAAATTAACCCACCATTCGCTCCATCTGGAGAGGTCGTCTCAGAGGCATGGGGGGGGCACGCAGACTCTGCGGGAGACAGGAGCTGTGCAAGTGTGTGGTTCTGACTTTTTGGGGGGCATGCTTCGTGACCCATGCATCCAAGCCTAATTGCTGAGTGAATTAACACAGATATTACGACCTTGTGAAATTAATGTGAATGTCTCAGGTGTAAATATGACAGTGTTTCTGTGTAAAGGCACTGTGAAAAGGGCTTTAGCTTAACATACCTTCTAAACTAATTGGGATGGCTTGTCAAAGAATATCAGGTCATTTGCTACCCTGAAATCAAGGACAATCAAATTAATTATGACTGAGACGATGACCGAGAAAATAATTAAAGTCTGATATTGATTGAATTCAAAATTATGCAACGTGTCACTTGAAGTATGACCCAAAATTGATTTAGATAATTGTGTCAAATCTGGAAGCAAGAATTAAATAAAATAATAAAGCCTCCCAGTTTTGTGCTTTTTATCCAGCATACTTTTTTAATGCCACTTTCCAGTTTAAACTTTAATATTGGCTTAACATTTCTCTTTTGAACTGGATGTCTGTGAGGTGATGATGGTTGAAAGAAAAATCTTTTTTATCTGTTTTCTTCTCTTTGAAAGAAAAATCACTTTTGCTGCTTTTTCAACTTGTTTGACGAGACATGTCAGGTTGTATAAAAGACGTTTTGCGTCACAGCAGCAGAAGAGAAAGAAACCAGCAGTTCACAGAGGCAGGGAGTTATTTCTGAAGCAGCCCGGCACCGTCTGCTGGGGTCAGAGACAGCTCTTCTTTTTGTCTTCTTGTCTTCACACTGACCTTAAGAGGGTCAAATTGAAAAGGCTGAGAAGTCTGTGTCTGAGGACGGTTTCTTAAAGGGCAACTGTACCATCAAAGAAGTTGAAAGAGTGTTGCATTAGCTGCTGCCTGGAGGTGTGGGTGTAATTACACTGCACCCAGATATGCTGGCATCTCAAGTGCGTCAGTATTAATAGGATTTTGTCAGCCATCCCTGTTTGTGTGTTTGTCGTCTTGAATATGGAAGTCAAGGGCAGCCGTCTACTTCATTTTTCTTACTTAATTAGCCTCTATGATAATAATTAGGCGTCTAAAATTGAGGCCGCAGCCCTCCCTCTCTGACGCACACACTGTCACACATGCTTGCTGCAGGCTCCCTGGAGAGAGAAGGAAGGACAGATATGGTGTGGAGTAAGAGAAGCTATTTTTATAAGTTTTATTCATAGCCATTTCAAGTCTCATAATAGTATTTATGGCTGCCTCTGACCTGCAGTGTTTAGTATTTATAGATAAGACGAGGAGGAGAACAGATTGAGAGGAAATGAAGGAGATGGAGCAGAAGACGCTCTAATTCTCATGGTTATTACAGCCTCTTTC
The DNA here is from genome assembly GCA_037902135.1 of Cetoscarus ocellatus. Lineage (NCBI taxonomy): Eukaryota > Metazoa > Chordata > Actinopteri > Labriformes > Labridae > Cetoscarus > Cetoscarus ocellatus. Next base: position 2,043,417 of record JBAMNC010001073.1, on the reverse strand, counting down.
TTCTCTCTCCCCTTCGTTGTCTCTGCAGGCCAGTTTTGAAGCCTTGTTCCGCTCATTCGACCCCGAGGTGCAGTTCCAGTACTTCAAGTCCTTCCGGCGGGTCAGGATCAGCTTCAGTGATGCTCTGGCTGCAGCCGAGGCCAGACTCCGGCTCCACAAGACGGACTTCAACGGCAAAGAGATGAGGCTCTACTTTGCCCAGGTAATGCATCGTACTCCACCATCTCTCCACCTGCTGCTGTGAGTTCAGCCGGACTCTTGAATCTCTCAGCTGTGTTTGAAATAAGAAAGACCAGACCATTTGATATGATACCCCCAAATACACTTTAGTCCAACTAGCAGTTTGGTTCATCATGAGACACAAATATTGTCGTCTGCACTGTCAAATGTTGGGAAAGGCACCCAAGTAAGTACAGTAGTGAGGTACACTGTCCTACTGTTTTGGCGCCCTTCTGTTGAGAGATCAAGCGTACAAATTTGACCCTCAAAGGATGTTTCTAAACTCACAGGGATTAACTTTATTTTTTTGCATATAATTGATCATAAATCTGTTTTTCTTATCTTAAGTCAATGCTTAGTTTTCCGTGATGTTGGATTGATCTCAGTCTTTACAGAAAGAAACCTTTATAACTGAAATACCAGAGTGTTTATCCTGAGATAAAGACAAAAACACCGGGAAACAGTAATCAAATAAAGTGGAAGGAGTTACGTCTATTTACTAAGGGCCACTATTGTTCTTTGTTTTGCTCAGTAAGCCCTGAACTCAAAGCACTTGCAGACACTTGACGATTTCAACATAAGCAAAAAAACTAAAATTCAGTAAAGTTAAAATAATAAGTTGGTTTTCATTAAACTTTTATTAACTTCTCTGAGGTTTTTTGATTGGGCCTCTGGACCTTCATATTTTTGTCCCACTCCTTTATGTTCAGTCAGTAACTCCTCCTGCCCGCCTCTTCCTGAAGTCTTCTTTCTCTCTGCAGTCTGTGCACATAGGAAGTCCTCGCCTGGAGCCCCCCAAGCCTGAGAAGCAGTTTTTGATCTCGCCCCCTGCCTCCCCCCCAGTCGGCTGGGAACAGTCTCAAGACGCCACGCCAGTCATCAACTACGACCTGCTGTGTGCCATCTCAAAGCTGGGGCCAGGTATGACCCACAGCACGCTACAGAAAACTGTTCAGCTGTTGCATCTCAATTTCACCAAAGTCTTAAATTCCTGTTTCGTGTTCGACAGGAGACAAGTACGAGCTCCACACAGCCACACCCACCACCCCCAGCGTGGTCGTCCACGTCTGCGAGGACGAGCGCGACGACAGCTCCGCCCCGGATGACAGCGACCAAGAGGAAAAGCCCCGCACCCCGCGACCCAAGATCATCCAGACGCGACGTCCTGACTACAGATCTGGAGTTGAGCACTGAGCGCGACAACCAGCAGGAGGCGTTTGCATCATGACAGCTGTAACATTTCATCCTGAGTTGAGAGCTGAAGACGCTCTTGGAGCTTTGAGGAAGGTTTTAGGTCTTTGGGAAGGCGCCCGAGGGTGCTGCCATGTCCTGTTTAAGAGCATATTAAGAGACGGGGAGAGTGCTGCATTCATGATCAGTGGGGAACAGGAAATGTGGACTTGGTTAAGCGGTCAGATGTTGCTTTAAATAGATTTTGGGATGGACATGAAGAAGGTATTTGTCTTGAAGTGTAGGAATAATTCATACTTATGATTTTGGTGGAAACTTTACTTGATTTTGATTTGTTTAGATGTTTTCTATAAAAACAAAAATAACAGATGAGTGAGGTCAAGGTGCAGGATGCTGGGGATTCCCTCGTGACATGAATGCAGCATCTTGTGTGGGACAGAAAAAAGGAAATGACCTTAAGCGTGGTTTATTTCGACCTCTTAGATGGTTTGATTTTTGCTTGGGTGCTACATGTGCGATTCGGTTGTAGAGTTTACACACCGCGGTCATGTCGGCACCACGGCTCCCCATCGCCGCTGTTCGATGTCAGCTGCTCACATTTTTCTCATAGTGGCTCGGAGCGAGGAGTCTGACCTGAAGTGTTGTTCCTGTAAAGATGTCTAACAGTGTTATTCTGGGGTTACTTCAGTTTTATACTCTGTCTGTCTGTCTGTCTGTGCGTCGATCGTAGTGTAGAAAATAACTGTTTGACATTTAAAGGAGCCAAATTACTCGAGGCTGTTTGTTATTGAATGTAAAATACACTCACAGCTCCAAAAAACAAGTTCTTGGATCATGCTACTTTGACAGTTAATCAAAAAAAGCTAAATGAAACAGGGCAAGGTCAAGGCTGTGCTGTCCTCTTCTCGTGGGCTCTCCATTGTAAAAAGAGTGTGATCATGCTTATTGTTTTTATATGGAAGTAAGAATGCACCTGTAGTATTTAGAGATGCTTTATTATTATTTCCCCACACCTGCCACAGCATGATGACCTGCAAAAACAGCTTTATGTTGCTTCCCACTGCTGAGATCAACATCACTGCATCTTATTAGAAAGCAATGATGAGGTTTGAAATGAACTGGACATGAAAATAACAATGATAGTAGAAAATAACAAGTGTTAACTCACATCTGTGATTGAAATCATGATCATTCGACACTAAAATTATGATGTAATTTAATATAATCAGCAAGAAGCAAACACACAAGAATAAAGTCCTGGATTTAGATGTTCATGAAATCGGATTTGAAGTGTAACTGTATGATCTCCAGGAGTGCAGAAACCATCATGTTACTCTTCATAAAACCATTTATTTCTCTTTAAATAAGCATTTTTGTTTCAGAGGTTTGATAGAGGTTCAATAAAATGTGCAGTTTTAATCAGGCATTTTGTTGGTTTAGCTTACAAAGTTTTCATTTTTCAAAATTTCACAAGAATTTAACAGAAACTTCAGAAGTTTGGAAAAAGATTGAGACACTCTGACATTTTCAAAAGGTTTCAGAAGTTTTACAGGAAAGATTTTTGAAACTGTAGTCTCAGTGTTTTTTGTGGTTGGTCCAATAATAATGTGCTTTTTCAGTTTTTGTCCTCACAGCATCAGGCTCTATTATTTCTTTTACATACTTACTGCGTAATGGCAGGAAGAACCCAGAAAAAGTGTCGATTGTTTCTTGCAGCAGTTACAGATGTTCCCTCTGTTTGAACATGTCGGCACCAAATAATATCTTTAATATTCTTTTATTCTCCCTTATATTTCTGGAGATTTACTGAGTGTGTGTGTAAATATGTTTGTGTCCAGGATTCCTTACATTTGTCCTGGCACTTGGTCCTTTTCTAAATTAATATTTTCTCAAACAAAACTGTTTTCCACCTGTACTTATAATTTTGGCACTAGTGAGAGCAGCTTTTCAAGAAACAAAGGATTTACTCATAAATTAAAACGACACTTTAAATGGTTGGAAAAGAAAACGGCTGCTTTTATTGTAACTGCAGCATCAGGCACTCTTTTTGAAAATACACGCTGTAGACTGTGATAACGCTGCTTGTATTTACATGATGAAAATGTGGTTGATGCGTTATTTTGAGCTTATCTGCTTTTATTTGATAGGACGTTGTTTAAGGGGAGGGTGCATGTTAAATATTGGAAGCAGCACTGTGAAGCACACGACGCACTGCCAGAAAGATCATCTGTCCCATGTGAGAGGACTGGAGGGTCCATGAGGCTGTCAGTTTAGCTACTTTTTTACTACTGCTGTTTTATTCATTTATCTTTGGACAGAAAAAATGATAAACATCATTGAAGAACTATTAAAGATTTGATCATCAAAGCTCACATCTCCTGTTGTGGTTTATTCGTCCAAGTTTGATTTAATTTCCTTCACAAAATCTTTGAATATGTTTTTCAACCACCTACTGATCATAGAGTAGCAATAATCACACCAGTCACCAGCCAATTACAGGGCCACATAGAGAGACGATTGACCATTCACACACATACTTGAGGGCAGTTTAGAGTCACCAATGGACCTAACAAGCATGTCCTTTGGGATGTGGGAGGAAACCGGAGTCTAGAGTGAACCAAGGCATGCACGTCACTACCAGTCTGGTGATCACGCCCATAGACATTACATACTTCCAACAGTGTTAGCATTGACTGTGGGTATCGAAGTAACCATGTATCCCACAGCCTGCTCATGTAACCCCGCTGGCTAGGGTTACTGGAGTAGCATTCCAACAGACCCTTGGTCTCACCTCAGGTCCATTGCCTTCTGTGTCTTGTTCCAGTAACCAACAATGCGCTGGTGCCTCAGCATTTGTTAACCCAGGAGCTTCCTGTGGTTTCACGCTCATGTACTGAGGTAGGCGGTGGCGCTAAGGGTCTTGCCCAGAGACCCACTCTGGAAGATGTTTTTCATTCGAACCCTGATCTCCCAGCCATCAAACAGGCACTCAACCCACTGAGCAGAACACCAGGGGGAAATAAGTCCCCACTGGTGCCAGTCCAGCCCGAGCTTCACATTTGTTGAGCCAGTTGGGATTGAACCCCATTGAACTGAAGACCAAGAGGCAGGAGAAGGATGCCAAGCTGCAGAAACTCATGTAGGACCCAACAGAGACCTTCAATCTAAATATTAATTCAGTTTGATATGAAATAATGATGTTTTTTCTTTCTGCAGACTGCTGAATGAACAGAGGGAGCAGGCCAGAGAGGACCTGAAGGGTCTGGAGGAGACTGTGGTGAGGATCCCTGCTCAGAGGATCTTGATCTAAGGCCATGTATACATGTAATAAATAACAGACTGGACTATTAAGAGTCTGATGTTGTTTCACCTCACTGAGTTATAGATCCACAGTGCCTTGAGGTTAGAAGATCAAGGTTACAGACTGTTTTCAGCGCATTTTAAAGTCTGCTGTCCAAAGACAGAAGTCAAGACCTTCAGAAAGCCTGTTAGCTCTGTGTCTCTGTGGCTGAAGTAGTTAGGCAAAGGACTTTGAGCTTGGAGGTTCCAGGGTCAAGTCTTGTCTGGATTGGTCAATTTTGAAGTCTACTGCTCAAAGACAAAAGTCAAGACCCTCAGAAAGTCTGGCAGGTGTCTATCTCCATAGCTCAATCGCATAGACAAAGGGCCGAGAGCCCAAAAGTCCCAGGTTCAAATATTAGCCAAAGTCAATGAATTTTAAAGTCTAATGTCCAAAGACATGAGTCAAGATCTTCAGAAAGGCAAGCAGCTAATTGTCTCCATAGCTTAATGACATACACAAAGGGCCAAAGGTCCAGGATTTGAATCTGCCTGGTCTCAATAGATTTTAAAGTCCCTTATCCCAAGTGTGAAAGATAAATGCACCCCGAGAACAGGTCCCACTGTGAAAGTGTGCCGATAGTCTGATGGTAAGATCCACACAACCCATTTGCTCCAAAGAACGGGCAGTTCTGGATTCAGTCCCCAACACCGGCCACTGGATCACCACAGTGTAACCTGTCCAGTATGTAACTGGATCAACAAAGTATAAGCTCAGGCTAGACCGGGGCTGAGGGGGTTTGCACTCTCTCTGGTGTTCTGGGAGAGGCATCAGCAGGGGATTATGCTCCAGGAACGGCTGAAATTTTACATCAAAGGACCGAAAAATGTTATTAAGAGACAATACTAATTAGTACTGAAGTTGCAGTGAATAGTGGTCCTGATACAACAGACTCAGCTCATTCATCACCAATGTTTTCATGATTAAGAATTTCTTTTCCTCACTTCCTACACAGCAGAATTGTTAATTCAAAAACATAAAACATACAGAAGACCACCCAAATATGAGTATATTTTCAACCTGGCAGAGATGTTGAGTAAGTTGAGGGTTTCCTCAAAATTCATGGGGATTTGCAAACTTTTGCACAGAGATTAGAAAACTTGCTGTACTGGATCTAAATGTCACTTTTTAAATCTAGTGCTGTTCACAATTGTTTTTATGCATTTTTTAAGTGTTTGCCTCTGTATTTTATACAATGCAACACTTAACAGCTATATGAATGTTTCTATTCTTAACTATATTTAAAGAAATGAACCATGTTGTGTAAATCTAATTGGGAAAATGTATTTTTCTGTCAATTTTATAAATTAATAAACAATGCATACTGGGTAAAAATGTGTTTAGTATGATCTTCACTGCAACACTGAATATGTACAGCTCCTTGATTTGTGTCGAGGTGTCCCTCCTGGCAGCGTCCTGGGCCCACATCAAGTCTTTTGGACAGTCCAGCTCCACGTCTTGGCCTTTCTCTGGACAATCCTCAGAGTCTGACATGTTCTGCGGATGCCTCCCCAGCATGACGTCATTGTCGGACACAAACCTCTTACCCCCATTTTTTTATGATCTTTTTTTTCATAAAACAGGGCTGTCGGTTACCTTTCATACTGGTGAGTGGCAAAGATGAGCAGCTCGAAGCAGTTTCCAGTTTCCTAAAAAGACCAGCAGAGGGCAGCACATTCATTAACTTAATCCACTCAGCACTAGTGTGCACGTTCAAGGCACATCATAAGAGCTTTTATTAATTCTGCTCTTCATGTCCACAACACTACAGTGTAGTACAAATTCAATTAAATTATAAACTATAAATGTACTATTATTATTCCTCTTGACATTGTTATTTCTGTTCTTTCTAAATGTAGATTTTTCGTTTTTTGCACCAATATACAAAGTCAAATATCTTTTATGTGTCAATGTACTTTGCAAAAATACCAATTCTAATTCTAAAACAAACAGTTTAGTTGTTTCTCTTAACTAGTTTTTAAATTGTGCGGTCATAAAAATGGAAAAACATGAGTTTCATTTCTTATATTTCTTACAATTAGCCATATTTTGCATGCCTAATATAATAATTAATAATAAAATAATTTTGTTAATCAATGTGGTAAATTTTTCAAATGGCAGCCACTTTTCATACAAGCTGCGTCTCTTATTTAACATAAAATAATAAATTATACTTCATTTTCACCGTGAACGTTACTGTTTTTGTCGTGACGACTACCTCCACGTCACTTCCGGTTCCGCCCAGTTCACCCAGGTGTTCCTGATTAACCTGAAGTCAAAGAAGAACGTGAGCTAGACGTTTGTTCCGAAATTTAATTCAAAATGTTAAAAAATGAACGTTTACGGGGGTATAATGAACACCGAAGCTGTCGGAATACCGCGGGAGTCCGATGGAGAGTTTGTGAGAGGAGAGGTGAGTCAGAAAACACAAAAAACACCGACGCACCAAACACCAAAACGCAGCGGGGCGAGCTAATGCTAATGCTAATGGTAATGCTAACCCGCGTGCTCACACCAAAGGAAACGCTAACGGTCGTTATGCTAATGTGAATGCTAATGTGTACAGAGCGTTAATGCTAACACGCTAATGCTACATGAATGAAGGTGAATGTTTTGGTGACTTCTTTTTCTCTTAGTACCAGCCGCTAAATTTACTTTGTTTCAAGTTAATTATAATTAAATATCTTTGGAGAAGGTGTGCATTGCAGTGGTAGTATTAATAGTACGCTTATGTTTGTTGTTACTATGAAACCATATCCAGAATTGTATTTGGCAAATGTTAGCAACAATTATCACAAAATAGATGAATTAAAATAAAAGTCCGGCAGTTTATCAAATTTACATACCGTATTAGAGAAAGTAAATTAAAAATAATAACGTAATTAAGAGATGCAGTAACGGGTTCATCATGCAGTGAAATAATAATTTGTGTCCTGAAGTTTCATTTATGTTTATGTATGATAAGATTATTAACTTTAACAGTCTAGGGTACAGAAATCCCAATATTAAAACAGATCTGGCTGAAAACTAATTTTTTTCTTTTGGCAATCACACAACTAAACAAGATATGGGCAGGGGTGTGATATGAATTATTACCCAATAAAAAGTGATTCTTAAGCAAAGGACAGTTTTTATGGTTAGAATATTTATTTCAGATTAATTATTTACTTACTTTTTCTGTGTGTTAGGAATTTTATGTCTGATAGGGCTGTGCAATCAATGTGTGTCGTATCTAGATGTATGTTATTGTGTATGTGCAGCAAACAAAATCCCCCCCTCCCCAAAGGTTATCTAAGTCTAACTGTTGAATAATAAAATATATAATTATTAGTTTGTTACATGTGAATTTATAAATAGAACATTAATGTGATTTGTAACTGCACTTTGGTATAATCTTCATCAAATACCTGTTTATTATTTATATCAGTATTTAGTCTAAAGCTGTTTTGCACCTTTTCACCCTATTTTGAAAGTCATTAAAACAGGCAACTTAAATAATGTAACACAAGATGTACTGTAGATTTAGCTGCTCAAAAAATATTAAAGAAAGTAAAAATCAATTGATGGAAGTGGCCAGTTAAAGACTTAATTTTCTTAACATCAATGTTACAAATTCGAACACCACTTTTAATAAATATATTTCTACAGATAATCAACTGAAAGAGAAAAACTAAAGTGTATAAACAATCATTCAGATGTGATTTAACTGATTTATGTGAATAAAAATATGCTCCCTCTCTGTCTTAAACCAAGTCAGTTCAGTTTTTATAGTTTATTGTGCACTAATGTGAACTCTGTTTCAACCTCAATGTATTTTTATTTAAACAATAAAAGAATCAAATAGTCACTTCACCAATCTAGTTAATATTTGTATTTTATTCAATTTAATAGAGCTGAGCAATTACTCGAATTTTAATTCAGATTAAAATCACAGCCATCCACATGACATGTTGAATTTATTATTCTGAGGCTTTGCTATTTTCACATATTCTTCTCTGTGTGTTCTTTAATGTTTAAAATGGTGGTGACAAAGCGATGAAATCATGTGTTGCATGTGTTAAAATCTTCATGTAATTATCATCTCAATTCAAATAATCACAATTAGGATTTTTGCCATAATCAAGCCGCCCGACAGTTTACAGTGTTTAATAAAAAAATGGAAAAACTTTTTTGTGCGTTTTCAGTCATAGATTTATTTCAGAATATAATATTTAGCTGACATTTATTTTTGAAATAACAAAAGACAAAAACCAAAAAACGTCTCAAAATGGTTATCAGCTAAAAACTAAATTAACTAGAAAAGCACTCAGAGAGCGCAGACCTCCGCCAAGATATAATTCTGGATCATCACGTGCTCCCATATGACGGCTGAGTGTCCGCTCATGTGTGTCCATGTGGAGAACTGTGCGGCTGGCACTGCAAGGGAAGCTGGGTAATGTAGTGACATTGGCTTGGAAAACGTTGATTTTCAAGCCTAAAATTCCTGTATCCAGATGGTGATCCGGATCAGCCCCAAAATCTAATCATTTGTTCCTTATCCCATTCCACACATTTCCTGAAAATTTCATCCAAATCTGCCTATCACTTTTCCAGTTATTTGAACACAGACAAACAAACAGACAAACAAACCAACGCCTTCAAAAACATAACCTCCTTGGCGGAGGTAATTAAAAAGGGTTCAGTTTATTTGCTGTGTGTAGTTGTTGAAGGACTTTATTGAAAATAAAACAAAACATTTTTATATTAAACACAGAACACAAAGCAGAGCAAAAAACAATATCAGATTTACAAACAGATGTATTGATGCTTAAATCACAGAGAAGTTATTTAAGTTTTTATTATAACCGTTCTGAGAGTGAAGTTTAACTCTTGGCTGTTTGTTTGTCTGCAGCTCCAGAGGACGACGCGCTGACGTGATGGTCTCTGCTGCAGCTCTCGGGTGAGTCCAGCTCTCTGCTTTTATTCAGATTTCTGTCCAGGATCCACAATGTTTGACTGCTGCTGATAGATCAGCACATTTTATTGAGTTGTTAACGTTGACTGATGTTTTCAAAGTTAATTTGGGGTTAAAATATGATGTAGTTGATGATGAATAAAAACAAAGTAAAACCAGGTCTGATGAAAGTTTAGTCAGATGAAGAATTATAATCTCACTTCTTTACAGAGTTTGGTTGTTTTATTGTTTCTAAGTTTGTTAAATTACAGAAAAACTCCATCACTGTCTGAAATGCACAGAAATGTTGGCAACATTTGAATATTATACAAACAAATATTTAACAATTAAAGACTCCAATAGGGCTGAACGATTTCAGGAAAAGATCTAATTGCGATTTTTCTTGCAGATATTGCGATTTCAATTTGATTCACGATTTTCTTCAAATCAAGCTTCAGTGCAATATTCACTATGTACAGTATAGACAACAGTAAAGAAATCAATGATCAAAAGCACACAACACACTATTCATCCTCTAATATTCATGATGAATAATCTGTTATTATTTAAGGGATACTCATCTGTTCAAACTCTCCCACTTCCTCTGATCTTTTGCACTGTCTTTGTATTATATTGTTTGTTTTTATACCTGTTTTATGCACTTTTTACACTTTTTGTAAGGTGACCTTGAGTGTCATGAAAGGTGCCCTTAAATAAAATTTATTATTATTATTATTATGGCTATTACTTATACTCCTAAACAGTCTCTTTGTATTGTTGATCTGCTTACCAGCACTTCAGTAATTGCAAATTACCTGCAAATGTGTAAAATAGTTGACATAACAGATCCTGGGTCAGTCAGGAGGGCTGCAAAAAATTGTAGCTTTGGCGATCACAAAATGGCCTTGTCTGAAATTGCGATTTCGATCTGAAAACGATAAATCGTTCAGCCCTAGACTCCAAAACCATCACATGAGCCACACAAGGTAAAAAAAAAATGTTAAAGAATGAAAATAAATAAATAAAAATGAACCCTGATGCAGCTTTTAAATTTAAAATGAGGAATCACAGGAGAACGACTAAAATCTTTGGATGAAAGACCTTAAAAACATTAAAAGTAAAGAATTGTAACACAATAAGAGATCACTTAATAATAATAACTAATAATAGGATAATGAGAACTTAAATGAACTGAAATAAAAAAAACTCTAACAGGTCAAATATGCTTAAATAAGATATAAAACTTAATTTTGTGAAAAAAATGAATAATTTAAATAAAAGTATCGTGAGCTTAAATAGATAAAACAAAAATAAAACAAAATAGAGTTTGAAGTCAGATTATAAAGTTTATAAAGCCTTCAAATGCACTTTTAGGCTGTTCTCTCTGCTTTGGTTTAATTTGTGACTAAATATTAGATCATAATAGTTTTTATTGTAAAACACATGAGAGCAAAGGCTGATACATTAACGTCCTCTTCAGTGTTTCTGAGTTTATTCAATCATTCAAACATTTTCTGATGCTGGCTGGCCAGGACCCTGTATGTGTTCATATTGTTCTTTTATTAGCTGATTGATTCTCAAGTGTTGTTTATAAATGTGATGATGATGATGATGATGATGATGACAGCTGTTTATTTATTTATAGAAAAAATCTGCAGTCAAAGCCAGTAGCACCTATAGCTCTCTCAATATATATACATGTACATATATATGTTTGTGTATTCATTGTGCGTTAGTGCTCTAACATCGTGTGTGTGTGTGTGTGACCAGTGATTATTTAAAGTTTTGTTGTGATGTGTGTGGGATAAAAACACAATGTGAGTGAAGCACATGCACAAAAACAGACAAAAGGATGAGACACACACACGATCTTTTTAATTGGATTTCAGGAAAAGATTTAATTGGATTTTGCCCGCATTGTCAGTGATGTCCAAAAAACATTTAAAACAGTTTCAAAGAGCATTAAAAGCATTTTCAGCTGTCTTAATAAAACATGAATATTTTTAGGTGTTTAGTTTCGGGGAGACTGAATCCACACCCAGAGCAGATGTGCTTCTGTTTCTATTTTTTATTTCCACCCCCTCCCTCTCTCTTTGACTGTATTTTGTAAACTGGTGCAGGCATAACATTTTAATATTTGTCTTTGATGTTTAAAATAGGGATGCACGAATTATTGGTTTGATATTGGTATTGGCTGATATCAGCCTAAAAATGTAAGTATCGGCCGATATTGAAATTTTTGCAGATATTTACAGCCAATATATCGGCCAAATATAGACAAAGTATACAAATGTACAATATTGATGCACCTCCTCATCACTGCATGGGTACATTTAAAAATCAAGGGTTTCATTTTTGCAAGAGTTAAACGCTGTTTTTCTTGTTTTGCATCTGTTCATGTGATAATATACTGTAACACTGAAAGAAACAAGTCCATTTTTGTTAACTACAGAGCTGGTGTTCTTCACCTGAAATATCAGTAATTGGCAATAATGAATCAGAAAAATTTCTGCATATCGGATATCTGCAAAAATCCAATATCGTGCATCCCCAGTTTAAACATATCTGATTAATGTATCAGGTCTTCATTAGCTTCATTATCTGAAATCGTAGATCCTGGTCCGTGTTATTTTGGCCGTCTCTGTTTTGTCTCTCTGCTCTTTAAGTCGTCATGATTCTCTGAAGTCGGCTCATCGGCCATCCTGTACTTGATTTGTTGTCAGTTCACTGTTTTTACCAAACACCTGCAACACTGTCCCTCTGGTCAAAGTTAAAAAAACTGGGCGTTGTTAAACTCTCTGGTGGATTAGACACATATATTTGACCAGGTTTAAGAGTTTTTCTATCAGGCAGTAATTTGAGGACATTTGTCCTTTTATATGCTGAGTGAAGTGTTTTATAACCACAACAGTTCCTCTCTGTGTCAGTGAGCTAAGAAGAGCAGACCAAATGTTTCCACACTCAGAGATCTGAATTTACACTTAATATTTTCTTACTAACAATAAAGTGAGATATCACGGTGTGTTTCTTTGCTCTGGCTCACATGATCAAAAATAATCTCTGAAAAGACTTCAGATCAATACTGATGATTGATTATTGATTTTTTGTAGGATTTTCTTGAACAGAAAGTGTTTGTGAAGCTGATATTTAACACAATGAAATACATGAAAGAACCATCAGTTCGATAAAATCAGATTTTATTGATGTAACAAACAGTTTACAGTCAGACGTGGAGCTGCAGTAAACTGAACAGCTGCTGCTTTAAATGACAAACAGACCAAAAAGCTGCTTAACGTCAGTCGGGGTGGACACCGTGCTGTCCTCCTTCTCTCAGATAAATGAACACCAAACAAAACTGACCATGAAGATGTTAAAAATGCAACATTCTTAAGAAAATCCAGCTGTAATTGTTCCTGTAAAACTTGCCTTTGTGTTGAAGTGGAAATCAAAGTGTTGGTAAAATCAAATTTAATAATCAGTAAAAACCTAAAAGTCAACAGGAGGTCTCTCAGTTTCCAACAATCCAACCCTCAGGCATCGAGGGGAAAGTTCACGTGTCCGTCTTGGTTACTGAAGTCGTCTGTCCCTGACAGTCATGAAGTCAACTGGACAAAACTTTGAGGATTTAAAGAATTTGTTTCTTCTTTATCATCAGAGACCTGATGACCCACGTCCAGCAGCTCTTAGAGGACGACTGGATGGACTCCACGTCTCCCGTCCTCACACTCAGGTAAGGAGGCTCAGCTTCTTCTATGGTGGTCTCATGTGTCCCAGGGTTTTAGCTGAATAATGTCTGAAATTTACAGAAAGTTTATGTTATCTTTTTGTTCTGAGTAAATTCTGACACAGTAAAGCTCAGTGTAGATCTGGAGGAAGCTATGGAGGCCCATTTGTGCCACTAAAGAAATCTTAATACAATCTCAGAATTTTGACTTTTTGTCCCAAAATTATGAAGAAAGGGATAAAATGTAGCGATAAGTCTTCCACACAAATTTACTTTTTTAATAACCAATTTATCAAAGTTTGTGAGGAGGTGTTTCAAAAGTACACACAGAGTTTATTTTGTTGCTGTCGGGCACAAACCTCCCACTTTTCAGGAGATAAAAAGACTCATCTGCTGAATGAATGAATATGTTATTGTACTGATTACAGACTGTTTTTTTTTTTTTTTTAACTTTAATTTGTTGAAAGTTCATAAAACCACCATACCTGTTTCAAAAAGGAGATAGGAGGTTTGAGATATGTAGGTTTGTATGGAGGCCAAGCCTGCCATTAGAAAAGTAAATCAACTCTTAAGTCATGATATTGAGTGTTATAATGAACTTTTTTTCATCACTGCTTTAATATATTTAGTTCAGTCAAGTCAAGTGAGAATAAAAAAGTATCTGGTGAGTTAGTTATGAAATATAATTTTTGTAGAAGTCAAATCCAAACACAAAAAAATGATTCTTAAGTCACACACTTTAGATATTCATAAGACAGGCTGTCAGTGTTAGAATTTGTTTCATCAGTATTTCAGTGGATTATTTCTGTGCTTTAATACAGTCATTGGGTATTTAATGTTACTGAAAAGTCCGATGGGTCATCTTTAGAGGAACAGCTTATTTATGCAGACCCATTACTGCCAGTGCAAATATTGCTTTACGTAAAACTTCATGATTGTAAATAATTTTCAAGTGGTGCATATGAGCTTTACAAAAGTAACTGATTTGCTAAAATATATAGATATATATATATAATTATTTTTAATAAATTTTTAAATATTGCTGTAACTAAAATTCATGACATGGAGTCAGCTGTTTAAGAGAATGTATGATATTTCCTAAAGAGTATAGTTTTGTATAGAGGCCCATTACTGCCAGTACAAATACTTGTAAAAAAAATTATGAAATGAATTCAAATGTTTTATTTTTTAATATTGCTTTACCTGAAAATTCATAAGTCAAATTAATTTTAGGTGGTGCATATGGTGCCGTGTGTTTCTTTGCTCTGGCTCACATGATCAAAATAATCTCTGAAACGACTTCAGATCAATACAGATGATTGATTGATTGTTTGGTAGGATTTTCTTGAACAGAAAGTGTTTGTGAAGCTGATATTAAACACAATGAAATACATGAAAGAACCATCAGCTCAATAAAATCAGATTTTATTGATGTAACAAACAGTTTACAGTCAGACGTGGAGCTGCAGTAAACTGAACAGCTGCTGCTTTAAATGACAAACAGACCAAAAAGCTGCTTAACGTCAGTCGGGGTGGACACCGTGCTGTCCTCCTTCTCTCAGATAAATGAACACCAAACAAAACTGACCATGAAGATGTTAAAAATGCAACATTCTTCAGAAAATCCAGCTGTAATTGTTCCTGTAAAACTCGCCTTTGTGTTGAAGTGGAAATCAAAGTGTTGGTAAAATCAAATTTAATAATCAGTAAAAACCTAAAAGTCAACAGGACGTCTCTCAGTTTCCAACAATCCAACCCTCAGGCATCGAGGGGAAAGTTCACGTGTCCCTCTTGGTTACTGAAGTCGTCTGTCCCTGACAGTCATGAAGTCAACTGGACAAAACTTTGAGGATTTTAAGAATTTGTTTCTTCTTTATCATCAGAGACCTGATGACCCACGTCCAGCAGCTCTTAGAGGACGACTGGATGGACTCCACGTCTCCCGTCCTCACACTCAGGTAAGGAGGCTCAGCTTCTTCTATGGTGGTCTCATGTGTCCCAGGGTTTTAGCTGAATAATGTCTGAAATTTACAGAAAGTTTATGTTATCTTTTTGTTCTGAGTAAATTCTGACACAGTAAAGCTCAGTGTAGATCTGGAAGAAGCTACGGAGGCCCATTTGTGCCACTAAAAAAATCTTAATACAATCTCAGAATTTTGACTTTTTGTCCCAAAATTATGAAGAAAGGGATAAAATGTAGCGATAAGTCTTCCACACAAATTTACTTTTTTTATAACCAATTTATCAAAGTTTGTGAGGAGGTGTTTCAAAAGTACACACAGAGTTTATTTTGTTGCTGTCGGGCACAAACCTCCCACTTTTCAGGAGATAAAAAGACTCATCTGCTGAATGAATGAATATGTTATTGTACTGATTACAGACTGTTTTTTTTTTTTTTTTTAACTTTAATTTGTTGAAAGTTTATAAAACCACCATACCTGTTTTAAAAAAGAAATAGGAGGTTTGTATGGAGGCCACTAGAAAAATAAGTCATGATATTGAGTGTCATGATGAACCTCTTTTCATCACTGCTTTAATATATTTAGTTCAGTCAAGTCAAGTGAGGATAAAAAAGTATCTGGTGAGTTAGTTATGAAATATAGTTTTTGTAGAAGTCAAATCCAAACACAAAAAAATGATTAAGTCACACACTTTAGACATTCATAAGACAGGCTGTCAGTGTTAGAATTTGTTTCATCAGTATTTCAGTGGATTATTTCTGTGCTTTAATACAGTCATTGGGTATTTAATGTTACTGAAAAGTCCAATGGGTCGTCTTTAGAGGAAAAGCTTATACGGCGGCACATTAGTGAACGTCACCAGTTCATCAATGAAGCAAGGCTTGTATGTACTTAGCAGTAATGCTGATGGTGATATGAAATAAACACCAACTGATTTTATTAAAGAACAGAAAGAATCGAACAAATTCACATGTCAGACTTTTTTTTAGAGTATAGAGCAGCTAACTGTTCACCTCCACCTGCAGCCACAGTCTTTGTATGGAGGCCAATTGGTGCCAGTGACCAAAAAAAAAAAAAAAATCAAAGTTCCAAACTTTTCTAACAGCAATAATTGTCTTTTATACAACACTACTGCTTTAGTGTATCAAAACTGTCAACTAGTGATGAATGTTATTGTTATATGGAGGTCCTTTACTGCCATTTCATTTTTATATTTTTTTGTTTCTGTTTTAACTTATTTTCACTAATGTTAAATATTATAAGTGAAGGTAAAAAGTTTTCATCTTTAATAACTAATGTTTACATTTTTCTAACAGTTAAATAAGACAGGCGGTGGTTAAATCTGAATTGTAACGACTGACACACATCAGTTAATAGTTTTATTACTGATTTTATAGTTTTGTGTGGAAGCCTATTGCTGCCTCTGAATAACAGTAAACATTGGGAGTAAAAGAATAAATGAATGGATTAGACATTTATTGCTCATAAGTGAATTTATCTACACAGAGGGCATAAAAACTACAAACTACAGCACATAAACAAAACGATAATAAATAAAACACATCATTAAAGCATGAAGTGATTTTATGGACCTAAAGTTTTTTTTTTCTTCATCAACAGGTGCCTCCGACTGTCAGGGACTCCACACCTTCAGCTGGACCTGATCTTCTCCAGCCTGAGGTTCAGGTAGGGAGGCTCTGGTTCATCCTCATGTTCTGTGCTCCAGGTGTTTAGCTGAATAAATCTGCTCAGTTCATCTTTTCTTATTGAGACGTGACTGAAGAACAACAGTGATGCTGTTGATGTGGAGGAACATGGAGTCAGCTGTTTGAGGGAATGTATGATGTTACCTAAATAGTATAGTTTTGTATGGAGGCCCATTACTGCCAGTACAAAAAAATTATATTTTTTTAAATATTGCTTTACCTAAAAATTCATGATTATAAGTAATTTCAGGTGGTAAAAATGAAATAGAAAATTTTATAAAAAATGTTATAAAAATTTTAAAATCTGTAAAATATAAAAATCTAAAAAATAAATAAATATGGCTTTAACTAAAATTCATGATTGTAAATAATTTAAAGTGGCACATATGAGTTTTACTAAAGTAACTGATTTGCTCAAATATTTTTTGCTCAAGTTCACTGTTGAACAGCAATATTACTAAATAGTATAGTTTTGTAAGGAGGCCCATTACTGCCAGTAGAAATACTTAAAAAAAATGACTGATTTTTTGAATATTGCTATACCTAAAAATTCATGATTATAAATAATTTTAGGTGGTAAAAATAAAATACAAAATTTTATAGGAATTTTTTATAAAAAATAAAAAAAAATAAAAAAAATAAATGATTCTTAATAATTTTTAATGGTGCATAGGAGTTTTTAAAAAGTAACTGATTTGCTCAAATATTTTTCAGTTAAGTTCTGTGTTGAACAGCGATATTAATAAATAATGCAGTTTTGTGTGGAGGCCCATTACTGTCAGTAGAAATATTTAAAAAAAAAAAAAGAAATTTTGGTTTTTTTTAGATTTTGCTTTACATAAAAATTAATGATTATAAATAATTTTAGGTGGTTAATATACAATATAAATTTAAAAAAAAATTATAAAAAATTGAAAATCTATAAAATAAAAAACATGACTTTAACTAAAATTAATGATTGTAAATAATGTAGTTTGTATGGAGGCTCATTACTGCCAGTAAAATTATTATGTTAAAAAAAAACTTCAACTTTTAAATTTTATTATCAACAGTTAAATTTCAAATTAAATTGAAAGTTTTCTGTTTAACAGAGATATTACCTAAATAGTTTTGTATGGAGGCCCATTACTGCCAGTAGAAATACTTAAAAAAATTTTAGGTGGTGAAAATGAAATATAAATTTTCAAAAAATTTAAAAAATAAATAAAATATGGCTTTAACTAAAATTCATGATTGTAAATAATTTTTAGTGGTGCATAGGAGTTTTTTAAAAAAACAAAATAGGAAGTCACTTTAAATATTTTTGAAATATTTTTTTAGTCAACAGTTAACTTTCAGATTAAGTGCTCCCCAAATAACAGGCTGAGCAAAGAGTTTGGTATGGAGGTCAATTTATGCCATCAAAAATACACAAAAACATGCCCTAAAAAAACAGTAAGACTTTTTTTCTGACAGTGTTATTTTTCTGTACAGGATTAAGTATTTTTCTAAAGATTTATAACATTTTAATTAATATAATATTTTAATTAATTGAATATGTACGTATGAAGGCCCCTTACAGCCACTGAAAAAAACTAATGTCACTGTGATAACCTGAAAATGTTTGCGTACGTTTTAGTGGCAAATATTAGCCTCTTTACAAAGTACATATGTAATAACTAATGTATTTTTTTTGCATTTTTGGTCACAACTGAAAGAAACTGATGACCAGCAATGCAAAAAAAATATAGTTATTACATAGTTACTTTGTAAGGAGGCTAATATTTGCCACACTTACAAAGTACATATGTAATTACTAATTTATTTTTTTGCATTGTTGGTCACAATTGAAAGAAACTGATGACCAGCAATGAAAAAAAATAGTTATTACATATGTACTTTGTAAGTGTGGCAAATATTAGCCTCCTTACAAAGTAAATATGTAATAACTATATTTTTTTCATTGCTGGTCATCAGTTTCTTTCAATTGTGACCAACAATGCAAAAAAATAAATTAGTAATTACATATGTACTTTGTATGGAGGCTAATACTTGCCACTAAAATGTACGCAAACATTTTCAGGTTATCACAGTGACAGTTTTTTTCAGTGGCTGTAAGGGGCCTCCATACGTAAATAGGCAATTAATTAAAATGTTATATTAATTAAAATGTTATGAATCTTTGGAAATATTTAATCCTGTACAGAAAAATAACACTCCTAGAAAAAAGTCTGACTGTTTTTTCAGGGCATGTTTTCGTGTATTTTTGATGGCATAAATTGACTTCCATACTAAACTCATTGCTCGGCCTGTTATTTGTGGAGTTTATTTTGTAGTTTTAAGATAACAAGTGTCTCCATGTTCCTTCAACTCTCAGCTTATTGTTGATTTCTTTGTCATTAATCAATAAAGAAAAGATGAAGTGAGAGATGTTTTAAGGATTTCCTGCATATTTTAACTTGAAACCTGGTTTACAGGCAACATGACGATAAAACCACTGGAGCCTCCCTAATTGAACAACACCCCCCAGGGCGGGGTTTGGATCTGATCAGGATTTACCTTAAAACTCAGGCACCCCACGCGCACTCAAATTCTGCTGTGTATTTTTTTCATTCATAAATTAAAAAAAGACTCTCGAATCCATGGCTGCTTTATTTTTTTGAAATCACAGTGCACCCCCCCTCAGACCCCCCCTTTAGGGCCATCTGCCCCCCCTCCCCCCGTGCTGTTAGCTTCAGTGTTAGCACGTCTTTAACTCCTGATGGAGCAACGGATGTTTCCAGAATCACAACAATTTTGTTCTAACTAAGAATCAAAGTTTTTGTTATTTATGCTAAAGTAGAGCTAGGCTCTAATGTTTACTGTTGTTTTAAAGCTAGCAAGATCAGTGGTGATTGATTAGCTCACAGTGCTAGGTGGCTAATTGAGTGTTTTTATGGATTTAATGTCACATGTTTACTTAATATGAAGCTAAACTGTTTACTAGTGTTAATCTGCTCTGAGGAGGATTTTCTCTTTTTTGGATTAATTGCTGTTTGATGAAATTAATATGAATAAAAGCACTTATAATCACTAATTACAGCTGTGTGATTTTCTTTCAAATAACTGACATGATCTTAAATTGAAATATAAGCACTTCATAAACACATTAATAATGTACTTTTAATCGTTTTTATGTCGATGTAAAGACCTTAGAGGAGTTTGATTTCCTCTGCTTTGGGGCTGCAGGTCTTTACATCAACAGAAAAAACACAAAATGACCTCCAATCAGTGAATATTGAATAAATAATAGTGCTCCAACTTCAAATCAAGACAATGGGATCGAATTTGCTGAACTAACATGATCAATGAATGAAAGTGTAATTACAGAAGAGGATTGGGAACAAATCAATTATTTTACCCTTTTTTCTAAAGAGCTAAATTAAAAACATTATTTCTAATACTCTGCTGTACCTGTTGATAAATATTCTCTACATCAAAGCACTACAGAGAAAATCCTCAGTGAGCCGCTAACAGCTCACATACAAGATTAAAACTGACACCAGTAAACAGTTTAGCTTCATATTAAATACACTCAATATTTTAAGCTTTAAATGAAAATAAATCCATAAAATCACTCAATTAGCCACCTAGCACTGTGAGCTAATGAACCACCACTGATCTGTGCTAGTTTTAAAACAACAGTAAACATTAGAGTCCCCCCCGACTTTAGCATAAATAACAAAAATTTAGACTCTTAGTTAGAATAAAATTGTTGTGATTCTGGAAACATCTGTCACTCCATCAGGAGTTAAAGACGTGCTAACACTGAAGCTAACAGCACAACAACATGAAGAAGCAGCATGACTCACGTGACTGAACATGATGATGAAGATCCTGCGGCCGTCCTGAGAGACTGAACATCAGTCCACCTGCAGATACGAGAGACACGAACATGAGACTAAAATCTGATGAACACTGAGCTGCATTTGAACTTTTAACATCGTAACAACTGGAATGAGACAGAAACAACATCCTGTGTTTGTCACGTGAACTGGAGTCAGATCTGAGGATTCATGACGCTACAGGCAGTCAGAATAATATGAACTTTCATTTTTTATCTTTAACTTTTTATCCTCTTTTGTTTTTTTTAACTTTAAATTTATCGCCCATTTCCTTTTATCTTTAGGTAGTTTTAGTCTTTTTAATTTCCTTCTTCCTTCTTATCTTAGGTGGTAATAATCCTGAATTATTTTGCTCTCTGTTTCTGTCATTTCTGGCTCTTATGTGCTTTTCCACTGTTCTGTTTTAAGTCTTACACTTTCTGTCATTGTATTCCTCACATTTCTCTTTTATTATTCTTTTATTCTCCTGTTATCTTTTAATTTTGCCTGGAAAGTACTTTGTAACCCTGTTTTGAAAAGTGCTATATAAATAGAATGTATTATTATTATTATTTTGTTAATTAAACACTTTTGAGATCAACTGCAGTAAAAATGTCTTTTCATGAAAACCAAAATCAATCTGTTTCACAGGTCCATCTTCCTTTACTTGTTTTTTCTTTCTCAGATAAACCAAACTAATGCAGCTGCCTCCACATGGTTAAACAATTATTGACTCTGCATCGATCAAAAGATTATTTTTGACACCCCGGTACCGTCCATTCATTCAAGTTGTATGATTGTAAATAAGAAAAAATAAAAGTAGTAGTAAAAACTTGTTAAAATTGATTTGAACTATTAAAATGTTTTCTACCCCAGGCACGGGCCAAACTCTCACATTCATTTCAACACATAACAGCCAAATTGAAGTCTCTTACTTGTGTGTAGATTTTGAAACTTAATCCAGCAGCATATTTAAAACATTAATTCCTTTTCTGATGAATATTTTTAATAATTACTGATGATTTTACAAATTCCCACATCATTTGGGAGCCACAGTTTTAGACGATGACCTGTGCTGTAAACATGAAGCTGGTCCTTCACAGATTTTGTTGTGAGGTAACCAATTACTTCATCATTATTAGCTCTTTCAAAATTATTTTGTTTTTTTCTATGTCATATCTATTTCTGTTTCTTATAATGAAGTATCACTGGGGCCTGGATGGACTATTGGAGTTTAAGTTTTGTTTAAGTTGTATAGTACAAACCATTTTTGTTCTGATTTATGTTATTTATTTGTTACTTTCCTGTGCACAGAAGAAGAATAAACTATGAGCATGGACATCCTAGGCGTATGTATTTTTTTGACATTTCTTAATGAAACTGTCAGAGTGATTTACAGCTGCATCATTTCTTTCTACTGAACAGAACAAAGTGGTCATTTGGTGCTTGAAGGAGTTCAACCTCCAACTGAACATAAACACAACAGTGTTTGGGTGAAATAGAGCATAAATGATTGATTAAAATCACTTAAAAATCTATCAATAAATCATCTTTATGTAATCATTTGCTGGATGGAGCAAAATCACTCCCATACATACTGGGACGTATGACCAAACCAACTGCACTATCATGTTTTCTGCCTCACTAGCACCAGAACATCCTCATATAAGCATATGGAATTTTATTTTCATTTGAGTTTAAATAATTAATTAAAATCATCTTCATGTAATCATTCATAAAAACTCTGCGAGGTGTTGGAGACATTATGAGAGTGTAAACATTAACGTGACTGTTGTTTGGATAAATGGCGCCATCTGCTGCTTATTTTGTTTGTTGCTGCTGAAGGTCAAAACTCAGGGACAAACATGAATCTTTGTTGTCTACTCCTAATTATTTTACTTTATGTTTGTAACAGTTTTCTTTTCCCCTTTAAAATAATAAAAGGTGGTGGAGGAAGAACTCCTTCAGCCACAGAAGCACACAGACGTCTTCTACCAGGTCTTCATTCAGCAGTTCTAAGTTTCAATCGATCAATAATCAACGTGGCTCTCAGTTTAATAAAAGTTCTGTGGTATTAAATAAAGAAATACATTATCAGCTACAAATGCTGTTATTTGTTTTATGGCACTCACAAAATGCTGAAAATGAGCTGATAGCTGATATTTAGAGAATAAAAATGTTATTTATTTCATTTTAATCTGATCACTGATGATTTCATTTGACCTGATCTCCTGAAAACATCTGAGTTCAGTTTGAGCAGTGAGCCACATCAGTCTGATCTGAGAGGTCACTGAGATTGTGAATATGTTTGAAATTTATTCATTTCTGACATGTTTTCACTGTAGTATGTCATAATGATCAGAGTTAGAACAATGTCTTAGTGACATGTTTAAAAAGTGAGCTGTTGATAAATCATCTCACCTCAGAGCCTCAGCTCAGATCATCTTCTCTTCTCTGACGGTCTGTTGACACTCGTGATCGTCTGATGATGCAGCAGCCCTACAACATAAAAACAATAACATGTCAATAACAGGCAGACGTGTGCCATAATTACAATCATTTAAACAAGAACAGTTGAGAACACGGCTGTAGACATGGAGCTGGATGGAAAAAAATCACCCCCACATATTCTGGAACGTCCCATATAATAACTCTACGCTCTGATATTTGCATATTTGTGAACTATTCTAGATATCTATCAAATGTGTATCAACTGTCATCAAAATATAACATTAATTTAAATATCTGCTAAAGAGATGTTATGGTCCACATATGAGACACAGATGAAATATAAACATATGTATAAATTCTGGTTTGTGTAGAGATTGTAGAAAATATAAACACAGTCCACTCAACATTTTCAATCAAGATAAACTTTAATCACGTGAATATTTATGGTTGTGAGAGTTTGTCTGTTTTCCTGCTCCAGTTCAGAAGGAGACAAAAGATTTGAGGACTGAATACAAACATGAACAAGGCCTAAAAACATGCACTGGGGGGTTTTCCGGCCTGTTTGAGGCCTAAAAAGTCATGTTACAGCACATTTTTGGTGGAGCTGAAAAATCAAAAAGGGCTACAAAGGGCTTTTCTAGGTCAAAAAGGGCCTAAAAACACGTACCATGGTGTTTTCCTGCCTGTTTATGGCCTAAAAAGTCATGTTTTAGCAAATTTTTGGGGGGGCTGAAAAATGAAAAAAAGTCATATGTTGATTTTTTCAAAATTTTGACCTCCTCCAAAAGGGCTAAAAAGTGCATTGGTAGGTGAAAGAGGGCCTAAAAATGCGCACTAGGGTGTTTTCCTGCCTGTTTAAGGCCTAAAAAGTCATGTTTTAGCACATTTTTGGTGGGGCTGAAAAATCAAAAAGGGCTAAAAAGTGCTTTTCTAAGTCAAAAAGGGCCTAAAAACATGTACCATGGTGTTTTCTTGCCTGTTTGAGGCTGAAAAATCAAAAAGGGCTAAAAAGTGCATCGGCAGGTGAAAGGGGGCCTAAAAACACGTACCATGGTGTTTTCCTGCCTGTTTATGGCCTAAAAAGTCATGTTTTAGCACAATTTTGGTGGGGCTCAAAATGAAAAAAAGTCATATGTTAGCATGTTGATTTTTTCCAAATTTTGACCTCCTCCAAAAGGGCTGAAAAGCGCATCGGCAGGTGAAAGGGGGCCTAAAAACGCGCACTAGGGTGTTTTCCTGCCTGTTTGAGGCCTAAAAAATCATGTTTTAGCACATTTTTGGTGGGGCTGAAAAATCAAAAAGGGCTAAAAAGTGCTTTTCTAAGTCAAAAAGGGCCTAAAAACATGTACCATGGTGTTTTCTTGCCTGTTTGAGGCTGAAAAATCAAAAAGGGCTAAAAAGTGCATCGGCAGGTGAAAGGGGGCCTAAAAACACGTACCATGGTGTTTTCCTGCCTGTTTATGGCCTAAAAAGTCATGTTTTAGCACAATTTTGGTGGGGCTGAAAAATGAAAAAAAGTCATATGTTAGCATGTTGATTTTTTCCAAATTTTGACCTCCTCCAAAAGGGCTAAAAAGTGCATCGGCAGGTGAAAGGGGGCCTAAAAACGCGCACTAGGGTGTTTTCCTGCCTGTTTGAGGCCTAAAAAGTCATGTTTTAGCACATTTTTGGTGAAGTTGAAAAATCAAAAAGGGCTTAAAAAGTGCTTTTCTAGGTCAAAAGAGCCTAAAAACACGTACCATGGTGTTTTCCTGCCTGTTTATGGCCTAAAAAGTCATGTTTTAGCACAATTTTGGTGGGGCTCAAAATGAAAAAAAGTCCTATGTTAGCATGTCGATTTTTTTCCAAATTTTGACCTCCTCCAAAAGGGCTAAAAAGCGCATCGGCAGGTGAAAGGGGGCCTAAAAATGCGCACTAGGGTGTTTTCCTGCCTGTTTGAGGCCTAAAAAGTCATGTTTTAGCACATTTTTAGTGGGGCTGAAAAATCAAAAAGGGCTTAAAAAGTGCTCTTCTAGGTCAAAAAGGGCCTAAAGGAGCTAAAAAGTGCATCGGCAGGTGAAAGGGGGCCTAAAAACACGTACCATGGTGTTTTCCTGCCTGTTTATGGCCTAAAAAGTCATGTTTTAGCACAATTTTGGTGGGGCTCAAAATGAAAAAAAGTCATATGTTAGCATGTTGATTTTTTCCAAATTTTGACCTCCTCCAAAAGGGCTGAAAAGTGCATCGGCAGGTGAAAGGGGGCCTAAAAACGCGCACTAGGGTGTTTTCCTGCCTGTTTGAGGCCTAAAAAATCATGTTTTAGCACATTTTTGGTGGGGCTGAAAAATAAAAAAGGGCTAAAAAGTGCTTTTCTAGGTCAAAAGAGCCTAAAAACATGTACCATGGTGTCTTCCTGCCTGTTTATGGCCTAAAAAGTCATGTTAGCATGTTGATTTTTTCAAAATTTTGACCTCCTCCAAAAGGGCTAAAAAGCGCATCGGCAGGTGAAAGGGGGCCTAAATACGCACACTAGGGTGTTTTCCTGCCTGTTTGAGGCCTAAAAAGTCATGTTTTTAGCACATTTTTGGTGGGGCTGAAAATCAAAAAGGGCTTAAAAAGTGCTTTTCTAGGTCAAAAGGGGCCTAAAATCGGCAGGTGAAAGGGGGCCTAAAAACGCGCACTAGGGTGTTTTCCTGCCTGTTTGAGGCCTAAAAAGTCATGTTTTAGCACATTTTTGGTGAAGTTGTAAAATAAAAAAGGGCTTAAAAAGTGCTTTTCTAGGTCAAAAGAGCCTAAAAACATGTACCATGGTGTCTTCCTGCCTGTTTATGGCCTAAAAAGTCATGTTTTGGCAAATTTTTAGTGGGGCTGAAAAATGAAAAAAAGTCATATGTTAGCATGTCGATTTTTTCCAAATTTTGACCTCCTCCAAAAGGGCTAAAAAGTGCATTGGTAGGTGAAAGAGGGCCTTAAAATGCGCACTAGGGTGTTTTCCTGCCTGTTTGAGGCCTAAAAAGTCTTGTTTTAGCACATTTTTGGTGGGGCTGAAAAATAAAAAAGGGCTAAAAAGTGCTCTTCTAGGTCAAAAGGGGCCTAAAAACATGTACCATGGTGTTTTCCTGCCTGTTTATAGCCTAAAAAGTCATGTTTTAGCAAATTTTTAGTGGGGCTGAAAAATGAAAAAAAGTCATATGTTAGCATGTGGATTTTTTCCAAATTTTGACCTCCTCCAAAAGGGCTAAAAAGCGCATCTGCAGGTGAAAGGGGGCCTAAAAACGCGCACTAGGGTGTTTTCCGGCCTGTTTGAGGCCTAAAAAGTCATGTTTTAGCACATTTTTGGTGGGGCTGAAAAATCAAAAAGGGCTAAAAAGTGCATCGGCAGGTGAAAATGGGCCTAAAAACATGTACCATGGTGTTTTCCTGCCTGTTTATAGCCTAAAAAGTCATGTTTTAGCAAATTTTTAGTGGGGCTGAAAAATGAAAAAAAGTCATATGTTAGCATGTGGATTTTTTCCAAATTTTGACCTCCTCCAAAAGGGCTAAAAAGCGCATCGGCAGGTGAAAGAGGGCCTTAAAATGCGCACCAGGGTGTTTTCCTGCCTGTTTGAGGCCTAAAAAGTCTTGTTTTAGCACATTTTTGGTGGGGCTGAAGCATGTTGATTTTTTCAAAATTTTGACCTCCTCCAAAAGGGCTAAAAAGCGCATCGGCAGGTGAAAGGGGGCCTAAATACGCACACTAGGGTGTTTTCCTGCCTGTTTGAGGCCTAAAAAGTCATGTTTTAGCACATTTTTGGTGGGGCTGAAAATCAAAAAGGGCTTAAAAAGTGCTTTTCTAGGTCAAAAGGGGCCTAAAAACACGTACCATGGTGTTTTGCTGCCTGTTTATGGCCTAAAAAGTCATGTTTTAGCACATTTTTGGTGGGCTGAAAAATGAAAAAAAGTCATATGTTAGCATGTTGATTTTTTTCAAAATTTTGACCTCCTCCAAAAGGGCTAAAAAGTGCATTGGCAGGTGAAAGAGGGCCTAAAAACGCGTACCATGGTGTTTTCCTGCCTGTTTATGGCCTAAAAAGTCATGTTTTAGCACATTTTTGGTGGGGCTGAAAAATCAAAAAGGGCTAAAAAGTGCATCGGCAGGTGAAAGGGGGCCTAAAAACACGTACCATGGTGTTTTCCTGCCTGTTTGAGGCCTAAAAAGTCATGTTTAAGCACATTTTTGGTGGGGCTGAAAAATGAAAAAAGTCATATGTTAGCATGTGGATTTTTTCCAAATTTTGACCTCCTCCAAAAGGGCTAAAAAGCGCATCGGCAGGTGAAAGAGGGCCTAAAAACGCTTACCATGGTGTTTTCCTGCCTGTTTATGGCCTACAAAGTCATGTTTTAGCACATTTTTGGTGGGGCTGAAAAATCAAAAAGGGCTTAAAAAGTGCTTTTCTACGTCAAAAAGGACCTAAAAACATGTACCATGGTGTCTTCCTGCCTGTTTATGGCCTAACAAGTCATGTTTGACTCAAAATGAAAGAAAGTCATATGTTAGCATGTCGATTTTTTCCAAATTTTGACCTCCTCCAAAAGGGCTAAAAAGTGCTTTTCTGGGTCAAAAAGGGCCTAAAAACATGTACCATGGTGTTTTCCTGCCTGTTTATGGCCTAAAAAGTCATGTTTTAGCACATTTTTAGTGGGGCTGAAAGATCAAAAAGGGCTAAAAAGTGCTTTTCTAGGTTAAAAAGGGCCTAAAAACATGTACCATGGTGTTTTCCTGCCTGTTTATGGCCTAAAAAGTCATGTTTTAGCACATTTTTGGTGGGCTGAAAAATGAAAAAAAGTCATATGTTAGCATGTTGATTTTTTCAAAATTTTGACCTCCTCCAAAAGGGCTAAAAAGTGCACTGTTAGGTGATAGAGGGCCTAAAAACATGCACTAGGGTGTTTTCCTGCCTGTTTATGGCCAAAAAAGTCTTGTTTTAGCAAATTTTACCCTTTTTTCTTAAGAGCCAAATTAACATGTTATTATTTCTAATATTCTGCTGTTCCTGTTGATCAATATTCTCTACATTAAAACACTACAGAGAAAATCCTCAGTGAGCCGCTAACAGCCCACATACAAGATTAAAACTGACACCAGTAAACAGTTTAGCTTCATATTAAATACACTCAATATTTTAAGCTCTAAATGAAAATAAATCCACAAAATCACTCAATCAGCCACGTAGCACTGTGAGCTAATGAACCACCACTGATCTGTGCTAGTTTTAAAACAACAGTAAACATTATCTCACCTCAGAGCCTCAGCTCAGATCATCTTCTCTTCTCTGATGGTCTGTTGACACTCGTGATCGTCTGATGAGGCAGCAGCCCTACAACATAAAAACAATAACATGTCAATAACAGGCAGACGTGTGCCATAATTAAAGTAATTTAAACAAAAACAGCTGAGAACACGGCTGTAGACATGGAGCTGGATGGAGCATAATCACTCCCATACATTCTTGGACGTCCCATAGAAAAGCTTAAAATGGAGGAGCGATGCTTTTCCAGGTGAAATAGGGCCTATAAACATGCACCAGGATGTTTTACTGCCTGTTTCAGGCTGAAAAGTCATATGTTAACTTGGGATGGGAATTGAGAATATTTTATTGATACCAATGCAATTAACGTTCCTTCTAATCGATCCAATTCTTTAATGATTTCCTTATTGATTCCTGCAGATTTTCCATGCGGGCAAATGTTGGCCTGTAGATTTTCAGTGTCAACAATGTCAAACACGTCACAGCAGAGATTACTGCTTCTGCAAGTTGCTGATGTTTCCACTCACTTAAGGCTGTGCAGCAGGCGCCTTTTGTGAAAAATTAGGCCACAATTCTGACCGCTTCTGAACCCTGTCAGTGAAAGGAATTGATAAGGGAATTGAGTAGCAAAAAGACTCATGATATCGATACTTTGATGGAGCTGTTAACGATTCTCAACTGGAATTGGTTTTCGATTCCCATCCCTAATGTAAACATGAGGGTTTCTTCAAAGCCTGACCTGAGGGAAAAAGGCTTATACGTCCATTTTAAAGCAAAATATGACCAAACCAACTGCACTATCATGTTTTCTGCCTCACTAGCACCAGAACATCCTCGTATAAGCATATGGAATTTTATTTTCATTTGAGTTTAAATAATTGATTAAAATCATCTTCATGTAATCATTCATAAAAACTCTGTGAGGTGTTGGAAACATTATGAGTGTGTAAACATGAACGTGACTGTTGTTTGGAGAAATGGCGCCATCTGCTGCTTATTTTGTTTGTTGCTGTTGAAGGTCAAAACTCAACGACAAACATGAATCTTTGTTGTCTACTCCTAATTTATTTTACTTTATGTTTGTAACAGTTTTCTTTTCCCTTTTAAAATAATAAAATGTGGTGGAGGAAGAACTCCTTCAGCCACAGAAGCACACAGACGTCTTCTACCAGGTCTTCATTCAGCAGTTCTAAGTTCCAATCGATCAATAATCAATGTGGCTTCAGTTTAATAAAAGTTCTGTGGTATTAAATAAAAAATAAATTATCAGCTACAAATGCTGTTTTTGTTTAATGGCACTCACAAAATGCTGAAAATGAGCTGATAGCTGATATTTAGAGAATAAAAATGTTAATTATTTCATTTTAATCTGATCACTGACGATTTCATTTGACCTGATCTCCTGAAAACATCTGAGTTCAGCTTGAGCAGTGAGCCACATCAGTCTGATCTGAGAGGTCACTGAGATTGTGAATATGTTTGAAATTCATTCATTTCTGACATGTTTTCACTGTAGTATGTCATAATGATCAGAGTTAGAACAATGTCTTAGTGACATGTTTATAAAGTGAGCTGTTGATAAATCATCTCACCTCAGAGCCTCAGCTCAGATCATCTTCTCTTCTCTGACGGTCTGTTGACACTCGTGATCGTCTGATGAGGCAGCAGCCCTACGACATAAAAACAATAACATGTTGAGAACACGGCTGTAGACATGGAGCTGGATGGAGCAAAATCACTCCTATACATTATGGGACATCCCATACAGTAAAATATGAGACATAGATGAAATATAAACATATGTATAAATTCTGGTTTGTGCAGAGGTTGTAGAAAATATAAACATAGTCAACTCAACATTTTCAATCAAGCTAAACTTTAATCACGTGAACATTTATGGTTGTGAGAGTTTGTTTTAATTTGTCCTGTTACAGTTCAGAAGGAGACAAAATATTTGAGGATTGAATACAAACATCAATAAACATCAACACAAACTTGAAGAGTCAAATTATTTTGATTAATTTACTGATCTGCTCATGTTAACAGCTGCTTCCTGTCCTTTAGGTTTATAAGATATAAAACATCAGATACAGCAGGGAATAAAGAGGCTGATGCTGATAAAAACAGAGGAGTACAAAGTTGTTTCGTTTAAGCTGTACTGAGCAGATTTTATCATAAAATATTTACCGAGTGCCAAACAATAATGTGCAATAATAACCTGTGTTAAATAAGAAACAGGGAGATAAATAGATTGAAGGTGAATATGTATTAAGAGAGTGGAGACTGACAGCTGTTCAATATTAAGTTTTGATTAATTTCAAGGCATGGGAACAAAAATGTCAAAACAATTATGAAAAAATACTCTACAGCACACAGATGGACACTTTCCTGTAACATTTGTAATGGCAAAAACTTTTACATTTTCTATTTTTTTTCTTCCAAATCAAATCAATCTTTTATTTAATTGACTTAAATGTAGTAAACTGTTATTACAAACTAAAAGACACTGTTATGTCACAATAACTTGCCATTTGATTTGTCGATTTATTTTACAAAGTCATACACAATAACACACAAAAATCATATGATAGCCCTAGTGTTTTTTCAAATGGCTTATAAATCCATTTTTAAGCTTAATATGACAACATTGTCTGCACTAGCATGTTTTTCCGCCTGTTTAACACCCAAAAGTCATGTTTGAGCACATTTCTTTTTCACAGTCCGAAATGGAAAAAAAGTCATATGCATGAAAGTTTTTTCAAAGCCTGAGCTGAGAGAAAAAAAAGGCTTATAAGTCCATTTTTAAGCTTAATATGATAAAACCGTCTGCACTAGCATGCTTTTCCGCCCGTTTAACACCCCAAAAAAGTCATGTATTAGAAGAAAAAAAATGGGCCCAGCAATGACACAAAACAAATACGACTTTCTGGGACGTATTCAGGCACGAAAACACCTTATTACAACAGGTCAAATGTTTGGAAAATAACCCCTGACATGCTTATTATAACTTTTTAAACACTTCTTGGAAGAAGAAAATGTGAAGAGACGGAACAACTAAGCAAAAACATTACGTTTAAGCAGTAGCCAAGGTTAGCGTTAGCATAACATTACTGTAAACATTAGCTGCAGCGTTTCATACTGTTATTAGTTTTAACCGGCCTTACCTCGGTTTGTCGACCTCTTAGCTTCCTTCTGCCATCTTTCACACATTCGTTTGAGCTATTTAATTTACATTTCGTCATAATTCCGATATTTTAATAAGACTTTTGATATACATTAGCGGTGACGCCCATCTCGGGGACAGGTTGAAGCACACCTGTGCGTGATTATCTGACCGGAAGTGACGCTGCGCGTGTTTCCTGACGGGCGGGGCTCACTCAGGTAAAGGTCCCAACAACAAACAATGAAGCTACTGCATTATTGATTATTATTTTAAGTCTCTTAAATTAATTATCATTAACTAATGTATGAAAATTATATCTATGCTGAGCTATTCAATAAATAAACTCACAAATAATTTTCTTTTTACACAGAATATGACCGTGAAGTCTGCCACAAGGTTTTATTCTATTTTATTTTATTTTCTCATCTATATGTTTTTATCAATAATGATTTTGTATATTATCATATAATTGTAAACACCTGTTCTGATGTTGCAATTCAAATGTGAACTGGAAGGACTGATCGTTGTTGATGTTTGTATTTTGCAAACTTTAAATAAAATGTATTAAGAAACAACAACAAACAATGAGCATCCTGATAACAGACACAAAACAATACAATAAATAATATTACATACTGTTAACCAGCTTGCAGTTATTAACTAATATTAGTTTTATATAAAGGTGAATGTACAATGTTATTCTCACTTGCCGTTCAGATATTCACATGTACATAAAAAAGCATCAATGAAACCAGTGAGTTAAAGTGACTCTCTTGTTTAAATGTAATTTCATGCGAGTTCAGCCATGTAAGAGGCCTTCATATTACCATTTTGCAGTGAAAAAAATATGCAAGTAACAGAATAAATCTTAAAACATGATTTATAATGTACATTACAACAAAAACGTGTAACTTTTCCATCTAAAAGAAATGTCATTTTAAGGATATAGACACTAGCAAAGTCAGACCTGTGAAAATTGTTTATTTCACTACACCTTGTCAGATGGCTCTTTTTTACCCTGTCAAAACATCTTTGCCAGCTTCTTAAAAAACCCTAGATGATGTTCATCAAGAAATACACATCGTCATTTCAGTGCAGACTTCAGCATTGTGTGTTTCATGACAATGCAGTTGAGCTAAAAGGGGTGCAAAAGTTGATCATATAAAATTCCTACACGCTGTTGCTTTTAATTCATTTTTATGCTTTAACTTCCAATGACAGGACCCCCCATTTATCGCTCTGTTCTGTTTTTAAGATGAACCGACAGTAAAAAGAAAAGAAGGCACAGCTTGCATAGAGAAAAGACATTTTATTTCAGGAGAGAAGTGCTGACGAACATTCATCTTCTAAAAGTGAGGTGGTCTGTACAGAAAAGAGTGGTCCGTTGTTAGACGTGAGGCAGTCAGCTTAAGCTCAAAACTTTGGTACATTCTGGTGAGACGAACTGAGGGCAGTGCATTCAGTGAGGAGTCGTACTCTTAGAGTTATAATAATGTAAGTAATTGATGTCACAGAAATCAAACCAAGTGCAGAAATTAAAATTTAAAAGCTCATTTCCAAGTTTCAGCTTTATCTTCTGTTGGAGTACATTCTCAAAAAGTGTAAACAGGAAATATTGTGGGACCAAAACTTAATCAAAACTCATCATTTGACTGAAAAACCAATTGAAATATTTTACTTCTATTGATTCTTTCTTTGCCGAGAGCCTTCACCACAGAGAAAGGCTGAGAAACAAAGATGCTTAAAATAAGTCAGAGGGTCGTTGTAAAATAAAACCATTTGGCAGTTTATACGTCATGGGTTAGTTAAGAGTTCAATGAAATCAGAGATAAGACACAAGTTAAAATTTGTTTCCTAGAGTTTAACCTGTTATTTCACAATAACATGGTTAGAAATCTTAGTTTACTAATTTAAAATTATAACACTTTAAAATCTTGAATTATTGAAGTAGATTTCAATTTTTATCAGGGGAACAGCAACATCCCAATTATGTGACAGTAAATTGGATTATCAAATATTCAGTTTGATTGACAGAATCCAAATATCTAAGAAGTTAAAGCTCCTGTGGGGACCTCTTGACAGAAATTACGAATACTCCCTCGAAGACCCAAAGAAAAGTAAATGAGACCATGCAGTAGTTACGTCTCTTATCGCTGCAGCATGGTTGTTTAAATTTCGCCAGCAAGATTCATGGTGAATGAAATGACAGAACCAACAAAACAATAAAACACCATGAAATATAGAATACAAGATGCACCAGTATGTAAGACCTCAGCATTTTTGGGGTTCATCCAAAGGTAAAAAGTGTCAAGCTGTCTTTCTGCATGATCATTTCCAATGTGTTCAGCAAAGTCTACAACCTGCATTTTCTGTGCAGCTCTTTTGGTGCCATCTTTTTTTGTTTTTGTTGCATATGTAGTCGACAAACATTTGAGCTACCAGCATTGCTGCTGAACCCATCCTCTGATGATAGTTGTGAAGCACAGACCTTTGGCCACAAGACTGAAAAGGAAGAATTTAAACATAATAAAGGAGAAAAGCTATAACAAGTGGCCTTGCCAGCATGGTCTGCAAAGCTCTTAACAAACAAAAACAACTGTAGTAATTTTGGCCAGTCTGAGCATCTTATACTGTACTGACAGTAGGCGAATGAAATACAAAGGTGGGCAGCAGCCAACTCTGGAGTTGAAAAAGACCTCATACTCTCTGCATGTTAGCATTTTTCATTTTCTAGAAATGGGCTTCCTTTAGTCAGGGACAAAGTCAGTCCGGCTCTGGAGAGCATTTCTTTACAGCTCAGGTGACGCTGACAGCTTCTTCTCAAAGTGGCAGTTGAAGGCGTGCGTACATTCATAGTGCGAGTAAAATGTGAGAAGTATGTGAGTGAGAAGGACATTAACAGATTTCTTAGTGCACAGAGTATGTTCTGTTTTCCTGCTTCGAGTGCTCCGAGTGAACGTCACCAAACAATGTGAATAAATTAATTTTTAAAGAGGAGAGTACAAATCCAGGTCAACTGTGTCAGAGTTGAAGAGAGAGATCAACAGACAGCATGTGTGATCAAAATCAGCCATACATGTACATAAGTGGCCAACATCACAGGCGTAAAAACAGCAAAATAATGATAAAACTCTTTTATCATTCAAAGCTTGGAGTCAAAGTGATGAAGGTGAAATAAGCCAATAACAACAAACAAAGAAAGTATCATGAATACGCTCAAAAGATATATTATTTCCTCTGGATAAGCTTTTCTTTGTGTCACTACATCTGCCACTGGTGTTTGGATATTTATTTAGAAACTTTATTTTTTTAAAGTTATGACCATTTGTTTGTGAGAGTATCCTTGGAAAGTTGATAAAATAATCAGAGACTGAGGCCAATTTTAAAAGAATCCAATGTAAAGTTAATGAATGCAGTTACACTTTGTAATTTTCTTTAACACAAGTCAAATGACGGCCTCTTTTTCGCAAACTGATTCAAAATTCTCTCACACTATCAACATCGTAAAGTTACATTCAAATCACAACATGTCACTGCCACATCATTAGAAAACCACTTTTTTTCTCAGAAGTGAAAATACTGTAACAACATTACCAAAGCTTCTGTTTGGGTCCTGAAAAACCCTCAGTAGAAGTTCACTGGAAAAATCGCACAAACCCGTCCAAAGTCCTCAAAGAAGGCTTTGAGAAACAAGTGCACTGTCCACGTTAGTGCAGTTACAACAACAGGCCACAGGGAGACGCTGCACTGCAACGAGGGCACCGCTGGTCCGTCCAATCAGCTTCTGCAGTGAAGGCAGTGTTTGCTTCTTCTTTGACGTGAACCTTAATTATTATTCTCCTGGTATCAAAGAGAAAATGGAGGAAAGAAAGTCTCAGATTGATTAAATCCTGGCAGTTATGATTCTGGTCCCAAAGGCAGTGTGGGTCTTCATTCGTCACATCACACAGGTGAGAGCGCGTGTTACTAAGTAGGTGCCAAGTACGTGCAAGTGCAAGATAAAGTCTACCTCTGTACATGGGGCGCTTCAAAACCAAAGAGCAGGTTCATGTTCAAAAGGTCTCTAGCCTCTGTTATACAAAATAAAAACAAAACAGAAACGAAACCTTAAATCCAGCTTCAAAAACCAACAGCTTCTTGAGGGTTGATCTGAAAGGAGCTTGAAGCAGAGAGGGTGCACAGACGTGGGTGTCACTCCAGCCCAAAGGTGCTGGTCTCCTCGACGGCCGTCAGCATCTTCTCATACAGCATGGAGAAGGACGGGTACGGGGGGAGGTCCAGTCGGTTGAAACACGTGTGCGCCCTGGAGTGAGACAAACAAAACAAAGGTCACTCACAGAGGTCGCATGTCTTCTTCTGGGATGCATTCAGGGGGATTTATGGAGTCTGAGTTACGCCATGATGAAGCCCCACTTCAGTTTATTCTGTTATTTTAGGAGATTATAATGATGGAGTTCCCCACACTGCTGTTCAGTCAAACTGTTAACAAAAACCAAGTAACCTTTAGGAAAACTTTTTAAAAGTGCTCCAATGTTTGCTGCCATTTTGAAGGTCTTATGATGCATGACAAAAACATTTCTGTTATGACACTGTTTTCAAGTTTCTCGATTTCTTCAGTTAATTTACGAATAATTGGGACAACTGATAATCTAACAAGGCTCAACAAATAATCCATTTCTCCCTCAGTGTCCCCTACAGCTCTGTGAGACTGCTCACCCAGTAATTAACAAGACTGAAGCTGCATCTACATGACTGTTATCGCCTGAGAGTACATGTTTTTATCTCAATAATTTCCAAGTTAATAACACTCCAGAGTAAATATATGAAATTTAAAGCCCCAATAAACATGATAAATAAACCCTACTGAGTCTTAATGTTTTGCCAAAGTTCTTCAAAAGACCCCAAAGTTGAGTTTCGGGACATGTCCAAGCTGCCGGGGTGCAATTTATCTAGAGAAGGAAATAAATAAATCTTCCTTGCACTTTGGAGGGTCCTCAGACTGATCTGTTATCAGTGCCCTTGCGATCAAACAGGGGTGAGATCTGTCTTTACCTGGGCAGTGAGGTGACCTTCCCCCACTTCTCTACACAGAACCTGCGGGGTCCGTTGCTGCCTCTCAGCGAAGCAAAGCCCTCGTAAGGAATACTGGACGTCCCCGTCACAAACTGAATAAAAGAGGATGAGGACAGGAGGGAGAAATATTCAAGATGAGGGTGATTTAAAGATACATGAACTATGACTAATAGAAGGATAATAAATATAAAAAATAAAAACATATCACCCACCTGCAGCAGTCTTAGTCTCTGCTCGTTGTTGAACCTCTCTACTGCGGCCCAGAACCACCGGATAACGATGTGGTTGTCATGGTAACCTGAACAAAACAATATAATCAAGTTACTACAACACTATCAGAGGAAGAAGGATGCATAAATACCTCTCAATAATATTAAAGATCAATACAAATATGGACAGATGAACCAGTCTGACAAAAAGAAAACATGTTGTAATACTCTAATTTAACCAGCAGAGGGAGCGATCTGTCCCTGATCCTCCTTAAGTTTTTAATAAGTTTTAAGTTCAAAGCAGAAAAGTTGAAAAATGACTTTATAAGAAATTATCTGTCTTTTCTAAGAAGGAAGTGTCTGTCTTTTAATTAATTTATTTTTTTACATAAATGACGAGAAAATCTCAAAACTAAAGGTTTAGCTCAAATTTATGAAGAAGAGATGGAAGATGTATTTAGCATCATTCACTCTGAAGTAAGGGAAATAAAAGAAACGTATTTATTCATTTGCTGACTAAACTCTTGTGTGTCACTCAAATCCAGAATTAAAAGAAATATGGTTAAATCCTGTGCTGATAAATACATATTTAGGATTGAGTGTTTTGTTCGACCTCTGCCTGTTTGGTTAAAGATTAGCAGAATTTGTGAGATGAAGAAATATTTGTTGAATCATCCAATTTACTTCCTACAATCAGCCTGAAACTTTGAAAAACTCTTTTATATCTTCTCTCAAACAAACACGAGTCAGCACACATGCAGACGACACAAAGTACTGCAGGCAGTCTACAGAGTTTGTGTTTACATGAGACAGCACAAACTCTCCACAGCTGCTGACTCATCTTACCTCCTCTGTACTCTGTGTTGTTCCTCCAGTCTGATAAATCGATCTCCGCTGTGCCGGCGATCACCAGCTCCAGCTCTCTGGCATCAAACACCGACACCAGGCGGGCATCCACCACCTCATAAAACCCTCGGACCAGGCTCTCCGTCTGCTGCACCACGCCTCGCTCTATCCTCCACTTCACCATCCGCTCGATGTACTCCTTCTTGTTCTTCTCTGAGACTGGGATGTTGGCTCCTCCGGGCTTCAGCTCCCTTTCTGTGATCTATGCAAACCACAAACATCCATTTCTTAATCCTTTTTTATTTCTGGAAAAAGAGATAAAACACAAAAGTTTGTCTTTAGTCTCACCTGTCCAAAGACTTCCTCATTGACGGTGAACGTGAGGTCCAGCATGTCCTCTATGTCGTTGTCCTTCATCCACTGAAGCGACTGATGAAACTCTTCATCTAAATACTCCAGATCACTCAGATCACAGGGACTACAGAGAGGAAAATTAGACTGTGTTTGAAACTTGGGATTATAATATTATACAACTCATGAAGAAAACAAACAAATATGTAAGACCACCCTGGAAAAATAAGTTTGAAATGTGTTTGTGAAAAACCTGCAGTGCGTACATTCTCAGGAGGCCTTTATAAAAGGGTCTTGTGAAGAAGGCGTCCAGCAGGTACTGATGGATCAGAGCCAAACCCAGAATACGACCACTAAACCGAAA
The DNA here is from genome assembly GCA_037902135.1 of Cetoscarus ocellatus. Taxonomy (NCBI): domain Eukaryota; kingdom Metazoa; phylum Chordata; class Actinopteri; order Labriformes; family Labridae; genus Cetoscarus; species Cetoscarus ocellatus. Next base: position 2,004,777 of record JBAMNC010001073.1, on the reverse strand, counting down.
CCTGAAACACACAAACAACAAAGCATGAACACACACACACTAATGTAACCAGTGAATGAAAAGTCTTAAAGTCAATCTGCTGCCACTCACCATTCATGATGATTGTCCACAAAGGCCGACATGGGACTGATCTGTACGGTGTAGGTGTCGTTGGCCGAGTACTCAAACAGACCATAATAAGGGTTGAAAAGCTCCCTGGAAACCAAGAAGAAGAACTCTCTGGAAGGTCCACTGTAGTCCAGCCTGAAACATGCATAAACAAAGAGAAACATCCTTACAGCAAACTTAAGACAAACCTTTAAACCTTCATACAGAGTCTTTGGCCCCTAAGATTCAAATTTATTGTGTACTTAATTTTCCTTTAAAAAAAAATCATTAAACAGTAGATTTGATTTTGAGTAACTACAGAGCAAGATTCCTCTATTTGACTAATGATTGATGTTTAATGTGAGATAAACTAATAAAGCGGCAAGATTATAAAAATCACAAAGTTAAATTAAGAAGTCGTTTCATCCTGCAAACACTTCAGGGGAACAAAGTGAATTTTTCTTCTAACATGCTGAGGGGAGAATGGATGTATAAAAAAAAATATGTGTAATTAAAAAAAAAATTATAAAAAGAGCAGACAAAATACATGAACCTCATAGTAACATTTGCCCAGTTTAAGAAATTATATTTTAAATCCTCCTCATTTCAAAGATGAAGTTTTAGCACTGCAGCAACGCATCTTGTCCTCTTTCAAAGGACACTTCAGTGACTTAACTAGAAATTTTAAAATCTTAAAAATAACACTTTTTATTGAAAGGTCAAAAATAACTTTTTGTTGTTGTTGAATAACTAATGAATTAAAAGGGTTGGATAGTACTTGTCATAACAAAACACTTTATATAATTTAAGACAAATATAATTAAATTTGGTTTGCCAGCATCCTCTAACTGCATCAATGAAAAGTAAAGTGCAATAAAACAATATTGCTGCTTCACTCTAGTTTGTCAAAACTTCTGAAAGATTGGGGAAAAGTTTTAGTGTGAAAAATGTGAACAATGTTCCTGCTGATGGTTTTAATCTTAGCACAGAGCCATCATCAGCACATGTGGAGGTTTTCACTCTTCACTCACCCCTCCTCCCCGACAAAGCTGACGTAGAGCTTGCTGCGCTGCAGGTCTTTACGAGAGTAGCACATGATCTGGTTAAAGGCATCTTCCAGCAGGTGATCTCGACGGATGATCAGCCTGAGAAACACAAGATGGATGAACGTCACCCTTAGCTACAGAAGAAACACGGATGATAAAAGCTGCTTTCCTCAGAATAAGTGATGAGCTCACTTTAGCTTCCCTGGTCCTTGGCCGTAGCCTTTAGTCTCCAGCTTTCTGTAGAAGTTTCTCAGTTTGGCCTCGAAGTCTCTTTTATAGGGTGCCGGGGCTCTGGCGTTAGCTCTCTGAGTTCCTGCAAGATGAGAGCGAAATGTGGTTAAAAAACATCTGATTCTGTTTTTCTCTGCCTTTCTTGTCACTTTGTAGTTCAGTATGCTGCAAACTCCACTTTCATAATAAATCTTTAGACAAATGCAGATTTTCAAAGAGGGAATGGAGCTTTATGGAGCATTAAGTCTGTGAAACACGGAGATATATAAATATATATACTGACATACAGCAGTATATAGACTGGTGTAAGGGCTTAAGAAGATTTAAGGAGAACCTAAAGAAACACTTTTCATGAATGAGTTTTGTTTTGTATCATATTTGATGTGTTTGTAGGATCAACAGGAACGATGTGATGTATTTAAACCATATTATATATCCAACAGAAGAGTGAATGAAACCTTTGAAAAACTTTTTAGGGATTTTTAACATCTTTTTGGAGCAGAAAAAGTAAGAAGCTGTTCACAAAACAAAAACTGAGGGATGCAATACTTGAAGAAAACTGTGAATCTAGTCAGATATATACTGTATTTATTGAAAAATCTAAGGGGAAAACAGAAGGATAACTTGCTGCTCTGGTCTTAATTCAGATTTCTTATTTGATGTAATATTCAAGTCTTTCTGTAAAATGCGTCTGAGTCTCGTACCAGGTGAATTCTGTGGGGAGGAGACAGGTGAGCCCCGGGGTGACTGACAGTAGCTGGGGTGAAGTAAGGCGTGAGGAGGCACATAGGACATGACTTCATCTTCAAACAGACTGCAGAGCAAAAGGAGGGAGAGATGGACAGAACAATTAATTACATGATTACACCAGGAAGGGAAATAAGGATATGTATTAAGGAGGAAAATAAAGCAGCCATCTCAAACAAACGCAGTATGGTACCTTAGCAGCATGACGAGGTCGGCATCACCTGACAGCCTGGCCAACCCCGACCCTCCATCTGTGCGGATCAGCTGCACCTTCTCCCTGTTACCATGAAAACAGCACACGTATGAAGATGCTGTCTCTACCTCACAGCTTCATTTTCTTCCTGCATCTTGGGTGTAAATTGTTCCCCTGGTGTGCATACCTGAGTGAATGATTCCGGCTGAAGTCTGGCTGCCTCTCCTGCAGAATCTCAAAGATGTTTGGCTGCCGTAGAAACGCCACAATCTTGTCATTGTATGCTGAAAAAACAAACAACAAAAACACTCAATAATCGATTCAGCTCTTTCTTAAACACTGTGTTTGTATATTTGTGTTTTTTCTTACCCACTGGCACCACGTCCTGACACTGCCCCCTGCTGGAGGAGCTGAAGGTGTTGGAGGGCCGTGGCAGGACAGGTGGGCCTGAGTGCCGCGGGTCATCGCCCACCTACAGGACAAGCAGAGAAGCATAGCAGTGTTTAGATTTTAGTTACAGCAAAAGAAGAGCATCAAATGTCTCAGGTCTTACCAGTCGTCGCGGGCTGACTTCCCCGGCGCTGTGGCTGCGTTGGCGGGTGAGGTGTTGGCGGTGGGCGAGGAGGCTCGGGGGGCGGGTGCTCTGGAGAGGGAGCCGAGGGTCGATGAAGGTGGTGGCACGGCAGTTATGGTCCACGAAGAAAGGCTGAATGTGTAGAGCAGTTTTTATCATTAATATCATTGAAGGGCTGCCAATAAACTTTGATACTATCTATGAGATAATAAGGAAATACTTTAAAATTAATAAGCATTTTTACTGAAAGGTTACCATACTAAGAATTTGTTGTTACCACTTTATTTTTCACTAATCAAAATATCATTAGTTTAGATTTTTTTTTAATATATTCATTGATTTAACATCCTCTAAAACGTGAATTTATCCTTGTTGGGGTCAAAAGACACATTCAAAGTCATATCAAAGTAGGAAAAATAAGATTAAATGTGAATATTTAAAACATCAAGTTAAAACAATGACACAAATACAAACTAATTATGTTTATATTCGGCATTTCAGTTTCAAAGCTTTGCACCCACTGCATGTCTAAATCTTCTACACTTAAGTTCACTTTACCAAAAGTTTAAGTTCATTTAGTGATTACAAACTCAAAGACATGGTTGGATGTTAGTGTCGTCCCCACCTTGCCAGTGTGGTCGTGCTTCATCTCCCAGCCTCGGGGCAGCTCCAGCTGTTTGTTGGAGAACATGTTGAGGAAGGCCACCAGGTCTCTGTTGTGCTGGTAGCGCTCAAAGTGGTGGGCATCCCGACGAACCTTACTGATCATATGCTTCAGACACGTGTTGGTGGTGAACATACGGTAGGCACTCTGACAGGACATGGCGAGGGACAGAATGAAAGACAAGAGATAGAGAAGAAAGAAAAGTCAAGAGAGGAAAAGACAGAGGAAAATACCACCAGAGAGAAAAGGAAACACGATTATTACCATTATTACACACGCATTAACTCAGAATGAAGAGTTAGGGACCGTGTGAGAGTTAGAAGTCTTGGGAACAGAGCCCAGTATCAACAGCTTTAAAACCATGCAAGAGAAGATTTTCCTGTTTTACAAACACATTTCAGAGAAAGTCTGAAAGTTTACTTGTAAGGGAAAAACTTTCTACTATGAAAAAAGAAAAACCTTTAAATGTTGATCATTTTCAGACACTGCCTTGATAAGTGCATATGGTCTTTAAATGTGGAAAAGAAGATTCTGGTATTTCCTGACCAGACAAGCAGAGTATAGTCTGGGAAAAGAGATCAGTAATGTTAAAATAAAGAGGAAGTGGAAGAAGAACGCGAGTGTCCGTACAGGGTTGGAATGCAGCACAGTGAAGAAGTCGGGGCTGGTGAGGAACTTGGCGCTGGGAGACTGGAGCAGCAGCGTGAGACGAGAGCGAGAGCTGGACTGAGACACACTGCTGTCCCTGCGCAGCTCTGAAAAAACACAAAAAAATAAATTAAAGATACAGAAAGGGACAAGCCAGTACATAAAGCACAATGCAGTGCAGTTTAAGGATACCTGGAATGGAGGGCTGCATGTCAGTCTCATCTGTTGAGAGCTCGTTGGCTGGCTGCTCCTCTGGTCTGCTGTCATTGGTTATCGTCCTTCTTATACTCTGATACCTGAAGAAAGTGAGTGTGGATGCAAGTTAGGTACAAAAGTTTAAACTTACAATTGTATGTTGCTGCATTTCAGGTTGCAAGGCAAAAAAACTTTCTTATCTGCAAAGGAATTACAATTTTAAACATGTTTCTCCTGCCACTGGTCGGGTAATGTGTTCCCAGTGTTTTTAAGGCTTAAACCGGAGGATAATATCTGCAGTGTGAATCGGGTAAAATGGTAAAATCATCATATCGTCCTCTGACCTGCGGTTCAGCTGCTCCATCTGTTGGATGGAGTTGGACCTCTGCAGGGTCTGCGGGGCAGGAGGAGCAGTGGGGCGTTGCCAGGTTGTGGTCCTGTTTACGTGGTCAACGTAGAAGATCCGACCATGGCTGTCGATGCGAGCCTCCCAGTCTGGACAATTTGGGATAAGAGAGATCAGATGTCAGAGAAAATAACAACTTTGATATTCACTGGTGGTTGGACAAAATATCAATCCAGTAATAAATCACAGACCTGACTAGTGTGATACAAACACTTAAAAATAAAATAAAATACGGTGCTCTAGACAGACTTCCCTGCCAAACTGTTGCATGCTTTTTAAATCTATTGAAGGCAACCCAGTCAGCACACCTTAAATCACAATTTCTTAGTAATTATGGATGATGCCAGTCACCCTCTGCACACCGTCATCAGCAACCAGAGGAGCCTGTTCAACCCAACTCTGCTCCTCCCCAAGTTCAGGACCAAGAGACTGAGAAACTCTTTTGTCCCTCAAAACATCAGACTGTACAACTCCTCGCTCAGGGGGGAGTAACAGGAAGACTGAGGACAGGAAGGAGTAGTAAGTAGCCATATTTTATTTATTTATATTTATATCTGCAAATTGTTTTTACTTTCAGATACCTGTGCTGCTATAAAATGCTGCTGGAATCTTAATTTCCCTGAGGGAGTCTTCCCAAGGGATTAATAAAGTTCTATCTGATCTATTCTTGGGTTTCACATCACAGTTTAATATCATCATAGTTTACAAATATATTGATTTCTATGTGCAAATGCTTTTTTTAATTAAAACATTGATTGTGGGTTAGGAACACTGCTTACAGCCTAAATTTGCCTTGTGCTTTGTGACCATACACACACTTACTTGGAGGTAGCGGCTCATCCACCCTCTGGTATCGACTGATGTCATGGCGGACAGACGGCAGAGAGCGAACAGACTGATGCCCGTTCACCTGAGCTGTGGCACCTGCACACAAAGACACGTCATATGAGATCAGAGCTGCAACTTTCCATAGATTTATTTTGACTTATCTGCTTTAATCGAGAGACAGAGAGAGAGAGAGAAAGAGAGGAATGACATGCAGGAAAGAGCCATAAACCAGATTAGCTGCCTAGATAATAGCGCTGTTTCCTCCTCTTATCTAACACAGTGAAAAGGTTAAACAAGCACAACTGATCTGGCTGTAAGTCAACAGCGTTTTAGCTGCTGCAGGAAACTTGTTCTGAACCAGATAATACTCAACTCTCTATGTACACACCCTTCTGACAGAGTAAAAGATGCTGTGAAAATATTTGTTTCAGGATGTTTCTCCTCCGTCAGATTTGTGGCAGAATATTTTAAATCCTTTTTCTAAATAAACATATTGACTTGGCAGAATTGTGCCTAAACTGTACTTATCTACTCAGGAGATAAATACTTTTCCCCACTCAGGATTTAAATGTCTTTGTTATAGGATTTTAATGTGGTGTGGTGAGTGAACATACAGGCATGAAACTGTGTCCTTTACATCCTTGATTCTCGCAAAAAATCATTTAAATGACTGCAATTAAAGAAAGAAAGTGAAACTGAAGGGAGTCATAAAGCAACAACATGATTCCTCACTAATCTGTGTTCACCTGTCTCCCTCTCCGTCCCTGCCGTCCCATTCTGACCCTCTCCGACTCGGTCCACCTCCTGGTTTTGGGCTGCACCTCCTGCCGCCTGCAAGGACTGCCTCCTCCTCCACACCTCTCCCTCTTCCTCCACCTCCTGGACCCCAACACTGGCTTGTCTCCCTGTTAGGTAAAAATATGTTTTTATGTGTCCCTCAAGTAAAGTGTTTGGATATTATAATGAATTTCTAGCAAAAAAATCTAAATCATTCCTCAGTAGATTTGGCCTCTGCAGACCTTAACGTCACCTGCTGCTACTTCAATCCTTCACAAGGCATGGACTGGGTCATCTCAATAAAACATACAATCAATTGACAATCCTAACCATGTATTGTTTAAGTCAGGGGTGGGCAACTGGAAGCCTGAAGGCCACATTTGGCCCTCCTCCTCCCTCAATGTGGCCAACAAGCCTGGAAAGAATTTGTAAAAATTGCACAAAAGCAAAAAAAAAACAACACAATCTGCCATGACAACTTAAAGACAGCAATATTTCCAAGAAAATAGAGTGTAATTGTTCAAGTAAAACTCCATTTTATGATTTTTTTTAATATAGAAACAAAAAAAATCATGTAAAATATACTTAAAAAAAAAGATAATGCTCTGTAACTCCCATTAAAAAGCAGCTGAAACTGGCTTGGATTGAGCATTTAGGTCATTAGGTTACAGATTGATTCATGAATTTAAATATTTATGTTTATAAATATTGATTAGATTAGATTAGATTAGATTAGATTAGATTAGATTAGATTAGATTAGATAGAAACTCGCTCAGGGAAGTTAAGATTCCAGTAGCAGTTTGAAAAATAGAAAAAAAGACATAAAAAAGAGATATAAATGAAAATTAAATATATATATAGAAAAATAAATAAATAATTAATAAAAAAAGAGGAATAACTTCTTAAGAGAGCAGTCTATATTGTCACTTTGGTTAGATTATGAGCATTTAAACTGTAAAATTCCAACAATTTGACCCTCGGACAGTGATGATCATGTTAACGTAGCCCTCTTGGTAACCAAAGTTGTCCATCCTTGGCTTATATCTGTCAAACTAAAATCTTTTATAACTCACCGGCCTCAGAAGCCCCCGCTCCCTGCTCAGCGACGCTGCCGCTGGTTGAAGCAGCTGCTGCTACTGGACCGTTCGCCTCACTGCTCGATGACTCGGCCCCTTCCTCCTCCGCCTTAGGAGCCACTTCTTTTCCTGCATCCACCTCCTGAAGATGAGATGAGATTCAGTGAAAAAAATAGAGTCAATAAAAGGAAGAAAACAGAATATCAGGCAAAAACAAGGAGAAGAAGAAGAAGAAAGGTAAGGATGAGGAAAAAATAAAGGGAGTATTAAAAAACCCCAAAAACAAGTAAATAACAAATTTCTCCAAAAGCTCTTCCAACATTAAATCAAAGATTTCTGGCCCTGAATCACTTCCTCCTCAGCTGCTCACCTGAATGGGTGAAAGAGGCCCCAGAGGAGGATTATAGGGAACATCCAGGTGTGCTCTGGTTCTGCTGCTCTGTTCCTGACAGGTACACTCGCCCAAAGACTCTCCCGGTCCACCTGCTGCAGCTGCTGCTTCAGCTCCTGTTGGTGTTTCTGCGCTCATGTCAGCACCCTCAGCAGTCTCTCCAGCCTCAGTTTTGGCCTCAGCTGGTGTTTGGACTCCATTTGCTCCCTCTGCAGCTTCGTCAGGCTCAGGTTTAGCCTGAGCACCAACAGAGGGACCCGCCTCTGCTGCTCCAGCTCTGGCTGTCTCTTCTTTTGACCCTTCGCTCGCTTGTTGTGACTCTGATGTCGATGTCCTCCTTGCTAAGTCTGAGCTCTGCTGTGTCCTCGTCTCCTGTGTTGTCTCTCTTTGCTGCCCCGTTTCCTCGTCTTCATCAGAGTCTATGTGCAGCATGGCGTTAAGCCGCGTGTCTGTTGGGAAGCTAGAGCGCAGCTTTGGTGACGGCCCCGACAGAGGTCTGTCCCCAGGGCTCCTCGGGGATTCGATGGCGTCCAGATAGTCGTTTAGCGACACCTGCCGATGTGTGTGGCCGCCTAGAGCCAAAGGCAGAAGGTCCTCCTCCCCCATGTGTCCAGTGTCCCGCCACACGCTGTCGTCACCATAGTAACAAGCACCGTTAACAAGCAGGGAGCCCTCGTCTGATCCGGTGGGGGAAGCTCCACATGTGACGCGTGACGATGGGTGAGGGAGGTCTTCGTCGTCAGAGGGGCTGCCGGGGTCACCGTTCACTGCACCACCGAGGATGCTGCCAACAGCGTCTGGTGAAGCTTCTGAGAGGAAGAGGACAAAGATTCAGATTAGGGACACACACAGCTGTTCTTCTTTAGTGTATGGTCTCTGTATCATACGACTTAAATGTTGTTGTGTATCATCTTCACTTTGACACTATTTTCAATGATCTTAACCCTTTAAAGCCTGTTGTATCATATTTGATACATACTTTTATTATACCTCTATCTAATCAATATGATCAACAAATTACTAAAAAAAATCTGAATACAATCAGATAAATGATAAAAATGTCCTCAAAAAGATTATCAGTTGCCAAAAACACCTCTTGTATCAAATGAGATACAAAAAACATATATTCTAAATTAATGGAAAGTTGGATTTTTTAGGATTTCAGCAGAAAGTGAAATAAACATTTCAGCTCCAAAAAATCAGAATTTTCTGTCTATAATTTGTGTTTTCAGGCTTTAAAGGTTTAGAAATGTGTCTGCTCCTTTATTTACCTGTAATAAGTTTAATAAACACACCTTCTTGTCCAGTGGAGGTGAGATCCACCCTGAACAGAAGCTGCCCGCTCACGTGGTCCGTGGGGAGACGACGGCACAGGCTGTAGCTTACCGGCTGATCACTACAAACACACAAACACAAAAATACATCAGCCCCACTATGATCTGTAAACAAGAGAAACACAAAAGCCAGAGTTCACACGAGTACATGATGTCCTCTCTGTTGATCAATACATAATCAATGGCTGAACAATGAGCTGATTGGGCTGTATTGATCATTATTGACCGAGCTTTGTTGAGTCATTGCGGTTAAATGCTGAAGGTCAGGAGTCGCTGCATGCCTTTCCTTCATATGAGTGTGCATCATAAGAAAGCAGCAGATGTTTTAGTTAAAAAAACATCAGACAAACTTAACATCAGCAAAGGCATGTATCTGTTAGCATGTGCACTCACTCAGCTGTCGGACCCTCCAGAAGTCTCTGCACGGGAATGATCAGCTGACCCAGAAACCGCTTGATAATTGGTCGACTCTTGGCAAACTTATCCTTCACCTCAATCTCCAACACATCAGTCATCAGAGCCACGAAGGTGTATTTCTAGGAGGAGCAGAAAAACACTTAGTTTACACACGATTCCTGGTAGAAGACGCATTTGTCATTTAATGTTTAAAAACAAATAGTCCATGACACAGTAAGACATGATGTTCTTATGCTGCGTTCAATTGTACTCGGAACTCAGAAAGATCCAACCTCCGAATCTGAAAAGTGCGACTGAACGGCCCTTCAGCTCGGGACTCCAACTCGGGATTTCTGGCAAGATGCCGTCGCACACCGTGAGCGGTAAACAGAGTCACTTTCTCCTGTGTGAACGGTAACGTTACCAAAGTGTGTTCAAAATATAATATGCCCAACATAGAATATTGTTTTTCCCATATTTAAACTGCAGTAGCCTACAATTGTAATTTTTAGCACCAATGCTGTAGTTTTAATATCCAGAAAATGGCAGTTATGACACATGGAAATAATAATAACTGCACTTATCTATCATTAAAAGTTTCTAACGTTTCTAACAGTAGCACAGTCAGTTTGCACGCTGGTACGTTCAGGTCATACTTACAGCACAAGGCGTTTCTTTTTCTCTCTCTCTTTCTGTCAAGTATGTAATATATTCCCCCAGCAGGATTTTTTGATCCTCGAAAAGCAACAAAGCAAGCATCATTTATTGTGGCCAGCCATGTTTTCTGACGAAATGCAATGAAATGTTTTTTTACCTCGGAATTTCAAACCCGGCTCGTTCCGAGTTCTGAGTACAATCAAACAGCAGCATTACTTACTTACACGTTTTCAAACTCAGGTGTTTATGGTTATTCAAAAGGAATCAGGTTCTGGTTTCATCTGGTGTCACCAAATATGTTTTGACAGCCAGAGGGGTATTCCAGGTTATCTGGCTTTATTGCAGTCTGGTTGACAAAGAATGAGACTATACCGCTAATTAATAATGCTTGAATTGCTTTCTATAAAATACTCTCTGAAATTGCAGAGTTGGAAAACAGTCAATAACTTGTTTATTGTCTCTCTGTTTTACTTGTTTCTATTCTGTCTTACATCTATAACTGTTCTGTATTTATAATTTTATAGTATTACACTGATGTAAATATATGTTCTTGTTAAAATAATAAAACATTAAATAAATAAAAAAACTTAAAGTCCATGAAAAGTTAACAATGGCCAGCTACAGTTGGGCTTTTTTTCTGAAAATTCCTGTACCAAAAATATCTAATTTAATGTACAGAAGGTACTCAATATTAAAGTGTATTTTTTTGTATTTTAATAAAGATTGATTCAATAAAAAAATATGTAGTTTTTTTTGTTACATACATACACTGCACACACAAAGCCAAACTGGGAACAAATGTGTGAAAAGAACATTTACTCTAAACTCTGTGCAGCACCATTTACAGGCTTTAAATTGAAACTACGCTGAATTGCACAGCTCCTTTTATAATTGATTCAACTGGATATAAAATATTGGTGGAGCTATAAGAAAAAAAGGGCTAATTCCTGTTGTTGGAGAAAAAAATAGCAAATGCGGAAGTGTGATATCACTATAAAAAAGCTCAGGTTTAAGTATTAAACTCTATCTTAGATCTGAGGAACAGTCATGGAGATAATCAGTCAATCGTTAATCTTTTAATTTCCTTCAAGGGGAAATAGTCTTTAAAGCTATTATGTTTGTACTGACCTCTCCAAGCCACACAGGGTTGATGGTGTTGGCGATGATGGAGGAGCGTCTCTCTTGGCCGTGGTGGGTGAACTTTGGGAGGCCGCTCCTCTTCCCTGGTTTGATGGACATCTTCAGGTAGGGATCAGGGTTGAAGAACATGCCCTTCTTCAGGCCCGCAGCACGGATATCTAGATCATGGAGTGTAACACATCATGAGCATCAATGTTTTTTTACTAGGCTTCAACTTTAAAGATCAATAATCATCTTTTCTTACCCGAGAGAGTGAAGCTGACAAGTTTCCGACAATGCTCAGTTCCTGATTGGTCCTCAACTTGACCTTCAACCTGATCAGCAAACACCAATGAGGGAGTAGAGTGTGGGTTACACTTAGAGAGTGAACTTGCTTCACCCCGAGAGAGAAAAACATTGGAGTTGATATCAAGTTAAAAGGAGCAATCATGAGAGAGGGATAATGGTCTGGTAGCTCTGAGTCAGGCTCACTACTTAAATTTTACTGACTCAACTGGAGCAAACGCCTCTTTGCTTCAGTTTGAGCACCGTGACATAAACTGCTCTCAAATCACTTTTATCCTGAGATTCTGACTGCATCTCTACAATGTCAAATTTTATTTTTTCAGCTTCTGGAAATTTTTAAACCCACATATGTAAGTTCTTGAGGTTAGTACATACCGGTACTCCAGGGTTCTTGATGGTGATGCAGGGTGTTGTTGCTCTTAATGCTCCACTCACACCATGATAGTATTTAAAGCAGACCTTTGTCTCTGCTGCAAACAGGAAACATATAAAATATTCAAGCCCAACTCATCATCAATTAGGACAAACCTTTTTTACACAGACTTTGCAATGTTATTATAATACAATCTTAATAACAGAGTCAATTTCTAGATACACAGACTCATATTTGGCTGGACTGTTTTGTTTTCTGTGTTGCAGGAAGTGCTCAAAGTATCTTAAATCATCAGATCAAGCGATAAAACTCACGCTCCATGAAGTAGGGTCCCGCCTCCAACCGCCAAACGATCTGTCCCCTCTGGGTGCCGTTCACGCCCCGATTCTTGGAGTCCCATACGTTGGCCACACACATTTCATCTGTTAAAAACAAATTCACATTCAGAAGCTGGCTCTATTTTTTGGCTTCTTTCTTGGCAAAACAGATGTTTTTGTAATTTGGCAACATTTGTAAGATGTAAACATTTAAGGGCACATGGGGCAGACGCTGAGAGAATAATTAACCAAACAGGATGTTCAGCGAGGTCACATATTGACGTATTGACTCACTTAATGAGGCAGCAGTATGTGAGGACACTTGGGTGAGAGTAAACAGAGAGCAGGGAGTTGGAGGATACTGTTCATTATCAAGGAAATGCACCAAACTCACAAAGTTGTGTTTGGTACCATATTCAGGGGGATGTCTGGGTCAATCTGCTCAGACTTCTGCCTCTGCAACGCTGCTTTGCATTAGTGAGGGAAACAGACCGATGGATTGACTTGAGAGAGCACACAGCTTTGCAAATGCAGACATGGTTATTGGTTATCGCTCATAAGGGGTCTTCGTGTTGAAGAGCACCCCTTCTTTGTTATTTTTTATTATAATTATTACCTCTCTTTGCTGTATTGTTTGTTATAAAATGTCAATTTGTAATATCAAATGTTTATTTGTTTCCTTTTCAATACAAAGATTTAAACCAGAAAAACATTCATTCAGGCTGTGATTTTTCAGAATTGGTGGATCTCTACTTCACTTCAAGTTTTACTATTACAATGTCATAATTTTGAATGTATTAGCGGATGAAATAAAGCCTTGAAAACTGAAGAAATACAATTAATCCAGTGTTAATTTTGACAGCACTTTTAATTTAATTTTAGTTAAAGTCTTTTGCCTAAAATATCTTTTAGTTTTAGCCAGAATTTAATCATCTAACCTGTTTTTATTTTAGTCTAGTTTTAGTCAATGAAATTTCACAACATTTTAGTCGATGAAATCTATTGCAAATTCAGTCGACTAAAATATGAAGTGTGAAGTGTAAGGCATTTTTTATGTTTTCTTGGATTTCTGAAGTCATGTTTTACACTTGGATTCTGCCATGAAGCTAAGGCAGTTGTGATTGGATGTCCCTCTTAACTCATCCAACCTTTCCACACAAAAAAGTAGCTGTGATTGGATATATTCTGATTGGATTTAGTCTCTGTCAAACATTTTAGTCTAGTTTTTATTTGTTGACGAAAATGTCATTTAATTTAGTTCAGCTTTGTCCATGTGCGCTTGTTTTGTTCAGTTAAAGTCTAGTTTTCATCAGGGGAAAAAGGTTGTTGACGAAAACTATGACGAAAATAATTAGTCAACAAAATTAACACTTTATTAATCTAATAAAGATAAACGTATTAATATTTAATTCCCACACCTTCAGTGTACTTTGGGACTTTTAAACAGGATGAGAAAACATGTGGGCTCCTCATTCTGGAGGGAAACCCTGCCCTCAGGTCATAAACCACATCTCCACAACTGCAGCTCAACCATCAAACATTCATGTGCACGTCCTGTGACAAATGGCCCGTGTCCTGCAGGATCAATGCTGCTGTCAGTCAGCCTCACGCACACACATACAGTACACCTCTCGCCCCTCCATCACACCAGGTCACCATCAATAAACCCCGAGAATCATCAGTGACAGCAAATACATTTTCCTCACGTACACACACCTGTCTGACCCGATAGCCCAGCAATCATCCAAACCGTATAAACTACAGCTGGAGAGGTGCAGCACAAACCTGCACACACACTCACAGGTCAGACAGCAGGGAGAGGGTATGGAGTTTGTCGGCTCCAGGGCAGCGTGGCCGACAGCCAGGCTGGAAGCACTGCTCGCCCCATGGGGGAAACACCCAGAAAACCCCCCGGTTTGTGGATCAATACAAGGGAAGAGCTGCAGAGAGTCAGAGGGACGTAGGGATCACCTTTCACTGGCTTTCTCCATCTCTCTCCATGTCGAATATGAAGAAATGCACACAGGCTCTCACCCGGAAAAGAAAATCAGCCACCAGGGGATTTAGATGACCTTAGCATCAGGAAATAGTGTGTTTCAAAGCCTGAAAGCTGCTGTTTCACACCTGAGCATGAAAACTACAACATGGCTGAGCACAGCAGACAAAGACTGTTTTTTAAGATTACCCCAACTGACGATGTCAGAGTGAGCACTTGTAACAGAAGTCAATAAAATGAACTGTAGCTCTATTGTGTCTGGTTTTACTCTACTAATTTACATACATGGTTTTATGATGTAAATACTCTGTAAGGGTGTTTAACCTTGTTTTAACACAATATCTTGTGTTTTTCACAATATATAGACTGTTAGATTAAAAGAAAAAACTAATTCAAGCACTTTTTAAGCACTCTCAAGGTCTGTTTTCAAGCCTTTTCAGCCATTTACAGCTGCACTTAGATTTGTTGCTGTCAAATAATATATGGATGATAAAATAATCATTTCTCTTCCCAATCATACAAAACACATAATACATGAATCTATCTGATGACAATTTTATGGGAAACAACAATAAGTCAAAATAAAGTCTCTGACCTAAAAAAGTGATTCACTTTAAAGGAATATGTGAACGTGTCAACCCAAAAACATCATAACCTCATGTTAATTTAGTTTCTGTTTGATATTGTTTTCAAAGGAAACCATTAATTTTTCAGGCATTACTTTAGTGATGACTTAAGTGAAGTTAAAGCAATACTGTTTTTCACAATACCAAATGTAGAGTCCTCTATAGCTTACTATATTTCTCTGTCGAATAACCAAACGGTTAAGTAAGATCATTTTATCATGAGAAAGAGATTATTTTCATCAAACACATTTTAAACCCTGTTTTTAAAGGTTATATGCTAATGTCTATAATATTTGATGCTGGGGAAGCCTTTTCCTTTTCAAAAATGAAGCAAGACAATGTCTTCTACTGTTCCTATAATTTTCTTTCTCTTTTCTTAGATTTATTTTGGGGCTTTTCTTCCTTTTGGATGACGCAGTACACAGATTTAAGAAAGTGGGGATCAAGAGTAGGGAAATGACAAATGAGACAAAGGCTAAAGGCCAGATTCATACCTGGACCACCTGCAATGAGGACTGCAGCCTCAAGCGGTGTGTAGACAAATCACGAGAGCCATCAGCACTACATCCCAGCTCTTTCATGACACTATAAAAATAACAGCTTGCTCAACTCAAAAACTACTCGACTAAAATCAGTGCTGCCTCAGATTTGCTCCAGTAGAAGAAAAAAGCACTGACAGCAAAAATCAAGTCTGTGACATCCAATGAAGATTATACAGCAGCAACAACAGAAACACTTTTCAGCCCAAGCCGTTCATCGACGTTTCTTTTCTGACACTAAACAGCATACATCTATCAGAAAACATGTTAAGTGTACGACTGAAAGAAAGTTATAAATGACCAGAAAAAAAGGAAGGAGTTGCAGTATACAATTCTGATCTAGTACTGGACTTATCTAGAGGAAAATAATTTTGCATGGCTGCCTTTATTTTAATGAACATCTTAAAATGCTAGTTGTGCAAAGATTTATGTATTTTTGGGGAAACACACTGAGCAAGTACGCACCTTCTGCCATTCATAATTACATCGCCACAGGACGAGGAGGACGTCCCTGCACTGATGTGAATGTACCAGGAGAGAAAGCGTAATATGAGAAGAAACACACTGCTCTTAAATGCTGCTGACGCTGACTCAGCATCACTTTTCATCAGCGTAACCTACTCCCTTTCACACACACAATCCATTAGGCGGCTAATATCGCTGCAGTGAGGCTGATGTAATGCTCTAACCTTGAGGAGCTGCGTTTCAAGTCACAACCCCTTCAATAGTGCCATCATATCACTACACTGCTGCAGTTTTATCACTTTGTCCACTGACAGACGCACAGGGGGATGGTCATGTGGAAGAGGGAGAGACAGACGGGAATGATGACCATGAGCAGGCAGGAACAGACCGCTAATGAGGTCCATTTGAGGACAAGCTCTTAATGATGAGAGCTTACTGGACAGTTTTGTCGTAATGCTGAGAGAATTATTGGTCTGAAGAGGAAGATTTGTGTCCACATGACTGAGATACCTTAGACTGTGCTGTAACTCCAAGCTTATTACCCTGGATAGTAGTCAAAAGTGTGTAAATGCTAACACACCATTGCCATCAACCATGCTAGCTTTAACCAGACTAATAGGAGGTATGAGATGTGGCATGACTGCAGGGGCAAAATGGAACAATTGCTTTATTAATGAAACCCATGTTTGGGCACTTACCGCTCAGAGGGAGAATTTAGCATTCATAATTTAACAACTCCAGCCTGGCATCACACAAGTGCTGGGCCATAAACCTAAAAACTATATCACTGTTTTATTTTATTTGCTCTCTGTGGTAACTTTATACCACTGCAGTTCAGTTGCTTCTTTGACCAATATAAGCCTGGCACATTTATTGTATCACTTCAGACTTACACAAGTCATCAATCACGGGTTTGAAACAACTTGAAGTTACTACTAAAGCTGTCCTGATGGAGACTAAAATTGCTGCAGCACTGTATCAAGTCAAACCACAATGATTAATTCCAGCAAATAGTACATAAAAGCCAACTCCAAAGAGACTGCATGTTGAATAGAATGAAATTATGAACAGATATAGTGATTTGCAAAACCCTTTTAACTCTACATACAATTGCATTCAGCACAAGGACAAGATTTTAACGTCCTATCCGAGGAACACTTGGAAATATTTGGAAATACACACACTGAATTTGCACTGCACACACTGCAACAGGTGCCAAAAAGCTTGTTGGCTGGGAGTATGTTCACCTCTGTGCTTCATCATCCTTCCTTCAAACAAAACTCTGCAAGTATGTCTAATAGGACTCTGTGGTAAACAAGGTCCTTGACAAACCTTCGAGGCATGTTGCAGGACATGTTTTTATAACAGGAGATGAATTTTGTTCCAAAGATTGTTGCAAGCAAAACTACCTGCAATTTTTAAATGGAGGAGAAGTTGGAAAGTCAAACAGCATCCTGGGCAACTGGGGGCATTTCATTTCCATGTCAATACCCCGACGAGGTGATATGAAAAACTGTGCCAGCTACTAGGTACAACCTCTAATGGACAATCAAAACAACCGAATAAAGTCGAGCCAAGTCGAGCAGATACCACCGAGTGAAAAAGCCTCAAAAGTGACAGGTTAGGTAGAAGTCTCTTGCACTCAGGTGCTCTGAGAACAGGACTAACACTTCAATGGATTCCCAAATAAAGAAAATGCCAAAGAGTGCGCTCCTGTCGTCTCCAGTGTTTTTTCCCCAGTAGTGTCAGTTTGGGGCAGTAATGGCACAGTCCAAAAGGACTTGGCAACCAGAGGTGACCAGTTCTGGTCCCAAACAAGTCTCCATCAGTGTATGATTGTCGGACCTGTTTGAGCACGTGCTTGTGTATATCAGCCTGTTTCATAAATCCTGCTTTCTTTCTTTCTTTCTAGAATATCTTGTCAAATCACTGAATTCAGTTTAAATTTTCCACACTCTCTTTCAGAACATGCGTTTGTAAATAAACTGACATTGGGATTGGAGGGCATATCCCTTATTTTTGCCCAAAGTAAACCTTAAGACCTTCTCACCTCCCCTCCTAAAATGGACTACTCCACACTTCAAGGTGGAGGCCAGTTTGCTCACCGATGTGGTACAGCCCGATCCAGTCGGTGGCGTCCACTTCCTCCTTGATGTCCCAGGAGATCACCAGGTGGGACTGCCCAAGAGTTAGCTGGTAAGTGGACGCGGTTAGCGATGAGCGGCTGTCTGAGGTCACCAGATCTGTGTCACTATTTGCCCGCTGAAGCCCCACCGCTGCTTCTGGTTGGTTCCCTGAAGGCATCGCTGAAGAAGACATGGACGGCGATGCGGAGGTGGAGGCTCCGACACCCTGCGCCGATAGACTTCTGAGGTTATCCGGCCCTATCGTGTATGGCCGCGAGTGCGGGGTGCGCCGTCGCACCGCCAGGAGGTGCTCTCGAGCGCTGCCATTTGCCGTCGATGAAGATGAGGCAGATGAAGATGAGGCTGTGGCAGCCATTGCCATGGTTACCGCAGACGGTAAGGAGGTGGTGAAGGGAGGGGGTGAGAAGCGAGGTGGGGACGAAGACAGCTGGTGGTGATGGAGGTGCTGGTGGTGGTGGGAGTGCGTTGGAGGGTGAGGGTGGTGGTGGTGATGGTGGGGGTGGTGAGGGGACGAGGGGGCGGAGGATGGGGAAGGGGAGGATGACTGGGGGCGGGGACGAGGGGGGAGGACGGCCGTTGCAAGGGAGGGGCGAATGGTGGAGGCCAGGTGGGTGCAATGCAAAAAGAAAAAGGAGAAGGAGGGAAGGAAGTGAGGGAGGAGGAAAGGAGAGAGGGAGACTCTGAGGGTGTTTAGCTTTGACACACTGCAGAGGGAAAAGATGGAGAAAAAGATGGAGGCTCAAGGAGAATTATGGTGATAAAGGCTCCAGAAACTACAAGATTTTGGTTCCCTTGCTGCACATTTCTTTGGCCCTGTTGCCGCTCTCTTGGGCAAGGCACTTCAGATTTCCCAGAATGCACTAGTCATCACTCCAGGAGGCAGTATCAAACCTCTTCTGAGTCTTTTCTTTCTCTTTGATTCATGAAACTCCACTGTGTACGTCAACTTGTCCGTTGTTGATTCCTGTCCATGGTGCCTCGCTCTCAGGCACCACAGCACTTCATAACACATCCATCATGACAAAAGGAGCGTGATGGATTTTAGGAAGGAGATGAGGAGTTAGGGATCCGGAAATCCTCCCACGGGTCTTTTACGGAGGAGGAAGGAGTGATGATGATGGGCGATCCAATGATCCACAGGGAGGAGAAGGGTGGAGGGAGGTTGGAGACCTGGCGGAGAAAGAGAGAGAGAGAGGAAGTCAGAGTGATGAAACATTAAAGAGGAAGAAAAGAGGGAGCAAGAGGGGGGAGGATGGTCAGTGTTTCAGGTGATTCTCTGTGTGCAGAAGGATTTTTTTATTTTCCTGGAAAATATGAGGAGCATGAGGGCTTGTTAAAGTAATGTATGGGTAATGTTCAATGTTCCTGAGAAAGTGAACCTCCTTTAAGACCATATGACAGTCTGGTTTTACATAATATAACAAAAAAGTTAGCTCTAAAACAGGTAATAAAAGTGTCAAATTTTCATTAAATTTTAATTCTATTTGTACTTTCTGTGTATTTGGTGATAGTTTTACTACTTAAAGTGTTAGATTCAAGAGGTCTGTTACCTCTGAACCACACATGCACCCAAAACTACTTACGACTGACACATGATTACTTGTTTCTAAATGTAAAAGTAGAGACAAACATAGCCCAACCGAAGCCCCACTTAAGGATTCATTGAGCAATGACTGATGTTTTGAGCTTACATGCCCTTCTTAATTTAGGCAACAAAAAGTAGCTGGTCCGCAACAACATTTAGTTGCTCAAAAGGCTCAAAAACATTAATTTCACAACTTGTTCTAGTACTATGGGAAAGTCCTAAATAGACACACCAGATGGACTGTTTCACATAGCCACGAGCAACACCCCATGGATGACATTTAGAAAGGGCAGAACCTTCCAAAAAATGGAGGGTGAATGAATAAATATTTTGTCTTTTGCAATGTTTACGAGCCAATCAGATGCTTAATGTCGCTTCTCTCTTAAAGCACAACCAAACCAAGCTTGAAGCTGCATCTTTCTCCTCAAAAGACACTGATCAACTCAGACTACACACACAAATCGACCTGCTTTGTATGGTAAGCATCTTCAAAAACATAAACTGAAACTCATAAAGTAGTAAGAGAGCACGAAAGTAAAGAGATGTGTGATTTGTGGCAGTCAAACAGGCAACAGACATACAATAGTTGCCTTTGTGGAGCTAAATAATTGACAGAATAACAAAAATATACACCTTTCGAGCTTATTTTTGTTAAAATGTTTGCTGCTTAAAGAACTGTTGAATAAGAGCATGTCTCAATCAATCCAAGTCATGTTCTTGGATCTTACTTAGCACAATCACAGCCACACTAGCACTCAGTACAACAGCACATAAGGTTCATGAGATGTAGCATAACCAACAATGGCTCTTCCACTTCTCAGCAGGAGAAACACTCAGTAAGAGGATAATCATATGGAGGAAACTAAAAGGCATTCTTCATTTTTTATTCATCTATAGGCTATAATTAGTCCGCTCTAACAGCTCCTTCACAGGTTAACAGGCTCTCTTCTTCTTCTCCCTCCTTCAGTTCATGCTCTCTAATGCATACATGTACGCTGGTCGTCATAGAGACAGGTGATTACGCCAACCCCTGGTCTCAGCTTCCTCATGAGTCATGTCAGACCCGAGCTCGGCCACCACATCCCTCCTTCCTCTGCTTCTTTCCATCCGCCTCCCCATCAGAAGACGGGATGAATGTGCACTCACACTCAGGCGCACACTTCCCCTTCCCCTCCCCCCAATGTTCCTGAGAGCTGCTGATGGAGAGCAGGAGGAGAAAGTAGGGTAGATCAAACTAAAATATATAAGAACAGGGAAAGAGGAGCTGAGAAAAGGACAATGAAAGGTTTTAAATGCTCCAGTAAAGACAAGCACTGAGTCAAATATGAGGCACACATTCAGTCAGATTATGAATTTACTGCACTGTAATTCAATTTTAGGCCGTTAGTTTTCTGTGACAACAGAATTAATATCAATACTTGAAAATTACATGTCAATTTTGGTTAACTTATACAAAACCAAAGGGGATAACAGCATTAGTCAATCATGAACTAGCACAATGTCCTTCAAACTGAGATAGACTAAATAACTGTACAAGACACAAGATCACTTTCTACCAGTAAAAAGATTTTTATTTGCTTTTACACTTTTTTAAATGAATACAAACAAACATAAGCAGAAATGTCTTTAACTTTTTTGAGATTGAATTCCATTCGTTTTTTTTAATTTAATGCATTTTATAGCACAGAATATTTAAACTTGATTCCTAAAACAGGATATTCATTTCATTTTTATGGTTTTAAAAGATAAAATTGAGATTGTATGAAAAGTAAAAGTGAAACAATTTTGGCACAAGACTTATTAAAAATCTGCTCCACAGAGTCACTGAAGAAAATTGTGTCTATTTATTTTAGTGTTTTTTTGGGACAGCTTCTGGGTCATAACATAAAATCATTAATTTCATGTGATTTTCTGCAATGAAGCAGAGCGAATTTAAATTCCAGTTATCAATTTCTAATCCACTTCTAGTTTCATGCTGACAATACTGAAACATTATGGCAGCAGCTCACATACTTGTTTCACTGGGGACATGCAGAGACACAACTTTAAGTTCTAGCAAAATAAAACAACATAAACCAAGAGGACATTTGTCAAATGTCAATGAGAGAGTTGGTCACATCTCTGCCCCGATAAGTTGTGCCCCCCTTTGCTTGTGACTAACACCCCCTGGGAGGTTGTGCCCCACTTTTGAGAAACACTGATTAATCCTACAAGAATAATTAGAAGAAGTAAGAGTGAAAGTAGAAGTAAAATTGAAACTTTAAGAGTTGAGACTCAACAAACCAAAATGTCAAGACTTCTGGGAGCCTTAATTTAACTTTCTTAATCCAACTACGGTAGCTTTTAGACCTTTAAGACCTTCTAATATTACCCATTATGTTTTAAATAAACACATCCCCATATTCTTTTTATCTAAAGGGATAATTTCCTGCAAATGTTTGCGTCACAAAAACTCTGGACTGATTGTCATCTTTCCACAGAAAAACGGAACACAGAATAACACGATAGAAGTGCGTTATCACAGGAACAGGGGCTAAATGTAAGAGCCATTACAGGAAATAGTCTTCAAGGGGGGAAATTAATAAGATGACTCACATTTACGCATGAAAATGGCTTAAAGAGAGCCTATTTTTAAAAGACAGAGAATGAGGAAACTGTAACTGTCAGGTATTATAGTCATCATTCAAAATGGTGACTGTTCAGTTGTTACACAGCTTTATGATTAGTCACTATTATTTCTGAGCATTTTGCAGCAGAATACCGTCTGAATGTGCCCTCTTTCAACCCAAAATGATGTGAGAGATAAATAATAAATCAGGCTCACATAGCCTCACACTCACACTCTCTACGCCCACACATCTGGACAGAGTTTTATAAATAGCTCAGGGCAGAGGCCAGCGCTGAGCATGATGCTGCTGGCACAGTTTAAAGCCACTTGTGTCCAAAAAGTCGCAGCGCGCACGCCAACTGTCTGCATGCCTCACGCTGACAAATTAAAGCTCGCTCACACACTCTGAAAATACTCCAGCACCCTCAATCTGGAGCGTGACACAGGCCGAGACCCTCCTGTACAAACACTGACACCGCTGCCTTGTTATAAACTAATCAGAAATGCACGCACACATGGATGTATGCACGTGAAGCTCTCAGGAGGCAAGTGTCCTTCATCCAGAAGTGGGATTAAACGGAGAATGGGAGGATTTACTGTTGACCGAATGCTTTCTCTAATCCTCTGCATTAACACACTGCTTCAATCTGCAGCTGGAGCCCCCAACGAGTCCATCCAGCTGTCCAACAAATTTTAACTCTGAAGAGTGCTGTGTAGGGATAAAATTAGAAGTAGCAGCTTCAAATAAAGTCTCTGCTTAAGCAAAAATATACACAAGTCTATTTCTATAAATTTTCAATGTGTTTTGGGGGAGAATGAATGCATCTTCAAGGTGTTTAAAGATAAGCAAAGGTTATTTTTTCAATGACAAGCTATATTTTCCAATAATACATTAAATGATCAGACCTTAAACTAAATTCTTTATCTAAGGGGATAGAAATATTGAGAGTAAGAAAATCAACAAAAAATCAATAACACATAGTTAAAGATGGATTCTACATTATACATAATGCAGTTTTTTTTTAGCATATTTCATAATGCCACATGTACTTCAACCAGTAATGAGCAACTACGGTCACCAAAAGGGCCAAACTGAAATGATCCTCATTGCCGGAGGGCCAAATTTCTGTTATCTGAAAGATAATTTATTCGCATTTATATATATGTAAACACAAATGCAATTAGAAATATTTCATCTGATGAAACTATTGAAACAATAACAGAAAATAATTGCTCAATTCCTCAGAATTTTTGCTATTTTCAGTGCTGTTAGGGCAAATTACGTCAACTTTAAAACTTTAAAAAATGATGGGCCGCACTTAAAAAGTATGAAGGCTGCACATAGCCTGCAGATGCCCACCCCTGACTTAAACTCTCCAATAAAAAGAGTCATCCTCTGCAAACAAAATATTCCCTCCTCTTCCTGATAAACATTCTGAAATAACACACTTTGCATCCAAAGGGGTAAGTTTCAGTTAAACTGTCAAATACCTCCACAGAAGCTCTTTCTTTTGATAAATGAGTTTACATGATAAATATCTGGCTGTAGAGCAGCTCAGGAAAGTTTCTGCATTTGAAATGTTATTTATAATCATGGAAAGTGTTTGCTAAAATGTCAAACATGTCAGAGATATCTCTGTTTCTGTGTGTATCACGTGTTAAACACTTAATAATCTGACATTATGGCATCTTGTCTGATAAGCCAACAAGCTTTCATACCAACTGTTTTAACACAGGGTTTAACATATTAAAGCAGCACTGCAGATCTTTTGAGCCTTCAAATATTCTCTCCAAAGTCTGTTCAGAGGAGCTCAGCACTGTAACAGAGAGAATGCCGCCGCCCCCTTCCCCCCACAGCGCTTCCCTGCTCTGTTTAGGGGCTATGTAACTTTTGCTACCGTGACGGGGACACATATCGCAAGATGCTGCGAGAAGTGCAAACTGCTTTACGGCACTACGCGAGATTTGGCTTCCAGCTAAAGAAGCCGGTGTTTTGCATGTAGTAGTAGCAAAGCGTGTGAGGAGGACTCTTTCTCCAGATTCAAGGGCCAAAAAGGATTACTATCGGACAACGCAAGGAACAAAACTAGAATTAACATTGGAGCCCACTTTGCTCGGTGGCGAGAGTGTCGGGAGATGGAAAATTGCAAGACGGACGCCGAGCTTGCAAAGTTACTGCTGGAGAGGTAAGTTATGTTTTCGTCGGTTTTCCCCCCGTTCAACACTTGGTTTCAGTTGGTGGTTTCTCCGTAGCATTGCATGCTTTGTGTAACTTGACGGACGTTGTTTTGTCACTAAATGCTACCAGCGGTTATTTGCCAGCGAGTTTCTCAGATTGCTGGAGATATTTATGGCGCCGTGACGCTCACTATTTCACTATTTCTTCTATGTCTTGGGACGTCCTGTCGACTCGCTTCTCCCGGCTCCGTATGTCAACAAATGCACGTTGCTGTGAGGCGCTGTGTTACGACAGTGCAATTACACCCAACGACCAGAGCGGCCTCTCGAGAGCAGACAAACCTGAATCTTACATAGCGGGGCTTTAACATTATTAAAATGTAGTGCTGAACAATATTGGGTAAATTTGACAAAGCACACATTGTGGGAGCAACTTCTGTGAGCCCTAAAAACTTAAAAGTCATCAGAAATATTTCCTAAGATTTCATCTACTGTATGTTTATTTAAACTATATTAGTCATAAAATCAGTGCTACAAAAGAATTTTTACATTCGTACATCGAGACTGTTTGACTCTCT
Organism: Cetoscarus ocellatus; assembly: GCA_037902135.1. Classification (NCBI taxonomy): domain Eukaryota; kingdom Metazoa; phylum Chordata; class Actinopteri; order Labriformes; family Labridae; genus Cetoscarus; species Cetoscarus ocellatus. The sequence goes on along the minus strand of JBAMNC010001073.1, from coordinate 1,979,689 downwards.
GTCCACTCTAATTCAATTTACACTCCATGTGGTATTCAAGGACACACTTAAAGTCTGAGCTATTAATAGCTAACCCCCCACTCTCATTGTATGTCCCCACACTCACCATTATCCTCTATAAATGCCCCTGTCCTCCTTTTCTCTCCTCTTCTTGTCCCACACTCTCAATAGATGATCTTTGGCCCAGAGTCAGCCTGGGTCTCACAGCCAAACATTCCTCATTAGATTTGCACATAAAACTTGGACCGCTTCACAATAAACCTCTTTATGCATCAGCCTGTGACAGGCAGCACCAAAATCAGACCTCCATTCATTCTAGTTAGACCGAGATTCTAATTAAGCAAACTCTGGAGGTGGAAGTAAAACTGCTTTCATTTTGGGTAATGGAATATCAAATGATGTGAAGGGTCCTTCTCCTGTTTTAATGGGATTGAATTAAGGCTGGGAATCACAGAGCTGCTACTGATTTAATACAATATGGGATACATGGTCTGCGTTATAAACGATATCACAATGAAGCAATACTGCCATATATACCAATAGTATATAGTATATTGTAATATACTAATATGACATGTTACAGGACTATTATACATTGAAAAAAATCATGACATCTGATGAACTGAAAAATACCACATGGCTCTGATACGGCAATTGTAGATTAGTGTATTCACTCAGCAAATTTAGTGTGACATTCACTGGAAATGACAAAGACTGAGATGAAAAGATGTTCATTTTTTAAAATGAAATTAACAACACTATACATCTGTGAATCACTGAATGTTACATAGTAATCAAAATTGTATGTCATCAATGCAAAGGTCTGTCAGACTCATGAAGCTTGGTGAGAGAGGAGGTAAGTTTTCTTGGGAATACAAATAATTTAAAAAACAAAATAGGTACAATTAATCTTGAAATTTAATAAGTCTGACATGAATTAGTATTACGGAAATTAAAGTTTTAAACACATACAGTCTTCTTTATGTTTATGTTTTTAATAATATGTATTTTCATTTAAAATGTAAGTATTTTGTTTAAAAATGTGCATATTCACAAAAATGTTTAAAACTTAAACAAACTCTTGGAAAACACAAACTTTTTAGAGTTTCAGTATCTCATTTAGCAGCATTGACTGTTGTTTGTTGTTACATAAATGTATGTCTACTAATAAGTTTGATGATAAAGTTTTGGACTTGTTAGTTAACATAAGTACAAGTAAACATAAACTACAAATACTTTCTTTTCCACATGATATGACACCAGGCAACTGCATCTCGGCAGGAAGGAAGGATGCCTCTAAGCATAAGAGGTGTGAAAACCAAGATAGGATCATGATATATCTGCATGTTTCCACTACTTATTCACAGAACTGTGAAAATCTGCAAAGTGAGAAACACTAACACAGTGTGAGTTTCCATGAATGTCAAGTTGAATTTCCGCATTAGCACACAGAGGCTCTGTGAAGGATGCATTAAGGAGAGGGGATGTAGCGCTGTGCTATCACTACACACAGGTAACACTGCACACACATGCAGCCCTTTACACAAACACCTCCAGACCTGCAGACAGTGAATGGGCTGACAGCGGTGTGTAGACCAGATCACTGCTGACTCATCACTGCCCCACTGCCCCGATGAGACTCTCGCTGCGTTTGTGTGGTCATCTGAGCAGGGATTAGACTGAGGTGTGTAAGATCATGAGCTGTACAATTAATGCCGTGTTGAGCAGGGGCAGGGCTTCACCATTCACTGAAAGGCACACCCCCTGATGGAGCTGGCATTTCCTCAAATCATCAAAAAGTTCAACAAATACTGTCAGGAAAAATTAGAAACATGAAAAATGTCTAAGTCCATACAAGACTAAGAGGGTGAACGATGAAATCCAAACAACATCTAGCTTGTTCATTGCATAAATGGACACAAAGTAGAAGAAGAGCAGAGTTAGCAGCAGCAAATGTGCAGATGGTGAAAGGAGAGACAGTCGTGGATGTCTGGTGGAGGGATGCAGGAATTATGAAACATAAGGATGAATCATGCTGAGTAAGACATACAGTTATATGCCTGGCAGCATTAGAGTTTTAACACTTAGCTGCCTTGAAAACATTTAATCCCATGTAATGTTTCAAATTAATAATTACAAGGGCAACATTGAGGATGCCTCCTGACCTCCTGACAGAAAGTCTAACATAATCTTGTTAGTCTAACATATACTTATTAGTCTTATTAACAAACAAGTATTTTAAATGTTTACATTTTGTCTTACATCAACCCTTTATAGAGCTGTGTTATTTTTGTGTCTGAGACGATCTGTTGAAGCTTCTGCCCCTTTAAGGCTCCCTCCCACATGTGGGCCCAGTCTGCTCGGACTGGTTTAAAGGTCTTTTCTGTGGCGATTGGTCAATTCAGAACTGCTACCCATCATGCTGCCAACAGCTATGCATTCATTCTAACCTCCACATTCTGCAATGGGCTTGTTACCGTAAGTCAATGGGCTAAAACTGATGGTTAAACAATGGTATGGTGTCACACTGGTAGGTCTATTCAGGGAGCCATGGGAACGAGATGTATTAAGCGGCTACTGGCATCACAAGGGAGAGGTCTTAATGCTATGTGCTATTTGTCTTGCTCACTGAGGTGCTTTATCACACAGAGGAGACATGTAAAACACTCTAAAGGCGCGTTCACTTGGTGACCGAGATCATGTCGCCCACCCAAGTCGCGTTGCCTGTCCATAAATAGCTCATTTTGTCTCCGTCACAACACTCAGTGATGTCACGCCTGCTTGAGATTTACTGCTATCATATCATATCATATATCATATATTTGTATGTATTAGCTGACATTATTCAAACCGTATTCTTTTCACTCATCTACCAGCAGCTTCTGGCCCTGCAGCAGCATCGTCTATCAGCTGTACCTCGAGTAGGGAGTTCTCTGCGGTCCAGTCTAGGCAGAACTAATGTACTCACTGACTAATGTCCTCACACGGACATGAATTGTAACTTTGATGTGATCCGGAATAAATGTAATTGTTGTTGGTGTCATCTGATTGGCTGTCACGGCACAGCCACACGCGATGTTGCCTGAAAAGTTCAAATTTTTCAACTTTGGCGATCGAGTGGGTAGCACGACCAAGTCGCCCAGACTGCATCCATCGCATTGAGGGAGGGTTGGCCCCGCCCCATCGCGGTTGTACATTGACTTTACATGGAGCGTGGTCGCCTAAGTCATGTTTGGTGTGAACGCACCTTAAGGGGCACATAAAACTCAAAATACAGGCTCTTTAAAAACCACCTGATTAATTGGGAAGCTACAATGTGTTATTTCATGCACAGGCATGAGTTAACTATCACTTCAGGCTTGTTTTATCGGAGAAGCGGGGTTGTAGCATTTGAACATGGATTTAAATACTGAACCCTTTTCAATTTTGTAACACTGCTAGTACCATCAAATCAATCTAAAGGCAGGCATTCAAAGAAGTAATCTACAGCTTGAGTTTCAATTATGGTCTAAAAATCTCTTACTGTGCCTGTTTGATTCCTGTGGGCTTCCATACCTGAGGTGACTCCAAGTGAGGTGCAATCTGTTCTTATACCGGAGCCTCAAGTCTGCAGGTTATTTATAAAAACTGTGAGACTGTGACTAAATATACACACAACCTGGAGAAAACAGACCCAGGCACTGACATCAATATACCTCCAGCCACTGGTGATGGTACACAACATACACAGAAACATAAAAACAGAACACACTGTACAGGCACACAAAAGTAACGCACTCACGCCCAAAAGCCTGTGTTTAATTTAGTGCTACTTTCATCCTACGCTAAAACAGAGGGACAGTGGGTAGAACTGCTTCCACATTCAAGTGTTTCCTATAAAAACTAGAATATTTGTGGGCTGGACGGACTCTTAAAACTCTCCACTGAAATCAAAAGACTCAGATTCTTCTAGGTGGGGCTGGGAGAGGGAGGCTACATCACTGAATAATGCAAGTGTCAGAGCTTAAAAGCTGCACCAGGAGAGATTTAGAAGTAAAGATGAAAGAACGGCCCTGGCACGAGTCTAATTAAATCACAAGAGGAGCTTCAGTGGAAAAGAGTGACCCAGTCCCTGAAGAGATGCCAGAAATTTGTCCTATTTGCCCAAATAGTGCTGTGGTGCTGGAACGGGACACTTCTCTGCCCGCAGGGACAGACACAGACGGACATGAGGGGAAACACAAACTGTCCTATTTCCTGATCTTGCTTTTTTGTTTACTTTCAGGATCTCTGGATGGATGCTGTGTTGAAATAAAAGTCGCATTTGAAGCAAAGTTTTGGTATGAGCTGGTAAAAAAGCAATTTTTCTGAGACTGGACCGCAATCACAAACACAAACAGGAGTCCTGAAATAGCTTTAGCGTGATTGTAGAACAATGAGGAGGTCCCGTCAGAGGCGACAGCTTCCTGTCCCCAGTACACCCGTCACATTCCTCTGTGCCAGTTTGAGTTTGTGTTGCAGTGACCTCTTGTACCGCTAACACTGTGCAGGCCGCAGCACCCAATCATACGAAGCAAACTTAAGACCTGATTGCTGGTGTAACCAAAGAAATAACCACGGCTGAACTGAAGATACTTTATTATGTAGCGAGAGAGTGTCTGGTTTTGCTTACTGGACACTTTTAAGAGTCACATAACCTCTTGCAAACAAACATTACATGGCAAAAAGGCCATGAAAACCACAATAATAATGTTTTTACAATTCTGTTTTTGTGTTGACAACACAAACTAGGTATTACATGATGATTACAGGATCTGAAATGCTGACAGCAGACCTCTCTGCTGGTCAACAAGCTTTTCCTCATTTTGTCTGTAATTTAAGCTAAACTAACAAGTAACAGTAAACTTTATATTTTAAATTATACAGAGAAACTCAGTGTGTGTTCCCAAAAGACTCAACTCTATGCTTTACACACTTCAATAAAATCACCCTTTCATGCCATGAGGGCTCCATATGATGGCGAAAGGGAACTTTTTCTAAGAAACACAAAAGCAGAGAACGGCAGGGAATTAATTATTGATTAAAAGCTATTATCTTGGTTCAGTTTGCCCTACAAAGGTTGGATCAGTCAAACTTTAGAGACAGTAGCATGGATAGCTTGGGTTTCTAAAAGTAATTGTAAATGAGTATAACTGTACAAACCAACATTAGAGGCAGTTTATAACAAACTATTTACAGCTAGTACACCCAGGGGGCAGGGTTTATTTACCCTTCTGTAGGCAACATTAAAGGAGGTGCAGGCTAACATTGAAGACATTTTGTTAACGTCATATCATGGCTAAATCTCCACTTACTCATACTACAGTAACACTTACTGTCCCTTCAATTTCTTAACTAGACTGTCAATTAAAAATGCCACAATATATCTAATGCTTGATAGAAATGTGTGTCGCGCTGGTTTCTGGAATCAGCTAAAATCTCTCCTCTCTATCACTTCAAACTGATGTGTTGTACTTCAAACTTGAAGTTTCCTAAAAGGCACAGTTCAGTCTTTTTAAAGTGAGATTGTAAATAATAAGTACACTAGCTGGACTAATTCTGGTCAGCTCTGCACCTGTAAGAAGAAAGCTGGTGCAGAAACTGGGCCGTACATTGCTGCAGATGGGGCATAGAGCTCCCAGCAATCTAGGTAAAAATAAACCAAAAAAGCAGCGTTGGGGTGATTATAGGCTGTGCAAGACACATTCACGTCACATTATTCTTCCACTATCAGGCGCCTTTGTTTTTGTACTGCTTTGCTCCAAGTGGAAAGACACAAATGGGGCTTTTCCACAATGTGGTATCTGCTCGACATTACACGGTTGTTTTGGTTTTCCATTAGTGACCGTACCAAGTATCGGGCACAGTTTTTTGTATCAGTTCCAGCAGGGTTCCAAGCAAGCTAAGCCGACTTCCCAAACTTTCCTCTGCTTTATGTTTTGCTGCTTGAAACTGCCTTTGAAACAAAATTCATCCCTTCTCTGTCCTTCTCTGCTGTTGAGAGGATGCATCACTAGTTTTGTACAGCTGCGCTATGATAGCCTCACCTCCCTTCAAGTGGTACTGAAAGTCATGGAAAAAAAAAGTAGGCAGTCTCTGAGACGTGCAGGGCTGGGCCGACTAAAGCAGATAGAAACAGTACCAAAATAAATGGGCAGAGTGCAATCACTTCTTTGCTGTTGTTTTTTTGGTTTGTTTTATTTAAAATTCACTAAATTGAGAAAACCTCTTGGTCTGATCTTCAGCAAAGTACAGCCTTAACTCCATGTCTGTTTTCTCCTACTAAGGGCAGAGCTAACCAGGGTAACTATGGCTAGTGTACCGACTACAGGCATGAACTTTATATAGTCCCACATCAAAAATACCAAACTATCCCTTTAAGTGTTATTAGTTTCTCCTGATGATGTCTATGTGACTTAAATTGGACCATAAACCTCTGAACAAAACGTCTGTTTAATAAAGGGGTTCTACTGCACTTAAAATATGCTAGCCTTTTACAGGAAGTCTGGGAAATATCAAGATTACAGCTGCATTATGAGAAATAGTGGAAATTGTACTTTTTCTTTTTTTTAATACAACAGTCTTTTCTCAAATCTGTCTATTGAGAGTCCTCAGGGGAACTCTGCATAAACAGAGCTCCACTTTATATCCTGCTTTGTATGCAGAACAAAGTCTGTCTGGCATGAGGGGTTTAACAGGGTTTTATACAAGGGGGGCAAAGTCTAGTGCTGGATTACATACTCTCCCAATCAGATGCATTTTGTAACTTTAACCTGAACAACATTTGAGTGCTCTAGGGTCTAATTAAGGCTTGTTCAAAATAGCATTTCAGGAAATTGGTTAGTTTCACAATCTAGACACAAGTTTTACCCAGGACAATGTCAGAAGTGTTCTTTTCTGATCTTAGAGGAGGTTTAATACAAGGGAAAGCAGCAGGCGAGATGCGCCGTGGTCTCATATATCGGGTCAATATGGCTAGTGGTCGAAAATAGGTTTTACGCACTTGAGTATCTCCCTTGTATTGGGAGATGGGGCAGAGTGGCGGTGGAGTATAGATCCTGCGTCAATTGGGTGAAGGTCTTGCCTGCAGAAGTGTCCTTGAGCAAACCCAAATGTTTTCCTGAACCATGTTGGGAAAAGACTGGCAGCATTCTTGAAAGATATCCCCAGTGCACATCCAAACTAAACTATTTTGCTCAGCAAAGGTCAAATAATCAAAATCTTCCTTAACTGCTTTACATGCAAGGGCAATATTGCTGCACAACTGGAAAAATAATCACACACTCTCATTTGTTTCTGCAGATTATTCAGGTAACAAAATTAATTTCCTGGTAAATATAGCCTCAACCCACACTGTAGTTTATCATACACAGATTAGCATCAGGGTCAGACCCTACAGTGAAGCTATTAGAGAGGAAATAGGAGATGAGCAGGCCTGTTATGCTGGGATTGATCTGATTGTGTGAGCAGACTACAGCTCTGATCTGATTTGCTCACATTCACTGGCTTCATGTATGTATGTATGTATTCGCAGGTTGAGTTTCCCTCTGCCTGCCTTTGAGCTCTTTCTTTTTTGACAGCACCACATGATGCTGCGAGACAAGGATTTTTTTCTGGCTTTGTTGTTGTTTCTGTGAGGCCTTTCTTAGTCACTGTTGCACATCAAAGCATGACTTCATCTGCTCACAATACCAGCCCAGTCGGTGGCAGCCCTTCAGAGCTGCTAAGAGATTGATGAGTGCAAAAATAGGCTGTGTGATAGACTATGCTTGCAGAAAAACGTCAATTAACGTGATGTTGTCAAATACGGCTGTCAGATCTGCATAAAAGCAGCGTTTGTACAGACAGTATGATGGTTATTGCACATAAACACGAGGAGCATTTCTTACCTCCTCTACGGCGATTGAAGCGTCGTGTGCAGCCTCTTCCACATGCCAAAAATACCCCAGGAGAGGTCGCTTAATCATGGACGACGGACCTCCACACGGCCCAGGCACCAGCGATCCTTCATCGGATTCCAAGCCGGATCCAGCGCGCCAGAGCCCGGGCGCTGCGCCGCTGCCTCTCGGTACCTCCAACCTGCAGTCAACACGAAACCTTCCTTTAGGATCGTCAGATTTTCAGACCTGCTGGGTCTAAATCATTGTTTCTCTGTCGGTCCCAGCGTGGTTACGTATTCTCCTCCACGATGATGCCAGCCCGGGCAGAAAGAAAGACGCGTTCATATCTTATTTATTTGGCTGGACCACTTCACATCCGCCGCCCCGTTTCCGCCGCTTCACGCGCTCTGTCCCCGCTGTCAGTGCGCGTTGCCATCGCGGAATTCATCAAAAACAGCCGCAGTCTGGTTTCTGCCGCAGATTCGCGTTAAAGTGCGGGTTTTCAACTTTGTTTTCAAACGCAGGCCCTGTTGAAGGAGTCCATACTGCCCGAGCTCGGCATCAAAATAACTGATTAAACGCCTCCCACTGCCCCCCCTCTGTGGATCACAGGCAGCCAATCTGAGGGTCGCGGACCCAAAAGGGGTCGCAAACAGGGTCCCAGGAGGTCGCTGAAGAAAATACGCCTTATTACTGGAAATTACTGGCGCCCCATGAAAACATGCAACCCCTTATGTCATATTATTATGTTTCCCACAAAAGCAGATTTAACTTTGGTGTTTTTCTTTAGATTTTGATCAATTTGACTCATTTTCCCTGGATTTTTCCTTGGTCTACTATAATAACTAAATAGTGAGGTGCAGAAATGCATAGAAACAAAATAGGTCATTTCATTATGCGACATAAAACACATCTAGTATCACCCTGCATTTGAATTTTGAAAAATTATTGTGTTTTTTAAAGGATGGTTGCTAGCAAACTCCTTTCAAGGACTAAAAAAAATTGTAAGGGAGCCTAATGCAATCATTATTGTTTCAAAAACAGTAATACTTCAGGAAAGGGTTACAACGTAGCCCTACATGTTGAAGTGTGGTAGCTGCTAAAAACGCCTAATTGTAGTTCCATAATAGCTTTGTAATAGCTATAAAATAAAAAATCATGAAAGTTAGGTACATTTGTAATGACTTTCATGAGGAATTTCCTAAATTTTTGTTTGCCACAGGCCTTATTATCAGTAATGATCCAAGAGCACAGCAAAAAATTCCACTGATGCTAACTTTCAGGTTGGCCTACAAAAGTACCTCATCCCTGTATCTCTCTATTTTAGAGACGATCAAAAGCTAATCTGGCAACTTTGGAAACAGTGCAATTGCAATTCAAGGCCAAAATGCAGCCCCAATTTACTTTCCAACTCACTTGCAGCTGCAGATCACTCACCCTCCTCCACTCACAACAGCCGTGGTAAAATCCCCTCAATCCCAATTAGTTAAAAGTATTAATTTGATGTTAAAAAACATTGTTAAACTAGCAATTCAGTTAGCGAGTTGAAAGCTGTTTCTTAAGGTTATATAATCGGTTTGATATCCTCTCAGTAAATTGACTATTAATTAAAAGTAAGTAGAAACATGTGTTCAAATGTAACACCAAGTTATTTAATTTTGTTGAGAACATGGGAGATTTAGCTTTTTTTCTAACATCTGCTTAATGAAGCATGTTAGTTAATATTCTGAGTCTTGTTGTCTTTCATTTAATACATTACTTTTGCTGTGTTGTCCTAATAATTGCATTAATGCATATAAATTAGACCATGTAATTAATGGCTTATCAGTGTGTAATTATGTTGTCCTTACTGTAAGATACTTGTTATATTGCTCTTCAGAAGGTCTCTGTACTGCTCTGTTGGGCTAAGTCAGTAAAAGCATGTTGCTGACTTAATAACAACTTTTGCGCTCCTTTACTGGTTACACTGCCATCTGTAAGCAGTCCCAAGACTGAGTAGATTTACTGACTGCTTTATCAAAATATTTTAATATCGGCAGTTCAGCATGGATAAATGTTACCATCAGTAAAAAAATGTAATTGGGACATCCCTGGTTAATTCATAAAATCTGGATAATTTACCCTTAATCTTAAAAAAATCGCAGTTGTTTTCCCAAGATGGATCAGTCTAGATATATAGTGAACAATCACAATGTAGAATTTCTCAAGAAAATTGAGTCAAAACAAAATGTTGGGATGTACGTCTTTGTGCTTCCATAGAATATGATTAAAAAACAATGTAAACTGACTGCTGTATCAGTTTCATGTGTGGACAGTGAAGCTGCTGAATGAGGTCATCCTGGGATAATAGGGGAGGGTGTGCAGCTTAAGGACACATCCCACTTTAATTTTTAAAGGTATAGTTTCACTGAATTAAACAACCTACTGTTTGCTCCAAAAGGGTGTTTATATCACAAAGAGTGCAGGAGTATTTAGTGTCTACTCCAGTGTGCTTTCATTTCCCTTAATGTTAGCTTCTACACTTTATAAATTAGTGTCCTGTTTGTAATTTGGCACCAACGTGACTTTCTCCATTACGTTTTCCTCTCCACCACAGGTAGTTTGGATTAACAAAGAGCAGAAACTGTAGCACATATGAGATGATTATTCAAAACTAAACATTGACCTATACATGCAGTCGATGGTCCGCAGAGGCCTGGCTGTCTGCCCCTGCTGCTGGCCTAGATGGAGCGCAGTTGGGATGGGAGAGAGGGGGGCGGGATTTGGCAAGTAATCCCACCACTATAATCCCTGCAACAACAAAAGGAGAAAGTCCAGGCGTGCATATTTTTCCACATTACTGTCAAACAGATAATCCCAAAATCTGATGCAGCAAGATGCCTAATTTTAGGGCTGGAAAACAAAAACCACACATGAGGTTTTTACAAATATAGAACTGCCTTTAGAGAATGGAAACCTGGGTTTTAAAATTTCACAAAAGCAGCTACAATTACAGAAACTACAAGGGTTCATATCAGACTGGAGGCATCTAATGGCAGCGTAAATATCGGAAATTAGTTAATCAAAGTAACATTGCAACTTATGTGAAGACATCAATAACTGATATAAGCATTTATTCAGCAGCAGTATGAAAACATATTTACATTATACACATCAACTAAAATGACCTGGAAGAGAGAGCAAGATCTTTTTATTCACAAAACCTAATAAATAAAGACAAAGATGAAGATATCAAAAAATAAGTTTCATTTTGATTTTATCCATTATTAAAACTTGAATTATATCTAAATGTGTGTGATTTCTGCCAATTTATAACCAAAAACATGTATTCTTGTAGTTTTTTTCAACCATTTCACTCAGTTCATTTCACTGATTATTGCAGAATTAATCTGTGTATAAATATGTCATGTGGCATCCTCCATATTTAAACAAAGCAGCACTTGTAGGGTCTAAATTTCCGACTCTTTGAACTCTTAAAGTAAAAAAAGACAAAATGAGGTATCTTTGTTCACTTTCAAACGGTGCAGTGTGTGTTGATTAGCTGCCGCGCCATCTCCATGTTTCCACTGGACTGGTAGATGAGGGAGAGGTTGAAGGCGATTTCATTGCTCAGATCCACCTGATCATCTGGGATACCCTACAGGAATGAAAATAAGAGAAAAGGGGAAGACGAAGTTATCAATATGAGGAAAATATCCTGTTTTATTGAAGCCTCTGGGCTGTGGGATAAAGACCTAAGTCAGAAACATTAACAGTGAAATATTGTTTTGCTCAATATATTCCCCTAGTGTAACTGTGGATGCACTTTTTATCCCCTACGTAAAAATGGAAAGGATGTTGCTTTTTTGCGTGTTTCATTTATACATACGTCCAGTTTCTCTGCAGGCATGGTCAAAGCCTTCTGGTAATAGTGAATAGCCAGATGTGTGAGGCCCATCTGATGCAGCGCTCTGCCCAGGTTGTACATGCTCTCCTGACACTCTCCACGCAGCTCCACGTACCGCCACAGGAAGGAGAAACCCTGCAAACACGCTCATAACATTAAAAAACACAAATAAAAGACGTGACAGTAAAGCTGATAAATATAATAAATAACTGTACCTGTAGCACCACAGTATGTCGTTTGCTAACAAACTTCTGAGATGCCATGTGGAAAAAGGTGAGGCCCACACAGAGGCTGTGGAGCGGGTCGTCAGGCCGAGTCTTGAAGGCTTGGATATACTGACCTGAAGATTCACAACACAAGAGGAAATGTTTATTAAAAATGACACTGAATACGTTACAAAGTCAGACAGAAGGCGTGACACTAAAGTGGAGCTTGAAGGGTAAAAACTACTACATGTTTTGCAGCTGATTTTTTTGTACATGGAATGTGTTTTTCTGGTATGATTAAGTTTAAACAAAATCTTGGAAATAAATCTTAAAATATAGGTATCTTGGGGAGAATAGAAATTCTATATTTGCCTTTTTGTTGTTCAAGAAAAGATATTTCAATACCATATCACATTTATCCTAATACTCTTATACAAGCAGCTCCAAACAAACTTGGGTTTTTCACTTTTTAATTCAACTAAAAAAACTTTGTGGGACAATTTAAGGCAAGTTAATAAAAATAAACAATTTGTCACATTGCTGTCACTCTTTTATCCTGTGTTTTCTAAAGCTGCCCTCTACACTGACCCGTCCTTGTGTGGTTAAAGCAAACTTTCTGTCTTAAATTACTTCACTTAAGTGTTTCTGATCAAGATAGACTTTAAAAAAGTGCCAATTAAAAAACAGAACTTCAATTTTTATGACTTTTCATGGTCTTCAGTTTCAAAAAAGTAATTTAAGACTCTAAATAAACTTCTGGGTTAATAAAACAAAAACTTCTTAATACCTTTAACACAAAATGATGTGTTAAAGATAAAACACATCATTAATGATTAACTTTTGGGTTAATAATAAGAAAAAGTGATTGACATCTTCAACATATGATGCTCTAAACCCTCTCAAAAACATAAAACTGCCTTTTTTGTGGCGGAAGGCTCAAGGACCTGTTACATCAAGCTGCGTTGTCAGAGCAACAAGAAGAAGTGGCGTCCCTGAGCATCATGGGAGGGACGGAGCAGCACAGGGAATATCAAAGCAGTCTGTACTCTATGAACTCAAACGTGCAGAACAAGCAGTGTTGTGTTTTGTACCCAGAGCGTGTTTGAAGCTCCCTGACACCATGGCGTTGTGTCCGCAGAGCACACACAGGGCGTGATTGTCGGGATGTTTTAACAGCATGCGCAGGCAGAAGCGGTGGTGGCGCTGGTGCTGGGAGGTTATCGTCAGCTGAGGAAAAGAAGAACGCGTTTTTTTTTTGTTTTGTTTTTTACTTCTACATGAACAGAATTTTGCATATGGAGGAAATGAAACACACACCTGGTTGAAAACGTTCCAAAGCTGCGGCAGCTCTGTATTTTCCATCAGCATCAATCTAATGAGAGAAACAGATCCAGGCATTAGCGAGGGGAACGTTCCTAAGTCTCATGGGGTCATATATGAAGGATCACCTGATGTAGTTGTAGGCCTTGTAGTAGTTTTTGTCGAGGATGCAGGACGACAGGCCGATGAACTCCATCTCCTTCCTCTTGGGCTTGTTGTCATAAAAGGAGTAGAACTCCATGGCCGACTCGACCAGCAGCTCGGCCTCTTCGAAACGTTTGACCTCACACAGGGTCAGCACGCAGCTCACCAGCAGCTGCCACCAGTCCTCCTTGGACAAGACGTTGGTTTTACCTGAGTGAAACAGAGCGCACGTCACACCACTGGTTTGAATGTGAAGACAGCAGTCTGGCAAACCACAGAATAATCGACCATTTATACACATTTTTAAATCTCTTATTAAGGTTTTTCTGTCTCAACAATAATATAGTTTATCCTTAATATCATTTAGGCTGTGTTAAATGAACATAGATCAAATTTGCCAGAGGATAATCTTTTTAAAAATTTTAGAATTGTTGTCTTAGTTTCTTAAATTAGCCTAAAACGGCTAAGATACACAAAAAACCAACTCATTTGTTCCTAACTACAAAAAATGTCCCATTGAAAACCATCTAAACAACCATTTTCAAACCCACAATTATTTTAACAAACTACTGCATTCCTTTACGTTAAGATTACAAGGACTACAAGCTTTCAATTTTAATAATATATTTGTCCACCAGATGGTGGCTATTGTTTCCAATTTAAAGCATGACGCAAAATTTCACTGTTATTACTGTTTTACTGCATGAATATCTATGCATCAAAATCAATGTTGCTGCTAATCATGACCCATCTCAGGGTCAATTAATAATAGTTATAATCAAATACTCCTTTGAATGTATTTTATGGAAATTATTTTAGGGTTTTTTTTTTCGATTAAAAAAAACAGAGACATGTCAACATAATGGCCTTTAAAGGGTTGAAACGCCCAAAATTATAATAACTATTTGGAATGTGTATTTACGACTAAAAAGTAGTTTTAAAAGTCTGACTCATTTACAGAGGAAAAAACAATATTTTTACTGCAGTTATTGGAAAGGTGACATTTTTTGTCGTAAGGGACAAATGTGTATATTTATTAAAAGGAACTCTTCAGGATTAAGGGCACTCTTTCTTTTAAAGGTCTTTGCATATGAATTTGTGCAGCAGTCCATTTATCTTGATTTATTCAAACAACTACAATCAATGTTTTTTTGCACAGCCATAAATCATTTCTTGTGCAGGATTCAGGGCGGGTGCAACTCCCCTTCGGTACAGCTGATGGGGCTCTAAGAGAAAAAGGTCAGGAGACACTGCCCAAGGAATCACACATCAATCAGTTTCCCCAAAAAAGACATCACTGTGTTCAATAATGTCAGGTGAACATCAAACATTATTTTAGTGAAAAGCTAAACCTGCTAAATTTCCTACAGCCTCATTTTAAAAGGCATTTAACAGCTTTCCCCACACATGGTGACTGTTAGCGAATGCTGACAGTGAACAAATCGAGCCAACAGTTTCGCTCCTGCCAACAACAGGCTCTGTACTTCAGCCAGGCCACCAGGTATCAGGAGCTGGAGTCAACCACAAACACACTCATATATGTGCATGTTTATACCTGTGTTGGCCTGATAAGCAGCTTCATGGTCCTCAAACTCTGGCACCACGTCTTTAACCTTCACCAGCCTCAAGTGATTCTCGCCTGACACAATCACAGAGCGCACACACACCTTAGCTCGCTGCATGGCCACCTAGAACAACCACACAAGCAGCACAAATACATCAATCGTCTAACAGGATGACCGCGTGTGCAGGCACTAAACAATTACAATTGTACACAATCAGAATCGGATTTTTTCACTTAACTACTCCTCAGAGGAAAACATCAGCACACAAAAGTCTGTTACCTTAAGCAGCATGGAGATCATACTGATCATAGCATCCAGGTAACTTTCTGTTTTTCCTTGAGTCTTGAGCAGAGTGGAGCGATGCAGCAGCAACTTTAACTCCTGGAAACAGCATGAGAGATAAATGAGTAAAGACTCAAACACACTAAATAAATGTCAGTGTTTTACACTTGAGGATAAAGGGTTTGCATTCACTAAACTTCATCTGTGTGGGGCGCATCAATGCTGGGAGAAGAACAATACAGACTCACTCATATTTAGTACAAACCCCAATTCCAATGAATTTGGGACACTGCGTAAAAGGTAAATTAAAGCAAAATACAATGGATTGCAAATCCTTTGGACCTATATTTTATTAAAAATCTACAAAGACAAGATATTTAATGTTCAAACTGATAAACTTAACTTTTTTTGCAACTATATACTCCTTTGAATTTGATGCCTGCAATACAAAAAAGCTGGGACAGGGGCATCAATCATTATATTCTGTTCAAGGTTTTACACTATGTCCAAAATTAACTGGAATTGGGAGTTGAAAACCATCAAATTATTGGCAACATAATTTCAGTAGTTTTGCCACCTTTATAAAAATAAAAATTAGATCACCTTTAATATATAGTTTATAAAATTCAGTTTTAAACGTGTGCTATATGTTTCTTCATGCTATTATAATCCTTCTTTTTCTGGTACTCTACAATACTCTAAAAAATGATATATTTAATAAAAACAGCTGCACAACTCTCAGATGCATGATGCATCCCATGTTCATGTCCTAGTCTAACCTGTGGCTCCTTTCTTGTTTGTCAGTTTCCACTTTCTCTCAAACTAAATCTGCTGTCTTATCAGAGTTAAGGTTCAAAAAGCAGACATGATGACCTGGGCTTCCAGAGAACAAGCAACTTGAGGATATTGACTCTTGCCTTCTGTGCAGCTGAAGAGTCCTGAGCCAGTGTTTCGCTGTCGTACATCGACTCCAGAGCCTTTAGGGCGCACTCGGGTCGGCCGAGCTGCTGCTGCAGGGTGGCCAGAGAGAGCCGGGCCTCCAGATGCTGAGGAGCCATCTCCACCACCTTGGTGTAGCTCTCTGCTGCTGCCTCCATGTGGCCCAGAGCCTTCAGACACTCTGCAAGGAAGTGTGGAGGTTTATTTAAGAGTTGTTTTTGTTTTATCTTGTCACAGCTTACTTGAGAGGTGTTTCTATTTTGCTGTCTTGCACCTCAAGTGTAAAATTTCGCACAGTGAAGAGTCCTTTGGATGCATACTACTGGAGATGACCCTATCATCAAAAATCAGGATATTTTTGATAATAAACTCGACCAAAATGCAGATTATGATACACCACTCCTGCAATAAAGCTTATGGCTTTGAAGGTTCTTCAAACTATATATTTAATTAACACAAACAAATGTTATGGGAGGAAAATATTCTAATTCTAGCCTTACCTTGATGGTATTTTAAAGCATTATAGCACATACATTTGTTTTCTCCACACTTCAAGATTCTGTAATCAGCTGGATATGTTTTGTGTAGATTTGCTCACCTGCGTGTCGGAGCCAGACGACAGCCAGGTTGTATTTCTCAGAAATGACAAGGGCAGACAGCAGAGGCATAGCAGACATGTACTCGCCCACCTCCAGGTAGGCTTCTCCCACATCCAGGTACAAGTCGCCAATCTCCTCTGGGCTCTGCTCCATCAGAGTCGCCACCAGGCTCTGTGAGCAGGTGAGAAAGGAGAGATTAAGATATTTTTACTGCTGTTGCTTGAAGATAATATCTTTATTAATCAGTATGTGTGACTACAATTACCTCCACAGGTATGTAGACGTGCAGGTGAATGAGGCTGATGATCAGCTTGGCCCTTAAATCTACTGGAACGCTGTCTGGTACAGTAACATCCTTAATTTCACCTGCAAAAACATATAAAGCTGCTCAGCTATGATCCTAAAATAACATCTCTGATTTCAGTTCCTGTGGGAGAGAGGAGTGGGAGATGTGAGAAAATTCACAGTTATGGTACAAAGACTGCCAGCTAGCTCTAATTCCAAACTCAACATTTCACTGAGGATCTTTAAAAATCATGACTTAAGTGTTATGATTTCCTTTGATATCATACTTTCATTCTACCATGCAGCAAGTGAAACTGTAACACACTTCAGTGAATCAGAGCCGCTGCTGTTCCAACATAACGCTACTTTTTCCCTATGAGGTACCACAGGGCGTCATCCTTAAGCCACTTTAGTTTGATGGTTAAAATCTGTAAGAAGTTTGAACTTAAATTTTTGAGGCTATGATGGTGGATAGCAGAAAATAATCTCAGTTTAGGAAGTTTTTTTTGTTTGGAAGATCAACTGATTTCCTGTAAGTCCACCATCTACCAAAGTAATGACCGTCAGATTAGAAAGCAGCACAGTGGTTGCAGTGAGGTAGCTGATGCTGGTAAAAAGAGGCAAATGATGGCCGGGAAACTTCAGAATGCTGACGGTGGAGGAGTTTAAAAATGAGGCTACATTTACATCAATTTCTGGTAAAAAAAGAAAAAAACTTAGAGCATTTTTTTAATTGTGTGACTGTTTTGGTACAAACTTTAACCCTCAGACATTAACTAGCCAAACCAAAATCTGTCCAGTTTTTGGGCCTTTGTTGGTGTAAATTTCAAACCCATTGCCACATTTTGATATAAAGTGGTTTCTAACATGTCAAACAGATACAAAAAAGGAAGCAGATGTTTATGTCTCAAAGAGTTTTTGGATTTAGCATAATGTTGGACAAAAACTTACAGCATGAGCCTTGTAGTGTCAAAATCAAGTAATGTTATAGGGGGCACACTTTGAAGTTATACTTGTAATCTTGTTGCTTCATGCTTGGTAACTGCAGTACACTTTTGTTAGATAAAAACCCCAAGACCAATGAAGTTGGGACACTGTGAAACATGCATCAAACAGAAAACAATGATCTAAAAATCCTTTTCGACCTAAATTCAATTGTCCCAGCTTTTTTAGGAACTTGTTGCAAGAATCAAATTAAAACTGAGAGAATATATGCAATTTCAACATTACATATCTTGTATTTTTAGTGTACTCAATTGAATAAAGGTCAAAAGGATTTGTAAATCATTGTATTGTTTTTAGCTACATTTTATGTCCTAACTTCAAAGTAACTGGGGTTGGTATAATGTTAAAGCCTTTTGTGTGCACTGAATGGTAGACTTTCTAAACATGGAGGGTAGAAACAAGCTGCTTTTAGGAAGACGGCATTTTTAACAGTCATTCTAACAGGCATGAACTGAGAGTATAACATTTTCTCAATTGTAATTCAAAAGAGCAGGAAATGGATGTAACTCCATTTGGAGCTAATTTTACCTCCCTAACAAAACAACACTAAGATGTTTTCTTTGTAGAGAAATCATCACTTCCAAACAGTGAAAAGATCATCATTTTGACACAGTTCACTTCTGCCCACACATGACGAGACAGACAATGCAGAGTAGCGACAACAGGAGCAGAACAAAACAATTTTCTCCCGCTGCTGACTCAGAATGTCAACTTGTCCTCCCAGGGGTTAGACTCTCTGAAGCAATTATCTTATCAGTTATACAATAAAAGAGAAGCAGTGTTTAGTGTCACATCTCTAAGAGTAATGTCCCTGAGGTTTAATAAAGGAAGTTGCTTCCAAATCCTCCCTCGCTGTTGGAAAAATGTCAAAGTTATGATACAGCAGAGTATTTTAGGCCCTTCTGTGTCTGAATATGAGGCGGAGCAGCCAGAATCAATAAGCTAACAACATTTTAGAATGATTGAATGATTAGACTCTAGATTTAGATATCAAGACATACCCTGAAGATAGTGAACCAACTCAAATTTGTAACTTTTTTTCTGAAAAAAAATGTACAATCTTTTCTCAAACCTACCCTCCTCCTCTGCCGTTTCTCTCACTGGTTTTGGTCCCACGTCCTCCTTCTCCTTTGTCTCCAGCTCCTCTGCTGCTTCTCTCACAGGTTTTGGTTCCACGTCCTCCTCCTCCTTTGTCTCCAGCTCCTCTGCTGCTTCTCTCACAGGTTTTGGTTCCACGTCCTCCTCCTCCTTTGTCTCTAGCTCCTCTGTTGATTTCTCTTTCTCGCCCTTTCCTTGTTCTGATGGGGAAGCGTCTGGTGTGGATTCATCCCTCACTAAACCTACACCTGAAAACTTGACCAAGGCCTGGAAAAAGACACAGACTTAATAAAACATCATTAACCCTAACTACAGGTGTATTTTTCTGTTTGTTATTGACACCAGTACCTCCAGGGCCTTTTTGTACTGTTTGTTAGCGATGAAGAGCTCAGCTGCCATGTTGATAAAATCATCACTGACCAGGTCTGGATGTCGAGTCAGAGCTTCTTCTATAATACCCAAAGCTGCAGTCAGGTCGTTGCTCTCGTAGTAGCTCCTTAAAAACACATGTAAAGAGGTTAACCTGAGCTCTGACAGGAATAATCAAATCATCACATCTTTATTTCCCTCACTTGGCCATGTCTTTGGAGAGCTGCATGAAATGCTCGCCGTCCTCCATAGGCAGTAGAGACAGGATTTTGCGATATCCGTCCATGCACTGTTTTTGCTCTCCGAGTCGCATGTGGAGGCTGGAGCGCTCCCATAGGTAGCGCACATTAGTGGAATCATACTTGATGGCTGGGGAGGGGAGAGAAAACAGTTCTTTAATATGGAGAATGAGGCTGAAACGAACATCTTTTGGAATTAATTATAGCACTCAGTTGTTTCAGACCATAAATAATGTTCTGAATTTCCAAAACACTGATTGATTGGAATAAAAGATTAATACTTCCACTAAGAGGTTATGGTTTTGACGGCTTTTGTCCTCTTGCTTGTTTGTTAGTTAGTTTGTCTGTGAGCAAGATAACTCAAAAAGTACTCAACAGGATTTCATGACAGTTTCAGGGTATGTTGGTCATGGCACAAGGACAAGGTGATTACATTTTGATGATGATCTAGATCCAAATGCAGAATCTGGAATCTTTCATAGGATTTGTTAGTTTAAACTTCTCAACAATTTTTGATGAAATTTATCACAGAATGTTGGTCACAGCAACAGAGAGAAGCTGACAGATTTTGGTAGTAATGTGAATACAGCTGCAGATCCAAGAACTTTAAAAATATTTGTCATCTGTGTACATGGTCAAAAAAAAAACCAAAGTGCTCCACAGAAATAAAGCAATAAAACAATGTTACAGGGCAGGACGAATACAGGTACAAAACAAAGCAAACTAAGCCCATACAGGACATTAAGTGTTATATGAAGGCTAATCTGTACATCTAAGTTTTTGAATGCTTTGTAAAGCATTTTTAAGCTAATGGACTGTGGGAGTTTGTTCCAAAGGGTAGGCGCAAAAGCAGTGTAAGCACAATCATCTTTAGTTCTGCAGTAAGGTTGTGGGATAGAAAGAAGACAAAATAAGATGATCTTCAAAAATACAGCTTTGAATTTATGAAGATTAACCCTGCTGCCACTAAAGTAGTGTAATGTTACCAGTCTTCTGGCTCTGCAACATTTCAGTTAGCTTTTCTCAGATGACCACTGGCCTGGAATTCCCTAGTTTATTTTCTCTGCTCTTGAAATAACCAAACCATTTCTTTGTAAACCACTGTTTTGTACAACAGGAATGAACTTGACGACAGAGGAGATTGATTAGAGTGTCAGCTGGTGTTGATAATCTAACCTGTATTAAGGTCATATTAGAGTCATAAACGGGTAAAATCATAAAACAAACCTTTACTTTCCATATCCAATAAAATGTCCTTGAAGCCTTTCTCTTCTCACCACATCATACCAAAATCAATTTACTGGTTATATTATGTCAGAACATACCTAATCACAGTTTCAGACTGACCCTTTGAGAAGCAAACAATGGCCTGTCGTATGTTGTCCTGCTCCAGAGACATTTCAGCCAGTCGGATCCACTCCTCACAGTCTGAGGGGTTCAGGTGAGCAGCAATCAAACCAAACTGCAGTGCCTTCTCTATGTCTTCATTGTCCTCGTAGATCATCGCCAAGGTGGAGAAAGGCTCATAGGCCAGAGGAGCTGGAGGGGAGGATTTAAACTTTTACTCCCTCTCATGAATGTGATATGACACACAACTGCACTCTTAACTCTTGAAAACAAGTTGTTTCTAACCTTGTCTTATGATCTCCATGCACATCAAGATGGCATCCTCCTTCTCTCCTCGGGCGTAGCGGATGTTTGCTTCTCCCATCAGGCCTCTCAGAGCTCTGGGTAGCTTGCTGCGATGACGGCGCTCCTGAAAACATCCACATAAAGACAAAGTTGTAACGGAACATGCAAGAAAGAGCCAGAAAAAATACATACTCCTCTCTCCTCAATCCCCTTGCCTTCATCATCTTCTTGTTTTCTCGGTCCAGCTCCATCTCCAGTGCAAACACGTCCCCCGCCGTCACATTCTCATCATCGTCTTCATTCCTGAGTTCCCTCTTCCTGCGTCCTTTCCCTTTCCCACCTTTCCCCCGCCGTCTCTGTCTCTTCTCCATGGTCTCTTCTATCTCTGCTATTGCTGCTTTCCTCCTTTCGTCTTCTTCCACCTTGTAGTCCTCGTCGTCTTCATCATCTACATAGCTCAAGCTGTCCTCCTCTTCATCCTCCTCCTCTTCTGAAGAAGAACGTGGCTGTGGTGTTTCACCCAGGATGGACGCAAAGGCAAGCTGGACCCCTGCACTGACCCCCTCCTCTGGAAGAAAGAATGTATCCAATATTGTGGACTTTTAGTTGGAAAAATTGATATTTGCCCTTTTTGTAGTATTATAATATATCAAGATACACCATATCATTATTTGCTAATACACACCTCTATTTCTAAGACTCTGGCCCTTAACATTTAGAGAAAACGACTAAAACTTTTTTTCTCTCTCTATTAATGCACAGAACAAAAATCACATCCTTGTTCCCTGGTCAAATCATTTTCTGTCCTAAAATAACACATAACTTCATACAATATGCCTCAGTCAAACTGTTATACATTATTGTTGCTGGTTAAAATAGAGTGGTTGTTTAAAAATATGAGAGTCTATTAGATTCATAGATCCAACTGTCACTGTGGCAGGCAGGCAAAACTCAATTTAAAACCCTAATACATGCAATTTTTACCTGCATTTGCAACGACTACGTAGCAGTACGTAACCTAACACACCAGATGGATTGACTCACACATTTATGGGACATATTTCAAGAGATTAGAAAGGGCAGGACTCTCCAAGTGGAGGGCAATTCAATGAATGTATTATCCCTTACATTTTGAACAAGTCCAGGTAACTTCTCACCTTTGGCACAACTAAACCAGTTTCATACAACAATCTGTCCTTAAAAGGACTATGAAAAACCCAGCCAGTTTTTGACAGGGCATGATCATTTCAGTATGAAGCTTTGCAGATGGATCTGGCCAATCCAGCTGCTTTGCAAGGTTAAGTAGCAGGTGCATTTATCTGGTATGTAAACTGTAATTTCCATGACACATTGATATATTCCGCAATTTTTAAATATCCCAGCAAATGATGATGTTGTAAAGAGATCACCATTTCAGTGCAATAAACACACGCTTTCTTGATAATCTTGCATATTTCTAAAAGACTTGGTCACCTCTCTTACAATACCTGACCTGAGGTCCTGTTAACTTAATTAATTTCAATTCAGTTCTATAAAATGACTAGTGGGACGGTTGAATAGATGGATGAGTGGGGGTCTTCTTCTCCCCCGATGTCTCTTATCCTGCCATTATTATTTTCATTATTCATTATATCCTTGTATTGACAGACACTTATTTTAAATATTCTTATTTACTTGTTTATTTACTTCACTCGTTTATTTATTTCCATCCAGGTTCTCAGTTTGTTTTGCTTTTGTTTTCTAAAAAAGAAGAAGAGCATTATTTTGCTGTACAATGCCTAAAAATGCTCTAATAAAAACATTTGACAAAATAAACCCCAGGCAGCTTTCATGGAGGAGTAATATTTTTTATTCTATCATTCTGTCAGCTCACACTTGTTTCATTAAACCACAGATGGATCTGAAAACAATGTCAGACAACATATTTACCTCTGCTCCCTGGGATTTGTGCAGAGGTAGACGGCTTGACATCATCCTCTGCTTCCTGAGGTACTTCCTCTGAATCCTGAGACAAACAGAAAAGTGTATTTTTATTTAACGTACAGATATTGCCTATTTCAGAGCAGACTGCGACAGGGATGCTGCCTCAGCTAGTTAGCTCACTTGCTAACTTCGTCCTCAACACTGAGACCTGAACCGGACAAAATAACTGGCTAACCTGTTTAGGTATGGATTTTTACAATTAAAGGAAGCTTACCTGAGGTGTCCGCTCATCTCTCCGCTTGTCAAACTCCTCGAAAGTTATCCTTCCCTCCAGGTAGTCTATCAACTCAGCGCTGAAGGCAGACATGTTTATGTACCGTCCGTTAACGTTCACTACATGGAGCTGTGGGCGCTTATTAAGACTGAAGTTCCAACATTTCAGTCATGAAATAGTCGAAAAGTTTATAAAAGCATCATTTATAATGGCAAATGTACTTTACGCAGCTGCTTGCATGTGATGCTAGCTGCACTTACAAAATCTGCAACAACTTCCGGTTCACGTCAACAGCAGCTCCTCATAGAAACTGCTCCGCCGCCATCTTGTGGTGAAAGACGGGAAGCACAGCTCCTACACATCATGGCGTCGACCGTTAACGCCATCCATTAAGCAATTAAATCTATTTTTTATTATGAAATAACCACAGATAAAACTGTAAAATAAAATCTATGAACTCCAGTATAATTTTTTTATAAAAATGAAACGGTTTATTTCGATTTGTGTCATTATTCATAACACATTGAAGTGAATACTCTTCTGAAAACTGTTAACAAAACCAAATGAGAGATTTCAGTTCACTCTTACACTCATATGGTATAGTCTGTATAGAATTTTTAAATATGTTATTAAAAATTAAAAATAGTCATTTGTGTCACCTATTTCAAGATATTTCTCTCATAACAATAACGCATAATAGTAAAACTGATTAGACTTCTTGTTTTGGGTGATAATGCTGTATTAAAAACTAGTTATTTATTTATTGCCAAAATTTAACCTTTATGAATCAATGCCTTATTTTTGCTTAATGTTGTATCAATTCATAATCATTTTTTAAATACTCTCTTATTTTCTCTATGGCACTTTGAATTGCTTTTTTAAGAATGGTGCTCTAAGGACAAACATGCATTGCCATACATGAAAGAGTAAAATGACCCAAAAATCTCTTCGGCTCGTAATAGAACAGTGTAAAGAAGGCATGTGTTGTTTTCTTTTCAATTTGTATTCATCATTTCTGCATAGAACATCACTATGTCCAGAGCACTTATAATGTTAGCATTTAGTGTTCTTTGTACCATGCTGGACTCTCTAAACAATATTTTTCTTGAAAGAACATAAAATATTTTAGTGCAAATGATGTAAAATGTGTGAAACCTAAGATTAACATCACAGGAGGGACAATAGGGACCAGTGGCCCTCCTACTCCCTTTATGCAGATCATAAGTCAATTTCAAATATAAAACAATCAAATACATCAAGACATGGTGAAATTTTTCCATGAGATATTAAAAAATATATATTTCCAAGCATATGCAGCTTTAATTATAATTGTTCCTGTACACTTCTTATGCATTTCTAAATGCAAAATATAATATAAATGTTGGTAAAACACACTTCAATGTCAGTAAAAGCTTTGTTTCTTGTATTGTAAAACTAGATGCGTGCGTGTGCTGTATGTGGATTGAGAGGGTGGGGGTGGGGCAGGGGTTGTATTTTTCATTGTATTAAATTTTCTACTTTTTACTTATTTTATTTTGGTTCTTCATTTCTATGTGAAGCACTTTGTGCTTCAAATTTTTGTATGAAAAGTGCTATACAAATAAAGTTTGACTGATGAAGATGGCTTCAATCGAAATTTGTATTTGAGTGTAATGTATAATTACTGGTTTAATAATGTATAATGAGGCTTTTATGTTTGTTCCTTTTGTAACATATGAGTGACTGTTTTTAAGATGAGTTACCTGAAGTTTTAAACAATGAGGACAAAACATTGGCCTTCTTGGTAACCAAAGTTTCCCATCCCTTATCTACATAAAAGCAGTAATTCTGTGTTATTTCAACAAATGGACACTATTGTAGTTGCTTCTTCATTAATCCTACTTGATTTGAAAATGTCATTTTTTTAACCTTTGTTGTCTCAAGACACGTATAAAAGAGCCAGGGTGGGAATTACTGATATTATTTATAGGAAGCCAACATTTATCCGCCAAGTGCACCATTGTTTTTCAGTTTTAAGTGCACTAAAGGGAGATAAATGCATTTATCATTTAGCCAATGAAGTGCCTTCAAAGTCATGAAACATATAAAATAACAGGTTCTATGAATCCAAGCTAATGTTGTCTAGTGGACATTTTCACAGAAAAAAACATATGTAAAAAAACTGTTTGAAGGACAAATGGAAAACAAACAATGTGATATATTTACAAGTATATTGAAGCCATTTCACATTTGGATCAACAGAAGTCTGACCTAAAGATTTAGAAGATTAGAAGGATATAAAATGGATGGGATGATACATAAAAGGCAAAGTGTATGACAAGTTAATGGCAGGAAAATACAATAAAATAGTGGCTCTACTGTGAGAAAAAAGAGATGACAGAATAAGTGAAGGCAGTTCTATGAATTTACAAAATATTGAAAGAATGGGTAAATGTGACATTGGAAAAGAGATTTGTGGAAGACTGTAACAACTGAGTGAATCTTTATTTCTTCACTTGTGTGTTTAGCCTGACCTACATGCTCTACTTCTTCTGCTTCCTGGTGCTGCTGGCTTTCAGGGCAATCCTCTACCTCGAACAACTTCCTCATCCTCTGCCTGCACCTGGCTCTTACTGCATCTATCCTGCCCTGCCTTTACTCTACTCCTGGTCAAAAACAGACAGAACAAAGGAGTCAAGTCAACATAACTGCGTGCTTTATTGATATACAGTAAAGCATTTTATAATACAGTAGTAAGGCATATATTTGGTGGAATCTGATATGTTGTGAAGTATTGACGCGTTATTGGAAAAATGACGAGTGAATGAAACAATTATTAGAAATGAAAACAAAAGAAAAATCAATTAAATTCAGTGTCTGGATCAAAATAAAACCCTTTTGGCTCATGCTGAGAGAATATGACGCCAAAGAACACGCACACAGAGTGGTTACACGTTAAATAAAGACGGCGTTCATGTTGTCACACATGCTAATATTGTAACACCTCACACAGCACAAAACAATAAAAGCCTTTTAAACTGAAGACGAATTGTAACACTCAGCTAGAATAAACGCTTCCTCCACTCAGAAAACAAATATCGAGTCAGTTCCAGGTTTGACAGTAGTGCACACGGAGTCTGAAGTTGTATAAAAGCATCCGAACATTCAGATCGGAGGCTCCTACAGTGCAGAAGAACATGTTCAGAGTGGTAAAACAATCTGCTGAAGCTGTGGGACTGAGTACAGTAGAGAAAACTGCCTCCGGATCATTCATACGAGGTAGAGCTTTGACGTTACCGGGCCTCCGAGAACTCAAATATTTCTCTGTTAAAATCAAACAGAAGACGTCATCAAAAATAATCTCATCTAGCAGCCTCGTAACACTGTAGTGCTCAGATTCAATTGAAGTCACATTCTTTAGAGTTCCTCTTACAGTACTGCTAATGTGGACCAACTTAAAGTATAAACTCAGCACAGTGCACTGTGTTCTCGACAGGCCTGAGAAAAGACACAAGAGAGCTCCACAGACTAAACAATGTGAAATAAATCCTTGATCAACATGTAACAGTGCAATGATGACAGTTTTATCTCTTTAATGTGTCTTTCTGAGGATTTTTCTGCTTAGGCCTGATGCAGAACTTAAGACAAAATGGAAAAACCTGGAAAAACTGAACTACTGGGTGCCAACAGCTATGCCAGACATGTTGGAAAAAAATTCTATCTTCTATGTTATGGTTTTAATTTGAATTTTACTTCCTGATTGGATAAATCCTGCTTTTGTATTGCAAGTAAATGAGGAGTCTGTTGTTGGTAGCATCATTATCTTAGCAACAGAGGAAAAAACTTGCTACAAATTTAAGTATAAAGATGAACTGCTGAAAGGTAATAAAGAATTATTTTAACTTCAGCCTCTAACCTCATCACTATTGATCTATTAATGTTGACAGCCCTCATCCAAATAAATACTGGGTGTGGTTAAAGGTGGCAAAAGCCTCAAAACCATCAATAATTACAGCATAAATATGGCAGCGTTTCAACCTTTATTAAACAATTAAAACCCTAAGTGGACCTAAATCATTACATCTTATCTCACCCTCAGTTTTACCCATGACAAAATCTTTACAAACTCAAGATGCAGGAAAAATAAATTATCTGTTGTATTCAATATTCTCAGGAGAGTACTTTTGAATATGAAGGGTGATAAAACAGGCTGAAACGTTTAAAGGAGCTGTATTTTTCTTCTATCACTCCAGAGGGCACTGTTTCAAAGCTGTGGTTCAATGACACTGATTTTGTCAGAGTGATGTCGTCATTAATCTCAGCTTGATTTTTTTTTAATTAAAACATGTAAAAGTAAGTCTGTGGAAGTGTATAAAAGCATAATATAAGTTAGATTTGGGTGTTAAAGTAAAAAAAAAAAGAGTCTATTTAAACATGCAAAAGTGTTGCATTCTGGGAAACAGTATTCAGTGTTTTCACTGCTAAATACTAGGGACAAAAATCAGTCACTTTGACCTTCTGTCTTCAGCTTTAATCTCTGTTTTGAGGGTCTAGTTACAAGCAATCATATTTTAATCACAAATGTCCTTATTACAGTTGGAATTTTTATCTAATAGTAAAAACACTGATGACAAAGACAGTCAAACACAAACGTATCGTTGTTTTTCAGTCTTATCTGATTCAGTCTAACTCTGTATCTGTTTTGACCTTGCTGACTCTCAGTTCTGCACTGGGCTGACTGCAGCATCTGTTAATAGAGCGGTTCAGGGATGAGTCCAAAACACCGGAGAGAGTTAGCATTTAGCACTTCCTGATTCCCAAGGCTGAAAGTATGTGGGTTTTAGAATACCTGTTTTAGATGAATATCTGACAGAAGGTTCGTGATGAACACATGAGATTTCAATGTTTAATCTGAAATAATAAAATGCATCTGCAGTTGAATTTTAAAAAACTGTGTTTTTGAAATGACTGTTGCTAAAGAACTGCCTATAAGGACGACAAAATGACCTGCCTCAAGTATTTCTGATGATTTTTCCACAAACAATTAGTCATAATCTACTGTAACAGCAGTAAGGATCATCCTGATCAGGTCATTTGATTAGGAAGAGGTCACAGCAAGACATTTTACCCTGGAAATATTTTAGCTGCTTCTGAAATCAAACCATGTTGTAGTTCCATAGTGGCTAAAAAATAGCTTTTAACTCTACCTTTAAGCTGAAAAGCAGGTTTGTTTGTTCAGAATGTCACAGGAATATCAAAGAAGTTTAAGTTTAATGATTTTTATTCCCTACAGTGCTTATTTTTAGCAGTGAACCAAAACACAGTGAATAACCCCACTGGCTTTTAGATGAAGGAACCAGTGTGCTGCTAACTTAAAGTTGACCTACGAAAATACGTCATCCCTGCTCTGCTCTACGAACACAGCTCACTGTGCTGAAAACGAAGGTTTCAAACTGTTGCTGCAGAGACACTGATGATCAAATGGATGGACGAACGAATTGATGGACGGATGAATAATGAAATATTCAAATGTGTCAGCCGAAGCCGATCAAATAAAAAAGCTGTGATGTCATGTGGATTTTAGGCACCACCACACACACACATACACTCACACACTCTCACACACACACACACACAACGTACTGTAAAGATCCAGGATGCCTGCATTACCTTGACAGTAGTGTACGCTGTTATAGAAAGACATTTTCCTCTTAGAAAGCACCCTTATGATTACAATCATTCTTTTTGATACAAATGTCTGAAATGCTTTTGCTGCTTCCCCGATTACAAAGAGATGGCAAATATTCAACCACACTGAACACACTTGTTTGTCTTTCACTGCCCCCTCCCCCCCCTCCCAACCCATTTCTCGTTTTATACAATTGCATAGAAGTTTAAAAATCAGCCTCTGTTAATAATAAAACAACTTCAGGACGTTTTAAGAAACTACTCAAATCTACAAGTTATAATGTTTTTCTTTTGTTTTCTTTAACGCGTCGTTGCTGCAATCCTTCACAAAAATAGACGTTATATATATTCTCTTTGTAAACTGTGTTTCCGATCCAGTTGTTTTGACTAGAAAAGCATGCGACAGGTAGGGAGGGGGGAGAGGAGGGGACAGAAAGGAGAGGAGAGGAAGGGGAGACTGAAGGTCGATGTGGGGAGGTGGGATCAGAAGGGCAGGGCCTCGTGCTGTTCGGCGCTCTGCTCGTCTGTCATCACGTTGACCAGTGACTCCATGGCGCGGCCCAGATCATCGGCCATGTGGAACAAACTGCCAATACTGGGACCTGAAGACAAAGAGCAAAAGAGAGAAGCTCAGAGTAAACACACAGAGATGGAGAAACAGATCGAGCTGCATGTTTGTTACTAACACACAGAGTCTACCACCAGATTTCCAGGTTTGTTCGCAGCCACAGGCTTTGAACTGTTTTTTAACAAGAGCATGGTGACATTACAAAGTGAAAATAAATATTCAAATTATGACATATTAAAACAATGATCCATTATTATACTAAAGATCATATTTAAAAGAGTACCAAAACTTAAAAAAGTTTTCAGATATACTTTAACAAAAAGTCACTATGAAGGGAGTGAGCATGGACTAAATTGAATGAAACAGTTCAATACTTTTTTTTGGTCAATTTTTTTAAATGTGCAGAAGTTTGACAGCAAGACTGTCTGAGGGGGGAGGGTATTTTCTCATTATCTCATGATGTGTCAAGGACTTCTGCTCTTGTTGTGTTGATATCCATATCATTTGATTGATTGAACCTGGAAACATGTTATTGTAACAGAGTATAACACAAGAGGAGATAGAATGAGTGAAAAGAAGGGTAATTGATGATGATCATGTCTTTTTTTATAATCTCTACATTGGCACTCTTTAGCCATACAGTACGAGGTCCAAAGTACTCCTGAATCAGCCTCTCTTTTTTAAACAAAACAAAATATTAAATTTGTCAATTCAGTGCAGCAAAAAAGTGTCAAAAGTACAGATGATTTAAATGCACATACTTTTATAAAAAGGGTAAGATGGATGAGTGTTAGAGTAATAAAAGTGTGAGTTTAGGGGTGAACTTGTGTCCACTTCATCAAACCATTCAACCAAAAACTGGCACTGATTTATGTTTGCACCCTCAAAATAACAACCCCCTGATTGACCCAATCTATCATAAAACTCGAAGCTAACTGTCAAACTTTAGTCAAACTCAAAGTGGAAGTGGCATGTTTAATCTATCAAACTCTCATTTTGAGTAAATGGAAAAAAATCAATGATCCTGAATCTCTTTGTGGACAAAATAGGTGCCCAAGTGGTCCAGTTGGGTTCAGCAAACCCTGGTCTTACTTGCCAACTGTACCCTGACTCAGTAGACCTTTGCTGAACTCCACTCTTCAGATGGCATGTTGGTAAAAGAGGAACAGTGCAGACTGATATTTGGTAGCTTTACGCACTTGTGACAGTGGAAACATAGATAACATTGTACAGTACTGATTTAGACTTATATGGACAACTTGTTGGAAAGGCACCAAAAGAAACATTCATACATCTGTGAGAAATTAATATTCTTAATTTCACTTTAACCCCAATTAAACACAAAAAGTGCACAGAATGTGAAATATAATGCTTGTTAGTAACTATATTGGCCTTTTAAAGCTGCTGTCTAACAACTACGGCAGCTTCAACTCTAAGTAAATGAGATTAAAAACATTAATTACACTGTTTTTAACATTTTAAACATTCTTATCAAAGCCCACATGCACACAGAGCTGCATCATGTGCACTTAATGCTTATTGCAGGCTACAGCGTGAGGGCACAGGCTCTCCAGTGACAAACAAAGCTTCAGTGTGACAGAGGACAGAAAAGGAAAGGAAATTAAAGGCAGGGGAAAAGGAAGAGGGACAGATATTATTTGTTTTCTTTCTGCATCAGTGTGCCATGACGGCTGCACTTCCATAATGCTCCTCCGGCCTCTTTATCAAACTAATTACGAAATCTCTCTCAAGACCTAAAGTGGCACAAATATGGCTTTTACATGCAGGAGGTGGGATGAGAGAAAGTTGAGCCACTAACCTCTCATGGGTGTCCCCTTCTCCCTCCTGGCTCACGGAGAATAGAAGAATGAGAAAGAAAAGGAGGAAATAAAAGATGAAAATAATCAGCTTGGTTGAAAAAGAGGAAAAGAAAGATGTTTAAAGGAAAAACACATTTTATCTTAAGGCTTAAAGCTGTCAGAAAGTTCCTGCAGAGTACTTAATTTGAGGAAAATAAAAATAGCATCTTTATTCTTCCCCCGAGCGTGAAACCATCATTTTCCCGCAGTCGGAGGAAGTGTGTATTCTGCTCATCTTCAGTTATAAAATCCCCAGGCGTGCCTCCTGCTGAGATGCTGACGGCGCTGTCAGCCGAGGCATCAATCCCAGAGGATGTTTGTAAAGTCCTCACCGTCTGCTCCCGAAGAGCTTCGTCTAACTTCACGGACGGTCATCAACCCGAGCAGCTGACAGACGGGAGTCACGCAGATCTGACTCACTGCAAGAGCCGCGTCACACTGCCCTCTGTCTTTATCTGCCTGCTCACTTTGGATCACAGATGAGTTTTGTGGTCATTTAGAGTTTGTTTATTTGTCTCACGAAGATGCAGCTTCAAGACAAAAACGCAGACCATTTGGGCAAATAATCAGAAAACTGTGAGAAGTTTACTTATAACTCAAAAAATTCTCTTTTAGGAAACGACCCTTCATTAAAAACTCTCTTTCCATGTTTTGTTTTGTGTGCTTTAAATCTCTAAAAATCATTATTTTTCCTGAAATGTGTCTTCATCATCTCCAAAAACTGTTTAGGTGTTTGTTTGAGGGTGGCTGCAGAAAATCCAGAGGTAACATGACGGTGTGCAGGAAATTACAGCCTGGTTCAACGACTGGCTTCAGTCTAAATGTTTGATCAATCTAAAGGCCTTCACCGTCACAAGGTTTAATTCAACTAAAGTTACACAGTTTTGGACAGTTAGGGACATGACAATGCTATGTGTTGGAAGGCCTTAACATGGACTCTCAGTCAGTGGGTAGGTTGATCCAAAGTTAGAGTGGGAGTGCATTTATCGCAGACATGTCACACTCAAGGCCAGAAGGCCAAATGTGGCCTGCGATATTATCAAATACGGCATGTGAGATAATTCATATGCCTATTA
The DNA here is from genome assembly GCA_037902135.1 of Cetoscarus ocellatus. Classification (NCBI taxonomy): domain Eukaryota; kingdom Metazoa; phylum Chordata; class Actinopteri; order Labriformes; family Labridae; genus Cetoscarus; species Cetoscarus ocellatus. Next base: position 1,946,855 of record JBAMNC010001073.1, on the reverse strand, counting down.
TTAATGGCCCTCCGTGACCAATTTATACTACATATCCCACAATGCACTGCAACAGCTGCCACGCAGATGAATGCATTGGTCACCGCTTTAACAGTGACTTCTAAGCTTGTCAGAAAATAAATATGCTGTTCAAAGTTTAAATTTCTGATATAGAAATTGTCTGTTTTAGACTATTTCATAAATGTTGAACCTGTTTGACCCGCATCTTAGACCATGCTTTAAATTCTGGCCCCCTCTGTGATTGAGTTTGACTCCCCTGGTTTACAGTACGGCCATGTAAACTGATTAGTTTCAAATGCATCCCAAAGGCTCCATTGATAATCACATGGCTGACATCACGTGCCTTCTTTACCCAATTCTTTCTAGCTGTGATGTTTGTGACACATGCTAAAAAATATTACTGCAATTTTACATTTATAAACCCAATGTTAAAATATAGCAATTTAATTTAAACGAGATAAAAACTTGTTTCCTTGCATAAAAAAAGTCTTGAGCATAAGAATGTTGTTGACAAAAGCCACATCTTGACATTGATTTATTGGTGAGAAAGAAGTGACAATGACAAACTATTTTCAATTTAAAGTGCTGTGAGCAAAAACAGCTGAATCTGGGGTTGTTTATGAGCTGCTGAAACACATTCATTTATTACAGAAAAGAAAAACATGGTTCTGGTGGTCACAGGCCCAAAACTTTACATTTTAAGTCCAGCTTGATTTATGTGTCTGTTAATGTTCTTTCTATTTTGTTTTACTTTACAGAAAACTTGGTTATTTGGTTAAAAAAACTAACATTCTTTCAGATTTCCTGATGGCCTGTAGACTGAAAGTTTCTGATGTCCTGCAGCACCATCTTTCCAATCTCCTCGTCAAGCCTGATGCTGTGTTTCTATTAAAAACTCAGCAAAGAAACAGAGTGAACAATGAACCACACACCTGTTTTCAGGCTGTAGGCTACAGCTTCCAATAATGTTTATGATCTTTATCTTTCTGCTAATTAGCTGTGTGACTTTTTTAATGAGGTCAAAAACACAAACTGTTTTGTATTTCCTTTTTGCTGAACGCCTGCAGAAAAGCTTCACTTAAAAGGATTCGCTAATAAACAAGTTTCTATCCTTCCGGGGCAAAACACGACAGCAATTATTGGATTATATCTGATCAGTTCCACCTCCAGAGACTTATTGTTGTGCGACAGATCACATTTTGACTGTGCAGCTCTTAAGGAAGTTTGTGATGAAAGGTGTTTGTGTCGTACCCTGGCTGTGAGGGAAGGAGTTGTTGAGCTGCTCCATGACTTCCTCCAGCCCTGAAGCATCTTGGGAAGGACTGGACAGCTCGTCGTCACCTGAGAGAGGAGGGAGATGAAGATTTTCTAATTATAGGAGGCTTTTAAGGATCCCAGTCACACTAAAATACAAAGGTTTCAACAGTGAGTGATCAGGTGTCTCTGCCTGTAAAGTAGCTCCATTTGTTATGGAAGAGAAAAAAGAATCATGATTGACCAACAGAAATAAAGTAGAGACATTTTTTTAATCGTGTACCTCACAAAAAGTCATAATGAAGATGATTAAAACCAAATGCTGAGAGAGGAGTCTAAATGACTTGAAAATTGTTTAATTAAATTTGAGTTACTTTTTTTGACCTTTTTTCATATCTATTTTTTTAAAACAACACTCGTAATGAAATTCTGCCTCTTTTTTCATCCCTTTCATTTTTTACCCCAAACTCCTTGACTATTTCTCTTTAGATTTCAACTATTCCCTCAATATTTTTACCTGTTTTTTATTTTAATTTTGTGTCTGAACATTTTAAGGTCTTACCTGTCATCCACCCTCTCTCCTTCTTTGCATTAAGACTTTTCCTCTCTACATCTCAATTCTACTTGTTGTTTGGACTTCCCTCTGAACATTTTGTTCTTGTTCCCTTAACATTTGCATATTTTTCTACTCTTATTTTCACATTTTGTTTTTTTGCTCAATACATTTACAATACATTTTAACTGTTTTCTTTACATTTCCCCATCTTGCTTGACATTGTTGCTTTTTTCTATCTAGCTTTTGTTTATTTAACCGTAACATTATGATTATTATTCAACATGTTGACTTATTTTGACTTACTTTCATGACATTTGGATTTTTTAAATACAATTTCACAGTTTTATCATGAATCTAAAGCTGTGTTTACACCAAATGTGAATTTCAGTTTGCCGTGGCGTGGATGACGCAAAATTCACAGCTGAAATGAGCAAAAGAAATTTCGCCCCTTTCTAAAACAAAAATATCAAGCTTCAGTGACAGATTCACCTGAACCCAACAGCCAATCAGCACAGAGAGTGAACGGTGTGAGGAAGACACTGCAGACCGAGCAGGAGGTAAACATCACTGCACGACGACGTCAGAGCTCCTCTACATGGTTATGTTAGAGTTCACAGAATGAACCGCAGAGAGAAGAGTTTTGAGTATCCGGAAAGTTCAGCTCATATTTATTTAACAATTTTCATATGAATAAGTCAGACAGCACAACGACAGTTAGCCCAACTGCTAGCTGGCTACTGGTGTGTTTTTCTGACTTGCAAGCTATGGTTTAATGTTTTTTACCAGAGAAAATATGCTGAACTTCACAGAAGAACTACCCGAGCAGAGAAGGAATAGACAGGGGAGAGGGGAGGAGTGGGTGGTACCAGGAAAAACGGCCAGCAACAGCGAGGCCATCCACTTTTCACGGACATTTAGCTTCTTGTTTTCACTAACATGAGGAAAACAGCGATTATAGAAACATCCAGCATGGTTGATCATGGAGAAGGCGATGGCTAGTAGACAGGCCCACACCCTTCTCTCTTGACTTTTAGGTCTGAAGGGTGTTAATTTGCCTCAATAAATATGAACCCTTGTTGTAGTCGCACAAAGCTGTGAACATTTTTTTGCGTTTGGTGTTAACAGCTGACGGTTTTTCCCTCAACATTTCAGCTTTTTGCACAACATCTACTTTTTAACCTTTTTTTGAACATTTGAACTTTATTCTTCTTCCAAATGCACAATAAAAATCATCTTCCATTCCTCAGTTTGACCCCAAAGCTCTTACATAATTCAAATCCTCCCTGCTTTAAACCAGAAGGATGCAAATGAAAGGATATGAGTGTCAGCGTGAGTCTGTCTGAGTGCGTCTGTTACCCATTGTATCAGTAGTCTGGCTGGCGGCCACGCGGAGCTGAGGGAGGGAGGTGTCGGAGCGCTGAGACGAAGTGGAGGGAGATGACAGAGCTGTGCCGTTCACCTTGGAATCCGTCTGACACACACAAAAACACACACACACACACACACACAAATTAGACACACAATAAATTGGCAGCAGCGCCGCACAGCTTAATTAGAGGAGTCAGATGGGAAGTGAAGTGTGTGTGTGTGACCGAGAAGTTGGCGTGCTCCTGTGTCGGCCGCTCTGGCAGTCAGACTGAAGAGGAAGCTGTGAGTAAAAACTTCACACCAACTTTGTCTTGTTGACTGTAGCCAGTTGTCTGCTGGAGGATACGGCAGACAGGACTCACTGTCTCGCTCAGGGGACGTCTCAGAGTTTATGTTCTGAAGACAGCTGCAGGTTGTACACATTTTTGAGAGTCTGCCGAGGGATTCAACGTAGCTTTTCGCAGCTTTTGCACTAACAGACTGGCCTTGTTCGCTCCGTCATGGATTCACATTTAGTTCTGGAGTTTGAAACTTTTTGTGGTTGGTTGTCTTGTTCAGAGTTTTGTATATTATCCATGAATTTATGGAGTTGTTAAATGCTGAAAAAAGGCAATACAAACAGCATTATCAGAGAAAATGACTCAGGATTTGTGGGTCTGATAACGTTTTCGAATATTCAGCCGTGTTTTATCGTCACAATGATGGAAAAATGGCACATAGAGAATTAAAAGACGATAACTAGAGTCTGAACATCCCTCATACTGGCATGTTATTTTGGAAAAATAAATTCCTGAGAGCTTGAAGAATTCGAGAGTTAGCTGCTATTTAATTCTTAGCTCATACATTTTTAACAGAGAAACTCGAACAGTGCCAGCTCAGAGAGAAATGTGTCTTACAACAAGTGCCTAATGTAGCTTGGAGCTTCAGGCCTGCCATAGACATGAGGAACACACAACCAAGAAGTTGTCTGTGAGTTCTGAGTTCTGCCTTTCCTTTTCACAAGATGCTAAAATACAGATTCAACAGCTGTGATTCAATTCAAGGATAATTTATGGGAATTCAGAACAATTATATATACTCTGATCAGATGGAAATCTCTAAATATTTTACTCTACAGGAGAAAAAAAAGAGAAAGGATGGTAAAACAAAAATGTCTGATTTGTTTCTTACTTGTCCAACCAGCAGATAACAGTCATCATCTACAGCCGACATTGATGAAAGGTGAACTCATGTCCAGGTCTGGACTGCCATGCATTCCTGTCCAGACCAAGGCTACCAGTAACTCTATTGGTGATTTTGATATAAGCTTGCAGTGCCACTGAACTCCAAATAAAACAGCATCTCTAGCATTTACAGTATCTACATTCACTGACTGAAGAATCACCGACCGATGAATTTGTCTGAAGGCATCACACTTGTTTCCATACGCTGAGTTTTTACGCAAGTACAGTACAGTACTGTCAATTTTCTGGCCAAAGGGAGAAACAGCAAAAACACACAGATCATGATCGAGTCTGTTGTTGTTGTTGTTGTCTACCTGTTCCAGCAGTTGTCTCAGCCTGTGCAGTTGTGACTCCAGCTGTTTGTTGTGGTCCTCCAGTATCTGCATACGGGCCTCCAGCCTTCCTTTGTGCTGCCGCAGTAGTTTGGCCTCAGCAATGAGCTCGGCGTCGCGCGCGCTCTGTGGCGACACTGGGAGCATCTCCGGGGGCGACGGCAGCGGGGACAGGCCCTTCCTGTCGTGGGCCTTCTTAAGACGGTCGTACTCGGACTGCAGCTTCCTGCGGCGGGTGGAAAGCAGAGGAGGAATCAGTCTAAAGCTGTGAGCGCTGATGTGAAATATCAAAGAGCCAGTGCTTACAGAGAGGGTGACCTTCTGTTTTATTAATTATGGAGGGGAAGCTGGGTCACCGCAGCAACAGAGCGTGGGATAAAAATAAAACATGACAGTAAACATCCATCAGTTACAGACGTTGCTCACGCAGGGGGCAGCCTCATTTTTTTCCCTGTCTCTCCCGCTAGTTAAAAACACAATCCCCTTGATGATGTGAACAAAAGAGGAACATGACAGATGGACTTTGTTTGCCCAAAATGTCAAATGTTTGCAGATCACAGTTTAAGTCTCTCCTGATTTATTTTTAAAGATTTATTTTATTTTACGCCTGATGTAATACGAGGACAAAAGGATGACACTGCTTCTTGGCAGCCCTTGCAAGATTCATATATATTCATAATTAACCAAAGACAATTTTAGACACTGGTTTAGCTCAGTAGTAAAACAGTCATTCCCACGTATCCCCCTAAAGCAGGGGCACTAGATTTGACCCCCACCCTCAAGCAACTGACCCCATGTCATCCCTCATTCCCTCATGTCTGCTTACAACTCTACTCACTGCCCAACGCTTTGACCAAAGGCATGAAAAGGACTCCATAACAATCAAAGTATCGTAATAACAGACATGACTTCATGAGCAAGCTATCATCATGAGCATGCTATCTGAGCTCCTCTGCCTCGGCATTCGTCTGCGCCCCACATCACACTCTACTCAGGGATATCTCTTGAGTACCCATCACCAAACGCCTCATTCCTTTCATATTAATATCACCAACCACTGCAAAAATGTTATATTACTAACATTTGAAAGATAGATTTCCACACTCCAGTGGATCAGCTTATTCACAGACAGCCCCCTTTACACTGCTGATACCAACAGGTTCCCTATTGATATCTGATATTATCACCCCTTTTTAATTTCCTCATCCTCTTTTGTAATCTATGTATCTGTTTACAATTTGGGTATTTATTTGTATCTTCAGTAATATCATCTATTTAACTTTATTTACTCTCTAACACAGATATAAGAAACTATAAGGAATTACTGCAATTTGTTTGTCTCATCCAGTCTTGTGTGTCCAGTCATGTACAGTCTGTCTTGTCCTGTTTGTTTTGTATGTGAAATGTCTTTATGCATCATTTGGTAATTTGTATGTATTTTTGCACTTAAATTCTGTAAATTACTTGTAAACACAAATAAAATGTAGGGATGCATGGTAATATTGATATGAACATCTTTGCTGACATTGAAAGCCAAATTTTGACCATACGAATTAACCTTAAATATCCCAAAAATTGTCTGTAACTACTGCAAAATGTACAGCGTACCATGATGTTTTACGTCATCATCACTCAATGTCCACTTTTATAAATCAAAGGCATAATTTATTAAAAAATAAAATCTTGTTTTTCTTGCTTCACGTCTGTTTCCAACACAACTTGACTGCATCTATGAGAGGAATTTTTAGTACATAGAAACTTTGTGCTCTTGACACAAAATATCAGTATCAGCGTAACCAGAGGCTTAAAGCTTGGTCTAAAATGTAAAAGTGCTCAGTTTCAATAGATGTACGATACATAACATGTGTTTATGTGGCCTAAAATAGGGTCATCATGATAACAAAATATCAAACAAACAATATCCAGAGGGTGTATCAATAGTTTGCGATCTAACATTTCTCACACTATTGAAAGGTAATATGATCACAAATTAAAGATAATGACAAATTAAAGCACAGGGACCAAATTGCATTGTATTATGTTGTATTATAACGTATCATATGGCACTGCATCTGAGGTCTTTGTTTTTATCTGCATTCACACTTAATTGCATTATCATACAAGGTACTGAATTTGACTGCATTGTTTCATACTGTCTACATGGTACTAAATTTATCATGCCATATCATATTATATTTTATTGTATTGTCTTATAACATACTATACTATATCATATCATACACTACTGCATTATATTATACTATGCAGCACTGTGTCATACTGTGCTGCATGGTGGTAGCAGATGCTACCACAGGGTTGCTGTAACCTTAAAATCAAGTTAATTCAATTCCGCCTTTTGCATCAGTAATGTCCAGTCTCATCTTATGTAAATCAGTGAATACAGTTACTGTTATGCAAAATGAGACCCTTTTAATTTTTTCCCCTAAATCTTGCAAAATGCCTCAAAATTACTCTCTATTCCTTTCACATTTAAAAGGGTTAATGTGAATGTGTAATTCCACTAAATTAAATATGAAACTTTTAAAATACTGAGTTAAAAAAAGTATTCCGATGTCTTATATAGCTGCCTAAATTTTAAGTCAGTATTTGATTACAAGCATAACTTTTAAAGGAAAGTTAACAGCTTTATATTAGAAAAATATACTTTAAGGCATCTCAGGGACATGCCAAAACTCTAATATCATGATGTTTACAATCCAAACACATCATATTGTGTTCAAATGTATTTATTGTGTTGTGTCTGAATCACTAGCTTATGTCGAAAAATGTAAGCACACTGAAGAAAGTAATTGGTTCTTTACAACTGAAAATTGTTATTAAGGGTAAAGCAGAGAGCGCAGGATTGATTTTGCACATTTATAATTTTCCTTTAAAAACAGTTAAATAAGCTGTGATTAAGGACACAAACTGACTGCCACTAAATTAGCCTGTTCTGCTAAATGTCAGGAAATTGAATCCCAACATGGTGAGAGAAGAAACTGTTTCATTAAGAGTAGAAATTGGTCAAAGCTGCCTGAGGTTTTCAATAAAGTCAATAATGGTTCAATCATAACTCTAAATTCATAATAAAAAATCCATCAAAGAAGATTTTTTGCCAATTCTGGAGCCATGAAAGGAAGAACCAAGCACTTTTAGTATCACTTTATGAAAATATCTGAGCAATAAAGGATGACAATGGACTGACGGACCTGTTCTCCTGCTCCAGGTCGTTGAGGACCCTCTCCAGCTCTCCCTTCTCCTCCGACTCCATGGAGATGAGGATCTGAGCGGGGCTGCGGGGCTGGCTGAGGGGAGAGCCTTGGTTCAGAGACTGGCAGTAGTGCTGGATCAACATGTGCTCGTCATCGCTGCAGACGCACGTGAACGCACACACACCATTCAACCCCCCACCGGTGACGGGCAGACACATGAGAAAAAAATGAAGAAAAAGAAAAAATCAGCAAAGTGAATGAAACAGCAGCAGTGGAACAGGACTGCACCACAGAAGAAGAGTTTTGAACACCGAGGGGGACAGAGAGAGGAGCAGAGAGACTCTGTGAAATGTCTGAAAGTTTTTGATTCTGTTGGACCAACTCCAACCAGTCACTTTTACAGCTGATGGATTTTAATTTATAAGGTGTTTGGACGCCGTGTTCACTGCATGCTAACAGCTGCTTTAAAAAAACCTGCACTGCCTTTAAGACGCCTGCCTACATGAAAGCAAAACTCATTATGAGTGGAGCGAGCATGGATCCGTCTGCTCTGCTTTAAAATAGCCTCTAGATGCTTCAGCTCCTCGCTGGTGCTTCACTTATGTTGACGTGATACACTGGAGTCTCTCTTTTACTTTGCAATTTTAATTACAGACTTCTCTCTGTAGGTCAAGGTCCATGTGAATCCATTACGCTTGACAAACTTTCTGCCTGTCGTGCTGCCCGAGAATAATGCGGACTACTTTTAGAATGCACATCGATATGAATATATAATAAAAATAAATACAAACAGTCTGATGTGATTCTGTTTGCTGAGTGGGTCAACAAAATGTTGTCTATCTGTGAGTCATACAACTGTCTTTGGGAATAAATATGACAATTTAAATCCGTTTTGTAAACAAATTCGAGCAAATCTGGCAGCTATATATACTGTCAGAGTAATACAGCATGAACTAGATTATTAGAAAAATGATCAAACTCCAAAAGAATACTACAAAATATATCTTTCACTTGAATTTTAGCAACATGATATGTAGATCAACCAAATTTCGCTTACTATATTAATCCAAAGAGGGACCTCAACAATTTTTTGACCCATTAAAGACCTCGGTAAAGACATATATCACAGAATCTTCATTGTTAAGGGACAGTCTTTAGAAGATCTAATCAAGTATTTTTATGGGAATTTGGAGAAGGTTTTAAGATTTCAGCCCTTTAGCTTTGTGAAATTTCTAAAAAAATAAAGCAGGATCACTGAAAATGACAAAAATAATAATTCCAATTTTGCAAGTCTCAGCTCTAGTATACTGAAATAAAGTCAAATGAGCATGTGTTTGTTGGCAAATTAAGTCAAACTGCCTTTGAATTGTTTCCGCTGTTTGGCTGTGTCAGCTTTCAATTACAGTAAATAAATAGCACAGCAACTTTTATGTTGGAAATATCCCCAAGTCTTTAATTGAACTTGTCAGTGTAATGTTTTGTTTTATGACAGCTGTCCATTAATTAAATAAAAAAAAACTATAGTTAAGTTGTGCTTTGAAGTACGATAAAACTGGGAGTTTAAAATGTACATTCAATACCTTTTTTTGTCTAAAAAGTTTAATGTACCAATACACCAGTGCAAACAAAATACTGATATAAAGTAATTACACAAGCAGGGCACTGAACTATGTGAAAACTCAGGATTGGGATCATTTTGTTCGATATTAAGATCTGCTTCACATAAACTTATTCCAATTAAACACTCCTGATTAAACCACAAACACTTGTAACAAATAAAACATAGAAAAACAAGAATGTGTAAAACTGATGAATAAAGAAAATCCTTTAATCTTGATTATCTTATTTTGATAATCTTGAAAGCCAAAATTGTTGTTGAAATTAAACTTAATAAAATGTCCTGTCCTACCTGATGCTAATTAATTTTTTTCCTTAAGTAGCTGCTTCACTGTCCAAAGTAATCTGGGATACAAATTGAAAGGGAACAGGCTGGCAGAACCCCTTTATAACAGCTGTCCTTCTTCATAAGCTCATAATCCTACGTTTAAAGAAAATGCTGGTTTACTGTTGAGTAAATAAACCTTGTGATGTGCTGGTTTGATTAAAAAGACTCCTCAACAAAACAAAAGTGATCAGAGGAGGTAGGCAGTGCAATTAGGCTGTGGGTCTGAACTTCGTAACTATCACCAGAGGCTGAGAGCTCAACTACTATTAGAGCTAAAAGAAGTTATATTTTGAAGAGTGACATTGCTGCACGAGGTGGACTTCACTGCATGAAATCTGTTTCAAAGAAGAATAGTTTCAACCTTTTAACTTCTGAAAATCCAGTAAACAGAAGAATATACCAGTGTTGCTTGTCCCTGGGGGGTAAATAGCAAAGTATATAGCAACATGATGCAATATGTATTTTTCTGACTGCGAGGCTCAGAGGCAAAATTGTTATTGTGTTTGTGAATGTATCAGTAATGACAGCTGCGTTCTGTTCCTCTCTCTGCACAGCTCAATACCTCCTTTATTAAAATAATCATATTACTTTGCACTAAAAATTTAAAATACAACATTTTTAACAAAGTCAAACAGAGTTCCTACATGAGCTTGTATTAATATTTTACCCAGTCTATATGTAAAAACATTAAAACCCACATTTCTGAACATCAGTTTTGAATCCCAGAGTAAACACTCAAGTTTAATCCCAGAGGACGACATAAAAACAACATGAAGAAGAACTGATATCAACAGGTAATATCAGTTATACATGATGATGCAAACAAGAAGAAAACCCAGAAAACGGAGCACATGTAAACACATTCACTGACACGTTTCACCACCAGCAGATGGAAACAAAGAGGACAGAGCCAGTTCACACACAGCGAGGCCGGTCGGTGAGTGAGTTTGGCAGAAAAGAACAAAACAAACAAAAATAAAAAGCGGTTCTCACATGCTTTCATTGGGTGAGATACTGTCATTCAGATAAGAGCCATTACGATTCTCCATTTCTGCTAACCTGCGGAGGGGGAAGAAACAGAGCAGTCAGTCGCAAAAGCAAATGCTTGAGAAGCAGACTCTAGGGGGAAATACAGCTGAAAATAAACTCAAATATAGATCAGATATGTATTTTTACAGTGTGGATTTACATGAAACACTTAAGACTATCAAATGTGTTGACTGAATCTTTTGAAGCCTGCTGCTGTCTTAATTGTCTGCAAACAAGAGCATGGATTATTGAAGATCTTGTGAAGCATAAAAGTGATTTTTTTTTCATGACACCGTTGGTCCTCCTCTGTGTTCGGCACATGTTGTAGTCGTTTTATTTAACAGATGAAATGTTTGACACCCACACTGTGCGGCCCTCCTGTTTATCACCTTGATGTTTTATTTTACGGCTGATGCTCCACACGCTGAACCTTCAGTTTCTGGCCTCTTTCTCTAATATAAAACTTGGCTTGCGTTGCCTTGAAAGCTGTCTTATAAAAGTAGCGGCTGGCAGACCTCTCACACATAATGCTGCTATTTGGTTCTCGGTTTTATGTGGCTCAATTGTGTAACTGCCTTTATGACTGATTTACAGTGATTGAATTTCTGCAGGATTAGTCACAAAAACAGCCCTAATACTTTGATATATGCAATGTGGGAGGAGAGAAGTGTGGCATATTTTGACAATGGGTGCTAAACGTGGCAGACTGACAGACATTTGTTCTTAATAAGTTTATGAAAATTTTATACCTTCAAGCGTCAGTGTGTAGCTTTTGTCTGATTATTAAACAGACTGGTATTAATACCTATGCCTCAGTAAGTGCAAATAAAGAAAAACAAACTCATCAGAAACAAGATTGTTTGTTCCTTTATCGTTGTTATAAAAGCCTAAAACCTCTGCTGCCATGAGAAAGCTGTCAGACGGACTGATAAACAGTACGCTGTCCAAACAGCCTACTTCTACATACTTGATTCCTGAGGAGTGAAACCTCTGACTTCCAGAGAGAGCAGGATGACAGAAAATGTTCAAAATTACTGGGGCATGTCAGGGACAAAAGTAGTGTTCATCTCAGGAGTGCTACAACATCAATCTTGACACTAGCTTTTAAAACCTGCACATCTGTAAATTATCTGTGAAGCTTAAGCCGGAGGACAGCCAGGCTCAGTCCATAAGCCTAAAAACACACACATATTCATTTCAGTTCAGAAAAGAACAAAACAGAAATCCTTTAATACAACCTTGAGGCCTAGCTAGACTTTGCATAAATTATCAAGGGTAGAAATGGTGACACTGGCCCTACTGTGAGATGAAATTTACCATAACAGACATCTCCAATCTCAGCCAATTTCCTCTCAGTTCAGGGTGAACCTTGACGCCACAGCTAATTAGCTTAGCATAAATAGGCAACAGCAGAAACAGCTGCCTTGACTCTTACCAAAGATGAAAACACTGTCACCAACAGCTCCAAGGCATGATTATTTAAATTGATGCATCTCCTTATTTTAATCCATTCACAATACCATTATGTGGTTTGGTATTGTCACGGTAATATCCATTTCAGTCTTGATGCCAAGTTAAAAACCTCCTGGTCTCTAACTACCTCAGGGCCTCAAACAAGAGGCATGGTGATCCTCAAAATAAAGGACTTTTGAAGAATATCCTGATTTTCTAAACTCCTTGTGTTTGATATTACACTAATAATACCCTTGGCTGTGGTGAACATGCTTGGCTCAGCTAACCAAAGACTATTTTCATCATAGTTTTCATCCACAACCTTTTTCCCCTGACGAAAACTAGACTATAACTAAAAAAAACAAGTGTACATGGACAAAAACTAAAACTAAATTAACTGACATTTTCGTCAACAGATAAAAACTAGACTAAAATGTTTGACAGAGACTTAATCCTATCAGACCTAATTTCGTCATGAAGAAAATAGGGACAAGTTAAATATATCCAATCACAGATACTTTGGTTGTGTGGAAAGGTTGGATGAGTTAAGAGGGACATCCAATCTCAAATGCCTTAGCTTCATGGTGGCGGGATCCAAGCGTAAAACATGACTTCAGCAATTCAAGGAAACACAAAAATGCCTGACACTTTACACTTCATATTTTAGTCGAATACATTTACAGTAGATTTCGTCGACTAAAATGTGAGATTTCATCAACTAAAACTAGACAATTTAGATGACTACATTATGACTGAAACTAAAAGATATTTTAGGCAAAAGACTAAAAGTAAAACTACACTAAAAAGTGCTGTCAAAATCAACAACAGCACATAAGAGTGCACAAGCTTTCTGTCATTTCAAATGAACCTGAAGGCTGTTGCTAGTTAGCTTAACATTTGTAAAAGTCAAGTATAAAATCCAATATTGTTTCAGTTAATCCAGCTGATTTAAAAGCCATTAGTCTTCAGTAAGAAGTCTTTAATTCAATTCACTTTGTGTCTCTTAAAACCATAAGTCCCAACTGTTTCCCCTGATGTCTCATCGACTGCTTTTCCAACAAACTTTTGTTTATTTCCTGGCTTGAGCTGCACTTCTTGTACCTCTAAAAGTGAAATATTATGTATTTGAGAAATGGTGGAACGGATCTTCTGAAAGACAGAAAAAAAATCCCTTGTATTATCTTTAAAGGCGGTCGTGTTTGGCCATTAAGACGGGCCTTGTAAACAAACCTCCCGGCTGTGCTCGCGAACAGATCCATCATGATAAAAAAGCTGTGAGTGAAGAGCCAGAGATTTAAATTGCCCCGTTTCTATCTCCCCTAGATCAGCTTCCTGGCAGTTGAAGTGTTTGCCTAAAAAAGCAAAGAGATTTTGGGGCTTTATCAGCTCTCACATAAAAAAAAAGGGAAATAAAGCTTGGTGCTTGGCAGCGAGCGATTAAGCAGATGGACTGTGACGGACTGGCATGTGCCCAGGTCGCTGTGTTTGTGCTCGTAAGCCACAGAAACAAGAGATAACCTCGCCGCTCGCTCCGGCTTAATTATGTTACTTCTTCGCCCTACCACCTCTCTTTAATCTGCTGGATGCTATCTGGGGTCCACCACATAAACATAGGCGTGAGAGGAGTTAAAAGAGAGGAGCGTGAGTCAGCATGTGTGTCCGTCAGTGTGTTTATGTGTGTGTTAGCCCGAGGCGACAGTGAGCGGTGTCAAACACTCTCTGGCAGGGATCAAAGCGTCGGCTTGTGGCTCAGACCGCACACCGACTCCACTGAGGGGTGCCAACAGTGTCCGTCTGACTGATCCGATGGCCGATTGATCGACTGACTGGTGGTTTGATTGATTTGACTGCTTCTTGTCCCTCAGCGGTGGGTATTTCTGGGAAGCGGTTAGGATCACTGCAAACTCAAAAAGATCACTGAAATATTTGGTGAATAGGCTCTGATTGGCTCAGCATGGCACCACAACAATATTGATAATTATTTCATGCCCAATGAGTCCAGTACTGATGCCTGAGGACTCTGATGTTAGTATTTTTACTGCAGAGCGCTTATTCACCAAAAACGTCAATGCATCACTTCATCATGAGTACAGATACAGATTCTACTGTATGCAGAGGGATATCTTGACATTTCCCTGTTCTATCTGTCATCTTCAGTAAAAGTCCTTTCAGCCTTTAAGCTCCTGTAGTGATAAAATGTTTAATGACTGATGAGACTATTAAATAAAATGGCAAACGCCCGTGTTTCGACAGTTCCAAAGTAGTTTGTCAAGGTATCCCATGCTCCATCTTTTCAATATCAACATGCACAAAATGCTTTCAAGGCACTGACATATACAGTCGGATAATTGTTTGAGTTAGATGTTTAAGGTACAGAACACTCAAACTGTGCCTAAATGTACACCACTAAAGTTTAGGAACATCTGTCTTCAAGTTCTTTCAAAGTTAAGTTTTATTTCCTGATTTTTTTTAACATTTAGACACAATAAATAGGGCTCAAGTAGTAAACACAGTTACATAAGCTACTGAGTGATTAGATCCCCTTGAGAAAGTTGATTGATTGGTCGAGATCCCCTTTCCATATTAGCAATTCTACTTGTCAAGTTAAACTACAACTGGTGAAGTTTGTTGAAAAAAGTCAGCAGAAGTACCACAGATAAAGGGTTTAAAGCTGGTAAACTAATCTTCTCAGTGATAGAATGATCATGTTGGTTGATGTGGTTGCTAAAGTCGGGTTGAATTTCACTTTATTTGTTGTTCAGCCCTCACTGACGAACTGTTATAGAATTTGGAAGAAAAACAACATTGTTCAATATTTTAAAGCAGATATCAATATATGAAAACTAAATACATGGTATCGTAATACCTGTTTCAAAAAATGGGAAAAGTCAAGCTCCATTTGGGTTTGTTGTTCTTAGCTCTGTGTTCACACAGATGTGAAGGCAATGCAGAGCATGTCTATGTTTCACACAGGGTCAAATATATCTAAAACATGTTTGTTGTGGACCACTCACACTGTTGTAACTCACAATGCCACCTACAGGGAAAGAGAGTTGGCGGCACCCTCTCCTGGCATGATGATAATGGTGTGTTCCCGTTACACTGGACATATGTCACATCCCACTTAATTGGTTCCACTTACGAGCTGGCAAGGTACCTGAAGATTATCTGAATGGGGTCTTCCTAATGACACCTCAAATTTCCACCAAAATGACTTCCCAGGTCAACTGGAACGCACTATAATGTTTGTCCCAAGGAGAGCAAAAAGACTTCTTCTTCCAAAGACTCTGATTGGTCAAAATGCTTAAGATTTACATCAAGTTTTACTGGGCTGCATATTAAAGATCAGTCAAACAAATGTCTGCACACCTCAATTCACCAGGGTGAGCTGCTTATGGACATGCAAACAGCAGAGTTTTTTACTATAAGTTTACCCTGAAATTTCCCTGCTGAAGCCCTTGTTCCCTGATTTCTGCGGTTAAACTTTCTGCGGTTTAACTTTCTGCTGTTCAGACCAGGAGTGATCAAGCAAATCAATGAATTTTCAGGGCAGGTTACCCTGACATTCCTGCAGTATTATCAATCTGGTTGGTAAAGTTGGACTGCCTTGAATTATGCAGAGCTAAGCATTTAAACTTCCCAAACCCAAGACTTTGTTTGAACTAAAATTCTTCAAAGAAATAATCAAATCTTCTTTGGCCTACATCTCTGAATAAGAAATCCTTTGTGCAGATTGCTGCACTCCGCTGGAATACTAAGAGGAATGAGTGATTTGTTTTGATCGAAGAGACTGGTGCTGAGGTGTAACATTTACTGGACAGCTACTTTGAAAAGTTGCTTATCGAGCCCCTTAGTGAGCTAAACTTAATCTCTTTTGGTATAACTTAACTGTTAAGCTAGGGCTAAGGACAAAGCTATTTAATATCTGTGGTCCCTTGGAAATATAAATTATCATCTTGAATATGAGTGTATTAACATTTTGGTTGATCCTCTTGCTGATGCTGTTGGACAAAATTTTCATGAACTTGCTTTACTATGTTTCTTTTATTCTGCCCTGAGGTAAAATAAAAGGACTAAGCATTACTTGACATAGTAAGTGATTCTTCACTTCAGATAATTATAGCTTCTTATAAATGTTCATATCTGCACCGACGCCAAATATCTTTACATCTCTTTAGAGGAGTTAAGAAGAATCATGGCACAAAATGGCCTCTCTGGTGATAGAATATTATAGCCGACTGTATAGGACGTGCATGAAAGTAAAGTTTACATATTCATATTAAGCAGACTCACTTTGATGCAAGCAGTTTGCTTTGCAGTCCAGCTGTCTCTTCATTTTTTTGTCAAACATCAATCTGCTGTGTTTATGGCATCATGGTTGGGAAAGCTTCACTAATTACAGTTATCAGGGGGTATAAACAGCCTAAATGTCCAGATTTTAAATGTTTGTAAGAGGAGTAAACACGAGGACGTTGACCGACAGCTCCCCAAATCTGCGTCAGCAAAGAATTAGGGCAACCACTCCCCTGAGAGTTACTGTCTGCGTGGGCACAGAGGGGGGACGACAGGCATCCCGATGCAGGACGCGTGCTGCGCTTTAGCATGTTCTCCAAATTCATTATTCCAAATCACATCAATCAAAATGTTTTTCTGGTGTCTGCTGAACTCTCTGGAGGAGTTGTTATCTGCAGTGCTAACAGGGATGGAGATAACTGCGGGGAGCGTTAAAAAAGTGGAGCAGGAGGACCGCGTCTGTTCGCAACACTGTGAGTCTACACTGCTGCTGAATGCTGATAGAGTGTTACCGGTTGGCGTAGTGCTCGATCCGAGTGTGCGTGTCGTCATGTGAGAGCTGAGGGGACGATCCGGGCCTGCAACACAGAGGGAGAGAGAAAGTGAGTTTGTGAATCTGACCAGAGGAACTCATTAATCCCAGCGCACACGCACACATGCATAAGCTGCATGAATCCACAGGAGAGCGATGACTGAAGCCACAGATGTATGGCGCTGTGAGATGCTCCGTAAATAAGGATCCTGTACTAGGAGCTTGGCATACATCCGCCCCGCGCTTCAAACAGGGCGGATGATCTGAGACGTCACAGCTCGTCTGCCGAGGGAAAGATCAGTGTTTTGACATCATTAACCGTCAGTCTCTGAGGACTCTAACAACTCCTCCTGCAGTGTTTTAGTCCTTGAGAAATTAGAGGTTCAACTCTTTCAAAGCTGGAAAACTTCTCCTTACAAGGGCACCTTCACACTGAGAAGTTTTATCTTTCATGAGCCACAACAGATTAATTTTAACCACAAAGTAAATATGCTGGAGAAATATTCTAATTTTTCAGAGAGATTAATTTAGCACTCATGTTCCCGTCCTTGGTAAATTCTGATCCTGACTTGTTTGCTGCTGCGGTTTGACAGACTTTATGTCACTTATAAACAACATGTCACTCACACTCCTCCGGCAGATACAAGTTCCCACGAGCAAAAAAGACACCGGGTGAAGTAAACTGCTGGGGTACAACGTGTAAACAGATGCCAATCCTGTTTCACAAGCAGGTAACACTTCTCTCTGACTCACTCATGTTGTGACACTTGAGTTTGAGGGTAAGCTTGGTGTCTTGTAAACATGTTCTCTAATGAGACCTATAAAACAGACATGGGATTTTTGGATATTTATTTTGCCATATTTAGATATGTAGACCTGATCTAAGAGACAAAAAGCAGCAGCATGATGAAAAGCAACAGCCCCGGTGAAAGAAGATGCAAAATTATCGAAATGTTCTACAGAGTTATGTAAGAAGAAATAATAATGTTTTTGTTTAAGCTTAAGGAATACAGTGGTCCTCCCTCCATTGCAGGGGTTAAGTTCCAGACCCACCCACGATAAGTGAAAATCCGCAAAATAGAAATACCCTATGTAAATATACCCTAAGCATGTTTTTATAACTTTTACAGTACTTTTAAAAGAATTTTTAGGTCTTTAAACACACTTTTAAAACAATAGAAATACATTTTAGAGTAATGCAGAACACCGATCACTGTAGAGAGAAAACAAAGCAAGCATCTCTCCTCCCTGAGAGATGCGAAGCCACGTGATACACAACAGCCAATCAGCGGTCAAGAAAAAAAATTTCGACACTCTGATTGGCTGAATCGGTATGTTTGGGTTTAATATTGTGGCGCGTGGGATTTAAACTCTCTAACAATGCTGCAGAATGCCGCGAAATGGCAAAAATGTACCAATGTACCAAATGTACAATATCAAAATTAATAGGTCTTACAGAAAAAAAACGCAAAATACCAGGGCTGTGAAAACTGAACCACGATATCACGGGGGTCTACTGTACAGACATTTTTCCCCCTTCAAATCAATCAGAAATCAGTGTTCAAGTGTTAAATACCTCATTCAAAATGTGCAAATGACTGCCTCAATTATAAACACACAAAACTTCTTCTTGAAGACTCAGCTGAATCGAAACTTGTTGACACATTCTCCTTAAATATGGGATTTTTAACCACATCTTTACCAAGAACTTTTGTCTGTTCATAGTCTAGACATGCTTGCCTTGACCCAGTGCAGCACTCAACTTCTGGCATTACATCATAACAGGCTGAAAATTCTCCGAAAATGACCACTTCAGCGTTTGACAGCTCCACAAATTTATTTTAAAAATAATTATCTATTAGTGAGAATATATATCTTCACTATTCTTTTCTATTTGGGATGCCGGGTTGGAACTTTGCCATTCATAATTTGTGACAACTTGTCTGCACCACCAGCAACATTAACCCTTCTTCTTGTGTAAGCGTTTACATGTGATGAAGTGCAAGGGTGCGCCCCAAGGCTCTGGAGGTGAGGTGTGTCAACTCTTTTCTGTTTGCATTATCAACCAGGCAGTGCCCCAGGAAATCACTTTGCATCTCTCCAGCAACCAAACCAATGTCCAAGTATGTTTCTTTCAGGACTTGAACCGGCCACCCTCCAGTTCCCAGTTACACTGCTGCCATTAGTGATGCACCGATGTCAAAATCAGAGCCGTTGCCATTACTGATGATTAAGACAATAATTTTAGCCTGATGTTATTCTAATTATCACTTGTGGCGTAATTCTCCCTCAGTGCCAATGTCACCTTTCATGTTTGATCATCAAAACGATTCAGATTTTGTCCAAAGGGTCATTTTTATTACCTAATATGAAAAATTCTTGACTAAACCAGCTGAAACTGACACATTCATTTGGTGATAGGTTTGTACATCCCTCGATTTGATACACTGACATCAGTAAAACAAGAGTGACAGTCTGTCTATAAGCACTGCAAACCAGCAGAAAAGCAACATAGTCATGCACCACTCTGTACTGACTTCAGCTGCTGTGTAATTCTGACGTTGGTGCTCTGTTGGTTTGCACGGTTGGATTTTGATTGGTCATAAGTTGGCTAAAAATAAAACAATCTTCTGTGCTAAGCGAGCTGTGAAACACTACAAAACATAAAAACCATTCAAATACGGAAAATAGAGTTTTTATTGGTTGAAGTGAATCAGAGCTGACTCAGGCTGAATCATAGATCAGCAGGGTGGCGTGGGGTCGAGCAGCAGCGAGAAACTGAGATGTAAATGGTGCTACACAATGATCATGAAATGGACGATGGTGTGTGTGTGTTTGAGAGACTGGAGGAAGGAGTTTGTGAGAGAAAACAAAAATAATCATATCTGCATGTTTGTTTGAGCAAAAGAACATTTTAGTGTAGGATAAAGTACAAATTCAGATGTGTGTGTTTGTGTGTGTGAGCCAGGTACTCACGCATGGTCTACGGGCCAGAAGTTGATCAGAGTGACAGGACTGCAAGACAAAAAAACGTGAGATGATGACACAGGAAGTGGGAGGACAGTGCACAGCAAAGCATGATGGGAGCTGTAGTATGGAGGAGCAGACTTGGACAGACACAGACATATGAGAGCACAGGGACATGCACGAGAACACACACACAACAACACACAAACATTATTGATACTTCATTATTGATTGTTACAGGTTCAAAATACACATTTATATTTGAAATCACAGAAACAGGACAGAAAATCTTCAAAAACACAAAAATATGACGTGTGCATGCCTTTTCAATCCAGTGTGTTCTTCTTTTCAACACACAGACACGATACAAAGGGTGTGTGTCAAACTGCGTAACACACATTGTGTGAGTTTCTACATTCATATCAGCTCCAACCTTCAAACTTCTCTTTATTCACTGCTTACAGATCATGAGAGCAAAAGAGTGTTCAGCTTTACAAGATTGTGTAATGTTTCTCTCCTTTGAATCCGAGTCAGTGTGTTTCATTAATGCAGATATCCTGGTTGGCCTCACAGCGCAGAACGCTCGGCCTTGAATGAATAACGCTGAGACATTCATCATTCATCTGGAAGAGTCAGAGCCTCCTCTATTATACACTCTGCCTCTTTAGTCCATATCATTATTGCAGGTTATGCTGATTTTCATTAATATTTATGCTTTCAGGAAGACTGGAGCATCAGCAGAACTTAGATTATCAGCAGATTTAGATGATCAGAGATACAGAAGTAAATTTACACAGAATGTCAGCAGATAGGCAGAGAGGTCTTATCAAAGGGGGATTTAAAAAACTTTCTGCTGAAGCTTATTATTGGGGGAAATTTATGAAGAAATCGAGCTGTGGTTTATTTGGGGGATCTACCTGAAGAAATAAAGGGATCTGATAGATACTTGTGGAAAATATTTACAGTCGCAGCAAAAAAGGCCATCACCCATAAATGGTTACAGATAGATCCCCCCACAATAAACAACTGGGTTGAAATTATTAAAGAAATTCATGAGTTGGAAAGGTTGACTTTCTTATTAAGACTGAGAAATGATTTGTACATGAAAAGATGGGCTAAATGGAAGCTATACTTGAAAGAATCAAATGATGCCCCTGTAGGTCTACTTAAGCATCTTCACATCATCCTTTCTATAGACTGTGATTACTTTATAGTGTTGGTATAATGTTTTAAAACCCCTATGTAATTAATACTGCAACTTTTTTACGTCTCGCAATGTCTTATTGTTCTTTGTATTGTTGTTGATATGTTTTGTCTGGAAAACAATAAAAAATTAAGTAGAAAAAAAGAAATCGAGCTGTGACAAAAGGGAGATGCAGCCACAATGAGGCAAACACTCCCCTGGTATGAAAGCCATCACGTCTCGAGCTGAGTGCATCAGCAACCGGCATCCAGTGTGAACCACCTCAGATTATGTATGGACTGTCAATTATGTATATTTCTGCGGTATTCTCTCCAGGGGCAGACATATGAATCTTGAATTTCTTACTCAGCATTACACACAATTTGTAATTTGTGAACTTAAAAGGGAGCTAGTAGGATAACTCTGCAACCTTAGAAGACAGCCAGGCAACTTGTTTCCCTTTGCTTTTGTCTATGTGCTAAGCTAAGCAAACCATCTGTTTACCTAGGTTAACAAACTTAGAGTGGTTTTGCAGCTGTTGTCTTGTTCTCTGCAGTGTTTTACAAAATATGAAGCTCCATGTAAAGTATTTTCAGAAAACCTTGAAGTATTTGGCACACATCTTTGTCACATATATGAATATGTAGGTGCTATAATTGTCTAAAACATCTGTTTTTGCAAAGAATCAGGGTCAACAAAATGACTATTAGATCATTACTCCTGCTGTTCTCTTAACTCTGAAATAGATGAAACCACAAACACATTTATTGTAAGCAAAATAAAGGTGTTGTTACATGTAGGCGGCAAACAAATTAAGAGCAGTAACCAATTTTGTACACACACCACTGCACAAACACTATCACACCTAATCTGTTGCATGTATCTGAATGAAAGGTCTGCGTGTTTGGATTAGCGTTTGTTTACTTGAGTGTGTCCTCTAATCAGGTCACATTAGTGGGAGTGTCTGATAAATCAGAGCATTTGTTTGTTTGGCGTTCATGTGACTCACGTTTCCATGTTGTCACCCTCCAGAATCGTCTGAACAGGTAGGTAGCCCATGCGTGGGTGTTTGGCGAAGTAGCGCTTGGTCCTGAACTTATTCTTCAGCACCTTGGCGAAGTCCCTGACATCCTCGCCTGATGTCGTCTGCAGTGAGAGAGAGAGGGGGACGGGGCACAGAGGTGGCTTTGTTCACTTCGTGGGAGTGGGACACAAACACACGCTCATTGATTTCAAGCTCCTTTGGCCTTATTCACACGTCTGGTTAGTGAAGTTAATGCTCTCATTGTCAAGTCTGAGTGTGTCATTACAGTAACAAGTGAGAAGAAGCAGATTTACGACTCTTAAAAGGAGCTTCGGCGTCTTCATTTCAGCCCAAGGCCACAGTTAACTCTCTGTTCACACTGCATGTTAGAAAATATGTACACAGCTTAAGGTTGAGTGCCTCACACAAGCACAGGCAGTCTTTGGTGAGTTGGAAAATGTTGTTTCATGCCCTCTGAAGTTTCAGTTTCCACTGAGGCCCAGCTGTGAAGTTCAGTTTTTTTCCACGACTTTCTCTTACTATGTCTCTTATGATCTATGGCTACAAAAATGTTATTCCCTTTTAATGCAGCAGGTCAAGGATTGGTTCTCAGCTGCAAAGCAGGCAGCAAAACATCCCTGAAAAGTGCTACATATAGCAAAGAAACGCTAAGCTTCTCGTGAACAATTGCTTTTTACACTTAGAGAAATAACCAGAGGCATCCAGTCTACTGTGTGATAATGCTGTTTAATGACAAAGCCTGACTTTAAGACTACTCATCTACATTTTTCAGAATTGTGGCTCACATAAAAGAGTACTTGGTTGAGAATACAATATAAAATGATATGATACAATATAAAACAGAACCACAGGATACACCTCATTTTGGGCAACAATACTTTTTTGCACCCTAAACATTAATTTCTCGCCCACACAAAGTTGCTAAAAAGGCTTTCTTGGAATCAATACTATGACGGATTATGACGGACATAACGTCATAAACAGCAATCTACAGTTTTTATTTATCCTTTCTGTAATTACTTATTATATCAACTTCAAATTCTAAGATTATTTATTACTCAAATTCTTACCCTGACCTTTCCTTTTAAGACACATTAGTGCGGTTTATTCATTCAGACTTCAACAGGAAGATGCATGGTCACAGATAAAATTAAAGATCCTGCATGCAAAAGCAAAAGGGCATGTGGCAAAGGAAATACAAGCTCAGCTGTGGACAACCTGCTGAAACACAGCCTGCACTGATTTTTATGGAAATCCAACCTCTCACTAGGCAAGTAGCAAATCACACTTTCAGGTATTTGCTTGGTACTTGAAGTGGCAAAGACCTTGCTCTCAGAGCTGGGATAGTCCGAGTTGAATTAGACAGCACTGGGAACGCCCCCTTTGGTTGGAATTTCCTACTTTGAAGTGGGACATCCTTCAGCTGCCCGACTTAACCAGCACATTACTGCTGCGTGTGCAGCTGGGATAGGACGTAATTCCCAGTCCCCTCTTCCCAGTTCCGATGGAAATGGGACGCACCATACAGGCATCAACTTCGGTTTGTTTACATATTGTAGCACATGCAGAGCTCCCTTTGCTCTCATTGGTCAATGTCTCTGATGTGAGGGGGGACGCAGTAAAAAAAATCCAACCTACTTGTGAGGTGGCCCAGGCTGGTCTGGTGTTGTTGGCCACTATGACACACGTCACAAGGTAAAACAGCTGATTTTTGCTGCGGACAGGTCCCAAAACCTTACGACTGTTGTGCTGTTGGCCATAATCATGCTTAAATTGTGTTGTCAGATATTAGCATAACACACACGAAGTGCTCCAGCAGTGCAAAAACAGACACCAACCACTAAATATCAGGAGGGGGAAGGTTTGGCTGAAAACTTCAAATGTGAAAAATAACTCAACAAAAGAAAATAGAAAGGTTTTTATCGACTACAGTAAAATTCTTATTCACTTTAGGAGTTTTATGTTTGTAAAGCTGATGTCTATAATGAAAAATAAACATCCTGATACAGAAATGATGCATGTTTTTCAGATTTTTAAAGACATAAATCAGGTTTACTTAACTACTTGTATTACTATCATAGTTGGATAAGTGTATAAAGTAAAGTCAACAGAGGATGTAAGATATGTTTAAATGCATGGAGAGGGAAAAGTGTTGTAAAATGCGTAAAAAAAAATAATATCACTACCTTTTTGATCACCTGCTGGTATTAACAAGTGAACAGCAAAGATTAAACTGGTAATGACAGAGAAAGCATCAAGTCTCCCTTCTCTGGGATAATACACTGAGAAAGGCTTTCAGACACTGCGTGGATCAGAGCGTACCATTAGTTTTCACTTCATAACTGGAGGAAGAAAATCATCTGACAGCCTGTCTGGCACCTTAAAATTCTCGACCATTTTTCATTTCCATGTCATTTGCACATTGCAGAGCAGGGAGAGATATTTATTCATACCGGCGTGCAGTACTCGACCATGGGGTACTGCATCTTGTGTCCCTTGGCGACACGACCGGAGAAGAAGCAGCTTTGGCAAATGTCATAGTTGAAATGTTTCAGGCTCCGATATCTGCGGGGAGAAATAAAGAGAGAGGAGGAGGGAGGGAGTTGGAGGTCAAAAAAGCAGAAGGGGAAGACAAAATGAGAAAAGGAGAAAAGAGCAAACCGGGAAAAGGGAGAGAAAGGGAGAGTCGATAATAGGGTGAGAATTTACGACTCTGTTTTTCTCCAGGGAACAAGTAGTTAAAATTCTTCCAGCCCAGTTCCTAAATGAGAAATTTATTCTGCGGCCCTGAGACTCTTCATTAAAATTTATCACCGCTCCTGTCATGAAGAGGCCCACCAACAACGGAGCAGACACACCCCTCTGTTCAGGTCCCAACCTCTGTGTTAGAGGAAAGACCCCCGGTGATTTAAAAGTGTTTTTGACAACTTGGTTCATGAGCGTTTTCAGAGCTGGGGCTTGATTCTGGTGACGGGGCGACGTTTTACTAATCAAACTGGTCATTTTTATCTGTTTTTACTGGAAAAGTAAAGACAGAAAGGGGGATTTTCTCTGTCTTGGAAGAAGGGCGTACAGATATGGAACAAATATCATTGAGAAATACAGAAATACTAAAAACAAACCCCCGTCTACAACACCCAACACATCAAGCTTTAAGCAGCATCTCACCTGAGCCCCTTGATTTAATGCATTAGTATTTTTTTAAACAGAATTGACAAAAAGAAGGGATTTTCTTATGTCAAATTTAAAACAAAAACACTGAAATTTCACAGGCAAGGTAAAGACAGGAGACTCTTTTTTCAACTATTAATCGTGGCTTTAAATTCATAATCATCCCATTCCTAGTTGAAAAACAACTGAACATTAAATTAAAAGTTTGATCATTCTGAAACACAAGGTGCTAAAACTTCTGGCAACATTCATTTGTATAAATATTGACATTGTTTATGTTCAGCTTTAAATGGGTTCAGGTTGGATACTGTTAGCTGTGAGGATTGATAAAGTGACTTATATACAACGGCCTTGGAGGGCTTGGATTTGGTCTTGGTCTCTTGTTCCCCTTTTACAATTCTATCCACTTTCTCTCCACTCAATCAAATCAAAGCGGAGAAAGTCTGAAGTATTTAAGGAAAAAAAGTGTGTTGGAGTTTGTCTGCAATTTCTGATAGTTAAAAAACGGTATAAGGTGTCCAGAACTTTTATTTTTTGTTAAAACGATGACACGAAACGGGCGTCAGTAGACATCTGATTTTTACTAAAGTAATGATAACCAATTCGACCCATGACTGGGCAGATTTTTTGTTTTGAATATCCATAAACTGTGGCAAAATGTTTATCAACTCATTAGGAAAAAAATGCCAACGAACTTCCCCCATATTGGCAGTTCTTTTCAAGTTCTCATGTTTCATGTGTGTTCAAATAACAAAAACTTCTTTATTTTGTTGATCAGTACTTGCAAAAAGTACAGAAATCTAATAATTTAGTCATCTTTCTAACCAGATATGCTGTCACAAATCAGAAAAATCAGTTAAATTAGCAGGGACCTGCCCGTTCCTTCCACTTTTCTGAACATTTTCGAACGTTTTGTGGGATTTAGCCTGCCTACAGGAATAATCATGCTATCTTTACCCCTGAGAGCACTTTATAAATTGAACAGATGTGTTAGTTTGAATTATTCAGGTACAGTGCGGAAGTTTCCTGCAAAATGTGTTAATAAAATCAATGAATAACCCAATACCAGGTGTTAAGGGCCTCCATTTGCTGCACCGTTAACAGAAAAGGCATCAGCATCATTTGATTTTTACTTAAGAGATTAATACTCTTTACACAAAACAAAATGGAAAATTGATAATCCCCATGTAGCTTCATAGTTTTAAACAATTCTCAGAGAGCACATCCCTCTTTGTTGTTCTTTCTCTACACAAATCTCAACGTGCATTAATCATAATAAATGACATTGTTTTGCCTTATATCTGCTTTGACACTGTATCCACATGTTTAAAGGCTTGATGTATCATCCAGCTCTACTACAGAGTAATGTATGAACTATAAAAAGCCTCCAGCAGAAAAAAATGTCCTGTAAAGTGCTTTAAAATCAGATTTCTCTCCCAAAAGTACAAATTTGTTGCAAATTGCCTTTTATAACAGACCAGACCTCCCTTGAATACATGAAAAGAGATAATAATAAATGCCCCCTGGTGATGTATCAATGTGCCAATTATCAATACAGCTTCTTTAAACACATGCTGGAGCTCCTCGAATCAAACAGCTGCTTATGAAACACCTCGCTGGGTGGCACGATAAAGGGACGAGTTTTTGTGGAGCCACCCAGGGAGCCGGTGAGCTCAGGCTCTGTTTCATTTGTTCCTGTGTGTGCGTGCAACACATGAAAAGAAATAAGAAATCCTGCCGCTTCTCTTCTGCTGCTGTTTAAATAAAGATGAACACCGTGGGGAGAGAAATCAAATAAGGAGCTCTTTTGTGTTGTCTGAATAATAAAGAAATAACATCTGGAGAAAGAGACTGAGAAAGATAAATGTTAAAGGACAAAGATCTCGCTGCACAATTAACCTGCTGGATCATTACATAAAGCCCAAAAACTAGACTTCTTAATGTGCTGCTTCCTCATTCAGCTGAAATTGAAATCTGATTAATTTGGTGTTTTACTGCCCTCCGTGTAATGAGATCAAGAATATAACACTGCAGAAAGACGGCTGAAATTCTGCTGATTTATTCTGATGATGTACCAAAAATGGGGCATAACGCCGAGATAAAATAGCCGATTCTTTCGATAAACTGCAGTGAAATCGGCTTTACTGACCTGAATCCTATGATGGGGCACTCCTTGCAGATGTTGCACTTGGCCTGATGTTTTGCGGTCTCAGCAGCAGCCACACGGTGCAGGACGGGTAGCCACACCATGGACTGAGGCTCCAGGCGCATCCAGTCCAGGAACATGGCAGCTTCTAGTTCAGGTTTGTTGTTGGCCTGAAGAGAGGGTGAGGGGTTAGTAAAATCAAATTTAAGCACTCTCTAAGTGATTCAGTGTATTTGGTATTAGGTGAGGCTCAGAACAGACTTGCTGGGTATTTCCAGCTAACCAGCGAGGGGGAGACAGATCGAGACGCAGGCCGTGGAGACAAACTGACCGACGAGACTGAGGGCTATTTGATGCAGAGTAGGCGGATCATACAGGGTGTAGCCTGCCTTTTGACCAATGATCTCTGTGATAGGCTCTGGCCCTCTGGACCCCAAGAAGGATAAAGGAAAATAGATACTTGACGGACTTTCAATATTTTCCATCACATTCTAACTGTTATTAATTGTGTATTTAGGTAAATAAATTACATTAAATTATTTTGGTACTCACCTCCTTTGTTAAATCAGATATTATACCACGTAAACTTAGGGTGTAATACAGCAATTTCAGTTATGCACTGCATAAACTGAAAACTAAGCAGGAGTTTTTTATAACTTTATTAAGTTCTCAACACGTTTCTTTAGTGTCACATTTCTCTCACAAGTCGAAATGTGATTTTTTCTTCTACATATTAAAAGCCTAAAATAAACTGACTTAATCATATACAAAAGAGTGGACAATAAAGAAGCAAAATTCACTTGTTAAAATGTCATCTGTTCAGAGATCTGGTGGCTAAAAATAAGTGTGACTGGATTTTTTTAACACAAGCTTCGATCTGAGGTCTGGCAGTTTGTTAAAGCTACCAAGGGGAACTTTGGGTTGAGTAAATTTTGGCGTTCCCTGTAGATGGCACCGGATGATTTATCACATTACTGCGAGTCACACTAAATCTTTGGAGTGGAAAGAATCAAAAGGCTCTTTTGGCAGCATGTTGTTAATTGCCTTGTCTGCAACACAATGGAAGGAATCCAAAATAACTATTTTAAACAATCAATCATGTTGCTGCTGATCGTGTTTGCTTTTGTAGCTCATTTGGAGATAACAGCATCAATTTTAGCCTGTTTTACAACATGACAAAATATCCTTACAGGAGCTTAACGTGAATTTTAAAAGAACCCAAAAAGCCGATTAAAGGGTAATGAAGCATTTCTAAGTGATATCTTCTATAAAAGGAGGAAGTCAGCACTTTGTTTGAAGTCTGAGCTTAAAGATCCTCGTCACGATTCTGTGTAAATATTTCATGTGTCTTTCAGTGTTTGGTTGTGACCTTGGATGTTTTCTCTTTCATAAAAACAAAACCCTGTAAAACTCTAACTAACAGCAGCTACTTGAGCCTCTTCCTCTGTGCCTTGGAGCTCCATTGTTGATCAAAAACTATTAAAAACACATTCACCTGCAGCTGAAAATAGGTCCCAACAAAAGCACTATTTCCTCCTCTTTGAGTAACGGTTTCTAAAAACTACACTGACCAGCTGTTTGGGAAAATTACTGAGCTGCCCGCTTCCGATAAAAGAGTCGGACAGACCGGGAAAAATAATCAAAGGCAACATATTGGCTACATCCATCACTTTCCCATCAGCGGGGACTCTCGGGCCCTCTGGGGTTTTGGAGTTTCCATGGAATTGACCCCCACGTCTCCCTCTTTTTCTCTCTCGGTCTCACACCCAGAGGCAAAGCGAGTCCTCTGAGGAAGCAGCTGGAACAGGGCAAAGCCATCTCCGCTTTTTAGGGGTAGATGAGATTAAATTGTCCACCTGGTGTGCGCGCCTCAGGGTGGGTGTTTGTGTTTTTGTCTGTCATTGCTCTCAAATAATCAAAGCCTCAACAAAAGTTTGCTCAAGCCTCATAAAAACTGAAAATCAACACAAATGCAGTCTGTCGGTGACAATGTTTAAAATTATGGGCGACAGAGGCTGCTGTCTGGAACATAATTTACACATATTATCTTTATTTACAGTCTGTAAACATTGTCTGCCATCTGAAAAGCTTTGCAATGCTTCAAGGTACAAACAATCAGAGAATCACGCAAACATGAGAAGTGATGTTGACAGCGCACATTCATCAAGGTGTGTATTAGCGGCTCTGTCAATCAGCGTGTGTGTGTGTGAGAAATGTCTTCAATACAATCAAAAACAAAGGCAGGCAGGAGGTGACACATGCTGATTTTTGATTCCCGGAGGACTGTGATTATCTCCACAAATCATGATTTGATGCTCGCTGCACCTGTCAGGCTCCCCGCTCCGGCACGACACATATGCAGTTAACAATGATGACGATGGCAGATTTACCACTCCTCAAAAATAGCAGCTCGTTTCTGAATGACAATCATCGTCTCTAACGGCAGAGATGACAGCTGTCAACGCAGATTTCATACACTGTTGCAGGCAAGCCAATTTAACAAACTCTAGCTCCATGAGTTGATTGAGAACTCTGATTGTGACTGACTTTAACGTCTCTAGCAAGAATTATCAGTATTCTAAATGATCAAATGTGATCATCCTGGCTTGGTAAAGAAGAATTAGTGATGTGAAAGCTAACTCTGCATATTTTTTTGATGTGGGCTGAAAATGCTGGTCAACTGTGGTGTCTATGGTGAAATGCACTCCTGGATCACTGGATGGGGCTGAAGCTCTGGTTAATGGGATTGCTCCAGCACTTGGGCCAATGGTGCTAACACTTTTAACATGGGCTACGTTCTCCAAATCAGTTTAATATTTAGTATGCTCAAAAATTAGCTTTAAAAGGCCAGTTTATGAAGCCCTTTCCGCAGTGCCTTTACACAAAAGCACCACAACAACAGCTGCAAACATCCACATTGATTCCCTAGGTTCATAATATCCGTCGATTCACGCTTCATGTTTTAACTTTTGACAAGATTAATAGTTCATCAAAAAAAATTCTAACCAATTAGTTTGACAGATAACCCTTTCTCTGTCAGTCCATTTGGCTTCTTTTGTAAGAAATTAAACTCCTTCAAATCAAATGAAGAGTAAATCAGTTGTCATCATTATCCTAATCTTTCTCATTTAAATTTTGGCATCTGTAGGATATTACACAGTGAGTTGACCTTTATTAAAAGAGAAGTTTATGTGTTACAAAATCTGCTTAAAAATACTATTTTTAAGATGATGAAACGCACACAAACAGCGTTATATTCAACACTATGATGTCTAAAGGAAGTTAGCTAGTTAGCTGAACATGCTAAGGATTGATGAATTTAAATTTGACAGAAAAAGCTTAAAAACAGCCGTTAAATCCACTTCTTACCCATTTTACAATGTCATGTAAGACTGACCTTTCAATAAATCATAATCCTGTACCGTAAATGGTTCTGGTTGTTGACTATGATATTTAAATAAATCAAAGAGTAACATTTTATAGATATAGTCCGGTTATTCTGCCATCTTAAACCTCAAAAACTAAAACAGATATCAGTTCTTATGTTTCAACCCATGTGCTCCAGAACCTTTAGTCCCAAGAGCTGCTTTACAAAGAATTAAACTCTTCCTTCAGTCAGTTTTGGTTTGACAAACAAATGAAATAGCAAATATTATTGTGTGCTGATAAGGACTTTGGAAATGCTGGCTGAATATAAAGCTGCAGCTACACAGCCAATCATAGCTGCTCAAAAAAAAAATCCTATACATTACTTGCAGAAAACTTGTAGTTCCTGCCACCTTCTTGCTGTGGAAATGGCATTTTAAAGACTGACATAAGGATATGTAGCCCATACACTGTATCATGATATAGCTCTAAATACAGAAGCTTTGTTGAGAAAAAGTGAGACACTGTAAAGAATCTGTACTCGAGCCAACACAGTTTTTTGTGTAGTTTTACACTAAAAGTGGGGAAACCACAAGGCTTTTGGTAGTACCATAGACTGTATGTATTGACTAGAGTTCATACCCGGCAATTTTCCCTCAGCGCAGAGCTAGTCAGTTGCTTTATTGGAATTATATTTATCAATGCCTCGGGCAACCCCACTTCAAAAAACCTGAACTATCCCTTTAATCTTCCCAGCATCAAAACTGTGTAGGAGTAAAAGACCTATTGGAATTTCCTCTATGTCAGTGTTACTCTGGATCTGAATGCATTTTTAATTTTGCACAGCCCTTGTACAGCTTCAAACATGTCGACTTATCCAAAGCTGCACAGGCCTGCCGTGCCTGGTTACCGTTTCTAAGCTGCGATTGGACGACTGCAGTTTTAGAGAGGGGGGCTTTTCAGCGAATGGTCAATCCCCAAATTATTCTCTTTGTTCAACACATGACAATGGTTTTACTTTCAGAATACATCTGAGGAGAGGAGCTGAATTCAGTGTCCAAAGTGGGGACTTTAGACATGAAAATGCTGGATCATCTTCTGGAGATCAGGGATAATCCAGTCAGAACGCAATTACTGCAATCCTCCTGTGGATGCTGGATTTGCTGCTTGTGTTTTTTGTGGCTCTAACATTTGTGCTGCCCGCTCCCAAACATAAAGAAAAAAGCACAAAAGGGAATGCTGATTTACAGAGCTGGCAACTTTTCCTTCTCCCCACGCTACTCCGCGCTGTCACACACTTAATCATTTTAACACCCATGTGCAGGTGGAAACGCGAGCTTCATTCTGTCCTATTTGTTTGAGAGATGTCTATAAAAATGTTTCCATTCCAGCAGCATTTTAGCAGCTGTCAGGGATCGTTTTCTTATCTGCTGTAGGCTGTCAGTCACTTTTCTCTCCTGTCAGATACTCACAGAAGAACACACTTCTTGGCCCTGTTTGCTCGGATGCCCTTATCCAAAGTTTTATCGATGTTTTACTCTGTGGTTGCTGCAAACTCTTGAGAAATTATAGTTCTCTCTATAAGTAAACCTTATTTAAAATGATGTTAACACGTACTCAGACCCTCAGAAGGAGAGACTAAGGCATTCATGCCAAAACAAAGGAAAGAAATTGCAATTCCATCGATTTTTTCAGTCTTATAGCCGTCTCCAACCTTTAGAAAGTCAAACTAGACAATGAAACTCTGTGTTAGGGTGCGGACATACAAACTGGAAGCAGCTGCGAACGGAGGGCTCGATGTTGGAGCCGCCAAAGGAGGCGACCTCGCCGAGCTGCCGGGGGATCTGGATGGAGTCGTGGAGGAGGAGGCCGAGGCGGCGCTGGTCACAGAAACCTGTGGCGCTGGCGACCTGTCTGAACAAAACTGCAGAAGAGACAGAGAGAGGGAGGGGGGAGACAAAATATTCAGGACAAGGACGATGTAGAGCGAGAATGATGAGGACAGACAGGGAGGCAGGTTTAGATAAGTGTTTTTACGACCTTGAAGTTATCTGTCTGTGTTTGGATATATTTTAGGAGGTTCATTTAAATGAGGCAGAGCAAAGTGAGTTTTGAAGAAGACAGGGTTTTAGATGAAGCAGAATAATGCTGAAGAACTTAATGTAAGTAACTTTGATCAAGAGAAGCATAAAAAGCTGCCTCAACTTTGATGTGTAACAGGCAGTAACACCAGCTCATATGTTAAGCCTTGTGAGTGAGTCTGTTTTGTAACTATTGTGAACTACAGAAGCCTAAGCTTCACTCACGAGTCAGTCCATTTCATTACCTCCACCAAGGAGGTCATGTTTTCGCCAGGGTCTGTCTGTGTGTTTGTTTGTCTGTCTGTTTGTTTGTGTTTACATTTTGGTGGTAATCCGCATATTTGTCTGGATGCAAAAAATTCCCAGAATTTGCAAAAAATCCCATAAATGAACATTGGGCCATATTTTAGAAAAATCATATTTCAAAATCATATTTTTTATTAAATCCCGTTCATTTCTCCTCGGCTGTATTGAGGGTTCTGCCCCCTTTATGTCATTACGGGAATTGTAGTTCATTTGCAAACTCACATCAACGATTTTCAAGCCTATGTCACTACATTACCCAGTTTCCCTTGCAATACCAGTGGAGGGTTTCTTCACATGGACAGACATGAGCAGAGACTCGGCCATCCAATCAGAGCACATGGTGATCCAGTACTGTATCTTGGCGGAGGTCTGTGCTCTCCAAGTGCTTTTCTAGTTTATTCTATTTTGTGATGATGATGAGTTATTTTCAGTTGTTCCTGAAGACATCTCAGCAGCATTAAATCTCAGTGTTTCAAAAAATTGTTGCTCTTATGTTACTATAACTGGATAACACAGTATAATGGTCACTGTAGAGGGCTGGGACAGCTCTGCTTTTCAGCCTCTGCATACGTTAACAGGGCAAGTTCAGCCTATTTCTAAGTCTGTTTCTGCTTTTGCAACTCTGTGGTTACAAGATAAACACCTCAGAATTTCTCTAAATGCTGCTCCTGATGAGAAATAGGGACTGAAATGTAAGGATGCATTGAGCTTTCAGCAAACTGCATATGAGGCTTTTTACGTCCCCAGCAGAAAGGGAACAATAGCTTTTCGGTGGCAAAGAAGCACAGCACATAGTACCTGCACAGTCCAATTCCAGCTGGAGGTGATTATTTTCTCCTTCTATATCCTCTTCTTTTCAGTCAACTCAATAAGAGACAAAAACTCCAAGAAAAAATATAGAAACCCTTGTTTCCTGGAGGCAAAAGCACACACTGTTGATAAATCTGAGCTATTATGAAGAAACCACACATGAGGGATGGTTATAACTCTGAATCCTACCAAAACATTTTAAAAACGTTTCAACAGTGGGGTCAATAAATCTCAATTTTTCTTCTTTTCCAACTTTTTCAGCTTAAACTTTCAGAAAGTTCTCTCTTAATGCATCACGCTGCTTGATATCATAAATTAGAGCATGATATTGACATTAATTATGTGAGAAACAGCTGGATAATGAGTAGGAAAATATAATTGATGCAGTGATACAAACTGCTCCCACAAACTATTATAGTTTCTATTATTCGTTTTGTGCTAATTAACTGTTAAAACACTCCCACACCATCTGTCTGCTGCTAATGTGCTGTGTGTTTACATAATGCAGTATGGAAATGGCAATATTATGTCCTGGAAAAGTGGATTTAGAAGTTTTGTTTTTTTTGTGCCATAATGTGTTCCAGCAGATTAGATTGATTAGATTTTTTTGCCACAGAGTTAATTTAGCCAACTAAATTTGATTACCAAACTAAAAAGCCTTTCAGGTTTTAATCTTATTTTAGTCATTTTAATTTACTTCAGTTTATGTGTTTTTTTTACTAAAAGAGAAAGCCAACAACATTTAGTCAAAAATAATCTTTTACTCAATGCATCGATGCAGACAGTCAATAATGGTTTATTTTACAGAGGCTGCTGCTGGACTGCTGTTTAGTTTCTGAGGAAGAAAAAAACAAGTGAACATATACAGAGATGAACACATTTATAAGACCACCACCCAATATATGGCCACAGCTACCCTAAAATAACAGCATTGGTTTCAACAAAATCTTTTTTTATGTTTCTGTAATGGTTCATACATCATCAAGTAGAAGCTCTTTAACTAAAATGATCGTTTTAACACTAAAATACAGTTTTATTGTAATGCATGAATTTTCAAATTTACTGTTTAATAAAAAAAAAAAACAGAAAAAAAGTGCATCATTATTTCCTAATTAAGATGTCAAAACATAGTTAATTGCTTGCATTCCTAAACAGAAAAATTCATTTTAGTGGTTGAATGGTATGACTTATTAACTTCTGACTTCTCAGAGAAGCCCAGTGAGCATGCACAAATTTGTGTATAAAAGGTGAATTCAGTTTGAAATTCCTCATTCCTGTTCAAAATGTTTGTCCAATAACAAGAACATTTCAGTTTTAAACAAGTTTTTGAAAGCTTGCAAAAATATTCAAGTTTTCTCAAGGTTTTTTTTGACAGTTGGTCTATAAATTGTTCAGCTCTGTATATATTCTTGAAGATTTTATCATCGAAGATGTACTTTTAGATCTTAAAGAAGAGGATAAACCTCATCGATTTTGAATATCATAACCACCAACCACAAACATTTAAGTGTCGTCTTGTTTGCTGCAAAAACCAGACACATTTTTGTCAGTTTTCATCAACAAAGATCTATTTTAGCTTTACGTCCTCTTGTCTTTGTTACTTAAAAAATGGCTGTTTTGCCATATTTTTCATTAATAGAATTCACTCTGGTTTCACCCACACAGCAGCAGCAGGTAGGTGTGAGTGTTGTCACTTACATCTGTATTTATCCTCCAGGTGAGCTTTGCAGAGTGAGATGATTCCAGTTTTGAAGGACAGAGTGCGGATCTTTCCAGTGCGACCACTACCAACAGAGAAAACAAGCGATTAGAGGATCTGGCTGATATAATGAGACATGCTGTGAATGTGTGTGCGGCGTTCTCCACGTACGTGTCATAGACGTTGAGCAGCCAGTTGAGGCACATGTCCACACACAGAGGAACGTTGACCAGGTGCGAGTGGCTCTGCTCCAGCCGCTGGTACAGGCTGGTCAGACAGGTGACCAGCTGGGAGATGTCCAGCAGCTGCTCGTTCTGCTTCAGGCCGTGCTGCTCGAACACCTCGCACGCCATCGGCATGCTCAGCAGGTCCACTGTTTGCACAAAGAGAGACGGAGGGACGGTTTAAGTTAATACACGCGCAGCTGAGGGGAAAGCGTGTTCGGCTGCTGAGCTCACGCTGTCCTTCAAGCTGCGTTCAAACCCCTCTGTGTTCAAAGTGTCCTTGGGCTCGGTGCTGCTCAAGGACGGAAGTGAGGAGGCGACTTCACTCCAGGGATCAATAAAGAATCACATTATTCATCTTTATTATTCATCGAGCCCACTAAAGGACAGCCAGAGTGAGGTGAGAGGCGAGAAAAGTCTAAAACACTCAATTTCAGCGCGGTCAAAAAGTCAGTGCAGGGAAACCTTTACACTTTAATTCACAGGAATGATCCATCAACCTGCAGCTCCCATTCAGAGTCAGGGACTGTAACTGCACATAGTTTTGGCCTAATCATATTTCTGTTTGTTGTTTTAGACGCAGTCCTCAATAAAATTTGCCAGACAGCATCTTGTGAGTCTGGTTTCTTTTCATTTCTGTGAGACTGGCACAAATGTTGCTTCTTTGCTTTTTTCACTACGAGGAAAACAGAACATGTTGGACAGCTGGAGAGACACGCAGAGGAGATATTCATTGAAAGGACTCTCAAAAAATTACCAGTACATTTCTTAGTTTGTTGGGTTTATATGTGACACAAGGTAGAGAATCCTGACAACACATAGGCGTAAAAGTCTTGCCAGCGTTAAACTAAATAGACAACAGTTTCATAAAGATGTGAGAAATCAATGTTCTCTTTGGTTTTATTGCTTTTCTCAGCAGTATGTCCCAAGCAAAATACTCATTCTGAAAAGTCTGTTTTCCTGAGCTCAAGCCCTTTTCACAGCACATTTCTGCAACAGCACTGTGATTAAGCTTTGAGGCATTCATCCAAGCCCCATTCACACTGCTGTTCCAAGCTGTTATATTTACGCCCCTGTGGTGCTTCGCCTCCACTGTGAATGTTGCAGAGACAGAACAGAAGAAACGAGTTGACCCCCCATTTGCTCCATCTCCAGAGGAAGTAACAGAGGTGTAATATTAGAGAGAGGGCAGTATGCGGGCTCAGTGCCCAAGCCATATTGCAGCGTTAACTGACACAGATATTATGACCCCACAGAATGAATGTGAGCGTCTGAAGGTGTAAATATAACAGAGCTTTGTTGTGGCTCTTTTGTGTAATGGCACTGTTAATAGGGCTTGCTTAAGTGTGACAGGGAAGTCATTGTACTTCAACAGGAGTTATTACTCCAAGTCAGGGATGGGCAACTTTCTCCAACATGAGGGTCACAGTCATTTTTTTCCTCTTTGCTAGAGCAAAACTGTCTGTAATACTCTAGATCTAATGTTTGTGTTACTTAAAATCTAACAAAGGGAACAAAATCTGTACAAAATAAGTCATTCTATATCAACATTTATATATCTAATCACAAATGCAAGTATAATTCTTAAACTATTTAAATAAGCTTAAAGCTCAGCGCAAGTTATTGAACATTTCCTGGTTATGAAAGCACATTTTATTAACATTTCCATTTTTTATTGCATAAAAGGGAATTTTAGAGACTATTACAGCCAATCGTAGGCCTGTTTTCTGGAATAATTGCTATTTTCAATGTTTTCAAGGTCCATCTTGTCACATTTACTTCATGTATGTACATTCTGTTTAGATATTGAATTGACTCGTAAGCTACATTTCGGGAGGTCGCATGTGTCCCTCAGGCTGCCAGCTGCCCATCCCTGCTTTAATAGATCATTAAGTCGACTATTGTATTTTTTGATCAAAATGTAGGAACAACAGGAGGTATAAATAAAGGTGATGGTGTTTCAGGTTATGAGAGTGAGTGTAAAGGGCAATAACAGCAGCTGGAGACTCCTGTAAGTCCATTAAGCATGGAAAAAAATATGGCTGTAATTTAAAAAGAGACTAAAAAAGGTCAAAACTGTAGGAAGAATGGCTGGAAAAAGACCAAAGAATAATATAAGAATATTCAGAGCAACATTTGTAAAAATCAAAGTCATAGAGAAATAACAGAAATTGTAAAAACTGCAAGGAAAGAGTTAAATAGAGGCAACAAAATCTCTAGGCCAACGTAAAATACACAAACTTGTTCAGTGTTTCATTTTTAGAAAGGCTTCACGACAGAAATAGCCCTCTTGTGCCATACGCTCAGCTATACGCCTTTAAACATATCACACATATAAGAGCTCGTGGGCGGCTCACACTCCACACATCCTCCTGTGAGACAAGAGGGGTGACTACACTAAACGCACATATGGACGCACAAACATGAAAACTGTAGGATGAGGAGGAAAGGTGCCAGAAGGAAAGCAAGAAAGAACAAGCACGACAAAAGAATAAAGAGAGAAAAGGCAAGGGGGACGAACAAGATAGAAATGAAAAGATAAAGAGGGGACAGAGAGGAAACACAAAAGAAATGAGGAAATAATGGAAAAATAAGAGAAAAGAGAGGAATGGGAGAACCAACTAGAAGGATGAAGAAACTTGAGAGGTACACAAAAGAACTGGAGAAGGGGCATGAAGAAGGATGCAGTTAATTAAGTGTATCACTGAGAGGAAATCAGCGGTGGAAGTAAAGAAATAAAGATGAAGTGAAGTGGTTAGGAGGATGGGAACAATGAGAGAAACACTTGTAAAGAGATTTAAGTGGACCTGAGGCGTGATGGCGGTGCCACACATATATGAGGGGTAAATAAAAGAAGTAAACTTTATGGAGACACTTGAGGAGTACTTACAGCAGAGAGCTTTCTGCAGGCGTCTCAGCTTCATGGCTGTTCTGTACGCTGAGAATCGGACGTTGTTCAGGTCCGCTGAAGACACAAGAAACAGAGTTAAAAGAAATGGGACAGAGGAATTTAAAGTTTGTGTTTTATTTTCTTTATAAGCAGAGTCTTGAAGTGTAAGAGCGTACAGACCCTTATTTAGAAAATAGTGGGTGTACAGTAAAAACAGTGACATCCCAGAACAATTAAAAACAGTTAAAAAATTGATTTATTTGGGCTGCAAAAAGTCTTTCTTTAAAACAAAATCTATTCAGACATGATGATGACTTCCAGTAATCTCATTTTGTATACTGCCCAACAACAACTTCTTATTATTTTCTCCATCTCCTGTGTTGGTCTCAGCCTCCAGCTCAGAGAAGCTTCCTCTCTTTTAACCACATTTCTCCCTCCATGTCATAAATCCACGACTTAACCGTGAATATTTAAGGGCGTGTTATTAAACAGATGACTGTTTTCAGCCCTTAATTCATCAATACAAGGTCATTCATATGCTGGGATTGGCTGAATATTTCATGAATCACACTTGGAAGCTTGTGTAAGACGATATCTGCACAAAGACCTGCAAAAGTTTCAATGCCACACTGATAAATGAGGATTCTTCTATCAGTCTTACCCAGTGATTGGTAGAGCTCGGCCATCTTGGGATGATCCCAGCATGTTGTCTGGGTCTGGTGGCTGCAGAGGGACAGAGAGAGACAGAACAGTCAGATTCTGATTAGACTATTAACTTTTTTAACGTATCTCTTCCTCTTGATTAAACATGTTATTATGTGGCTGTATGAGCTCATAATTGCTAAGCAGGGTTGTAATAGTACCAGTCATCAGCCACTGATATAAGCCCCCTCCTCGCTTGCAGAGTAACTGTTCACTGGCTGTAAAATGTCAGTGTGTTGCTCACATTCATTAGCCTCATTTTGTGATCCTGAGCTTCAGGGCAGAGAGAAATCTTCAGCTCTGCAGCTCTCTGGAACAATGTTTGGACAGGGTGTTGCTTGGAGCTAGAGGCTAATGCTATCACACTGCAATCTCCATGCTAATTTTCTGACGTTTAACATGTATAATGTTTACAATGTGAAGCATCTCTGTAGAGCTTCTTAGCATGCAAATGTAATTACTACCAGAGAGAGCAAGGTTTTATTTGTATCTGTTTTCTTTATGTTTTCCTGTGTTGCCACCTTTCTGGGAAAACGTGTTCTAAATTATTTTGTGTTTGCAAGATCTTTAGATTGTTTGGACAGAACAATTTTAGAAATAAAAAAGGCGAGGTGAAGAGCTTAAAATAGAGCTACACGAGAAACCACAATCCCTTTGAATACCAGTTCAAGTTTTCAGAGTATAAGCAGCAAAATGTTATTCGAATTGAAAAATTCTGAGACATGCAATCCTTTGTTGATGCTGAATATTTTGTTGTTGTTTTTTAGTTGTAGTCCTTGATATTATGGCCATGGTTTAACACCATTTGATGCATAAACATGTAAACTGATTTAGCTGTGTAGAGAAAAAAACTGTTTTGGTTGTATTTTGTATTCAGAAGGACACATTTCAGAAATATTAGACAAACATTAACTGCAGCAAATAAAGGCTATTATGCGGTCTATAACATCAGGTTCTATGTCACATGTCACATGACTACTGAGACATAAAAACAGTGGCACTCATTGTAAATGTCTTGACGAAAGATATACCAATTCAACATGACAGTAGTTAAAAAAGGACAAGCACATGGTGGAAGGAAACTGATAAATTACATACTGAGCATGTCATCTCAACCAAACTCTAGCTCAACCTGGTCACACAGGAAGTGGCCTTACTGAGGCGGGACTCCAGGCTGGCATGCCAACAGTGACTCCCTGTCAACCTGGAGCCATGTCATTCATGTCCCTTATTTCTAACACCAGAAATCCTCAACTAAATAAAATCAGGCATGATGTATAAAAATACATCCCCCGTACAGTAAGAGCATATACATGTATTAAGTATTCAGACCCAAGGATGTAAAGATGTTTATTCAGGTCATAAAAATGTCCACCCACAATCATTACATCTCAATGTCCTGCCAGCCTCAAGTGGACACTCCAGGAACTACAGTTTTGGGGACTTTCGCATGGCTTTCTTTTATTAGCACCTGCAGAGCTAGAAATGCATGTTTCTTTTACAATATTCATTTAAATGTATATTTATATCATTATTTTAATCTTTTTAGATGTACCACGCAGAGAAATGGGAAATTGTGAGGCCTCATAATACTGTTTTAAATCAATGTAATCCAGGTGAAGAGCTGTACAAACAAGTAAAATATTCTTATGATGAAAAATAACAAGCAGAAATTCAATTCAGAGTACAATCCTGTATCTATAATTCAGAGCAAGCATCACATCCCTTATTCAAACTCTTTGTGGCAGCAACTTTTAACATACTGTGACCCCTGTCTT
Organism: Cetoscarus ocellatus; assembly: GCA_037902135.1. Lineage (NCBI taxonomy): Eukaryota > Metazoa > Chordata > Actinopteri > Labriformes > Labridae > Cetoscarus > Cetoscarus ocellatus. The sequence goes on along the minus strand of JBAMNC010001073.1, from coordinate 1,905,291 downwards.
TCTGAGGTTGTCAGAAGAAAAGGACATCTGCTTACATAATGCATTATACAAAACATCCTGAGCTACTACATGGATGAAGATTTGGTCTAACTAATAATTAAGACCCTATGAATCTTGTTTTATGTGAGGTTAATATTCAAACACATGCTTTTTAAAGTCAACATAAGGACTTCACACTCACAGCAGAGATTGTGCCATCATAAATAACCAAAAGAAGATGGAAAGTCCTTTCGGGTTACGCTAAAATGAATCTCAGTCGCTTCATGAATTAGATCAGCTCTCCCAAAATCCCACACTATGACATTAATCCTGTTGCTTGTGCGCTTCCCCTCTCTCCGTCTCATAATCTTAGAAAATAACAACCCACTGTGGCACAAAACCGCATGGACTCCTCCATCCTCCCAGCATCACAGCGGCGGCGGTGGAGGAGAGGAGGAGGAGGAGGGAGAAATAAGAGAAAAGAGAGAGATGGATGGTTGCTGTGTCATTCTCCCCTCACACATTCTCCTCCTCGTGACTGCTGCTCGACACTCGCTGGAGAATCGCCTGTGTGTGCGGGTTTGTGTGTCGGAGGCAAAGCGATCGACTGAAAAGGCAGTTTGTGTAACAGATTCAAGCTTCTGAGCTGCAGTGACGAGAGTGTCTCTAAAATAACCCCAGCAGTGATGATATTTGCTTGTTTTGGGGTCTTGAACCCTTCTTATTACCCAACTGCACACTGAGTTTTGTCCTACACCGTCCCCTTATGGGTCACAGCTAATTAACCAAGATGACTTCTGGTGACTTGGCGCACTCGGTGAAATAAATGACTTCTGACAACAATTTGACTTTTTGAAAGGACACAGGAAAATGAGGTCGAAGGGGGGAATGAAAAAAGCTGAAGCAATTCACAGGATGACAACTTTGTGAAAGTGACAGAAAAATAAAAGGTCATTTCTACAGCATGGCTGGATTAAGCTACAGCCATATGATACCAGACTATATGATGGGATGTTTAAAACAATGCAGATGCAGTGGGATAAGAAAAACTATAATGTCCCCTTGAAAAAAGACAATCTTAGACTCCAAATGTTTTACACATTTAAGTGTCTGAGGCAAACATTAGCCGCTTAGCTCTTTTTTGACCCTTTAATCTCCAATTAATGTATGTCTTGCTGGAATATGTCTTTAATAATCATGCCATCAAACAAAGAAATATGACACAAAATTGAAGCTGGAAAACTACAATTTATGGACATTTAATCTAAAGTGAAACACAGTGGTGAAATTCTAAGTTAACCAGTGAGAAAGGAGGGATAAGATGCTTGTTGACAAAAGTCCTTTTACACGCTTGCAGTCCTGACATTTCCAGGACATTTTCAGAAAAGTGCTGCCCTGGCATCTGAAGATGATCGGTCATTTGTGCTCCTACTATTAAAAATAACCTTTCTGGTTTAGGTGAGTGGGGGCAGCTCTGTAGAAAGTTCACTGAAGAGGAGAGTCATTGTGCCCATATTGTTAACTGATATTGATGATTGATGTTGTTTTTGAGTTTGTATCACTATAACATGTAAAGTATAATAAATCTTTAAAAGACAAGAAAACAATAGAAAACAATAGCAAGGCAACTCCAGAAATAAGTAGATTAATCAAAATGGGTATGGGAACTGATAAGATTTTATTGATACCAATGCCATAATAGATTTGATTATTTATCAGTTCTTTTATCAATTCCTACAATTATCTAAGTGGAAAAAAGCCTTTCTGCATCAGCCAAGTCAAACACATGGCACTATTGGTAATAAGTGTCTTGCTGCAGGTTACAACAATCTGCTGTTGTTTAACCCTCGCTTTAAATCAGTTCAGATATTGCATGTAGCAATGTATGTCCAGTTTTGTGTAAAATTTGGCCATACTTAAGACCACTTTTGTCTCTATTCAGACATCACTATTCTCATCAATATTTGTGCCTCTTTAATCATTAACTTTGTCACAGTAAGGAGACAAGTTTTGTTTCAGAGGAAACTGCAAGCAGCAGAACAAACAGTTAAAAGCAGAGGAGGGTATGGGAAGTCATACAGCATTACAAACCAACAATGGGAGGTGTTTCCTTTCTGTGTTGGACACCCCCATCTGGTTGTGGCGATGTCTCTGCATTACATTATGGCCTCAGGTCAGTTTGTATGGACCCTTGCTAGGTTATTTAAAAACTGTGCCAGGTACTTGGTAGGGAGTCTAATGAAAAACCAAACTAATCTAGCAGATATTTTATAGTGGATTAAAACGATTATTTCTTGTCAGTATTCAAGCCTTGAAATCTACAACAAATAAACGTAAACAAATGACTGTTGCATGAAGAGCCTTACACTAAGTTCTAGTTGCTAGTGTAAACTCCATCTGTTGTTAGCTGTAGCTTAACTGAAATCTGCCTGAAGCATCATGGGTTTTGTGCATTTTAGAAATATGATTCAGAACTTTCAAGACATTTAATTGAAGCTGTTGATCTGTGTTGTGTATTACTTTTCTTTCCATTTTAAGAGCTCACTGATGCAGCACAACAATGATCTTGAGTATAAATAGTGTTAAATGACTGATTGATTTCAGTGTAGTGAAGGCGCTGCGTTTCACTTCTGGAAATTAAATTTGCTTGGAAGAGTCGAAGCTTTTTGATCTGATTTGGCCCCGAGGCTTGGCTTTCCCAGATGTTGTTGTTTTATGATTTTTCATAATTTTTGTGTTCTCTCACTTTAAAATTGATTTCCTATGTTCTCTGGAGTAAACATGCAGGGTGAGTGGGTGGATTTAGTTATGTTATCATTAGGTGTTTAGCAGAGATGCTATTCAAGTACAGTAATATTTCACAACTGCTTAAATGTTGCTTTTCCCCTTAAGAACAGTGACAGTATTTTTGCTGCAGTTGTACTAAAGCCAACTTTCTCCATATGTCATCCAAACATGTCCTCTTTAATCCCCGCCAAGTGTCGTGATCTGAGCTCCAATTTGCATTTTGTGCCATCTTTAAACACCCACTCTGAATTGAAATGCCATCTAGAAAACATTCAAACTCTGCTTAAACGGCTGGGAAAACTAATTATGCAACTGTAAAGTAAATAGCTGATTTTCCCGCTCATTAGTTCCACTTAGCTGCTGTTTTAATAATCATTGTGTGAACATGATAAGAAAAATGTGGACGGCTCATTCCGGCTGCATTAATAACAAAGAGCAGCTAGTTTTGCAGAAGAAGTCAGTGTCAGAAATAGTCCCTGCTACAATGAGTTTGAGTGTGAAGTGCTGTCAGATCGATGCTGCTGCTGTATATGTGATGCTAATGTGCCAGCTGCCTGTTTACTTAAAGCTAATGGAAGCCACATGTCGAACCAGAGATGCAATTAGGTTTTTTTGTTCGGAGCCTGTTAAATATTTGAAAAGTCCTTCAGAGGAGACAGAACAGTAAAATCTGAAGAAATAGTGTCGAGTGCACTCCACTTTATATGTCTGATGGTTAATAAATAGGAATGAGAGTGGATTCTAATTTAAGAGAATGTGTCAATCAGGATGTCTGTGACGCTTCAGGCCATTAAGTTGAATGTAGGAGAGTTAAATGGCTGTTCAGAGTCAGTCAAAGTAAAATACTGGATCCAATTATGGGAGTAAAACGAAGCTGAACAGAAAAAATGGCTTAAATTCAAGTTACTCTTAGGTTCTTAAAAGCAAAAACCCATTACTTCTTCCCATGTCTGCAGTCTAGGTGTGTTTGATCACTGATATATAGGGTATCATCAGGGTATCAAGTCTATGTTTTTATCAGTTACTTTATAGGAAATACTTTAAAAATGCCTTAAGTTGTGCCAAAAAGTAAGAGTTGTGCTTATCTAAAGCCATTTAAGAGTGAAATATCAGTGATATTTACTCTGGAAAGGGAGGAAAATGAGCTGAAGTGAAAGAATACAGCTTGAACTCTATTGACTGATTTGATTTGTGAGGGGAAAACTTAACTCTAGCTTTCAATTCTTCAACACACGAGTATATGTATCAGACTGATATACATGTGAGTTATCAGCATATAAAGTACACAAGACAAGACAAGCATGACAAAGAGTTAAAGAATGTCATAAAATTAAATATACAGGAGATACCAATTGCTATTTTAAACCAGTTTCAGTTAAATATTTAGCCATTTATCACAAAAATATGGGAAAAAAATAAGATTAGAAATAATAAATTCAACCTAATTTCAGCTTTTTAAAAGTGAAACTTCTATTTTTGCTGCTATTTTGCTATTTTGGAGTGAATGATTAGGTTGATATACATGTGGATCATCAATATACAAAGTATATATCACTGAACATAGAGGGCAATATAAAGAAATAACCTCATGGAAAACAAAACACACAGCTAAACTGTGTCCTAGTGATATGGATTTAAGTGTATACAGCACTTTTCTAGTCTTTTCTAGTCTCATCAGGGTGCTTTAACACCACAGGCCACATCTACCCATTCACACCCATTTACCCCTGACATTCAATCACTGATGGTTTCAGTGTAAGTTGTCCATCAGTATCAACTGACACACCCTCAACCTATCATATCATTTACATGCCACTGACACAGCATTGGGAGCAACTTGTTGTGCCGAACCCGCAAACCTCTGATTACTGATAGCGTGCACTAGCAGACTGAGCCACATAATAAAGAGCTTTATAGAAAATACATATCTTAAGGTTGTTTTAAGATATTCCATGGCTAAGTCCATCACTATCTTCTATATCTGCAGTTCAGATGTGTATTACCAGGTTGATATACATATTTATCATCAGCATATAAAGTATTGGACCTATGAATAACTGTATTCAAAGCTAAACAGGGCTAAAAACGAGTAATGGAAAAGAATTCTGGTTATTTTAGATTTTCAAAAGCAGAACTTATTGCTGAGTCCCATTTCAGCAGCACAGGTGTGCATGATCAGGTTGATATATATGCAGAGCGTTGGCGAATAAGGTGGGCGTCCTCTGAACACAGTGGGTGTTGTGGATGAGTGCAAATACAGCGGCAACTTTATAGGGAACAAAACAAACAGCTAAAAAATAGCAGGGCTGTTTAAAATACAGAGCTGCTGAGCAATCCTTCACACAAAAAGCACTCTCGTCTGTTTTATAATTCCACCCAGAGGCGAGTTGGTGCACAAATGCAGCCCTGCCCAGCTTGTTAAAAGCACACATGTCGAGCTGGTCACACACAAGCACACCTGCAGTTAACCTTTGTCTGAAAGGCAGACAAATAATAATCCATATGCTGTTTTTCTCCCCCTGCATTGCCCTTGTTTTTCTCTCCCACACTCCCACTCCAGATAATGAGGAGAGGGGTCCCATGGTGAAGAGCTACTTAAAAATCCTCTAAGCTCAGAGTCTGTACAAACAGTAGCTCAGTCACTCAGCTCAGCATCGGCGCGCTGCTCCGAGCCACTCGGACAAATGCTTCTAATAACCGTGCAGCATGAAACACGCAGCTACTTTCATCCAGAGCGCCGCAGAGGCTCTGAGATGTGGGCTCCTGACTGAGAAGTGTTCTACTTCAGTTCCCCGATGTCCTTCAGCGAGACAGGTAACTTGCAGCTGTTTACATCAGCTGCTCCGAAGCAAACAGTAATAAGATGCACTTGTCTTTTCACTTATAACGGAGGTGAACTCAGTCCCTGAGTCTCAAACCGGGGATCAAGGGCCAATCGATGAACCCGAGAACAATACGTCTTCCTGTGAAAGCAGAGGCTGATTTATTGAGCCTGGGGTCCTCCTGGACAACCAAACAATAGATACTGTATTTGGTCTGTATGCTTTGTAATGATCTAAATTCCTCTGAACTCTCGATGTACTCTGCTGTGGCAAAATGTATAAACATCAGAGGTTTAAACCTGCCTCTGCAAAGTCTGATGTTATCTATTATAACTGTATTGAACTTTACATGATGTTCTCTAAATGAGATCCTCGGGGAGCAGACTCAACCCTCCGTAAGCCTCAGAGTTAATAAATCAACACCATTGATCCAGGATCCATATTATAATGCAAGCTTACTCATGAGACTAAAGCTATCTCTGCTGCACAGCACTTTCAATGTAGCTTACAATTTTAGTCAAACGAGGCAAAAACTGTTTTTCCTGTCTTTAACAATGTAAAATTAAACAAGGCTCAACACACTGCCAATATTCTAGACTCAGTGTATTAATAACCTAACATGCACCCTTCCTTTAAAAGGGAATTCATCCTTCTTTTAAAAGAAGACATAAAAAGCCCCAAAAGAAACCATTTTGCCGACATTTTCCCCAATGACAATGCAAAGCCTAAGTTTGCTCTCACACAGATGATGAGGCTCCATCCATCAAATGTAAAATGGTGAGCTGATCACGTTGTTTCATAGGGGAGACTGGCTGGCTAAACTCTATGTCTTTAAAAAGCCCTGCATACAGGCTTGTTCTATAGGGCTTGGTCTGAACAGTTAATGTGTTTATTCTTTGTGAAAGGAAAGAATTGGTTATGATTTTAGATTAAGTACAGTTCAGGGTATCGTTGACATGACTGAAAGCCTACATGATGTCACAAATGGTCAGTGACAAGGTTGAAGTAAAGTTAGTTTGTGACTGCCTTTCAACAGTGACCACTACAGATTGGCTCCCAAAGCTCCCTTCGGTTAGCAAACAGCTGCCATTTCTGATGACATAATATTGAATCTTACTGTATCGTGTCATACACTATTAGATTATGATGTACCCTATAAAATCATATTGTATTATATCTATAAACTCCTGACAATTCACAGCCTAAGTCTGGCACCTCATTTGGGACAAAAGAGGTCATGTTTGCTGGACACCACAACTCCACATAGCTCAGATACTTACAAATCTCTCAATTAACAGTGTGATATCTTTTATTTTAGCCGACAAAGACGGCACAATTGATGTCATTGTTTTACATTACCCTTTGACTGTGAGAAGGTCTGTCTTTTTTGATGGATACACAACAGGTTTGAGGTTCTGCTCTCAAAAGCGTGATCGCACAGCACCAAGATAAGACTATATATTCTTTCATGTTAAAACCAACAGTGCAGTGTAACATGAACAGAAATAACACCTTTGAAATATACACCTTGCTAGTAGCTTGGACCTGCTTTTGCCTTCAGAACTGGCTTAACACTTAAGGGCATAGATTCACCAAGGTACTGTGGGGTTTAAAGTTGGTACTATGGTGCCAAAAGTGTGCAAAGAAAATATCCCACAAGCACTATCACACCACGAGCCTGAACTGTTGATACGAGGCAGGACAGATCCATGCCTTCATGTTAACTTCAAATTCTGACCCTATCATGTGCATGTGGCAGCAGAAATTGAGACCACATCAGACTAGGCAACATTTTTCCAGTTTGGGTGATCCCGTGCAAATTGTAGCATCAATTTCCTGCTCTTAGGTGACAGGAGTGGAACCCAGTGTGATCCTCTGCTGCTGTAGCCCATCTGCTTCAAGATTTGACATGTTTGAACCCGAGCACTGAGTTCAGTGGACATTATCTCTTCTTCAGATCATCTTCTAGCAAGGAATGGTTGTGCAGAAAAGCAGTTTTGGAATTATTCAGACCAGCCTATTTTGCACCAAAAATCACGCCATGTTCAAAGTCGGCTTTCTTTCTCGTTCTGATGCTTGGTCTGAACTTCAGAAGGTCGCCTAAGTCTTCATACCTAAGTGCACTGATTTGCTGCCATGTGATTTGCTGATAAGCTATCTGCATTATGAGCAGTTGAATGGTTGTTTCCAACAAAGTAACTAGCTTCCCTGGCTTGTTTTTCACAGGTGTCCCTCACAGCAGTAGGTTTTCCAATCAGGCAATCAATGAGGAGGTGGTGGATATGAAGGTAAAATCTGGGTGGAGACCCCTGCTGCTTGTGCTTACATGTGCAGCTCATCCAAGAAAACTCACAAAATTACCAAGAATTTGTGTTTATGAGGCAGGGTTTGAGAAAACTCTGTTGACTCCTTCATAAAATACTCAAAGGTTTTAATAAAACAAGCTCATAATCCATTTGTATCTATTTCTTTTAATGCTTAACTTGGTGCAACTGAGGTTTAAGCCCTTCCCCGGGTGTGTCCTTGAATAGGAAACTTTCTTTGCCCAGTTTAAGAGCTGTTTTTCAGTCTCCAATCCTGCGCTGAATGGAAGTGAATTCCCCTTCAGGGACCAATAAAGTGCTGCATTACACTTCACTATTGCATTAGCTTCAAACCTCAAATTAACTACCCCTATCTGTGCCACACCACCCACCTGCTCTCTACACCTTATCTGTCTCCACCACCCACTGCAGCCTCGGCCTCCTATAGGAAACCAGCTTTTTGTTTGGAAGAGGAGGATTTTTTTCCGACATTAACACACCTGACAAACACACATTGTTCCGATATGTCAACAAAATCCACAACCGCAGTCCGAGCGCTTCCCACCAGATGTCTCTTTGGGATTAATGAACAGAGAACACAACGGAGCGGCCATATATCAATGGTGGCCTGCAGCAATCAAGCATCTCCAGCTTTGACTCCCTTTTAATGCTCTTTGAAAGCTGACACCATCTCTTCAGAAAATGTATCATGGCCCCGGGACAAGCCAAAGTGTTGATAATGCATCGTAAACTGTCAAAAGATAAAGTGCCGCACACGGAGAGGCTCTGGCACAGTGGTCAGGATTCGCTGCCTTGCTCGAGGGCAATCTGATTGAAGCTAACAAGGAAGGAGAGAGCTTACCCCACCCACTGTTTCTTAACAAGAAAGAGGATTGAAACCTACTTGTTTGGATGAAAGAGCTCGAGAACAATGACCAAAAGCATAGTCAACTTCATAAAAGTCCATGTGGTTGAGGTTTTTTGAGACATTCACACTGAGGATAAGCCAAACACAAAACTCACAAATGATCTGGGTGGTAATGTTGGACATTTTTCATGTTTTTTTTTTTTGCCTTTGTTCTAAATTCTGGATGAATAATTTTACCAGATAATGGCCAATATGAAGTGTGGGAGGATTACTTCAAGTTTGTACAACATCCAGCAAGTTAAAGATACATCTGAACAGATTTGATGACAGATTATGTCATTACAAGCTAAAATACTGACTTTGTGTTGGCACCAGCAAAGAAACTGTTGGATCATCAAGAAATGTAGGTTATATCCTCTTGGAGATATGAGCTGTCTTACAATTCATCCAGTAACACATGAGTTATCTCACAAATACTGAAATATCAACCTCATGCTGGCACATTAAGAAAGGGTTCATCTTCTGGAAAACGTGAACATATGCCCCAAATTTTAACCCATCCAGTTGTGACATCTTCCTAAAAGCTAAAATATCAGATTCATGATGGTGCAAAAGATGAAACTTTTAGCTCCTGAAGGTCAGAGTTTATCCTCTGGGGAAAAGGAACATATGTACCAACTCTGTGGTTGTGGGCATTGTTCTGGAAACTAAACAGATCAAGTTGATTAATTGACCAAAGTTCACATTTGATGGATACAGCTCCACCATTTGTTAGAATTTCAAACTAAAGATTTGCATAGTTATAGGACAACATGTTTGCAAAATACTGGTGTTGGTGACCCCTGCATTGAACGGACGAAAACATGACTGTATTTATGTGTTTTTGAAGCTGAAAAAAGTTGTTTTTATTCATATATTTTGAAATGTTCTTTCCGTTAAAGTATAACAAAAAACACAAAAAGAAAATGAATTATTCATCCGATGTTTCCAAAGTTGGTACATTATAATAATAATATAGATGGAAATGTAGAATTTTTATCCTAAACTGGTGTTTTGTCCTGAAAGATACACATTTGTAAAGTATATCTGATGTTCTGACAAAATAAAATATGCAATAGTGTTCTCTCAGCCTAGTGCCATTAGAAAATAGCACTGATTTAATCTTCCAAAATATCTGTACTCGCATCCCTGTTGAGGGTTAAGTCAACTATAGGAAAATAAATAGCTCGTCAACAGAAGAAGCTGTTGATAAAGAACTGATCTTTCAGGGAGACAAACTGCACCACATCACTGCACGAGTCACTTTAGAATTTATTCAAGTGCAAAGGACTAATATTTTGACGCACACAGCAACTTCATCAGAGTCAAATCAAGTGTTTTCTCTTCGGCTTTGTTCCTATTCTGAGAGCACCAGCCTTTTATCTGTGGAGTGGCTGTAACACAAGAGACTCCTCCTAAAATATTGATCCTCTGGTGGCACTTGAGAAGACAGTTGGATATTAATGTAGGTAGAATTCATCGCCTGGTAGAAATGAAACTCTTTACCCAGTTTTTTTCCATCACATCCAACTGTTGTTGAGTTCACTCAATTCTAAAAACATCAACCCAAGAAGAAACTGTTAGATCATTAACATCCAAACCAAATTTAACATTAATCAATCAAACTGTTGTTGAGTTCTTTCCAAGTAGTGGCCTGTCTCATCAATGACTGATGGACCTGCTACAGTTTTATTGGGAAGAAGTGGTTTTGCCTGAAGTTGGAGGAGATGCATTGAGGTGTGGAGCTGCTTGGAAGTCCAAAAAATTGACAAATTCAACTAAAGGAATTGAAGGGAATACAACTTTATGTACCATTATCCAACCAATGACTATTTAAATCTTGGTGTTAAGCTGTGTTAATTAATCAATAAAGTAACTGAACAAGAATGAAAGTATTGTTATTGGCTGATCTGAAAAGCAGAAGCATAGAGCCTTGGTCATTCTAGCATCATAATTATAAGTTTTAACAGTCTTTTAAAACCATAAATGAAAAGATTGTTTAATTTGGGCTTTGTGTTGAACCAAAAAAGCACTTTGCAGACTTCACATTGAGCTTTTTATTCTGTTAGCAGACATTTTGGCTCTTTTTGTCAACAATTTATGGCAAAATTTGGGCAATTCTGTATTTCAGAAAGTCCCGCTGCTTTGCTATGAGTAGCTCCTGTTCCCTCTTTTCTTTAGAAAAAGTCTCAATCTGATCTCGTTATTTCTTTAGCTGCGCTTTTTTTTTCACTCAGGATGAAAAGACATCCCTCAGCGGGGTGTAATTTAAAGTTGAATTGAACTGTAGTCATTCTTTGACAGCGATAACACACACATACACGTGCCTTCACACAATCGCACAAACTCCCACACACGTGCCAACACACAATGCTACGTATTGCAGTTAACAGGCAGTTGAATAGCTCATTGCGGCAGTGACAGATAGGCGTTTTAAATAATGGATCTGCACAGAGACACGAGTGTCACTTCTCGCTGCAGTCAATTATGGCTCTTGGATGAATGATTAAAGGTGGTTTATGGGCGATAGGGATGTCTTCCTCTGCCTATCATTGAGAGCAAGCCTCGACAGAATGTTTCCTGCACACCAGGCATCTGAATGAGCGCAGACAATGGCCTTCAGGGGTGTAATGTGCATAAGAGAGTAAGCGACCTAAAAAGCACGAAAGCCATATTCATGAGATGGATATGAGAGGAAGCTGTAAGTGAAAGGGAACCTGAAGGCACTGGCAAAAACCTGAGGGATCACAGCTAGTGAGGAGATATCTGGAATTATCAGTCAGAGCATTTTTTTATCACGTTGATTGGATTTATACCTTCAGAAACATGATAACTTTGTTGTTCTGCTGCATAATCACTTATCTCTTTGATAATCCTGATGCGTCATGCTGGAAGATAGTGAATTTTTATCTGACATTTGTTTGTTTCTTTGCTGCAGTTCGTACAGATGATAAGAATTTAACACCTAATAAAGAGTAACACAAATATCATTAGTCTACCTTCATCTTTAAAATCTGCTTTATACTAGAGTTTTTTTTAAAGCTGATCACACAGACAGATATGGCACATTTATTCAGGGGCTAATGTGAATGGAGAATAAATCTCTTTTGGTTTGCTGGTGACAGCAGAGTTGTTTGTGAGCATAATAAACCAAAGTGTGGCTTATTAATAGATTTCTTATTAAGCTCTCTGAGACAAGAGTACAATATCAGGTTTCTGTCACACATACTGGTTTATCTGAATTTATGTTTAGTTGTCAAGACAAAAAAAGGAAGTTTACTTGCTTTTTTAAATTGATTATAATGTTTTTTGCAAATCTGCACCTCACAGTATGTATTTACTAGTCAATAATGTATCTTTCTACTTCCATGAGTAAATCTCACATATTTCAGGAGAAAAGTGCTTTGACAGGGATGCTGTCGAGTCACCTGCTAAGCCGACAGGGAGGGGCAGCGAAGCGTTGTCACTCACAAAGCACTTCACTTGCTGTACTTACTGATAAATAAATACACCTAATGGAGCGCAGCTTTCGTTAATATAAGGCTCTTTATGGACAACCTGTTGCTGTGGACCTGCTTTATCATACATGGAGCATCAACAAGAACATCATTTAACAAAAATTCTCATTTTTAAATCATTTAAGATGAATCTAATTGCAGATTAACTAAATGCTACAATTAATCACCATCAGTCCTTTCTACTTTATAATCACTATAGTTGTTAATGTTAATATTAGAAAAATCTCTCTAGAATAAGCTAACCAGCCCAGATATATGCTGAATTCTCCTGTCAAAACAGAATGGGGGTGAATGTAACCTCTTTGCTTTTGCAGCCAGCCTCTAGTGGACACTCAAGTAACTGCAGGTTGGATCTTTTTTCCGACTAAAGGTTGCTGCTTGGTTGGCAAAATTATGTAAATTATGAAGTTGTTTAAGAAACGTTGCTGTTGCAAATTATTTATTATTGTTTTGGGGGGGCTTTTTTTAGCTTTGTTGATAATGGCCAGAGAGTAGACTTACTGAAAACAGGTAAAGACTTGCAGTAAATGGGCCTCAGGTCGGAATCGAACCCAGGCTGCCCACACAAGACGAGAGCTGTAATTTATGGCAAGTGCGCAGTTTCAACTCAACTGGCCATACCGGCACCCCACTTGAAGATTTACTTTACTTAAAAATGAGTTAAGCTTCTGATTTATTAATCTTCATGGGCTTTTATTCAGCACATATCTGCACATGAAAAATGTTTAAATTACCCAAGTTTCTCACCAGGCTTTTCTTAGAAGATCTGAAATCCCATATCCTCTGAAGGTGTCATGAGAAATCTCCTCACAAGTAGTCAATTTTATGAAGAAAAATCTTAACACTTTGAAGGGATCTTAATTTTCAATAAGACAAAAGTAGGATATAAAGTTTTTAAGAATTACTAAAGAAGATATGTAAGTTTTGTTGAAAAACATCTGACACAAATTGTTCTTCGAAGTGAATTGTTTTATATATTATTCAAACATGTCTAGAGGTGTTTTCAATATTTAACAATTCACAGAGGATTTTAAACTCGGCATGTTCCTCGGTTTTGAAGACAAAAGTAGCAATGTGAGAATATAAGATTGACTGTCCTCTAAATTTATCCACCAAACGAGCCATTGTGATTAATTTTGAACACTATCAGCATGAGCCCAGCAGCTCTACCTGAAGGTGCAGCGGTGAAAATAATGGCTTTGTCACATCTGTTGTTTAGAACTGATCAATGGCACGCGTATGAATGCGCTGCCCCGCCCATCATAAACATTATGCAATGACAAAAACCTGCATGCTGCTGTGGTTTGACTCTCAACAAAGAGCCGACTGAACCCAAATGGGGCAAATTCATTCATCACACATTTTACTTTGTGACCTTTAGGCTCCTGTTTTGTTTTCACAGCCTCGGCTCACTGTAATAATCAATGTGAAATTGCATGAAAGGAGAGGGGAAATCTTTTGATACCTTTGACTTCAGAAGCTTCAAATAGCAAATAAACATAAAGCGATTTTAGATACCACTTTGAAAAAGTGCTCCCTCGTGGCATTCAAAACTTGTACATCAAATGAAATCGCCGTCTTTAGGCAAAATGAATCATTTTTTATCTCTTGAGAATGCAGCCCCAGGCTTTCTGAGGTGTAGAAAATGACTTAAGATAAGAAATCCTACTAATAACTGATTACCAGTCTGCACAGAAGCCACTTTCATAAATGAAATATGGGATTAATTTTCCCGCAGTAGTGCTGGATCTGGCTGGCTCGCACCTCTGATGTCTGAAGGAGAGAAAACAGAAGCAGCTTTTCTCTTGTTCTGTGGTGGCGGACGTTCATGTTTTACATTTTGCAGGATTTCGCAGGGATAATTATTCCCCTGAGGAGCGAAAAAGACGTGTTTTTAAGCAGATTCTCTCACAGCTACTGGCCAGAGTGGGTTTCTCAAGAACAGTCCCATTTGCAGACAGCCCAATGATCATTTGTTCGCACATGCTGACACGGAAATATCACAATGTCTTTATAATGGTGCAACTATCCAGGGCCCGTCCCATTCAAACAAGCTGCTTTAAAGTGGGAAACTTTCTTTCCATGCCGGGCGATTAATTAAATTTCCACTTCAATCATGATTTTGGCTTCTCTCGATGAAAACAAGATAATTAGCAATAAACAATAACTGTCCCGCATCCTGTTTTGTCATGTGGATTAAATGGAGCTCACCCTACTCTCCTTTAAAGCACAGCATGTAATCTGCCTCTCCAATCGAAGCAGCTCTCAGATTTATTTAAGTGAGGAGCAGAGGAAGCCATGCAATTCACTGCATTCAAAGCTGACTTCAAATATGCTTAAAGGAATAATCTACCTTTAAAAGTGAACACAATTAGGAATACTTGCTGGATTTGAAAAAATGGCAGAAGAAAATCTTACAAAAACCCAAATTATATACAAAAAAACTAAACTTTGCATAATTATGTTACTGAAGTTCATACGAAAGCAAATTTAACAAGTCAGAGGTCTTTGGTAGCTTTGTAAAGAACAGAAATGCTTCCATTGGCTCTTGAAGGTGGAGATTCATAGCCATCCAACAGGAAGACAGACTTTGTCAACTTTTTGATTTAAGAAAAGTCAAGAATGACTCTCTTTTTCTTCTATGTCAGCCTTTATAATAAGTTAAGAGCATCTTTGATGAGTGAAATGTGTATTTAACTCCTGAAGTATTTGGAGCACTGATGACGGCAGGATGGAAACGTTGAGTAATGTCAATGTTTATGAATTTCACAGTTTAGTTGCTTAAGCATAGAAGAAACATCCAAATGATTCATTTTGTTGTCATTGTTAACGTCAAACATATAATTTTGTTTTTTAATGTCTCTGAAAAGACATCAAGATATGCTATTTAACTCTCTAATAAAACAGGAGACTGTGTGATTAACCACAAAGCCAAATTTCTGTATTGAAATGATCTCAGTGCGCTTAAGATGACTCCTCATGTTCATGAAAAATGAAGCTGCTAAAGGACAATGTGGTCGTGTCTGTTGGGCTTGCTAAAACTCTGTCCACTCACAGGAAATATGATCCTCCCTCTGCTGTAAAAAACTGCTACAACCTGACAATGGAGGGTTCATCTTTACTCTCTACTGGACCAGTCAGCTCTACATGCCTTAGTCACCAGACAGGCAGGTAGTTTGTGATGAAAAGTGAACTTATCACTTAACATCATGCACATAAGCACAACTGCTCCTTCAAAATCAAGTTTTCAAATGACTATCAGAGGACAAACTTTTGCTGTGGCAACTATTCTTCTTGTCTTTTTTGGGAAACACACATTAGCATGTCCAACAACCAGAGAGATGACAGAAGTGTTCATAGAGCCACACCAAATCTAATATTCTTAACTGAATTATAACCAAAAATGTGGAAAATTGTCCCATCATGCAATTTTTAAAAATTCTTAAAAATTGGATTCCTATCACCATCAAAATCTAATCAGTTCTTCCTCTGTGCCATGACCAAAATTTCCTAAAAATTTCATCACAATCAACTGAGAATTTTTTTGAATTATCTTGCTCACAGATGAAAAAACGAGAAAATGCTGGCATAATCATAGCCTCAGTGGCAGAGGTAGAGATGAAAATGAAGATGTGTTTTTGAGCAGAACATATTGTTAATGCATGATCTAAGAGTCAGAAGTGTGTGATATTGGATTTGGATTTTTGCCACTACCCATGCTGATGTTTTCAAACTCATTATCACTAATACTAATATGTATGTTAACATTTTTATTCGTCAAGAGCACAAAATCGCTTTTATTCTACATTTAACATTCAAATTAAGAGGTTTACAAAGCTCTACAAAGTTGATGTTGAAATCTTTGAGGTATATATCACCAATACAAATCTGCAAGAAAATGTATCTGCCAATATTGATTACATTTTTTAGAATATTCAATGCTGTCATTTATTTAGCCCTTATCTAAGTCTACAAAATCTTTTGGGTTTCCCATTATTTACAGGAAAGTCGTGAAGCAAAATTGCACTGTTAAATGAATAAAGAAAAAAAGAAGGCTCATTTACAACATTCAAACGCTGCAGCAAAACAGTTTGAGATTACCATCTTCAGTCGTCCAAGAGAAACAAGAGAGTGTCGATTCAGACTGAGCCGTTGATGATTACACATTTTTGGGGCATAAAAGCTAAAAGCTGGTGTCGTGAATTTCTAGTTTTGAGGAGTCAGACCTGTAAAAATGCTAAATAAATTGCAAAGGCAGGACTGGAAGGTGAGTGGATTTTTCATGTGTCATATATACAGAGACTGCTGACTTCAGTTTAGGTAGCTGGGGTACACGGATAAACTTCAGTATCATGAGATACAACTGGTACTTTTATGTATCAAATGAAAACTATGTGATAATTAATTCTTTTAAAAGAGAGTCATGGTGGACATCGGCAAAAACTAATAACCCCAAGACAGATAATGCAAAAGCTCTTTTTTGTCTCCATACATTTTTGGAGACAAGTCCATTACACATCAGACTGTGGCTCTGTTCTAACATATCCTCCCTGCTCTTGCCCCTTCTCTCTGACTCTATCCTCAACACTATCTCCACACTAAAGGCATAGAAGGATAAGAAATACAAAAAAAATGTGTTTGCGGAATTTATAGCATGGCTGTAGCCACCCTTCAAGCATTTTGCCATTAACCTGAAGCCCAAGTTCCTTCTATCGCCTTCTCAGGGTGCAAAAACTCAGCCGTAAACACCACAGATTAGTGCTTGATAGTCATCTCCACCGAATACAAAGACGGCACACACAAGCCATAAGAGTCATGCCTGAGCTTGTCACCACCTGTATCCAGAGACCAGGGTTATGCCTGTGGTGTGTGTGTGCAGAGGGGTTTATCCATCAGCTGTATTTAATCACTGCACAAACACACACACCTGCATCATACTGGTGCCAAAAATCTGCACCAGCAAGCCTGCATCCTCTGCTCCCATTTCACCAACTCCTGAAGTGCACAAACACACGCACACAGATCCATGAAGTATCAGTGCAGGGCACCCACATCCTACATTACTGATGTAGAAATTACAAGCGCAAATACACACCTAAAGGCATACATTTTGCTGGAAAAAATGACGCCTGGTGTGATTTCCCCTGCTGAAAATAGACCAACAATGCGCGTTAAAATCACCGTTCATACGCACGCATTACGCAGCGCAAAAAACACACCGATCCAGACACGGGCTGCTTAGCTGGCACGGAGGTGATTGTGTTTGCACCTCAGTGTGCGATGAGAGACTGTGAAGGAATGCAACACAGTGATACAGTGCTGCTCTGCTCGGTGGGGCTCTATTCTCCTGCACAAAAAGCCCATCCAACGCACCAAATACGCATACATTAACACAAATCCCCGTCAGGCCAAATTCAAACACATACGGGCAACATTACGGCCCCTTAAAGCATTCATTGTGCCTCTTGTTATCCCGATATGACAGTGTAACAAAGCTTGTTTGGATTGCACGGCTCGTGTATCCGGCGGGGACAGCGGGTTGGAGAGCTTCAGTGGCCGCACACCGCGCCTCGTTCCCCGGCGAAGAGAGCGACCAACATCCGCTGCGAGGGGAAAGGGTTGGTGGGCTCAATGGCTACCAAACAGCCTTTTTTGTGGAGAAAAACCCTGTTCCCCTGTCCTGTTTTCATGCTTAAACTGACTCAACCCCTTCTGTGCGAAAACATATATGTTTTACGCGTAATTAGAATCCTTTATCTTGCAAAACTAGCCTCAAAATGTGACACGATGGGCGACATTCATTCAAAATGCAAGTTAGATTTACAGAAAGATCCGGGTTAACAGCACACCATGAGGCAGAGCATCATTTTCTCCTATTTAACATCACATTTGAATTCATCTTTTCTGGTTATAAAGCATGCACAACCCTGTATCTGCGCATTTTGTGTGTAAAACGTGTTTCCCATCTGCGTGTTAAGGATCTCAGCCCCGGCTCTCCATGAAATCCCAAAGCCCACCGTGTGAACAGGTTTACTGCATTACGACCAGCAGCACTATTACCATCCCCATTATTTATCAGCACCGTAAAAAGCGTCCCCAGCCCCAGCACTCACTTCCGAAGCTGCTCCCGCATCGCCGGGCCGATCAGAGCGCTCCGAGTCCGCTGGAAACTGAACCGACACCCGGGCAGAACCGAAGGCGATGTCCCGACCCCCTCCGCGGTCCGACCAAAGCGTCCTCTACCACCGGAGAGAGGCGTCCGAGATTACCGTGTGCAGCCTACGTGTGTGTGAGTGTGTGTGAGAGAAAATGTGTGTGTTCCTCTACAAGCGGCAGCGGTGGGTTGCAGAGGCTGACTGGTCAGTGAGACATGGAGGTGAATTCAGCAGGAACACACGGAGGAGCTGCTTCCGTTTGACGTTTCAAAATAAGAGCTTGGATTTTGGGGTGAGCTTTGAAAACAGCTTCATTGTTTAATAACTCCAAAGATTAGGAAGAAAGTGGTATCTAAACAACAGCCATGCTGGAGATCACGTGAACACGCTGATGCAGGCCACGCACACATATTCTGGTCTTGCCCAAAATTCAAAGGGCACTGGGATGAAATATGGCAAAGTTTGCAAAAAATAATAGGATATCAGATACCCAAAACGTTGATGTTGTATTTGGGAAATTTATCAAGTAATATAGCACAAATAAAAGATGAATACCTTGTTAAAATACTGTTATCAGCATGTAAAAAGTAATCAGTGAAGTAAATCTATTATGCCCCGACACTGGAACTGTTAAAGTAAAAAATTATAAAAAAGAAAACAGCTTCATTGTAATCTCCACCCGACTTAAGACTTTTTAATGCCAGTCAGTCCAGGAAATTTCTGATCAGCCAGCGTTAAGGGGCTCTGCTTGGAGGGACACTTGACTGTCAACTGAAGGGTCAAAGGTTCAAACCCAGGTCCTGCTGTCACATAGCAATGTGTCCTTGGGCAAGACACATGATGCAAAGTTGTTCAGTGGCGTGTAAATTAAGTGATGAAATATGACAAGTCTAAAAGTGCTTTGACTGGTAAGACTGACTGGAAAAGAGATTTACAATAAACTGAAAGATTAATCGTTTTCGGGTCGAAATTGCATTTTCAGACAACACAAACATGTGATCGCCACAGTTGCAATTTTTCGCATCACTCCTGACTGATCCAGGATCTGTTGTGTCAACTATTTTACACATACTATTTTAAAAATTTTCAGGCAATTTGCATTTAAGAATGGCTCGCAAATGACCGGCTATACACTGATATGTGCTTTGATCATTGATTTCCTTACTGTTGTCTACACTGTAAACATAGCAAATATTGTACTAAAGCTTGATTTGAAGAAAATCATGAATCGAATTGAAATCGCAATATCTGCCAGAAAAATCACAATTAGATCTTTGCATTTATGAATGCATGAACACTGGTGCTGAATCTTGACGATAAGTCCTTTTCCACCCCTATTACAACATAGTAGTAACATTCCGTAACAAGCTTATAATATGATCGCCAAAATATAATTTTGTCACGCCATGCCACTATGTTAAGACTGTTTACTTTAGAAATAGGCATCTCTGGCCCAATTCACACTGCTGTTTCAAGGCATAATATTTACACCCTTGTGGAATTTCACCTCCACGGTGAACGTTGTGGAGACAGGATGGGGGAATCCTCCCATTTGTTCCGTCTCCTGAGGTAATAAAAGAGGAGTCATATTGTGTGCATCCAAGCCGCATTGCAGCATGAATCAACACCAATATTACGGCCTTGCAGAATTAATGTAAATGTCTCAATATGAATATACAACAAAGCCTCTTTGTGGCACTTTAGTGTTAAGACACTGTGAATTGGGCTTGTGACAACAGCCACAGTGATTGGGTAAAGCCATCAAGCTTAAGAGAAGATACAGTTGTTACTGTTGTCATGGAGATGTATTGTTTGCCAATATGTCCAAGGCAATCCCAGACATCAAATGTTAATATGGTTCATTTAACAACATATAAAGGTTGAAAACAGTACCTTTAACAGAATATGTTACATCCATATTGGTAATAAACCAAGTTCTTTGTCAAAAAAAAAATTGCGAAAGTAGAAGTGCCTGCAGTTCTTCATGTGTCCACTGGGGGCTGAGTCCAAAGCAAAGGCACAGTAATTCAGTCCCATGTTAAAAGAGATACATATATTCACAGCCTACAGATTCAAGTACTGTCTTAAAACCAAACACTGATTTCTGCAAACGTAAAACTGCATAGGAGTCATTTTTCATGGCTTATTATTGTGTCACCATGTGTCACCAAGAGTCTTGAGGGTTGTACCTACAGCCCCATGTATGGAAGCCTGGGTTTGATTCTAGCTTGAGGCTTCTGTCATCTAACACTATCTTTTTGGCAAAAAGCACAAAATATAACGTTAAAAGCATTATCATTTTATCGTATTCTGACCTGGAGCTATGTATGAATTCACATGACCAGGGGGAAGTTGTGCAGACTAAAAAAAAAGTCCCGTTTTAGCTGCCACAGCATCTGCATTTTTTACCGAAGGAAACAAATTACAGTGAATAGAAATATGATAACTACCATTGTAAACCTTCAAAATGCCCTCAAAGAAACAAAGGGTGATATCACTGGTCTATGAAACAAACAGGCATCACTGCTTTGCCATATTTACTACATCACTATATAAAGAATGTTTTCAGTCACAATGTGCTCAAGTAAAGCCTCCATTTTTTTCTGATTTGATAAAATCAATCAACCAATTAACATGTTTAACACTTTTATTTTGAAGTCAGCCCTCTACTTTCCTGTCTCATCCTGTCTGCTTTTAGGGAAGTTGACGGAGCTCAGCTAGACGAGGCGGAGCTCAGGCTCCCTGCCTCTGCCTCCCTTCCCCCCATCCCGCTGTTTCTGAAAGCAAAGGAGCCTCGACACCATCCGAGGAGGTTTTTCACCTCCCTGACGAGAGAGAGGGAGGGAGAGAGAGAGAGAGGGGGGGAGACAGAGAGGGAGAGATGAGGTCTTTTGCTTTTCAAGACACAGTCACTCTCATTCAAGGCCATGAAGGAAGAGAAAGAGAGATGGAGAAGAAGAAAGGCAGGAAAACAGGGGGAGACAAAAAGGGACAGGGGGTGGAGGAGGAGAGAGAAAAAGGTGCTTATTGCTTTTACAAGACTCGGAGGAGAGACAGGAAGAAAGAGAGGGGAGGAAGAGGAGGGGGGAGTCTCTTTGCTTTGGGAATCAGTGTTCAAGGCTTGAGAAATGTAGGCTATGTTGCACCAGCAAAGACAGCAGAACAGCCTGTAATTTATAGGCAAGTCTCAACTGTTATTTTATCCCTGCACAACAGCACCTTTATATTTGAGTGTGTAGGTGTGTGTGTTTGTAGCCGAGGGACAACGAGAGATTGAGGCCGAGGACAGAAAGCAATGGATTCAACACATCAAACAGTTCTTGATAACTGATTTTATGTTGTCAAGACGTCTTTCTGTGGCTGAATGTTTGGTGGTTGTAGATTTAAACCCAGGTTTTCTCCAGGGGGTGGAGAAATCAAACACACCCTCACTGTTTGAGAATGGAGGAGACAAGGTGGATGCTGCAGGTCTGAAGAAATCCACAAGCAGATAAGTGATGGTGCACGTCAAACAGTTGGCGTACCATATGTGTCTGTGTGCCCTGAATGTGTTTGTATGCATGAGGCGCAGCGTGGGTGTGTTATTAAGTGTGTCCACTGGGTGTATTGTATGTTTGCACAGTCCCCGCCGCAGTGTTTGGAGCCTGCAGAGTGTGTGTGCGGAAGCAATGTGGCCAAAAGTATGAGGACACCACATGCAAGAGTTGCAAAATCTGATTCTCTGTGTTTCCAATAAAGTAAACATGGATCACTAACACAACAGTGTGGCCAGTCTGCTGCATTGATGGTTAGCCAGGCGTCACTGCTGAACGAAAGTACAGTCATGTTCTTGAAATGGAAGAGGTGTGCTGTAATTTAATGTACATGACCAGAGCAGGGGGTCAGTTTTTCTCTTCTATGATGCCTGTAGGCTCCCAAGAAACACATAGAAAGAACAGAATAAGTCAAAGCTTCAAGGCTGATATCTTGAATCTATGCCTCAAGATTGTGTTGTATGGTGCGTTCCATAAGATCTCGTATTTCCGACTATCAGCTGCATATTCGATACATCTTTACGGACGCCCCCTTTGGTTGGACGATCTTCAGGTATCCCGACTTTACCAGCTAATGAGATGTGATGTAATTCCCAGTGCCGACATTCTGGAGCATATCAAAATTCTTCTTAACACTTGATCCTACATAATGCACCGCAAACACATCTTCTGATCACCTTGAAGGAATACATATTTGATAACACTATATTTCGATAAACAGTGAAGTCTAACTATGATAATGGCTTGATGAGGAGATGTCACTGGACCTCTGGACTTGTACTGGTGTACAGGAGAACCAGTCTATTAACAGATGTCCATTATGTGACTCTAGTTGGACATATTGAACCTGAAATTTCTTGGTTGAAGTTTGATGTTGAAGTAGTTTTGTAACATTTGCGTCTTTCTCTCAACTTTCACAAACATCACTGAAAAGCTAGATTAGAAAATGCAGATTCACGATCTCACGAGCTGCCACTTGCTGATGTCAAGTACCCTCCAGCTCAAAAACTTGATGGATTTAATATCTTCCAGAATAACACAGCATATGTTTTCTGTAATATAAACTATAACAAAACTAAGTACATTTACATCTTTATCCCCTTAAAGCCTGTTGATCATATTTGATACATACTTTATGATACCTCTATCTAATCAATATGATCAACAAATTACTAAAAATAACATCTGAATAAAATCATATAAATGATAAAAATGTCCTCAAGCTGATCATCAGTTGCCAAAAACACCTAATGTATCAAATGAGATATAAAAAATATAAATGTTACATTTTACGAAAATGTTGATTTTTTTGGATTTCGGTAGAAAGTGAAATAAACATTTCAGACCCAAAAAAAATAGAATTTTCTGGCGATAATTTGTGTTTTCAGACTTTAAAGCATTATTTATTTTATGTTTGTTAGTTTTGTACACACTTGCTGTTTCAGTTTGCTGTTTTTTCTGTAAAGCCTAATCTTGATCTGAATATTGATTATTGACGATTTCTTTAGTTTTTGTTAGCAGTGATCTTGTTTGCCACCTGTACTAGTACTAAGAAAATTACATTTGCATTACTTTACTGATACATTGATTTAGTATCCCTTTAATATAAATTTCTACTCTTGTACACGTAACATAGAATGAAACCTTATTAACCGATCGAAGTATGTAAATTCTACACAATTCTTCATTATTTTACATTTATGACAGTGAGGTTTGTGTGTCCACATACTTTTGGCCACACTATGTTTATGTGCATTACTTTGAGTTTGACGCTAATTTGCTGTCTGCTGGATACCAATCCACTGTGTGTCTGCATGCTGCGTACAATAAAGGATGATTATGTGTGCATACAGTGTGTGTGAGGGTGTGTGCAGTCAGCTGGCACTCACAGGGCCTCGGTCATCTGGTCAGGTCCAGCTTTCTCTCTGCATGTGGAGAGGAGAATCTGTCACTTCTCTTTCTCTCCCTCTCCACCTCCTCCTCCTCTGTTTTCTCTCAGAAGAAGGAGCCTTTCTCATTCACTCCAAGCCAAATTAAAAGTTAAAAATCTACAAAATTGCTTCAAACTTCTGAGAGCAGCCAAGCATGTAGCGCCACTTCCATGCATGTGTCCCTCTCTAAGTCAGTCAGCGTTAACTCAAACACAACACACTGCTAGTTGCTGATTACCAAGCCGCTCCAACTTAGAGTATGAGCTATGAGAAGCAGGAGGACAGGTTGACCAATCACACTGCAGGGTTATAATGACCAGTGAGTCAGGAATGTGAGATAAAGAGCTAAGCCTATGTAACTTTGCTTTTCAGTAGCTCTTGTTACAATACAGGAGTAAAAGCAGGGTCAGAAAGGTTCATTTTCTGTTTTCGCTGATGATGTTGAACCAGTTTCTCAGTTGGAAAAAGTAGCTCCATGAATTTCTTGTTTTTTTTCTCAGTGTGGTGCCATAGAAATCTATAATTTATGTTTTTTGCCTGATAAAGCAACACTGAAGAAGGCAGAAAATCATTCACGCTGGCTAGCTGTGGTATTTGAAGCTGGCTAAATTGAAAATAATCACAATAATGGTGTGACTAAGCCTTTGTAATATGTTAATTTGTAGTGTAAAATGATTACAAATGAAGCACAGTCAGGGCTTTCCAGCTGTCAGCAAAATAGCCAACTACTCAACCATTTACAGCAGCCTGCCTTTTCCTGTTAGTAGTACTTAAATGGGCATATGTATCAAAATATTTAATTTTTAATATTTGCTGCCACAATGTACAAATAACTAAATTCTACAAGATGGGGTCCCCAACAGATGTTAATGCAATGTGCAGGTCTTTAGCACAGCTAAATTTGGACACCTGCAGTTCAGTTTATTTCTCCTAAGATCTAACTCTGACGGCATCTGTTTGCCTCAACACTTGGATGAATTTTGATGATTACCCATTATTACCCACATCATTAAGCCATACAGAGCTGGATATTGTTTCAGAAAGCAACTTGAGATGAAAAACCATGGCCAGAGTTTAACAGAGATTATTATTTTATTATTTAGCAGGATTTTAGTCTTAACAGTTAAATTAAACCAGGATATATTCTTATAAAAAATCAAAATATACACTAAACATACCCAGATTATTACGTTAAAAGAACGAATATTAACCAAATTACCTCTCATGTTAAACTCAGTGAAATTCTCATCTCTAAAACACAAACAGCCCAACGATTTTTTCTGTTCTCCCTGCAGCGTTGAGGCAGAAGTTGTGAGACTATGCTCACCACTGAGCTGCGAACACACCCCACCTCCAAAACTTCTGCTATGTGCTGATTTAGAGTAAACACTACAGCGTGAACCGGGACTCAACTGCTAGACAAGCATGTTTCCAGACAGAGGAAAATAATGTCTTAATTTCTGAAAACACACTAGAAAATCTTTATTAAACATCTGGGAGGGCTGGCAGATTGGAGAAATGTCGTTACACACATTTTAATATTCTTTTTTTCTGCTTCAGATCATTTATGTTGTTGTCAGCAGAGGGGAAAAGCAGAGCCTGAATGGAGAAAACTAATTTCTAAGTAATCCACAGGGTACCATAACATAGTGGTTCCAAGTGACGAGAAGAAATAAGCAACATTAAGAGTGACACTAAACATGAATTCTGCATTGAACTAATGAGATTCTTTTCAATAGTCAGGTTTATATAGATCAAGGTGTCTAGAGAGGAGGAAAAACAAGCTTACGATGTTAGGAGATTAAATGTAAACCTCACCTTTCAGATACTGTAAAACCACTAATAAATGAATAAATAGATGAACAGAGAAAATAATGATTCTTCACACTGAATATGACGCTGAAGACTAAATTAATGAATATCAATGACCATGAGAGACTTAATGAAGGCAAACAGTCCAGCTATGAGAGTTTTTACACAGCATTTTTTCATCTCAGAGTCTCAAAAGTCACCCAAACACGTTTAACGTTTGTATTTTAAATACAGTATTTCAAGGTTGTGTTTTGTAAAAGAGGAGAAGATAAAATAATATATCTTGCTTCTGCTCCTTCTCATTCAAAACTGGACTTTTTTTTTGTATTTAATTGCTTTCTTTGACCAATGAATAAAGTAAACTTCAAACAAATCTTCTAATCATAATCAGGATATTTGTTCCAGTGCCAGTTTAAAAATAGCCCAGTACACTTAATATAAGCCACAGTCACCAGACAAACCATTTCATTAAGTATTTCAAAAGCAAAACTGAAGAAATCCACCTTGAAGTCCATAAAATATGCAAAGTCCTTCGTTATATGAGAGGAAATCTGTTTACTGGGGGTCTTCAAGGGGGAAAAGGGTTTGAACTATACTGCTACATGATGATTTACGTCGTGCTCATAAACTCGGCAGTGTTGTCCTTCAAGTAGCATCTGTTTAAGAGTGTAATTCTGCTCATTCCTATTCAGTAATTGATATTCAAGTCCACAGTGATAGTTGTGAAGTACAGACCAACATCCTGGGTGCACACCTCCTTTGGTTACTTGAGGGAGAAAATCTATTGAACAGTGGTGCCAACCCCCTGACAATTTTGTTATGTATCCCTGCATATTTGGCAATTCCCAACTACTGGAAGTAAATTTCACACTGCATCAGATTTCAGCAGTGTAGGATGGTGGTGGCTACACCTGCAACAATGACACTGTATGTGTCAGCACTTTATACGCTATAGTAGTAAAAGAAATAGATATCAAAGTGTACCTGCAATAGATTAATGGTATTTTAAGGAAACTTGCAGATTGCATTTTGTTTGCCACATTCACATTTATTTTACTACTTACAAGCTGGGGAGCCATCTTTTATTTGCTGCATGTGGGGCAACCCTGGACTGTGACATACTCAAATTTAATCTCCTTATATAGGGTATATGTTTGGCAGCAGCACCACAATCCGAAAGACCCAGAAGAAGAAAAATGACCAATAACACAGGGGAGTAATGGGTAATGGACAGTTTTAATTTTGATCACCACCACCAGGATGTAGGTCAGGGCCTTATCAGATGTACAAGCGCAGCATCTTAGAGCCAATAAATGTTTCATGCTGAGCCCTCGATCACTATTTTTAATTTAACAGTTTGCAGAGCTGTGGATGAATTCTGACTGCTGGCCATCCATCTAGTAAACCAGGGTTTGCAGACGTGTTTTGGCTGTCAAGGCTTTAGCGCTGATGCAAAGCAGCACACTCTGTTTTGTTTGTTAAAGGGTTAGTACACTCAAATTAATAATTTCTGCTCCTTTTATGACATTTCCTGAGCCAGCCACTTAAACTAGTGTTAACTAAAGAACCAGTCGGGTCTAATTTGTGCTGTCAAAAAGCTCAAAGCTGAGAACTTACTTGATGTAGTAGGGCACGTTGTTTGGGGAGATACCCTGCTCGAAGGGGCTTTCTACAGATCCTGCAGAGACAGAAAAACAAGGTTCAATATTAGTCTTACACCGTCTGCACACTTACGTTTTACTGCAGGACTGTCCTTATAAAGATCATGAGGGGAATGTGTATGCAGCACATTATAAAGCATCAAGATTTCCTCAAAGTAATATAATGAAAAGCAGCGGAAAAACAAGAAATATTGTTAATTATCTCACTTATTATGCCCACAAGAGCTGGAACGCCAACTATTAAAGCAGGCTGTGCTTTGTGGGAATTGTCAGCACAGTTGGATTGCATCTCGGACCAATCAGGCGGCTTGGCTGAAAGTACCCGCTGTATAAGCGTTATTGTGCCCCGCGGGTAAAATTTGCAGCAGTTAAAAACAGAGCAATGCATCGTGGGACAGCAGCCAGAGCACATGTGGAGTACATCAGCGTAGCAGGAAGATATGAAAACAAGTCCATCCTCACTGCTTTTATTATCACTGCCTCAATTATAACACCAATTCTGCCTCAACTCTTACATGTATTACAGACGTAATATCAACATAGGTGTCATTATCTTCCCTCACAAGGATATTCGAGTTCATGCTTTTTAATTTAATATCAAGATGTTTTACTTGTTGAACAAATATGTTGCCGTCATTTAACATTTGCTCGTTCATCTCTAAAGTGTCACGTTCACTTTTTGTTTCTTTCTTCCCTCAGTTTGTTCTCACAAGCCCCCCGTGGGTCCTCAATTTTAATCACCACCGTGAGCGCGCGAGTGATGTTGTGATCTTTTGTTATCTGTGCTCTTTTAATTACTCTGCAGATGAGCTGTAATTAAGCTAAAGAGAATTGATGAGGGGAAAAAAAGCAGCCAGCAGTTTGATGAGTTGCTCCAGGTGGACCGAATTTAATGACAAAAATCATCTTTATTGTGCTGCACTGTTATACATAATTAATCTGCAATGTTTAATGTATGCAGATACTTTTATCATCAAAACTTGAGATTCTCTTTGTCTTTTTTGTCTTGCAGTTTTACATGGGGCTGGTTTATTCGCTGTATGATTTTAACTTGCAGGAAAATGTTCAAGCCAAAAAGGAAAGAGTGTTGGGAGTATATATATGAAGCTGCTGTTTAACTAATACAGATAAGATGCTGAAAAATGTCTGTAAGCAAGCTCAAAATGCACTTGAGATGGAAATATCCAGATCTATAGTTTATCCAAGAGAGTTTGCCAACTTTACTTTTGTAAAACCAGACATTTCCAGTATTAAACTGCAGATACTGTTTCAAATTCTTAAAATTTGTAAGTGGAATGTCATTAATTTTTTATAAGAGTAGATGAAACACGCCTCTCATGGCCAGCAACTGCAAGAAAATACTAAGTTACACAGTGTGTTTGTATTTGTTTAATTAGCAAGCAACTGTGCCTAATTTACAAGCTTGTGTCCAAAATCATACACTCATTTTCTTCTCCCTCCAAAGCCAAAGAGAGCTCTCTGTAGTAAATTATATAGCAAACACCAAGGCAGAATTAAAATAAAAATAAAAAACAGGCTCCACTGACTGTGCACAGATGTAACAGAAGCAGTTTTTAAAAAAAATAAAATAATAAATCACATTTTCACACAACTTAATTATGTGTGCATACAAACCTTGTGGTCTTGTTGACTTTTTACTATGAGAAAATAAAGTGTTTCCTTTACTCCATCAAAAATCCTTAACTCTTTATCAAAACATCTTCTACATGATGGCAAAAAACAGCTCAGATCAAAAAACACATCATCAGTGTTATTCATGTGAAGCATGTCCTGCAAAACGGATGAACTTTATCGAATGTCTAAGTGACAGAAATAATAATAAACATGAGCGACAGGCAGAGAGTTAAATGGCTGTGTGTCTGCTGTTGCCCAGACTGGTGAAATGTATCAAATGGTTCTTCTGGTGTGTGAAGTCAACAGGTCAACCCATTTCAAGGGAAAGTGAATCCATGAAGCTCTACACTCAAGTGACACGGACGAGCCATTCCGGTGCACAGGCTGCCATAACAATCCTGACACCAGCCCTGACATGCAGAGGAGGCAGAGCCTTGTGGTCTGTAGCATAAAGCCAGAGTGAAACACGATGGAAACAACTGGGTTTAGATACTGAGATATGGCAAAAATCATAACTACGATTTTGCTGACAGATATTAAGATCATTTTACAACACATGCCACGTGCAACTATTGGACTTAACCACTCATTACACCTTCGTTCTGAACATTTAAGAACAAGCAACAAATGAAAACGTGTAAAAAAAGGCACCTGAAATAATGATGGATGGAAAAAAGAAAAAAGCAAGTCTATCATGTCATGTGAGCAGTAATCAATTAACCTTTTTTCCCTTATTTTAATTATTTTAAGTTTCTGTGTTAACAAATGCACATTATACATTCATATATAAAATAACTAAAACTACCACAAATTTTTACATGGGAGAGTTATACACATCACTGAATTATAACAAAGTTAAAATGACCTGTGCCAATGTGAGCTCCACCTATTCACATACAGTCATTACGCAGTTGATGTGCATTTCATTTAAAATTAGATAGTGGTAACACTAAAAGAACAACAACAACAACACCCCTTCCAGTCCCGGATTGTCCATTCCTAGTTTGTGTTCAAAATGGTTCCCAAATTTCTGTGTAAATGTCTATTTTACCATTTATTTTAGTTGCTCATATAAGGCTGTGTCTGTTCATGCATTGAGCCATTCAGAGTAGGTTGGGTTATCTTTTCCTGCCCAGTGCCTCAATGACTCTTTTAGCAGTGGTAAGTGTTACCTTTAGCCACTGTGTTTTTCTCTCATTTCCTTTCATACTATTCAGGAGACATAAAGCAGGAGTAAGATTGATATTCATTCCAAGACTAACTATGATCTTTTCTGTAACCCTCTGCCAGTACACAGTTAAGTTGGGGCAGTGAAGGAACATGTTTATCTGTTTTGCAGGACCAACACAGGTTTGACTCACTTAGCCCAAGTCTATTCATCCTCACTGGTGTCCAGTATAGTCCATTGAATATTTTAAACTGGATGAGTTTGGACCTGGCATCTCTCATTGGGCTTAGCATCTCCCCAGTCAGTCTGCTCCATTATTCCCAGATCTTTTTCCCAACCCTTAAACCCATTAATAAGATGATTGTAAATTTTACTAGTAATCATTTAATTTTTCTATTTTATATAACTATGAGAGGAAGTAATTGTAATTAAAATTGAAACTCAATTAATCGTCCAGCTCTAGATTTTAGTTCTTTTTTTCCTGTCACAAATTATTTTGTCACTTCACTGATTTTGTACCTGCCACTATGTCTGGTATCAAAACAAATCTACCTGAAAATGAGCAAAAACACTGTATTAGGCAGATGGTGGATGCTTATTTCTAACACTTATCTTACAGCAAAATGGTAAAAACACTATACATACTAAAAGTGCATTATACAGTAATCTGCCTTTGATTTTGAAAGAAGCCCCTGTATCAATTAAATATTTGAGGCATCACAACAGATACAAGTGTATTAATTGCTAACATACGGATAAAAGTTCCTCATGATATTCCACATAAAAGCCATTAAAATAAAGACGCGTTGCTCTTTTATCTCTTTTTAAAAGATCAGCCTTTGAGGACGAGTAACTTACAGTGCAAGTCAGTCCATTATATAATGACAAAAGCTCAGATGAAGACGTATACACTGGTAGAAGCAATGGCTATAAAGCATTATCTGTCATGTAGCCTCTGATGAACAACCCGTGACCTGAAATTCATGCTAATTTGCAAGTGATGTTAAAGTTTGTGGGTCATGCTGACAGTTAAACCCATCAGGGCACTTTTGTTTCTGTATTTTTGGTTTTGAAAAGGCAGATGAGAGGAGACATCACAATCCAGTATCACTTCAACTCGAGCCCTGTCAACATTTCAGCAGAGTGAGAAATACAGAGCTTGACAGGCATGCTGTGCCTTGTTATGGTTGCTAAACCATGATTAGATGATGGCTCTTTTGGGGACAAGATTAACAAAGCATGAAGAGCAAAAACCATCAAATATACTGAAAAATAAGTCTTCATAATTCAGTAGAAGTGTCTTTAAAGATAGTTTTAAACATTGTGGATGGAAAGACAACTTTTTATGCAGCCCACCAACGGATGAGGGGTTCTAAATCAATACGCTTCATCAATATGTGAGTTTGATAAGGTTGATCGCCTCAGTATCGGGTTAATCGCTGGGTCATAATGGAATTCATTGATAAAACCAGAAAAACAAGTTGCATAAACAGATCGATACGCCATCATTGGCTCATTGAGCAGCCAAATGAGTGACAGTCGTTACGTCGGCTCCCTCTCATCAGTTATTCAGTGATGCAGTGACCCGCTGACAGCCGAGCGCCGAGTCACTTTTCTCTCACGTGCAAACACGTCACTTATCGAGTGCCGCTGAGCGAGATGCTGTCAGGAGGTGGGCGCCTCATTTTGTCTAACACATTTTGTCTTATCTCTTTCCCGCACACACGCAACCTCTGGAGTATCTTGTCAACTGTCAGCTGCGTGATGCATGCGGCGAACATTTGTATCTGTTTGACTCACCGTGCAGGAGGCCGAAGTCTCTGTGAGCGTCTGTCAGCTGCTTTAGATGCTCCGTGATGGAGACCTGATGCAGGGAGAATGAGAAATGTAATTAGAGACAGATAAATACAGTGATGGAAAAGATAGCATGTAGATCACATGGATCAGAGAGATTTGACAGCTCCATGCATAGATCTCATAGATAGATCTGTCAGTTTTTTTTTATTTACATGAACAACGTTTATCTCCAGATATACAGGGCACATTTGTGTTCAAATCATTATATACAACAGACAGACAAAGAAGTTATTTATTTTAGATTACAGCTTTAGTGCACCTAATCTAGGAATAATAAAAGCTAGCCAGTTTTGGCCAGAGTTTTAACAACCTCATTTAAAATCCAAAATAACTCTAGCATTTTGATGCAACATAATGAACATTTATAAATGTAAACATAAGACTGGTAAAGGCGAATATCCTTAGTTTCTCAAAGAGTAAAGGCTAAGATTGTAGCTTAGTTAGCCAGGTTCAATCTAATCTATATAGCAAGAGCCAGAGTTAGCTTTCACTCAGATTTAATGTCCTAATGCCTCTGAAAAAATACTACTAATAATAATAATAATAATTATATGCTAAGGAAAGTCAGAGTTGAAGGCTAAGATGGCTGTTTGCTTTGGGTAATAAGCTAACAGAGCAAAGAGACAGCATTTATCTTGAAAGACTTTTAAAGAATCACAAGAAGAAAAAATAATGCAATGTCATTTTTTTCCAATATCATTCAGGCGCCCTAAGATATGATGAATCTAGTACTTCCAGAAAAAGTCCACTTTGATTGAAAATATAATTTCTTATAATCAATGGGGATTTTTTTAAAATAAAAATACTGTTTTATAAAGTAAGTTGCCAGAAATTCACTCAGGTAAAAAGCTCAAATTGAACCAAAAGTCAATTTTGGCCAATGATAAACTTTTTTTTCTCTTCTTTCTAACTGTCAGTACCTCAAAGAAAACCTTAAAATGCTTTCATTACATTATGAACAAACTGATATTCATGCATTACAACTTAAATGAAAATTCTTAGCCTAAGTGCAAAACACAGCTAGCTTTGGCTGGCCATGGCTCTTATATTAATGTCTGCGAGTTAGCCTTAGCTTAATTTTAGCCTCTCCACTGACTCAATCATGTTCTTTCCTATAAGGGCTCCAAAAATAACTGATGACACACTGATTGATCAAGACTGGTATTTGTAGTTTTAGATAACAGCCATGGAATTATGATTTGTAAATCTAATTGCATCTTTAGCAACAATTGGCCAGCTAGTGGTCTTGGATACCATTCAATTTGTCTGTCTTGTTTTAGCTCTCTGGTTTGGACAGTTGGACGTGCTTTTGTCTCAGAGCAGATTGGCTCTGATGCACTTTTTTATCACTGTATGAGTGAGGGAGGTTCCAGATTTTAACAGTTTTAATCAGTTTTTGAAGGTAGCCATGTCCTTTCCACTGTTCCACTAAATAGCCTTTCACAAACTTAGAAAAATTAAATTAAAATCTAACAATATGAGGAGATAGTCTCAATTTCAATGTGAAGAAAAGCAAAAAGACCTGAGAAATACATTCTCTGAAGTTCATTAGACAGTTTTCAGCTGTGAATCACTCACAAAGAAAAACGGGAGATATATTTCTAATGTGATAATAGAAATATGACGAGTGACATGTCAACATAAAAGATGCACACGGTGTTCTGTTGCAGATAAAAAGCATCGAAAATGGGCAGACATGGAGGGCGAGGAGAGGGAGGGGAGGAGACACGGCAGAGCATGGAGGCGATAATTGAATTTGTAGTGGAGGAATTAGAGAGGATGCAGTCTCCTGTGAGTCTCCTTCAGCTCTGAATGAGCTGTCGATCTAGATGGAGTTGAGATAATTGTGCCAAATCAGCGCGGCCCTGTAGGTACACACAGAGAGGTGGGGCTAAGCCCAGCGGGGTAATGCACACTTGTCTCCTGGCTCACAGATCCTCATCTGAACTGCAAACACTTAGCTTGTCATCGATCCAAATTTAAACACCTGTTTTCTTGGCTGGAATTGTTGGCTCTCATTTTGCTATTGTATACACTTCTATGTAAGCGGCAAGTCTCAGAGCAACACTGGCATTAAATTCTATTCTAAACTTTGTTGTTTTGACTGTATTTCAAGGACAAACCATGAGGTAGGATGGATTTCGCAGTTCAAATAACAAACATGAATCAAAAAGTACAGAGGAGAGGAAGGAAAGAAAGGTCATTTCAGGGGAACAGACTGAAAACTGGAGAAGAGAATAAGTGATGCCAGCACTTAAGAACTCTGTTATTAAGCAACCTTGTTTTGGTCTGACATTTAATAAAGCAAATGGGAACAATCCTCCATACTTTAGGGTCTAAATCAAAACTTTTTGACACTTAGTTAGACATGGTATTCAACTACCAATGCAGAAGAGGCAGTAAATATCAGTGTTGAAAAATCAAGTCTTGTGGAAGTAAAGAGACAGTGTCCTGAGGTTCAAAAAGCAAAGGAGATGCCATCTGCCCCAAAATATCAAAATGTCTTTTTTTCACAGCATCGAAAAAATGTTTACAAGTTGGTACAGGAGCATAATTGGTATCAATAACTGATCTCTATTGGTAAGATATGATACTAAGAGTGGGTTTTCCCCATAGATAATCCTATTCTATGATATTTGAGCAGAATGCATTCATTAATTAGCAGATATAGAGAAGGTGACTTGGCTGACATTTGGCAGTGTTGCAACTGCGACAGCTCCAACTCCTCCTCTGTATTTAAACTCAATTATAATTTAGGCCAAGTCAGCATTTACAAGAAATCGAGAAATCGCTCCAATAAGATGAGCAAACTCTTGGAATAATGCAATACCTATTGTAAACTACATGTTTGGATCTATTAGTTAAAGTATTTGTTCTGGACCCTAAACCCTAACTAAGATAAATGGATGGGCTGGGAATAACTAATAACCATCAAGTTCAAGGATAAAGGAAATGTACATGAACTGTAGTATTCAGAATTAAATGTGTGCCTGTGTTTGCCACAAAAGTTGAGCTGAAGTCGCCTTTTCTACAAATAAATCCTGCATTGTTTTTGCAGGAGAACCCTGTATGACCCCCATGCGCCGCCTTATTAAAAATAAATACGTAAATAAAGAAAAATCCCGTTCAAGGCTTTGCCAACAAGCGCTTATCTGATTGACTCCACACTTGACACTGTGATCCCTTGGGCTGCGTCTCCTGCCTGCACTGTCGTCTGGGGAAGAGTCAGTTTAGGGAGCGTCAACATAGTAACTCCCCTGGGTCCTCAGCGATACACCCGTCAAGTGTGATCTGCTTTGTTTGAATCATTCGTGAGTAACACTGAAATAGTGACAGGGATTTCTGCTCTTTAAAAAGAAGGCTGCATTTTTCCATGCTGAGCTGTAGTGAGAGAATTTGGCATGAGAGTAAAAGCACATATATGAATGTATGTGACCATCTGTTGTGTTAAATCAGCTTCTGTGCAACTACAAGGGTCACATTTTATAATAACTGCACAGGACTGAGTATTAGAAAATCAACAGTAAATATCTGTACTTGTCATCTAAACAGCAGCATTATTTTTTATATCACTGTAAACACATGTTTTATTTATGCATTACAGAAGTATAAGTAAAGGGCTGAGTTTTGGAGTAAGGATTGGAGTGAATCATCAGTGTCAAAAATGCACAAACTTACATTTAAATGATCAGATAATCCAATAAAAACCACTACATAATCTAAATCTGCTATAAACATATTAAGTTATGATAAAACCATTTATAATTGTGTTTCTAAATTAAATATAACAATTACAAACCTTTTCCTGATGATAATTAAGTATTTACTTATGCTTCAATAAAGCCTTTATACAGCGTTAAAACACGTTTATAAATAAAATATAGAAAATATAGAAAATTAATGCTTGCTACATATAAAGCATTGAGTAGTTAGTAAGGCATTGCTAATACATCAAGAAAGCATTTATTGCTATGTTTACAAATGAAATATGAAATAATTGATAATGCTTTATAGATTATGAGTGAATTATTAAGTATTGCTTTAAAATGCCTTTATCAATGCAAAGTTATAACAATGAGGGCCTGCATTCAAAGCTGTTGTGTTTCATAGTCATTAGAATTTCAGACCTAAAATTTTTCAGAATTTTTTGCATTAAAAGTCCTAAACAGAAAAACCCCTTCAGCATATTCTATTCGTGGTAGCTCACAGTTTCTTCAGGTAAAATACAGTTCAACTTTCGGAACAGCGCTGGGCTTGATGGCACATCTTCTTAATTGACAGAAACAAATGAAGAAGAGCTGGGACTTTTGATATCTGCTTTGTCAATATGAATGAAAGTCGTTTTCTAACTCATCTTTTTAAAGGCATAATTTCAAAGTCTGATGTTAATGCCAGAAAATGATTCCTTCATTGTGTTTCTGTGTTGTCTGGGTGGTATTTACATTAATTCTATCAAATATGAAGAACACACAACAGTTTAAAACAACCTACAAGATACAACTGAGGGATTAAAAAAAGTCAATTTTATAACCAGGCAACATTAAGCATTGGTGAGAAGTGCTCTGAGTGCTCCGGCACAAAAACAGCAGCTGTGGACAAAGGCAACTTCAACTTCAAGTGAAATAGGCTTGACACAAAGATACTTGGATTTCACTGAAACGGATCAAACATGAAGTTGTGTCTGTTAAAATTTTTACATTCTTAATTGTTTTTTGGTCACTTTCATTGCTGTAATGATTTAATTACAACAATACGTTTTTTCAGTCACACTAAATCTAAAAATATTCTGAGGGCAGGATGGGACGCTTTGGGCCTGATGTGAACCTCGGCTGCCAGATCGTTGTTTATTCTCTGTAGTATTACTCGCAGAAGAAATCCAATCTCCAAGATCTGTTTGTCCTTTAAGCAGGTTTGAGCTAATGTCAGACAAAATTCATGTAGTGTGAAGATTGAAACTGTGAACTTCTATTTGTAAGAACTGAATTGGACCGCCAAATACTCACACAGCCTTTAGAGGATGGCATATAAAGGTCAGAAAGCCCCAAATCACTTCAGAGCAGCAGCTCAGTGAGCTAGCATTTATTATTTAGCAGATAAATGCATCTCTACTGCTGTTTATCACACAGTTTCTGCTACTACTCTAAAATTCTGCTGCCCACAGGATGACGAATACTTGCAGCATTATTGAGTAAAGTTTCTCAAAACCTGCCGCTTCCATCAAGCCTTTCTGCTCTGATGTATCACTGGCACAAAAAGCGAGCTGATGCCCACAGTCACAGGCATCATTTCAGTCCAGTTCTGCACCCCGAGCGTCCCCAGAGGAGTCACTATGTGTCTGGAAGCTTCCTGACACAATGTTCGACGATCCAATGTTCCCAGGCAACACATGCAGCTCCGGCCGGCATGCAGGGATTTGGCAGACGCTGATGAGCAGATTTTTTTTGTTCCAGGAAGTAAAAAAGTGAATCAGAGGAAGCTTGAACTTTTCTTTGATAGAAGTCTTGAGGATGAAGGACTGAGAATGTTATTATCCAGACTGAGTGGACAGATTGGCTGATGAAGCATCCAATGTTTGATCCACAACATAAATGAGAAGGCCACAGATGACACACAGTCAGGGGAGTGTGTGTTTGTGGGCTATGAGATGGACAACAGATGAAGATGACGATAAAACAGTGATGAGCACTACTGTTTTTGGCGTCCATGTGACATAAAACCAAATGGTGGGTTTACCTTTGAGTGCACCTCACCCAGTCCATTCCTGCCTGTGCTGCTTTTCCCCGTGGCCAAGGTAACCTAATCAGAATTACAACAAACGAGAGGAGTGGGACTGTTGAGGAGGAATTTATCGCAATTACCCAGAGTGCACCATGTGACCAATCAGCCCGGACCTTTCAGACCCTGAAAGAACACTGCGGACCGAGCAGGCTGACCTGAATGTGCAGGTACCACACGTGAGCACACAAACGCACTCGCCTCAAATCTGAGCCACATTAAATGAATCAGGAAGCACTCATTCGACACACTCAAAGTAGCACACACACTGATTTTCCTCTCCACCAGCCTGCCATTTTAAGTGCTGCCAGAATTTCCCGGGCAAACATTCTGCTCCCAATGAACCACCTGCAACAGAGAGTGACTTTTAAAAAACTGGCACATAAAACGTCTTTTCTGTCCAAATGAGACGCTGAATTCCCTGTTCACGATTTAATGTCTCATATCAGTGAAAATGGAAGGCAATCTACTATCCAGAGCAAAAAATAGATAAAGAGTAGACATTAAAATCCCCCTTCATTTTAACACACACTTAGAGATATTTCTTTTAATTCAGATCTATTTTACAAAACTTAGGGACGTTGCTGTAAGACTTCAACTTGAGCTTGAATTCCTGCAAAAACAGCGATAGCCTATTCTTCCTTTTTCAGGCTTTTTTGCTTACATCAAATATCAAAGCAGAGCAAGTCCAATCCAATAAACCTGCTAATCAGTCACTTCAATTGATATTACTGCAACAATTTGAGGACACTAAGGAAAAACAGGGATAAGAATGGCAATCACATTCAAATTTAAGCTTTTAACAAGCATTTAGCAGAATTGTATAGCTTTTTTATAGCTGAGAGGACCATCCAAATGTTTATTTTACTGTTTCTCCATGATAAGAAGTACTTTTTTGTCAAGATCTAGACTCATTTTTCTAATATTCTCATCATAGAAACACTGACTTTCCCATGGAAACAAAGTTATTACGGTCATTTTCTTGTAATCTTTTGAAATTAGCTCATTATCATGAGAACACCAGAGCTGTTGGTTTGAGTTGATATGAATAAGAAAAGATCCTGAAACTCAGTAACAGAGCAGCAGAAAATGGAGCAAAATAAAATCATCAGATGTTTGTCCACAAGACTGCTGTAGAAAATGGACCAATCACAGCCTGTGTAATTATATCTCTGGGATAACTTTGCTAATTGGTTGACTTTGCATTGCATCAAGGTGAAATCTCACAGTATAGAAAGCCCAGTCACTCAGACTCACTTCAAGAGAGCAGGGAAATATTCAAATACAGGATTTCATTAAAAGAAAATGAGACTGTCCTAAAAACCATCATCAGACATCAAAAGAGAAAAGAATAAATGCTTCATAGTGGATCCCTTTTGAAATAAAGTTTTGTAATGGCTTGAATGATAAATTATTCTTCATCCTGTTGGATTTTGACTTTGGTTATTTGACTCTCCTGCTGGAAGATAAAAGACCAAATTCAGTTTGGAGAGACTGCTCGGGGAACTGCATGATGTTTTGTGCATTAGATGTTTCCTTTCTGCTTAAGGTTTGAGGCAAAAAGTTAAGTCAATGGTTTCATTGGCAACTTAAAGGGATAGTTCAGTATTTTTGAAGTTAGGTTGCATGAGGTACTTGACAATTGTCAGTATAGTTCCTGTGTCTGCTGCTATTTTAAAATGCTGTGTTCCCCAGCCTGTGTGCATTGATTTTCTGATCTGCTGTTTCGCTCTATGGACTCAGGAAGAAAAAAGCAAAATAGTGCTAAACACAGAAACTTACTGCGCCTTATCCTACATTTGACCCAACATGGTTTTGTGGCTCCTTTTTATGTAAAACTCGAACAATTACACAAAATAACTGCGATCTTCTCTAAGGTGAGGTGCTGCTGGGAGCCCCTTCAGCTCCTTCACTGATTATTGTCAAGATCCTGATGCAACGCAACCTCAAAAATACCAAACCAGGTGATGATGGCTAAGATCTGGACACATTCAACTGCCGAACTGTAAAAACTCCAAACATTAGAGCCTCCGCAGGACGTGCTGTCGCTGCCTTGCTTATAGCTAGTTGCATCTGTTTTCTCATTAAATGATAACTTGGTGTCAATGACAAAATGTTTGGGCTGAGCAAAAAAATCAATATGGCAATATACTGTATCATCACATACTCCCTGCCGTTAAATATACTGATTCAGATTTTACAGAATAAATGCAGCCACAAATGCAGTAGTTGTAAAATACGTCTTTGGTCATATCACACATGGTGCAATTCACAAAGAAAATGTAAAAGGTGGCGTTAGAAGCTAAACTACATGATACAGACTCACTCACTTCATGGTCTGTCACTATATTGTAGTTAAATCAGCGGATATGATGTGAGAAAATCTAATCACTACCTAGTTTGGTGATATTAATTTAAAAAGACGTAGTTCGCACATGGCCACTGGAAGATATCAGCAAACTGCAGTTCAGGTAAAAGTGGAGGGTCACATTCCTCTAACATTTGACAACATCAAGCTCAGTATTCGTTACAGATCCATACAACACATCATTATTTCCCCCTCAGTCTCCTCACAGATGCCCTCACCTTCACCACAAGACAAAGGCTTTTGTGTGCATGTTTCCGTGCGTGTGTGCGTGTAAGCATCTGGTCAGGTGCTAACTTCAGAGAGACCGGCCGTCTGGTCCCGTCACCGTGGTGTCACAGCGGCGCCCGTCTCCGCCCGAGACTCCTCTGTGTTTGCTGCGTCTCTCCGGCAGCTGATTGGCTCGATCTGTCACGCCCGGTAACAATCACTGTCTGACTTCCAGCACGGCTGCCACCAGGCTTATTGAGACTGATAGAGGCTCACCCTGTGCTGCCTCTGATCACACACATGGGGGTTTGTTTGTGGGTTTGTGGGCTCTTTGTCCTTATTACACTTTCCCATTAACAGGCAGGTACACAGCAATGCAATTGTCTTATTTATAGAGAGTGTTAACAACATTAAAGTCTATATTAAGCATCCCTATCAAAGCACTGAAGAAAAAAATAATGCTTTGTGTTTGAGGTAGGCGATATTTAAACCCTCATAGTCCAAGGGAGAGCAGATAAAGGTGGACACAAGTAAAGGGTGTCAAGGAAAAATAAGAATTTGAAGACATTTTATGACTTAAATGTCCAAATTCTGATGTAACTATTTTAAGACTTTTCAAAGAAACCTTAACGTATTTGTGAAATTTGGACAGTGTGCTCTCTTTTAGTTAAAACATGACTGAAGATAATTAAGATTCTGTACTTCAAAAGCCCCTGAAAGCCTTGAGATATTTGGTTCAAGTGCTGTGATTACCTTCAGCTACACTTAACAGCAACAAATTACTTACAACAACCCCTGGGTAGAAACATGTCAGCATGCAGAAACACTCAGTACATATCCGAGCGTGTACCTGCAGCAGCCTCCAGCGTGTGTTCAGATCCTCGATGCGTTCCAGGTTGTTTGGTGACAGCTGGATGTCCGGTGGGCCGAAAGTGGACGCCAACTGGTTCATGTGCGTGACGTCATCCTTAATTGGAGCAATCTCATCCTGGAACTCCTGCACACACAGATACAGGGCGCTTGTTAAGCTGCATTGTTTACAGCAGTGTAAGGACAGATGGGAAACACAGACAGGCTGTTATTAGCCCTTGGTTCATTCTTGTGTCTCACCTCAGTTGTTCTAACAGAGAGAAACAGATGCATCCATCACGTAAAACCACATCTCCTGCTTGTTTAAAGCTTGCTAATATATGTAAAATCAAGGTTTAAGTAGGATTAATGTGAATGAAGGAGCTTGTATAATGGCCATGAGTGTAACTGTCTGAATGATGGATGTAGGAGTGATAACTGTTCTCATAATGACCATGCATGACCTTTACATATGGCACACTGTCACTCCATCTGACCTTCACTCTTTCAATGTGCTCTGGCAGCGAGTCAATCAGCAGGTCGCCCACAGGTTCCCACGCGTCCTTCACCATCTCGGCCTGCCTCAGCTGCCCGTCCAACAGGTCTTCTGCCTCTTGGAGCTCCATCAGTCGATCCAGAGCCAGCTCCAGCCTCTTCTGCCAGGCGGCCGAGTCGGCGTTCAGGTTGTCCCACTTGGTGATTACGTCATCAGACTCTTTGCGCAGGACTCGCCCCACGTTCTGGGCACGCTCCTCGGGGCTGATGTCTGAGGAGAATGGAGAGAGCAAGCTTTAAGAAAAACAATGTCTTGACTGCTTTAGAAAAATAGAGAGCACGCCCAGGCATCAGTGAATGAAGACAGGGATGGTATGAACACGTTCTATAGATGAGGTCCTCTGTGTTTACAAACGTGTGAATAAAGCCACCAATAAACAATTTGTGGTTTGAATAAAACTTAATATTCTCAGCACATTTCTAATTGTCCACAGTCCTGTAGTGATAGTGCATTAAATGGGTTTACCTGCTCAGCTCTCGCCTTGTTAAGTTCAATAAAGGACATGGCTTTTTGAGTTTAAAAGCTTGTTGCCTGAGCAGTAACTGTGACGATGAAGAGCAACTCCTCAGAGGCTGTTTCACTTATATGTCAAAGCACTCAGGCTGCTTGTGAGGGAGCCAGCCGAATTTAAACCACACAAAATGTCATGCACTCCAAAAGCAACATGTCAATTCTGCTCCTAAAGACGTCCTCAGCCAACGCCTATAGGGAGGTCTATTCGCTAAAACAGAACGACTTTCTGAGAGGAAGTAAGTGCTCGTTTCTCTCGGCGCGGCAGTGATTAGCAGCAGGAGCTCACCCTTTATTCCGCTGTTTCTCCGAGTGCGTTTGAGTTGGCTGCTGAATGGGTTTAATGGGCCACAGTTAAAGTTCAGATGCTTTCAATGAGCTTGGCAACCAGGCTGCTGCCATAGTGCACGAGGTGCTGCAGGAAGGTGCGTCAACATGGCTGTGTGCCCATCACCAGGGTGTTACTAGGATAGTTCATTACATAAGTCAGAAATGAATTAAAGTAAATTCAGTCCATATTGTCTTTCATGTTATTCTTCAGAGCTGATCAAAGGGCTGCTATGGCAGAAAATGTCACTAATTAATGAGCTTTCACTCTCTTTACATTCCTGTTTTTACATTTAAATGGAGGAGGCAGGGCTTTAAGATGCAAATAAACCTTTGTATTACCTTGAAGAGGCACAAAACGCATACATTCTTTATCCGGCCAGTATAAGAAGAGTCTTTAGGAAAAAACTGGAACCCTGTTTACATTTTACAGGAAGCAATGATACACTATTTGGTAAATGAACCTTACAGCACACTGGTTGGATGGAAATGCTAACTCAGTTCAAAGCAAAAATATGACCAAGCTGGGCACAATTAGCCTCTTTGCTCAGGTCTGATTTGCCTTCATTCATTGATACTGCCAGCAAGGGCCAAACTCAGGAGCTGTAACAGGAAAACAAGGCCGAAGGGAAGAAAACTGCAGTTCCTCAGTGTCCACTTCGCTCTAGAAGAGGCCTTGTTTATACAGCTAAACAATCCTACCACGTTCAAAGACAGAGAGCTTTTCTGTCTTTGCCATCAGGAGGTCAAGACAGTGTGAAAACCAGACAGAAAATGACATGGCCACATCGCCACAGCTGTGCAGATTTTGGCTTTAAAGGCTGTGGTCTTCAACTCTTGATCAGCTGACAAAAGTATGTTTGAGTTTAAATGCAGTTTTTAAACAAACTGCTCAACATTTCTTGGCTCTCAATATTTCTTCTTTTTGCATTTTGAAGCTCTACTAAGAAGTGTATTATGTTATTATGGATAAAATTATAAACAAAATTAAATGAGGAATAATCTGATTAAAAGGGTGTGGGGCTAAGGCTTAAGTCTTTTATACTTACCTTTATTTATCAAAAATACTTTTAGGCACCCCTTAAACACACTAAACATGTAAAAACAAGACAAATTTATCACCAGCCTATTATGAATCCAAAACAAGACCCAATCAAAAGTTTCCATCACTTCATTAAACTCTTGCACACTTTAATTACACACACACCTGTTTTAATGAATGAATCCATTAAAGATTACCATTTGGTATCTGATAACCCTGTTCAAATGTTAATGTGAGGATAAAGGGGGTCATGATGAAGAAGTACCTCTCTGCTCAGGCGAGGGTGTCTCTCTGGGGAGTTCAGACAGAAAAACTCCCACATCGTCCAGCGCTTTGGTCACAACTGGCTCTTTAGCCCTCAGGTCCCTCTTGAAACCCTGTGAGCATATAAAACAGACATAAAGAGTTCAGATGCGCTCATGTGAAGTCACTGGGACAAAGACAGACAGAGTTAAATGTTAAAACCTTCATCCTGACACTTTGCAGATGAAGTTTATATTTTAATATAATAATGTTAATCATAATAGAAGACATTTTGTGGTATGTGCTCTCAAACACTGTGATATGAGTCCATCCATGTTGAGTGACTTCAAAAGCATGCCACTATTCATTAAATATGTGTTGACTAAAAGCTTTTTAAATGAATATCTGCACACACTCACCTTTCTGCAGAATCACTAAAGGTTAAGAAATGAAGTGACCAAACAGACAAACCAATCATCTCCTCTTTTTTGCATAAAATACTTCTTTTAATGGGTTTTTCATTCAACCTACCGTCCATACTTTCCATTAAATCAGAGGCTTTAATTTGCATAATGTGAGAGCAGCAGAGACATGAAGTCTGCTTAAACATAAATGGTTTCTTTGGTGATGAAACAGCCAAGCTTCTGACACAAAAGTATCAAACAGGCTTTTATATTGGCCGCTCATCAGACTGGCATTGAGCTGAAGGTCAGAGAAGTGGTTTTGTTTAAAAGTGACTCTGAGGTGCACTTTTAGTAGGATTTATACCAGAGTAGTGCATCAAGGTTTGGGAGTTGTGATGGATTTAGATGCTTTGTGTTGTCCCTCAACTGACTTAAAAACATTACCTGTTGTTTTGACTTTAACTACAAGTTTTGGTGTGAAATTTAAGGTGGTTTATCTTAATGTAAAATCTTGCATGACAAAGAAA
This sequence comes from Cetoscarus ocellatus, assembly GCA_037902135.1. Classification (NCBI taxonomy): domain Eukaryota; kingdom Metazoa; phylum Chordata; class Actinopteri; order Labriformes; family Labridae; genus Cetoscarus; species Cetoscarus ocellatus. The sequence goes on along the minus strand of JBAMNC010001073.1, from coordinate 1,860,415 downwards.
ACACAAATTAATCAGTTAACAAAATTTGGGTTGAAAAGCAGCAAAGGGATACCACAACTCAGAACCTGGTTGGGACGCTCCTGGTTTAACATGGTTTTCATCTGGAAGACCTCTAAAAAAGCCCTGGTCTAATAATAAAACTTTGCTTGCTTGGTTTCAAAAGAGTACAGTAAGTATTTTGGCTGAAATTAATCAAATACGGTTAAAGCTTTTGCAATGTCAGAGATTCCCCCTTCTCTGAGCTTTTCTGCCAAGCTGAGCTCATGGACTCAGACTTCATATTTAATGTAGAAATAAGAGATCTGAATCAATCCACTTATAAAGCTCTGCTGACAATCAAGTAAATGTGTTCCCAGAAATAAAAATATGTCTCAAAGCTGAAATAACCAACCATAAATCTCCAAGGGAATGAAAAAAGGCTATATTTTTCCACTGCTTAAAAGGCACTGCAGATCTTCCTTAAAACCAAGCGACAGAAAACCGTTGACTTTTCTTGCCCACCATCAAACAAATATTTTATACAGTCATCACAGGAAGCTCCCAAAGCAGTTCTAGAAAAATTTGTGAACAACAGGCACTTTCAGCCACGTGGTTGTGTCCACATGCCTGATGGAAAAGGGCTGATGTCCCGTGGCTTCTTTGCAGCATGCCATTTCCCCACTCTATGCATCTCCCCAGTTTGCAACCCTACTGGCTATCCCACATCAACCAAAAAATGCCGAAAAGTCCCCAAATAAATCTTACAAAAGAGAAAAGAATAAAAAGTAAGCCACTCAACAATAAAAGTCTAAAACAAACAAAAGTTTTATTCCTCATCAGAATCACTGCAAAGAGAGAGAGTGTCTTTGTTAGAGTGCAGAGTGTGTAGTGTGTCTGTGCTTCTTCCTACCCGGTGTGTGTCCAGCTGTGCCTGCACTGCAGGGACATCCCCCCCAACAGGCGGCTCCTTCTCCAGCTGTAGATTTTTCATCCTCAGCCAGTTCAGCAGCTCCTGCAGCGACATGTGGAGCCTCTTCCATGGGGCCATCTCCGAGTCCAAGTGTGCCCTGAAACACAATCATTTTGTTAGTCTTCTGTAACAAAACTTTATCAAAGGCTGTGAGTGTGTGTTGCTTTGTGCAGCAGCGACCTCAGCTGCCCTCACCTCATGCTCAGGGTCTTGTTGCGCAGGTCGTTCCAGCGCTGGGTCATGTTGTCCAAGCGTCTCTGGAGCAGAACGGCATCCTCAGAGTCCCCGAGTGAGGTCACAATCCTCTGCCCGTTCTCATCCAGAGAGTGATAGAGCTCGGTGTGGTTGTCAATCTCTGCCTGGAGGTCCTGGAGACACACACACAATCAAACGCACGGACACACACACACACACAGAAAGAGTCAGTGGGAGAAAAGCTGCAGCAGTAAATTCTGCCGGAGCCCGCACTTCATTTTCTGGGTAATAGCAGCCATCTTTCAGGAATTCACTTTTTTCATTGCTCGAGTGCTCAGTAATGGGATCAGGATCTGAGAAAGTGATTTAGTCTCTAAAAGCAGAAAGCAGCAGGATTGAGTCGTAATGCAGGGCTTAATGCATCATGGATGGAACCTTTTGTAAAAGTGAAATGTCAAAATGTGCAATTTAGCCTTGAATCAACTGGTTACCTCGACAGGGGTGGTACCACCTCTGTGGATTTTTCTGCAGATATTTCATCACTCAAAGTTCAGGGTAACACTTTGGAAAGGAAACAGGAATTTAAAAGTGATCTTCGTAAGTTGAAAATGAATAACTTCCTCATGTTTGGTGGCAAATATCACCAATGTGCCGACAATCTTTTTGGAAAATATCGGCAATTTTACTGCAAGTAGCTAGGATGACTGCTTTTATTTATTTAATACTCTGTTTCTCCTTATTTTGGAACTATCCATCAAATAAAGCTCACAATCACAGAATTTAACCTTTATTTGTGATTAATCACACTTTTATTTACGTGTTAAGAACTGAATGACTCCAGCAAAAAACAAGAGTTTGAAGCCCATCTGTTGATGTGCCTGCTTAACCAGAGAAAGAAGAACATGCACAAGATTGGAGAGTGAATGAAAATGGCTAAATGGGATGGTAAATCACAACATTTTCATTTTAAAAGGTTTAGATGACCCTTGACTTGTGAAATGGGAGATTTAAAGTGAAAAGAGACATACAAAGGAGTAGTGGTGTCCTTATTATCCATCATTGTGAAAGCAAGGACACATTGTGGGAAGTAGCATCCAGCTGCTGCCCCACTAGCTTAACTACGATGTACCTAAAAAAGGCAAACTAGCATGAGATTAATGCATTCAAAATAATCAATGTGCTATTTTCTAACTTATTCGCGTCCCAATCAATAAAGGCAGCCCTTTTCAAAACAAACATCCTTCCTGGAGTTTCTCCATAACTACGTTCAATCAGAGTGACCTGCTTTATGTTGGATTATCTGTTTTTTTCAGGTGAGCTGAGCACAAGCACTTAAACACGCTACACGTCAGTGTTATTTCAGAAACCTTTCGTGTTACTAATTCCTGCCATCTCAGATTTTTACTGTAACTTTTATTGCTGACAAAACCTCAGAGTGCATTTAATTTTTGCCCTTTAAAGGTTGCCTGAAGCTTCAGGAAGTTTTCCTTAAAAAAGGGAAAACATCGTGTAAAAGGATGTTACACACGAGATGAATTAGCCAGCATGAAACTTTAATGATACCTGAGGGGTAAAATGAGCCACTGAAGCAAAGAACAGGACATAAAGACGAGAACAGAACAAATAGGGACGACAGTGAAGCTGCAGCATTGAGTTAAACTGGCTCCTGTTTTATCTCCAGAAAGTTTCCTGCAGCTTCTGGTGTGATCTAAATGTTCTTTGATCCCTTTGAACACTTCAATTCAGTCCCAGCCCAAGATATCCGTACAGACTTGAACTTTGATGTCTTCGTTTGAAATTGATGGTTTCACACTGTATTATTTTTATCACTGGGGTGAAAAAGTGTGCGTACTTGTCCTTTACTTGACCTGAAATGCCTCATGAGGTGCAGAATCAGCACATTTTTAGACATCAAGTCGATGTGACAGACACTTTTGAACGCAGTGTGATGCATCTTTTATCCAAAAACAACAACCTACTTCTTTTGGAGTACAAAGACGGCAGTTTTGTACCTGAAAAAAGAAGCTCTTGAAGAGAAGTACAGGTTTTTATCAATTTTGACACCACTGTAGATAAAACTGAACTTCTTATCTCTTTACTAACCTTGTCTTATGCATATGCAAGTATGATTCTCTGAAAATAAACGTACTCTTCCTTTTATCGGTTTAATATATGCTCCAATTAAATCTTCTGCATTATCACTGTCCCTCTATGTTCTTCTCTGATGTTCCAATAGCTTTTGTTTGGTCAAACAGGGTTATTGGTATTAACTTTAGTCTGTTTTATAACCAAGCAAGAACTTGTGGTTGCTCCATCTGTTTTCAGAACTTTTAAAACACGTTAAGTTTTATTTTTGTCAACACCTACTTCGAAACTTTCCCACAGGATTAGCTCAAATGTATAAAAACTTTCTGAAAATACTAAAGTTAATCTACATGTACATTTGCACCCTGATGTTTCCTCTGAGGAGCTTTGTGAAGTACATGAGTAAGCTGTAGTATCTGAAAATCTGATTCTTTCCTGCTCCTGATGCATTTAAAAACAACTCACACTGAATCCCTGATGTGGGGATAAAAAGCCTTTTTTGCTGGTGTGCTGTTATTTGCCTTTAAGGGTACTGACCCCACGGCAAATGAGAGAAGGAACATAAAATACATTTTGAAAATAAAAACAAATACACTACTTTACAACATTTGTGATCATTTCTGTCTGTTCTGTAACCAGATGAAAGTTCCTGAGAGTGACTTAAATTACTTTGTGTAAAAAAATAAAATAAAAAAATCATTGCATGGTCTTGTGTCTGTATTTCAAAGAGTAGAACCATTATTTTTTACCATTGAATACTTAAAACCAAGAATGTGCTTAGATTTTGTATCTGATTTTTTGTTTTTACACATTAATCAAGGATTGGTATCAGGCGTAGCTTTGCTTAAGTTCCTCTGAGAAGCTTTTGTATACTGTAAATGCTCTCCGATTAAGAACTGTTGTCTACAGCTTTTTTTTTTAACATGGAACTTTTTAATTTTTGTTTTGACAAAATATCCTGATCGTGTAGAGACAGTGGATAGGCTTGGATATGGGGTAGAGAAGTCTGGATTGTTTTGTGATCAGTTTAAGAGGTTTGTATGCTTCTGTACCAAATTAAATAAAGATCCTCAAAGGAAATCCCCCTGTGGACAAAGCTGCAACTCCAATCTTTATGCTGACCTAATAATGTTTAGATCTAAATTGTATTTTCTAAAAAATATTTCATCTCTTCTATTAGTTGTATTTAAAATGACTCTTAAATGGGGTCTTTGGCAATAAAAAAAAGGCTCAAGGTCTGTCAAAGCAATGTGCTTAAATAAGCCTGAGTGGAAGCCGATGTCACAACAGAGGTGGCAGAAGAATGGAATATCTTTCTTTAGAAATAACTAATCTTCACTACCATGTTTGGGCTTTCTTTTGCAGGTAATGCAAAGTTCTTTTTATCAAGAACATTATTCTGTCATGACCAGATAAAGACCTCTGGCAGGAGCTATTCATACATTTCAAAAGCAAATGACTGAATTTTCTTTTGTTAGTATTTTGAAAACATTAGAATTATTCCAAAACTTTCTTAATAAACCTCAAAACTCAAAGAAATTGATTAGTTATAAAACCAATACATTTTTCTTTTCGAGCAGATAATAACCAAATAATCAGCTAAATCACTTGAATTAAGGATGACTTTACTGATCTGCAGAAGAACAAATCTCTGTAAAGGCTCCAAACCTGAACATGGTAGACCTTCCTGCGCAGCATCTTCAAAACTTTACCCTCGAATCCCCAAACTAGACATCATGAAGAAGAAGAAAAAGCAGAAGGAGAAACATCTCCTGCTTCTCCTTCTCCCTTGAGATAAGCTCCCAGTGTGACTGTATAAGAATGTTTCAATGTGTGACAAAGAGGCAGATTTAGAGATGAAGAGGAAGAGGAAGAGGGAGGGATGGAGGGAGAGTGTGTTACCCATAAAGAGAGAAGGGTGTGAGTCAGTGCAGGCTGGAGAGACTGAGAGAGGGAAGGAAACAGAGAGGAGAACTTGAAAGGCTGCATAAAACGATGAGCGTGCTTATTTTCCAATTAAAGCTTATCTGCGTGCTGTGTGTTTTGAGTATGTGTGTGCTCTCTGGATGCTACGCTGCTCTGCCGTTCGCCATTATAATTGGACACAGAAGGCTATCGCAGCTCTGCATACAGTGCTGTTGTTGTATGGAGCTGGATATGAATTTACATCGTTGTGTGTGCAGGAATCATCTCCCAAACGCTGCATGTATGTGCCTTTTGTTGTCTGAATGTGTATGTGTGCACGCTGTTCCACCAGAAAGCGTGTGGGTGCAGGGTGACAGCCGAGGGTCAAAATATGTTCTCTCGCTGAACAGAGCTTTCCCTTCAACACCCACAATCCAGTGGGGGAAATTTTTTGGCATTTGTCTGCCAGGCACCGGAGGGCCAATGAAATCGCACGATGCTGCCGTGTCAGCATTCCTGTCATACCAGCCGGGGCAGAGAAAGTCAGGGAAGAGTGTCTTAAACTTTGGGTCAAAGAAAGTAAAGCGATACTGTAAATGTGATTCATGTTAAAGCTGTCAATCACACAGCTAGGGCGGGTCTTCTTCTGTTGTGAGTGTCTGCAGGTGATGCTGCTCCCTCTTCCTCTAAATTCTTCTTCTGTTCCAATAAAACCCTTACAAGCAGCCACATAAAAGCATAAATGAATCCCTCGCATTGCTCCATTAAAGATCAACATAACATCCAGTGTTAAAGCTGTAAGAGGATGGATTGCAACAGCTATAAAAGAGTTGTAAAACCAGCAGTTGTGAAGGTAAAATTGTAGGAATACTTGTAATCCACACACACAGAGCAGGAGAATAGGCTTCCTTTAATAGGTCAGTCGTAAAAAAGAAGGGAGTCTGCCTTTTTATTTCACTACAGGGATCATCTTCTCCATTATTCCTGCTTTCCAATGCAGTAAAAACCCTACATTCACACCTCACACATCAACACCATAGTCCTTGGACTGATCATTAAATATGATTGGAATTCTGCCCCAAAATTGATCAGCTCACCTCCAAATCTCCATTATGACCTCCATCATGTCGACAGAGATGACTTCATAAGACATCAATACAAACATTCAATAACCAGAGCAGAGACAGTTACCCACCGTCCACTGTGCGAGCAGGTTCCTGGCGGCCGGCTGCTCCTGAAGTCTCTCCTTGTTGGTGGCGTCAATCAGAACATTGCAGGTTGTCTCGGCCTCGGTCAGCCAGTTGAGGAACTTCTCCAGGTCGAGGTAGAACTGCTGGAGGACTTTCATGGCCGCCTCGAGGGCTGCTTCTCTATCGGAGATACTGTAAAGAGCCAACAGGCAGTAAGATTCATGTTACCACAGAATACTGGCTGAATTTGGGGCACTTATCAGGTATGTCATTGATCATAATCTAGTTTGAAGGTGTCAGATAGTAAATAAAGTGGACCTTTACCATCACCTCTCTGTCAAGACTGATTAAAGATCAGTCTTCAAAGACTGAAGTTTGTGTTTTAATGTGCACTGTTAATAAGTGTTTTGTAAAAGAGGAGAAGATCAAATAAGATATTTCTTCTTTCTGCTCCTTTTCATCAAAAATTTGATTTTTTATTTTGTATTTAATCGCTTTCTTTGACCAATGAATTAATTAAACTACAAACAAAAACAAATATTCTAATCAGAAACAGCAAATTTGTTTCAGCTCTACTTTGAAAAAAAAAAGTCTGGTACATTTAAAATAAGCCACAGTCACCAGGAGAGTTCAGACAAACCATTTAATTCAGTATTTAAAAAGCAAAAATAAATAAATTCACCACAAAATCCATAATATAAGTGAAGTGCATAGTTATTTGAGATGAAATCTGTTTATTGGGGGTCTTCAAGGGGGGAAAAGGGTTTGAAGTATCCCTCTGCATGATGATTTAAGTCATGCTCAGTAAACTCCACCAATATGCAGATTCTGTGCAGCAGTGTTGTTGTTGTGATGGTTGTGAAGTACAGGCCAACATCCTGGTACCCCTCTGCCCCTATTTGGTCACTTGTAGTGCAACTAGTTTCAGTTTCATAAGTTTTGGATGGTAAGTTTGAAGAGAAATTAAAAGTTGGCTGAACCTTGGGGCACTCCATCAAGTATAAAAAGAACTTTGGTACTACATACTTTAAACACACTCATCGTCTTTTCTCAGGAGAATTTAGAGGGTAAAATGTGACAATGATGTTACCGTTTGCTGATGTGTGTCCATGTAGCCACCATGTCATCGTTGACCTGGGTGACCTTGTGCGTATCATCATTGGCGTACAGTGTTAGCAGTTTATCCGCCATGGCGTTGGTTTGGTCGATCTGTCCCTGCCACTGCTGAATCTCCTTTGCCAAATTCTGAGGACAGAGGTGGAGGGAAAGACAAAAAGAAGAAAGAAAAGAAGGAAACTGACGAGCTGAGGCAATTGTAAATGTGATGATTCACTCCATCTAAATGTCATTTGACTCATCTCCAGCATGAGAAATGTCATATTTCTAAGCCATCTCTTTATGAATCTCACAAACAAGGTGGAGGAAAAGTGTGATCATTTATCTGTTTGTAATTCTGAAAGATGTCAAAGAAGCACAGAAAAGTGGTTTAAGATGATCTGAGGATGTTTGTGCACTTTGTAAACGGATATTCAATCCAACCTTGAGTTCAGCGTTTTGTTTCTTCAGATCATCCACCGTGTACGTGATCTCCTCCCACGACTCCAGCTTCTCGTTAGCCTGCTTGATGAGATGATCCACTCCCTTCCTGGCATCCAGCCAGTCGGTGGAGTCCTGCAGCATGTTGAGGAGCTGCTTTGTGCGGTCGGAGAGTTTGGTTTGAGTGTCTTCCCAGTGAGTCTGAAGTCTGTCAACTTGAGGACAAAAAAAAACATGTTTTCATCTATTGCAATGAGAGGGGGGCAAAAATTGTTCCTTTTTGGTTGTTTGCCATCCCACTTTCATTCAGCAAGTATCCCTCAACAGCCTTGTTTAAGAAAATGGGTTATTTTGGGAGGATTATTTCAGGAGAACAGACTTTTCACATGAAACTGAGCTGAAAAACATTGCAGTGAGTCTGTTCTATCATCACAGCAATTTCATTCCTGTGCGCTGTGATGCTGTGTATGTAGGGTATGCATAATGTGCTGCACCGTGTCCTCTTTTATTAGGTCAGGAGCTGTCACGCTGCACACATACAGGTACAAAACATGCATGGAAAATGCAGATAAGGAAATGGTGCCCCACATGCCTGTTTTGATGGATTAATAAAGCTGTCCAAGTCTCAAATATGTGACGTACTGCGCTCTGTGATTGCGTTGCGAGTGTCCTGGTTGCTGGTTTTGTTCTTCAGATTCTGAGCTGCGGTGACCTGTCTCTCCAGGAGGGGACGCCGCTGATCCAGCTCCTGCATGGATGCCTAGAAGCACAATCAATGCTGGTTAATTAGAACGTAAACAGGCCCACTCAAGTTCATTTTTCACTGTAGATGAAGTTAGCAGTGATTCTGAAGTCCTGACCTTCAAACTGGTGATGTTTTCATTGATGTCGTCCAGGTCGGCTACCACCACCCGCTTGTTCTGCACCATGTTGTCCAGCATGGTCAAGTAGTCGGTGAGTTCGGCCCAGGACTTGTTGAACTGAGCGAGGGCTGCAGATTCAGCTTGGGAGCTTCCTAGAAGGTTTTCATCTGAGACACACACATGTTCAAACTGTTTACTTGTGTCTCATTTTAAAGTCACTCTACTCTTTTATTTGTTAGAATTAAGAAAGAAATGCATAAGGAAGGATTCAGAGTAAAACCTCAATGAGAGCTCCTGTGCCTGCTAAACTTCATCTTTTCAGATAGATATTTAACAAGAGTATTTATGAATACATGCCACGTATTCAAGCTTTTAATCTAAAGTAAAAGCCACAAATAGGTCTGCAGAGTTTATCATCATGATCCCTGCAGCTCAGAAGTTAAACCTTTTCATTATTAAATCCTATATTAACAGTTTTTTTTATGAGAAGTTTTGCGTGGAGCCTGCAGGCATTTAATATAATGAGTCTCTGTACTAGCATTAGACACCTGGCATATATTTTAGTGTCTAGTTTAATTTGACAGCAGGCAGGAGCATTTTCATACTTTCTTAACTTTATTAATTTCTAAAAGAAGGGTCTTTCTGCACTCTTCATGTGTGCAGTGGGCAAACTAAGGAAATTAATACATTCCAACTTTATATGTAGCCTTTTTATTTCTTTCTTTCATGCAAGTGGTTTTGAGTTCTCGAAATGTCAGCAGAGTATTTCAGTGGGGAAATTAACTTTTATATCAAAAGCTGTCAAAAAATGGCATGGTCACTGTTGAATTCTAAAGTGATCATGCCTTAAAAAAATGGAATAATAATAAAAAACATATTAGATAACTTATTAATGTGGGCCAAAACAAAACTGACAGAATTGATTATAAAAATGTTTAAACTTAACCTGAATGAAAATGTGTGATTTCCTCAGTCTTCTCTTAACAAATAAAACCATTGTTTGATGAAAATAATTCCTTACTGGCTTTTTTGGCTGCAAGCAAAGCCATCCTTTCCTTATGCTGCCTCAGCAGCTCCAGGATCACCATCCAGTCCTCCCTCAGTTTGACATACTTCACCTGAAACGAAGCACAAAGTCAAAATCTGTGTCATCAAATGGATCAAAAGTTTTTATTTTCGTACAGCAAGTTAAGATGAGTATCGTCAAATATGTGGGTTTGTGTTTGATCTGACATGCACTCATCAAAGCCATGATATGGATTTCATGAAATGTTGCAGCAGAATTTGCTGGAGATAAAAGTTTCATATGTTTTTGCACAGAGCAGCACATCAATAGAGTCGAGTCTACATTAAAAATACTTGTTTTTGAGTCATTGCCTTTCATCATCATCAGAAAAGAGCTAACATAAAACTGATTTAGAGTGTGTTAAAAAGACACCAGACTCCTTCACGCTCTTACACTTCCATTGGGATTAATAAAGTATTTATCGATCTATCTTCACGTCAACATGAAGTTTGACAATGTTGGTACATTGTTTATAATTCCTCACCATGTCTGGTTGGTTTGGAGGATTGTCCTTGTACAGCTGATCTGCTCGCTCCAAAACAAACTCCACTTCTGGCTGCTTGACTTGAACTTCCTCTATAAGCTGGAGAAACAGAATGAGAGATTCATATTGTTTGGTGATGAAATCATATGGTCAAATGTCAGAAAACTTTATCTCTGTGTCTGTTTTCTACCTTGGATGGTGGTTCCTCAGGATTCTGCTCCAGCTTAGCTCTGGTGCTCGCTGCCCAGCCTGACAGGTCGTCCAGCTGACCCTGAAGTTTCTCCAGCTCCCTCAAAAGACCCTCGATCTCCAGCTGACGCTCAGGCAGGTCCTTGGACACCTAAACAAACACAAGCTGTGATTTATTTACACTTTCAAGAACCTGAAGTGCGTAAAGATTTTTGGATGGATTGCCATTTGACACTCTGAGGTCTGGATCCTTCAGGTTGAGGTTTTCTAAGACTTAAACTTCAATAAAATGTAAAAGATGCTGAAAAGACTAATTGAACTTCAGGGTTTTGGTGTTTTCCTTTAAAAGAAAGCATCCATGCTCATATATAGTCATTTCAGCAGTTTTGGTTGTATTATTTAAGGAAAAATGAGTGCATGTTGCTCTGATAGCACAGCTTTACAGAAGTAAACAGTATCATCTGCATAGAGAGTGATTTCCCAGCTGCAGAGACAGTGTCACTGAATACAAAGCAAAGATTGTGGGAGATTTCTATCAGCAACTGTGGGCAAAGCAGTGATTCACAACTACTATTACATTGTTGAAAAACACCTTCCTCAATATGCAGCTAAAGAAAAAGGTGCACAATTTTAACATTTTGGCTTCCTTCTGAATACTTCTTCCAAACACAAGGGTCTTGTCTGCCTTAAGACCCCTTTCCAGCGCCCTCAGCTTATTTCCCTGTTGTGTCATTCTGTTTATAAAACGCTTGCCCACTGTTAGCTTGTGTATTCACAGTGGTAGCTGCTGACCTGGGCCCAGCGAGTGTTGATGATCTTGAAGTCTTTTTGTCTGTCAGCAGGAATCTGTTTTTGTCTCGAGTTCAGATCATCCATTGCCACCCTCTTGGCAGGCAGCTCCTCTACACGTGCCTGAAACACACAAACACACATTCAGGTTGGATTTAATAAGAATTCACTGATGCAGTTCAACGTGGGATGCTCTTTCAATCAAGTTCTATAAATCTAAACAAACACACATGGAGTAACAAAGGAGCATCTTGAAGGTTGAATATCAGAATGAAACATTATAGTATTTCTTTTTAGCGCGCATTACCTTCCAAACTAAATTAACAAACCCACACACTCACATGCTAGGACACGCTAATGCTTTTTCCTGAGCAGAGTGTAATAATGAAGTATCTCATTTACACTGAGATTGCAGCTGAATTAAATTACACACCCACACAGCTACAAACATGCAGAGCTCAGAGGCTCATGGGAGCTGCTGTGTTGTCTTTAAGGTACCTGGACTTTGCCAAGAGTGTCTCTGATGTGCTCAGGCTCTGCAGGCTGCAGGGGAATGGCCAAGACGCCCTCGGCTTTGTCCAACCAGCCCAGCATGGAGCCCATGTCCTCCTGCAGAGCTGCTGCTGCTGTGCGCGCCTCGGCAGACCTGATGGAGGGAGGGGGCAGCGAGATAAAAGAGGTTATGAGGATGAGGAAGGTTTAAGAGGAACAAAGCAGCCAAGAAATTGAACAATCCAAAAAATGGATTAATACTGCATGTAGAGAGGGTTTGAGTCAAAAAGATGCATCACTGGATTAAAAAATTACTGAAAAAAGTGCCCCTCTGATCAGCAATATGCTCCAAATATATTTCTGATTCTAACAAATGAGGCAGTAGAGACATATCTGTACACACACCTTCTCTTGCGCTCGTTGAGTTGCTGGCACACATCGGCCCAGTGCGTGTTGAGCACTTTGAGCTGCGATCGGAGCTGCAAGGCATTGTCTGGTGTGCTCAACTGGCTGATCTCCTCTCCAGCTGAGTTCACTCGGCCCAACACCACTTCCTGGAGTGGTATGGCCTCAGTTAGGTCCTGCACAGACAAATAAACAAAAAGGGATGGGGGGATTGACTTTTTTTGGCATTTTTACAAAAGAGTATGATTAAGGATTAATTCTTCAATGTTTGGTCTACTATAATGCATGAAAACTAAAAACAGTGATTCACACAAACCCTAAATAACTATTTATCTCTGATTTACCTATTTCAAAGAAAAAGCCACTTCTTTACATGTCATTTTAAAACAGCAAATACCAAACCTATTAAAAACCAAAACCTCTTTGAACATTTTAAGGGGCATACACCTCTATTCTGAATTTAGGCATCATTTTTGATGACTTGAAACATCAGCTAAATAAATATGCTATTTTTTAAAAGTTGTTTAAAGTTTCAAGATTAGAAAATTGTACAGATCCAGCTGCTTCAAAGTTAAAAACTCGTCAATCATCCACATGAAAAGATGCATTAAAACAAGAAACAGACGCATTAAAACAATCATTTATGGTTGGTTGAGCTGACCTATTTTCCCGTCGGCTCTGTCTCCCTATTTAGAGTTCAGACATGGCTTTGGTATTTTTATTCTCTATTCATGTCTGGTATTGCCAAGAGTGTGTTTCCAAAAATATCAAACTAAACCTTTCAGTGCAATGAGGATTTGGAGCAAGCAAGAAAATGATATTCATTGTAATGTCTGCAGAGCATTTATGGTTGTGTTAAGGTAATGTAGGTCAGTGTAGTGTCCTCACAAGTGTATCATTACCAATTTGTGCAATATGTCTGCATGAGTGTTTGTACATTGTGGACTAAGATTGGGTGCGGTTCAGGTGGCAGCTTGTGATTTGAGGTACCAGATGGTCTTCTGTCTCTACTCAAACACTCTTTTCTCTCTCGCTCACGCTCTTTCTCTCGCTCATGCACACGCACAGGTTGGCACTTGAGTGGCACTTGGACACTGCTCCTCTGTCTGTGCAGGTGGACACTGAAAGCTGATCACAGCAGCTCAAAGTGGACTGGGCAGGTCTGCTGATGCACACACACAAAAATATCCCACACACACTTACCCACATGAGAGCGCTTCATATGCTGAGCTGAGTGCATCGGTTTAACCACAGCAACCAAAAGTAAAAGTCAAGCGAGTGAAACATCTGTGGGAACAAAACCTCCTCGCTGAAAGTGACTCCTCATACATTATTAATCGAGAGCGTGCTGATGTAAATACTCATTGTCCATCTCTTTGGTTCAATTGCTTTTCGTAATCCTTCAGGTTCAGATTTTGGGGTTGGTGATACATTAAAATGTCAAAATTGATGACATAATATTGTTACATAAGCTCTAAAAAAGGAAAGAGTTCTGTTGGTATGGCGGTTGCTGTGTCAGACACTCGCTGAGTTCTCTTCTTGACGATGCCATCTGTGAGCCGGGGTGTGCGTGAGCGTATTCACTGATTTTTGATGGACAGGAAAAACTAACGTTACTCATACAGTGAGCTGTAGTAAGAAAGTTTCCAAAACAAACAAACTAGTAACTGACGTGGGGGTTTTGTATTTCCTCACATATGTAGTTTTCTTTCAAAGATGCTGAACTGGCGAATACATGCTAACATTTAATGTATTATCCTGTAAATAAGAACCACATGAACAACACCTATTGTTCATCTTATACTCAGGCTCTGAGCTGTACACTGGATGATACCTCCAGAGTAAGTCATCACTGCCACTTAAGGTTACTGATGTCCAATCATGGAGTATATCCAAAGATAAACAGTATAAGAGTTATCCAAGAGTGAAGCCAAAACAATCAAAGTCCCATTGAACAACTTAACATAGGTGAAGTGTGAGCGCTGTCTTCTCCATGTAAACAAACTTTGGCATTAAAGTCCATGTCAATCTTTTTTTTCAAACATGGTCTCTGTGTTTACATTTCTTTTTTAACCATGCTGATCGATTTCAAGGGATTCTGACCTGATTTTGAGTCGTACGACTGGTTTTGAAGTGGTTGTGGAGGCTTGACTGTTTTAATATTTAGTCTAGTGTGTGTTTTATTGACCGTAGATTAAAATGGACAGGGCTTCTTGGTCTTCTGTTGTACTGGAATGAACCAGAGAAGCCCAGCCATAGCTACTGAGATGCTGGGATGATGATGAGTTTGAAATCAAGACATGCACAGAAGAAATTAAAGGGATAGTTTGTGATTTTTGGGGTTATACAAGGTACATAGCAATAGCCATAACATTTGCCAGTGATGAAGCTGGCTCTACATCTGCTCAAAAGGAATCCGCATTGAAGCTACAGCAATGTCTTTTCTGTCGGATGACTAATTAAAAGAAAACTGCTGCTCTGATAAATGAACACTTGAACACATATTAGTCTGATAATAACTAACCACCAAGAATTGAAATCCCAGTTTGAGAAATCTGTCTTAAACATGTCATTTCAATGATGCTTTCATTGGCACTGTTTATGACCTATGCTCAAGAAAATCAGATGTTCTAGCTTTACTCCCATGCAGCTGGTGCTCTGTCCATATTAATACACGTCTATAGTGCGTTCTGGTTGGCATAAAAAGGCAAGACATCAAAACCCTGACAAAATCAAGTTGGGAACAAAATACTTTTACACCCGCTGCAGGGGGGACTTTGTCTCTCTCTTGAATTTGTTCCTCTTCGTATGTAAACAGTCCATGTGTCTTATTTGTCAGAGAACAGACAAGACCATTTCCAGTGATTTAACTTGTACCTTCAAAACTGCAAAGACAATGCAGTTGTAGAATCTTGAGTTGTAGAATTGGTTTGTGCTCCAGTTCAAAAGCTAAGAAATTGGGCTGTTGTCTTGATACATATTTTAAGTGGTTATCTAATCAGAAGATGGTAACTTGATGTTTCAAGTCAAATAGAGCATAAATTAATCATGATGGCACAAACTTGTGTCCTACATGCCAGATCATGTCTTGATATGATGTCTTGGGCCATAACATGTCACATCTTTTTAGGTCGCTTCATTGTTCTGTGACAAGGAATCTGTCTTTTTATATAAGGCTGAAGTTACAAACATGAAGCCAGTTTGACAACAGAGGCAGTGTGGACTCATGAGTCTTGCTCGAGGGCACTTCAGCAGCATCATTGGACACCAGAGATTCAGTATGACTCAGAAATAACAGGAACACACTCAGCTGCGTTGTGGGTGCAATCATCAATGTGCGTGCAGACCAGTTTTTATATTTGAGTCTCTGGTTGTGTGCATGTGTGTGTGTTACCCTGAGGTGCTGTCTGTGTGCAGCCGGCTCACTCTCAGCCAGTTTCAAAGTGCCCTCAGCATCGTTCAGCCACTCCCCCAGCTCCTTCTGATCCGAAACAAACTTCTGCCACTTGGTGTTGCACTCCTGCCAACGCCTTGATGTGCACAAACACACACAGATACAGATTTCATTCAACTGTGGGCACAAAATGACTCAATATCTATGCATCACATGCATATAAATACACAGAATATATATAAATCTGCAGCTCTCCCTCCATTCTCATCTTACTTCAGCCTATCCTGGTAGAGTTTGTTCAGTTTGTCCCAGTTTGTGTTGAGAAGAGTTGCCGTCTCCTTGATTCTCTGACCCTCAAGAGGCCGGGCCGCAGACACCATCTCGTCCTTGCGGACCAGCGCTCCCTCTACAGGGTCTCTAAGCTGGTCAATGCTCTCCTTCACCTCCTGGGTATGAGAGGTTTGTAAGGAAGGCATATGTGTTGAAGAAAGAACAAATATTATGAAAAATTATGCTGAACAGAAAAATAGGGTCAACAAAACATATTTTTTTCTTTAACACTAGTATTTGATCAATGTCTGGTTCTAAGAAATTAATTTGCCAATCTTAAAATAATGACATGGAGTCAATACAAAATATGAAATGTAGAGACTTGGTGTAAGATCCTAAACACCTCTGCTGTTTACTTGTTGGTTTAAAGTGAGGACTCAGACATTAATTTTACTTAACTGTCAGCTACTAATTTAGTTTTTTCAGTCAAAACCAAGGTAGTCCAGTGTTCTCAGTGTATAGCACCCTGAGCAGAAAAACAACAAGGTTCAGTTGATTTTTTCGGCACACTCTCAAGTGAAAACTTCAGAGAATGCCCCACTCATTAATGTCACTTCTCCCTCATGCACCAATCAAAATCAAGAAGGGGCAGGACTTCTGAAATGAAAATCAGATGCCTCGTATTTAAAAGGGAATTATATCCTGGTCTTTGGCTGGGAGGATATGACTTCTTGGCTCTGTGTTCATGTTTTCTGGGTGACATTTCGATGAATTTCAGAAATAAAATGGACACAGAGCGAGTTTAAATGGCTTTACAGATGTTACTAAGACATGGTGACTGTCGTTACCTGGAAACACTGAGCGCCAGCCGACACAGACCTGATGCTGACATTTCAGTATAAAAAGGTCTACATACTTTAACTTTAAAGGGCATTAGATATAAGATATGTTAAATTATACATTAATTGTCAAACCTTAGTTCTCAAACAGAGCTCTGCAGCAGTTTAGATCAAGTCTTCTTGTCTTTCTGGCTGTTAATAATGTGTAGTCGTTAACAAAGACTTCTCTGAGAACAAAAACAGGCGTCCCACAGGGTTCTATTCCCGGTCTGCTTCTTTTTAATTTCTACATTAATGACCTGCCACGGTCATGTGTCAGAGCAGGTGTTCAGATGTAAAAAATACTGTTCATAGCTCTCTCACAGGATCTGTAATGCAGTGCTGACCTTCAGGCAGTGCTCTTGCTGAGGCAGGTTGTAATACGCTGCAGGCCAGTATTCAGGAGAGTTCAGCTTGAAGTCCGTCTCTGACACTGAACGCAGCAGCGCCTGCAGCTCTGTGAGGTACTCCTGCGCACAAATACACACACAAATGTTCACAAGCACACACAAGGCAGAGAAGAAGATGAGAAAGAGGCAGAAATAATAAAAAATCTGTCTAAAATCGTGCTTGTTAATTTATCTATGAAGGGTAGCTTTAGGGAAAAACTAACCAATCTGAGGTTTCAATTATTAAAGCATGTTAGTCCATACAGTAGTGAGAAATTTCAAGTTATCTTTATATCTGGTATTCATTGTGAGGAGGGCAAATTCAATTAATTGCTTACTGTAGCTTAATCTTACATCTGACCTTTGATAAATGAAGCCTCAGATTGTTTTAAGGCTGTAACGTCCCATAGGATCTCTAAGAGGGCTGGGAAATCCCTCCACAGTACATTCTTATTATTTATTGAGTATCATGATCATATTCAAGCTTCAGTTTTTACTTATCAGAGCTTTGGATTTTAGTCGACTTTTAGAGAATGAAATAAATATTTAACACCCTCTGACCATGATACACAACACTCTAACTTAGCATTACAAATGAAGCTGCCTCCACCGCTGAGGCTCAGCTCCACGGGGCAGTGATGCCAGGATATTAGCACTCTGTTCGTTTCACCTCATTGTTATGCTCCTGTCACCTGGGCGCTCGCCTCTCCCGTTCAATGACACTTTTTAATTAACCCAAAAATAAATGGCACACATTAGCATTATTCTGCTGCCTTGCAGAAAGTTAATGATTGCTGCTGGCCTTAAGCTAACAAGTCAGCTCTAGGTCGGCCCTGATGTGACGGTAATAATGTTTTGAAAGAGGGGTGGGATGGAGTTCAAAAGCTGATTTACTCAAGAGCTGACAGACTGAAAAGCCTTCGTGGGGAAAGTGATGCTCAGCCTAGCAGCTGGGTATTTATATCTGGCAAAAAAGCATCAGAAAGGTGCTACTTTAGCATCATTAGGAGTGTCATTTCTAATTACCCTTCAGAGTTTTTGAAAAAGGTCAAACAAAAGTTAAAGAGGGTGAAAACATTTGTCTTTTGGCATCCATTCATTAGTGGGCACCAAAAACTACATCTCCCATGATGCAACTTTTAAAACATCTTCTACAAAAATCACTATTTTGTTATTTTCCTCTTCTTTCAAACTCCATTGCCATCATATTCCAAAATGAGATTCTGTTAATTTTGCTCTCTTCACTGCTGAACAAAATCAGTCTTGATCACCTCACCATGGCATCATCGAGGCTGTGTTGATTATTAGTGTATTAATTATCAGTGTGAGATACTATCTGGTGCTACAGTGCTGCTTAAAAGCTATCTGGCACAGCAAAATGATCCAAATGATCAAGTTTGCGTAATGAAGTGGAATTAATGAACAGAGTTTTAATGTCCCAGCTTCTCTGTTTACCACAAACACTCTGCTGAGATGGAGAGTTTGTCATTCTGGGTTTCAAAGGAAATAAAAAATAGGTTTCATTATTAATAAAAATGTAAAACATTAATAACTTTGGAGACTTGCATCAGGCAGCCATGATTCTGATAAACATATTCATTTTTGCTCAGGCTAAAAGTGTAAAGTTGTTTTGTTTATGTAAAACAAATGAGGTAGAGGAAGTTAATCAAAGTTGCTAGTTACTACATAATTACTTGTTTGTTTGCTAATGGAGATTGTGCAGATAAATGAGCTCTTCGGATGTGATCCAGTGTTATTACTCCACACCATGAACTCAAAGCACGCTCAATGAACATTATGTTGTTTATGTTTTAATGCATTAACAGTAATGATCCAAAAATAACTCTGGGAATGGTCATAATTCAGAACATTAACTCTGAATTTGTGCTACATTGCAGAGTTTTGATATATTATAATTGCATAGTTTTACTTACATAAGACTCTTAACCCACCTAAGTCCTGGATGATAATAATTAGGCCTAAGTGAGACAACACAGATCAGCTATAACATGATGACCCTAAACGCAATCCAGACCTACAACTCTATTTTAAACTGTGCATTTATTTAAGTCTCTTCACTTCCAGTTTGTGTTGATATGGTAATAAAGCTTATTTTTTACTTAAATATGTAATAAGTTGTACTGGATGGTGGTAGTGCACTAGAGGGCACTCAATTAAAACTGGTGTTTCCTTTATTTTGCTGTTTTTATAAGTGAATTGTGTGGGAAAATATTAGAAACATGTTTCAATTTGATGCTCCCTGGTACACCATCAATTCCCATGATAGAGTGCTTGTGTTGAACTGAATTTAATAGTAATTCTGTTCAAGATGTAACAGCTAATGGTGCATGTTACACACCACGTTAAAGGATCTAAAGACCGCTTCATTGCTGTTTTTGTAAATTAGTGTTAAAATCTCAATTATCTGACATGCAGCAAAAGTCCACTCTTTGTTAAACCACATTATAATATAGACTCATCATGACTTTGTGATGCCACACCATTAGCTGAAGGTAAAACAAAATCAAAACTGGAGGAAAATATGAAACACTACTGCAGGCTTGCAGGAGGAAGAGGAGTCAAAACAAATGTTGACTTGTTGCAATTTTAGGTTCCAGAATAAAATGGGAATACTAATGGTTAAAAGATGAAATCTTGCCAGTCTGCTCCTGTTCATCAGCTAACATTTTCAAGTATCAATCTCTGTCATACTGAAAATGAGCCTGCACTTTCAGAGTCACAAGTATTATCAACTATCATTACCAAAAACAAGCCAAAAAACAGATTTCCTGCCATGACTGGTTAACATCTACAGGACTGTTTTGGCCCCAGCTTAGCTGCACTCACTAAAAAAATGTAATTTTTAATAAACACTAAAGGGTCTACACTTCAACTTTGGTTGACTTCAGCTACTCCTAATCCCCATTAGCTGCTGAGCAAGTAATGTAAAACTATAGCAGCCGAATTCAAGTAATATTAACGAAAAACAGTGCATTTAATCATCTGCATAATTTAACTTTAGATTTTCTAATAGGTCTTCTTTCTTTGGAAACTGCCTTAATTTTAGTGTAAAAATGAGAAAGAAGAGCTTCAGAAGTCAACAGCCTTATCCATTAAGGTCAAGTTAAATGCTAAGTTAAAGGGATATTTTGTCAATATTTATCATCTGATCATTTATTCATGCATTTTTAGAGAGTCATGGTTGCACAGCAATGACTGAATCAGGACAGAAGTTACCTGAAACCCAGTCTGACAGACTTGCATCATATTTCACCGCGCAATTAATATTCTTAGGAAAAAGCTATACACTTGATTTTAGCAAATACACATTGACTCACTTCCTTAGACATTTAATTTTTCTTTTGGAGCCTTTATTTTACCACAATTTATGTGTTTTTGTTTGTGTTTTCAAATGTTGGCATGAGGGCAGAGCAGAACTGGTCAATGAGAGGGGGAGGCTAAAATCAACATTTTGTTCTCTAAAACAAAACGTCCTCCAGCTTGGCAGTAAAATAAAACCACCATTCGCTGCAAGGAACTTATTTGAGATTCGGTTTCCAGGTTTAGCGTCTCACTTTCAGTGGGGACTTTTAGCCAGGTAGTTATTCTAGCTTTTGTTCGAATGTCTTTGTCTAGACTGACCAATCTTCAGCTCCTGCCAGGAAACACACGTTCCTCCTCAGTATCTTAAAACTGAGTCGGTGTAGGTGGACTTCTTTGTGAGTTTCCAATGTCGTCACGCTCCCAGATACAGAACTTTTAAAATAGACGTAAGGCTGTATTTATGCAGTCATAAATACAGCCTCACAGGATGGAAAAGGGAACAGCTTGTGTCTAAACCTCTCATGACCAGTCCACTCTTCACTTCCTTGGACGTAATACACATCTGCTCTGGTTTGGGCTTTATATGGGTATTATTTATAGATTTTATTTGGCAGCAGAGTCCTAATATACAGTCTTTGCAGTAATTTCTCTGTGATGCATTTCTGCTCAGGCACTCAGAGGGTGAAAATGAGTAATGACTCTATTTTGGCGCTGGCGTTTCAGCCAAGTCCAGTGGAAGGTGGACTTTTTTCTGCTTTTATTATGATATTGAATTGTTCTTGTACTTTGGTGACTGTTGCCAATCCAGCTGTGCATTTCAGTCTGCAACAAAAATAACTTGCTGCTTGTCTAAGGTGAAGTTCTCCTGACATGTCTGAAGTTTGCAGATCTTTTTAATGAAAATGATTAAATGAACTAAAATACAGAACAATGCAATAAGGTACTATCCTACATGATCCTGATGGGTATGATGTATAACAGTGCAAGATGATATAACATGATAACAGGACAATATGGAACAGTTTGATTAAATACCACACCCTGTAATATCATGTGATGCTGTTTGAGGCTTGGCAGCGCAGTATTGAGCAGTACAATACCATAAGACGTGATGTGAAAGGATAAAATGCAGTTTTAATGCAGAATTAGCATCACAGCACTTGAAGTCCAGTTGTCTTAAAGTCTATGGGACTTTAAATGAGGTCTGTTGTTCACACAAGCTTTGGAGATTTTAAAAATCTAAAAAATACATCTGGAAATGGCCCTCCTGCAAATTTAAAGCCTTAGTGCATCCTGCCAAAGACATTCAAACATCATTATTTTTGATCATCTTAAGAAACAATGTTGAAACAACTGGCATTGAACACTAATTTGATCAGGTCATACAAAGGTACGGGCATTCAAAAGGGGAGATGAGAGTGTGTCATAAAAGCTTTGGGGCTGTTAGTCGGCCATACTGTTATTCCTAAAAAGCTTGGTAATAACTCTATGTTTGAAGATCATGTTTAGACCTCAAATAAGACTGGAGGGGAAGAAAGAAGTGTTCATAGGTGAAGCTTATCTTGATTATTATAACATTTTAGTTTGATGAACCTTCTCTGGCCACAGAACTTATTTTCAACATTAGTTGAAAGACAAAAAAATCTCAACTTTTTTTCAAGAGAACCAACACTATGCTAACTTTCAGGACAGAGAACAAATTCCATCATCCCTGCAGCTCTCTATAATACAACATGCCCCTTTGTAGTACTAAACCGCTTACACTGCAGAGTTAGATAAGAGAAAATCTGGACAGTGGACAGTGTAAAATGGTGGGACACAATACAGTGTGATACAAAACTATTCGCTATCATATGATGCTTGACTAACAGAACATTATGGAGCATTACAACTGGATAATTAAAACTGCTATACCTAATATTACCATCATCCATCCATTATCTATATAGCTTATGGAGGGTTGTGGAGGGCTGGACTCTACTCCAGCTGATACAGAGGTGGGTCACCAGCCAACCACAGGGCCGACGCATATTGAGAAGCAATACCTTATGTTATGATAATAATCATACAGTGACATATTTGATATTTGTTATCAAAGCATAAAGTTTGTCAAGGTCCAGGCTGGTACCAAACAGTAAGACATAAAGCAGGTACAATATGAAATAGTAAGGAACAATGTATGATATAGTAAAACACAGATACGATGCAATACGTTATGATACAAGATGTTAGGATGCAGTACAATAAGATATACTATATTATGATAAAATATACAAACAAAGATACACTACACTAACTCACCCTTTAAAAAAAATTATTCCTTCCTACAATTACAAAGTATTACTTTACATACTGATATTTCCCTCCTTTTGTACAAACTGAAATGGGAATTTCAGCAGTTTATGAATAAATGTGTAAAGGCTGACTCATATTTCCCCTAAATTTAACTTTTATTTGCAGTTATAACAACATCAGTGTCGAAATATGGTGACATTAAATGGTGGACTTTTCTTGAATAGGATTTCTGCTTTAAGTTTTTGGATGGCAACTTCAGATTTTATATGAAAATTCTCTTTCATTAATCCCTCTGCACAAAGGTCAAGGATTAGCATAAACTGCACCTCTCATCTGGACTGGCTTTTTTAATTGTTCTCTAAAATCTTATCATTTAATGAGTTTATAATCTAAGATAAAATATATGAATTGAGTGTATGTTCCTAAGTTTTGATGCTGCAGTCTGAAGTTGAACCACGCCTGTGATTACTGAGTACCCACAGCAGCTTGGAGAGTGTGGGAAATCAAGTGCACCAATTACTGCTTAAGAGTCCTTGAGCAATGCACTGAAGTGCCCAAACAGCTTGAGTGGATCTGCTTGGAGCCCTGGGCAGCTCCCAGGTTTACAGCAGCACGCTGAAGCAGGGCGAGCATGCTCGGCTGAAAAGAAAATGTTGCTGAATTATTTCTCATTGCGCCTGAAGAAATGCATCACGGCAGGTCTGAAACCTGACAGTCCAGATGTGTATTTGTCCAAGAGGAACAGTTCATGTGGGAGTGCATGTGATTGGTGGACAGGGTACATACATCGTCAGTGATTGGCAGATCAGGGAACTGCCAGGATGTAAAGTAAATGGTTCAAAGGGGCGGGGCATGCGTTAACACAGAGGAAAACAGAGCAACCAATGAGATTCAGACATGTGAGCGTGCTTCACATGTGAACATAAGACATGTTAATGAGAATGCAGCAAAGAAAAACAATAAAAGCACCCAGACTTTATTGTCAGAGGGGGACAATTTGATTTTAATTACTTTTACCTAAACTGAGAGTCAATGGTGACTTAATACCTAAAAACTATACAACACGATCAGGCTTATCACTGCTTCATGTTTTTAGGTTGTAATGTGGCATATCTCAGGTGTGGCTATCTTTGATCACTCTGAGGGAAATGAACATGAACTGAAGCCAAATTAATCAATCTTTCCCTTGCATTGCAGAGAGTATTTTCCTGTTATCTGTATAAATATTTTATTTTTACACATATATTGAATATTGCTTAATCAAAGAGCTTAACAGGCACAGTTACAGCCAGTCATACCAGTGTATTTCAAGCAAAGAACTGAACGTTTACCAGGAATGAAAGATTAAGGATTTCTTTAAATTTGAGTTTACTTGACACACTGTTTGTATTCTTCATGGCAGATAAAGCCATGTTTTCCTCATGTTCACCAATTTTTTTGTTCTGTTTGAAACTGGCTCACATGCAACATGATGATGGCACATGTAGCCCCTGCAATACTTGTTACCCATTCCCAATTTATAGGTCTAATCTGCAGTAAATTGACAGTTAAGACTATAACAAATAATTCCAACTATCAACTTTAAACTGGTTAATTTTGTTCTATGTATTGAATTACTATACATAACTAGTATTTAACTTTTAAAGATTTAAATGGATGAGCACCCTCTTGTCTAGTTGATCTTGTCCACTCCAGCTAGAGCTCTCAGGTCACTTAACAGGTTGCCCATAACAAATCATATAACCAGAGAGGAATGAGCAGCTCCTGAGCTTTGGAGCTCCCCCCTTCTCCGTAGAAGATCTGCTCAGTTCCTCATGTCTTTCAAGTCACTGCCAAAGATGCATCTCTTCCCAGTGGGCTTCGATTCAAATGAACCCTGACCCTCTCTGTTAAATCATATTTTGACATCCTTTGGATTGTTTTAATAATAATACTGGATTTCATGGTTCTATTTTTATTTTGTGTGCCCTTTCTTGTTTTGCTTTCTTTTCCCATTTTTGCCATTTTAGTTTTTTTCTATGCTATACGATGGTGATTTTTTTTTTGTTTCGTTCTCAACTTTAATCTTATTTTGTTGTACAGAGAATATATTGGTCAACAGATGATGTGTTAAAATGTGCTTAATGGATTAATTTTGACTTGATTTGACCTAAAGTGTTAGTGTCAATGCAAATAAATGAACAAATGACATCAGTTTATTTAGCGACACTGTTGTAACATGCCTGTTAGCCTCTTGCTTATTTTGAGAGTCGGCCATTTATTTTTAGTGTTTCTTAATAGACACATATGGCAAAGAAGTTGGCAAACATTTTAGCCAACCTTCATTATGGTGTGTTTGCTAATCATTTTGCAGGCAAAAGGCTCTAGACTCAAAGTCTAGCATTTTTATTTTTTTTTACAACTCATTCCCATTCACTGCTTCGAGTCATCATGCTACGCTACACAAACTGCATTCTGGCTTCATATCCAAATCAGGGACGAAGAGCTAAAAGGTTTGGTGGTTGGTGTAAAATTAATCTTAAACCAAATTTTAGATTTTTTAAACTTTAACCATAAACAAATAGTTTCACGACTGCTCTATTTCTGTAAATGTAACATCTGGGGTTATCTTTTTTTATGCAGGAATGTTAAGACTGCTGCAGAAGGAGTCACATCAATGTTATTTAGGTGTTATTATCACTGAATGTCATGCTATTAGTTGTCATGACCCACTGTTAACCCTGGTCAGAAAGCCTTTACTTAAGGATTTTAGAGCATCATTTAGTGCAAGTATTAGTATAGTATAGTATAGTATTCTCAGTTAGTACAGTAATATAGAAATCGTGCCTACTGAAACTCACACATTGTCTTTTGAAGGGTAAGAACTTGCCCTCCACCTCAACCCAGCGCTTGTTGAGATGGAGTTGGCGGGGTTCCACTAGATTGGCGGCTCCAGCCTCTGAGAGCTGATTGGCTAAGCCCTGCACCTCCTTAAGCTCCTCCTTCTTCTTGTCGAACTCTGAGCCAATTTCCTATTGGATGAAATCAACCAGGAAGTCACTTTACTATCGGCTAAGCCCAGGGGTGGGGTAAGCACAGAGAGGCATGTGGATGTTCTTGAAGAATACACATTCACACAGTGACACTCTATACAAAACACTCATCCTCACATAAGCACGCACTTCAACAAAGACACAACACATCGATAAAGAGGACAGAAGCATGTATGTCAGCGTCAAACACACACAAAGTTTATATGGTATATTGGTATTATATGCGTCTCTATGGAAACAGTTTGTATCAGTAAGAAAACGGTGCTTTAGTGAGGAGGCGCACAATGCCTTTAGATTTTATTTACATTAGAAGCAACACAATCAAGCTTTTGAAAATACAGCTGATTAACCGAGTGAAAAATTGAAATGAAGAGAGTAAAAAGAAGCAAAGACAGACAGATAGATGAGCAGACAGACAGACAAAGTGTCGAACATCAGATGCAGCAATGACAGGCGAGATGAGCGAGTCAGGCGTCTGCTTAGCGAAACGTCATAGTGATCATCTGAAAGTGAAAAAAAACACGGAAAGTCAGGGTGGGAGCAGGAAAATGGGTGGAGTCGCCGTCAAACCCTCTTCACATCAGCACAGATGAAGGTGCTGCACCTGAGCACGCTTGAGTGAACATCACTGTCAGCTCCATGAGGTAGAATCAATGTATGTGGAAATGTGCTGTGGCATCTCTCAAAGAACACAAAGGTAATTTCATGATGCTTATTAAAGTATCTGTCAACAGCATCATCATAACACTAGTCTGGGTGGAGAGTTAAATCATATCAGAGCTATGATTATAATTTAAGAAGAATATCTAAACATATAAAGCACTTGACAGTAGAGTCATTACAGTTATTTAAAGTTAGTTAAAATAATGCTTAAAGGACTTAAGTTAATGTAATTTTAGAGCTGTCATATAGTCGATTATTATGGTAATTCAAGGATAAATTTTGATATGTGATCATGATTGAGTGCTTGTTTTATTTTTTGCATTTAGAAAGAGGCTGCAGGTTTCACAAAAAGGAAAAACAATGCAAAAGCTTCAGGTAAGATTTGATAACGTAAATACAATTATATATATAATCATCACAGTGCTATATATCTTTTACATTTACCATACATTTTAGATCATTTACAGGAGTTATAGTTGTTAAAAATACACTAATAAACATGCTTTTCAAATCAACTTTGTTCAATCAGAAGTTTCAACCACTTCTTCATTGTAGATATGCTGATCTTAATTGAAATATTTAAGTAACTAAAATAAATGCTGTACTTCTCACTTAAGCAGTTAAGTTTGAGCTGTTTATTTATGTAATAAAATGTGTTGGTAAAGCCATAAAACATCAGTTGTTTAAAGCTCAAGTTAAAGTTTTTTTAAGATATCTTTAACTATTTATTTGTACATGATTCAGCTCAGTTTTATCAGGCTTTTTGTACGCTTTGTACGCTTTCTCCAGCAGAACATTCTCAGATAGAGACAGGATTCCTCTGCTGGAGACAAGAATTGATCTGAAATATTTCCCTGAATAGGTATGAAGATGTTTCCCTGAAACAATTACATCCCATGAGCATGAGAACAAAGGTGTAAAAGCCTTGACACCAAAAGCATTGTCAAAAGCAGCAGAAAGGGGGATGGAAAAAAGGTTTTCCATTGATGCATTTACCAGAAATATGTAGAGGAATAAAAAAAAAGACAATACAAGATGTAGAGCAGGATGACAAAGACAGCACAAAGACATTTAAACCTCAGGAGTGAAAAGGAAATAAAAAAGAGACATATTATTGATTTTGTGTTCATGTAGAGATGTGTTGGAGTGTGTTCTTGAGTGTGTGTGCTGTCACCTTGACCCTTTCTCCCTCAGGTGGGTCGGGCAGCTGGTCCACGCTGCGTTGGATGTCATCCAACCAGGCCAGCAGGTCATGTGACTTTCTCCTGTACTGGTACCACTGGGGAGCGATGGCCAGTGCCTTCCTGTTCCTCAGCACACGCAGGTCCTACACACACATGCAGAAACATCTTGATCATAGCCGTCATGCCTGGCTTGATTTAATGTGTGTTTGGCGTGTGTATTTGTTACCTTGACGGTGTTGTACTTGCTGTTGAGCTGGTTGTGCTTCAGTCTGATTTGCTCTCTCTTATCCTGATCTGGGGCTCTCTTCTGTAGATTCTCTCCCTTTATCAGTAACTCCTTCACTGCACCTTCCTCAGGATCCTACAAACAAACATATAATATTTACAAGTGCACTCATCACATGAATCAAACCTGAAGGAGTCTGTGTGTATGTGCCAGAGTGTGGATAGAAAGATGGACAAGATAGCACTACAAATAAGGGAAGCCAAGGGAGCTCAAAAGCTCTGCCTCCTCCATGCTAACAGATGGAACAAACTACAGTCAGTCAGAAGTCAAACCAACACTTCAGTTTTACTTGACGATATATCCATGCTGTATTTTCTTCTTCTTGTCTCATTAATTCTCAACCTTTTACACTTTGTTTCTGTCCCCATGATTCTCATGAACAAACAAGAGAAGAGCACGTCATGACCAAAATATCATCATGCTGTAGACTACTGTTTTGTTGGAGTATTGCAGAGTGACGTGGACACAACAAGCCGTTAGTATAATGTTTGAGACAGCGCAGAGCACCACGGCATAGGTACAGCATAGATTTGATGCAGAAGGCGGGCATTGGCTGCTACCCAGTTAACAATCTCAGGGCTTATGGTCTGTCATGTCCATGTACTGATGTTTCTTGAGGAGGTCCAGGGCTAAGCAAACCAACAGTATCTATTACAACATGGATTCAACAGTGCAATTGCATATATCAGGCTTTTTTAGCCAAATAGAAAACATGGCGAGGAAATGCTACCAAAACTATTATCATCAAATATCTTTATAAATCCTTGAGTGGATCCTTCAAACTGAAAAGGACATTCTGCCGTTAACTATTTCCTTTCCTTGCAGTATGTTTTGGTTGGCTGAAGCGATAAAATGTCTAACCATGGCAGAGTCTAATGCACATCTCTTGATACAAATTATGTCACCAGCATCTACTGCAGGGTATGTTGGCTTTACTTTTGTTTATCAGCATGAGGCAGATGATTTTTGTCCATCTTTATATGCAGTCATAGTATGTGTGTGAGACCTTGTCTTCCTGGAAGTCTTCCTCCTTCAGATTTTCTCCCTGTTTGACTTCCTCCTCCAGGAGATCCAGCCAGATCTGTGCTTCACTGTGGTACTGCTCCAGCTCTTTGGCTGACGCTGCCGTCTACCGAGCACACACACACACACAGAAATATGAGGAGAGGAGGGTCATTAATGGACAAGACAGAGTAAATTTATTCAGAGAGGTGAGTGCAGATTTAGTAAGTTTGAGGTAAATTCAGTTTGAGCCTTTAAGTACATTTAGGGAGAAAGTTTGAGTTTAATTGAGGGAGATTCTGAGGTAAATGTAGGGGGTGTTTGTAGTTTATTTAGTAAGAATTTGTTCTTAATTTAGAGAGTTTGGAGAGCGCTTGAGGAATATTTATGAGGATAGTTAGATTAAAGTCCTTAACAAGACAGATAAAAGCAGAAGAATCCATTTAATGCTGCAACTTAGAGTCAAAACAACAAATATCTACTGGCAAATTAATTAAATCTCATCAGACTGTGTTTGTGTGTTTTTGCAGCGAGACTTTAAAAACAAGGCTCAGGGTAAAAATTCTCTTTCTTCTGTACCAGGCCAGAGGTGATGCGCTGAGCGATGGTGTCGAATCTCTGGTTGAGCTGCTCCACTTTGGGTCCCACCTGCGCCTGGCAGTTCTCCCCTCTGGTGGACATGAGCTCCTGAGCCAGAGCGTTCACCTCCTCCATCTTACCACGCATCATCTCCAGCTCTGCACGCAGCACCTGTAACACAAACAGAAAGTCAGACAAACTCTATAGGGCATCAAGAAGAAATACATGAGTCTTACATTAACACAGCTCATACTAACAGGATAACAGGTGGTCTTAGGATATTCAAGATAAACTGTCAAACTGCATTTTGATAGAAAATCATGATGAATCACATGGAAATTTCTTAAATTGGTAGTCAAATTAACATGATAGAGTAATAGATTTTATGATCAGGTTTCAACATTTATTATAACAATTTGTTATTTTGCTGCACTGACTTAACAATGGTGCAAAATGACACAAAAAACTCCAACTATCCCTTTTAATGTAGCAGTAATGACACTCCAGGAGTTTGACATTTCCTTAAAAACCTTCTTTATTCTGCTTAAACTTTGCAATTGGGACGGTCATAAAATAAGAATATTTCAAAGCTGTTTTTATTTTGAAAGAATACCGAACTAGTACAAAGTAATGACATCAGCTTACTTAAGAAAAAAAGTACTCTTAATGTATAGAATGTACAGAAATGGCTACAGAGGGCAGTAAAAAAGGGACAGGTATGATATTACAAGGCGCAGATTACTTTAGACTAGGGGTCACCAACCAGTAGATCTTGATCCACTGGCAGATCTTGTAGAAATTTCTAGTAGATCTTTAAGGCTATTTGTGTTAGGTCAATATCTGACACATGGGATGGACAGTTTCACTAAACCATGGCTTATCCAGATACGGTGAATATAAAATGCATTTTAAAATTAATTAGGTTTAACTGACTCCCCTGCAGTCCATTGGTTTCCAGACATTCAGACAGTTTTTGACTGCGTAAGCTGTAAAATTTGAGTTCGAGTCCCCTGATTCTCTATTTTTATTCTTTTCTTTTGTCAGATTGATGGATTTTATCTTCTAACTTAAATTTGGGTAAAACAAAATAAAATTGAAACATGACTATTAGTTGGTGGTTCTCAGCGAATTTTGGCAAATAGATCCAGCTTTCTCTATCAGTGTCATAAGAGAAAGGTTGGTGACCACTGCTTTAGACTTATCAAGTGAGCCGAATGTGAGTTTTTCAAAGTAAAATGAGACATTCAAAGGAGTAGCAGTGTCCTTATTTTCCATTACTGTAAAGACAGTGGAACACCAAAGTGAGTAGCATCAAACTTATACTCCACTACGGTGGCTTTGAAACAGTGCATCTTAAATACCAAAATAGGTTGTGATTATAATTAAAGCAAAAGTATGCTTTATTTATCAAATCACAGTTAACCAGTCAACACTGACTGCCCTACATAACCTTTCCTCACATTTATTTCTATTTCTACTTAAATTTGACGGAATACAAAACAATAAGAAACATCTAAAACAAAGATCAAAAAAGTGCAACATGGAGAAAAATAAAGTCTACAACCTTCAGCACAGCATCATTTGGTCCCTGGCTGTCAATCTCGTCCATCTTTGTCTCCGCTCCATCAAGCCATCCGTTCACTTCCTCTATCTCTCCATCCAACTTCTGCATCTGCCGCTGGTAGTCCTGAGGAGGAGAGTGACAGAGAGAGAGACACAGAAAGTATTCCCATCTCCTCTCTACAAACACTGACACTTGAAAAAAGATATTTTTAGCGTTTTTTATCTGAGCTATTTTTAAATGAGGATCTTAAGCTGTTTTAAATTCTGCTCCCTTCTCTGACCAGCAGCAGATTGAGCCATTCCTCCGCTCTGGATGTGACTGCGATCCAGTTGCAGCGCAGCAGGCTGACTTTGTCGTCCACCAGGCCACCGTTGCCCCGGAGCACCGCTTTGAGGGCCTCGGCGAGGTCGACCACGGCCTGCAGCTGCGGCTGACGCTTCTCTGTCTCTGCGTGGATGGACTGATGGGAAAAACAATAATGGAGATGATGATCACGTTTCTGTCTGACTGTGAGACATTTAATTGTACAACTAGGCTGTATGTATAATGTGTTTTTAAGTTAATTCAGTTTTACGGCACACAGGTTTGAAGTTTTGATTCAGGCTCCAGCAGAAACAGTACAGTGAGCTCTGAACAGCAGATGGACAGTTGATGAGCTTCTGCTTGTTTCTGCTGCCCCCAAATGCAGCTCTAAAGCAGCAGCAGGCATCACAGGAGCCATGTGCAGGTGACTTTTGCTGAAGTTTTCAGCACTAACATTTCTATTTGATTATTTATCACTTAATTTAAATGTTGCCACATACGGGATATGTCAATACTTAAATATTAAACGGTGTGGTGTATGATATGTTATGTATAGAGATAAAGTATCTGGGATGACATTTTGCATGAGTGTTGTACCTGAGCCCATGCGACCTCTGCTTCAAGGTCACTGGGCATACCATCCACAGCAGAGCGTCTGGTCAGCTCAGCATCAGTTGCAGCGAGCCACTCTGTCAGCCCGTTAAGCTCCTTACGCAGCTTCCTCGACAATTTCAGACTTTTCTCCAGCTCCAGTTTGCTCTCCGTCACCTACAGACATGTTAAAAGGGTTATGAATCTGTCTATGTCAAAGGTGAATGATAACGTTTGTGACTATTCTAGTGTGTCTGTGCTCCACCTGTGATCCCAGCTGGTTGTAGAGCAGTTTGAGGGCGGTCACTCTGTCGTCCAGCTCTTTCGGCTGCTCAGTCTGCTGCTTCTGTACGATCTGTCGGCCTGTTTTTATCACCGTCTCCACCTCACCTTTCACCTCACTCAGCACCTTATACAACTTCTGTTTCACAAAATAAAAGACAGCTCAGGTTTAACAGTGACAATTCAACTGGATCTGCCTCTGTAATAAAGTTACCCACCATGCACTGCTCCAACTGTGACTGCACCACGTCCTGCTCCACACTCCCGATCTCCAGCAGCCCCACCTGACCCTTAACCCCGGCCAGAGTGCGCTCACACTCGGCCAGCCGAGCGTCGAAGTTTGCCGGTTTCTGGAAGAGGCGGAACTTTGTCCAAACGTCCGTCAGCATTTTCTGCAGAGACAAACAAAGTGAAGTTACATCACGAGGAGACGCTAAAAATAGATGTTAGAAGAAAAAAACCTCAAAGTGTTAAGAGCAGACTGCAGAGGCCGTTTGTTTTCAGTTTGTTTGTGGATCCACCTGCTCAGATCTTGTTGGCAGGAGATCACTCTCACACTTCTCCTGAGCACTTCACACACAGCTGGCACCACTTGGATACATTCATTAACTATTTAAAGCTCCCGCCAAACCGCTAAGATTTCACAGTCATGCTTTTACTGACCTTGTGGGCTTTTCTGCAATCTCACCGGCAGATCTCCTCCACCTCATTTACATATGTTGGTTTGATGGTATGACTGATGAAGAACCTACCATGGCTGATACTTTGATCTATGATTCTTGCTTCAGTGGTTGAAAATAAAATTGAGAGTTTCCAAAAATCCAGAGTGGAGCAGCAGAATTTAAATTTACAATCCTGTACTCAAAAAAGTTGGGAAGTTGTATACAGTCTAAATAAAAACAGAAAATAATTACCTGCAAAATCCACATCAGGACAACATAACAAACCACATTCTTCAATTTAATATAACTTTTTTAAAGCCAAAATAGGTTCACTGTTTGAAATTTGAGTCCTTCTACATTTTCAATAAAAGTTGGTACAGGTTCAAATTTACTGAGTGAAGACCAATTTAAAGGCTTATCCATATTTATACTCATTGATTGTATTGAACGAAAATATTAAAAAGCTTGCATCTTGACAAGCACTGGGCGAAATATCAATTCGTCAATCCACTTGAAAGTTGTGACACCGTTTGAAAATATAAATAATACAAATGTATAAAGTTTTCATGGTGGTAGGCCATGTCAGGTTTTGCACAAGCACATTTTAGGCTTGAATTTATAAATTTCAGTTTCATACTGTGAAAATAATCCAGATTTCAGTGTTTCTATAGACAGACCAAACAGTCCAAACTATAAAAGTAATGTTCGACTGCAAAATTACAGCATGCACTTCAAGTATAAGAGGAAAATCCAGTTAAGTTTTGAAATATATTTATATAACATTGGGTCAAACTTGTTTCATGAAGTCTCTCTGTCACTATGAGGTTCTTCAGTGAGAGGGAGAAAAACAAATTAAATGGTAAACTTTGTAAATTCTTGTGATGGAGAAAAGGTTTGAAGGTAAACTTTGATAATGCAGTGGGGTCTATTGTTTGTCTTGTGGTCTTTTGTTCTAAAAGTAGATCAAAATTCTTGTAGGATGATGCGCAATGTTGGAAAAGCTTTAGATAATGATTTTGTACTCTGTCTTCTTGATCTGTGTTTATCTTGTTTTGTCCTCTATGTATGTGATTTGTCAAAATATGCCTCTACCTTCCTCTGCCACGACACTCTGGTAACTGTGATTCTTTATCTCAATGAGTAACGAATGGTTGCATAAATTCAAGGTACAATACAAAGAGAAAAAGAGATTCTTCTAACTACTTGATGAGTTAACTTTGTGCAATTTCCACCTAAAAATGAGGTTTCAAGTTTCAGAAAATCACTTTCTTGTTTTCTTCTTCCTCCTATTTCGCATCCCAACTTTTTTAGAAACATGATTTTATTTGTGGGGATACATTTGAATGTTCACAGCTCTAAACTGCAGCACAGTTCGCCTGCAGCTGTGGTATAAATATAAAACAGCTGCCTGCTCGCTGTCAGAATGCAGCCCCAGCATCCACAGGTCAGCTGGGAGGGTTGGATGCTAGTAGCGGCTAATGTAGCCTGCAGCCTCTAGCCTCGAGCAGAAATGAGGTGTGGGCTGCGGAGGTTTGGTGAGATATTTTTTTAGATTTTAACCTTGGAGCAACAACAAAAAAAATCTCACAGCTCCCTCATGGGACAGAAAAAGCTTTGAACAACTTTCTCAACTTGGGGATTTTGAGATTTTTCCAGCAGTCATAAGTTTCTCAGAACACAGTTGATTGCAGTACTTGTGCATAGTTGTGTGTCCCTCTCTGCATTTGGGTGTTTTCTTTGAACGCAGAGGTGTGAGAATGTACCTGTGTGAGGTCAATCTGCCCCATAATCCTACTGGAAGGGTCTTTGTCCTGGTTCTTCTTCCTCATATCCTCCAGAGTTGCATCATGGCTGCTGAGTTCTGTCTGGATTTTCTGTAGAACACAGATTAAAAAACACAAAACTTTCAATACATGACACAATTTGTCCAAAAAGAAGCTTCAACTACACAAAAATGTTTGAGAGGCGTTGTGATTCAGATTGATGGGCATTGAGTCTGTTGAAGAAGATCTGTCCGGAAAGAAAGACCATTTAAGTACAGGTTAATTAGATATTTTTCCTTATTTAGGTTCATAAACTCAATTTTGGTGACTGTTAAGAGTATGTCCACAGTTCCTAATGTTCAAAACCCTGCCAGTCTCCACATACTAAGTACTTCTGTCCACTCTGTTGGATATCTATGTGAACATTAAAAAAAAAAATGTCAATCTTGTTCTTTAAACTCAGACCCCTCACGTAATGCCAGTTGTTATTTCAAGAAAGAAAAAGATTAACAAAAAAATATTAATTTCCTGTACACTAAAAGTAAGGGGGCTTTATCATGCCAATGTTTTTGCCCCCAAAAATTTATACTTTTGTTGAATTTAATGCCTTCTTGTAGTGCTGGATTTAAAGTTGACAGCATGTTAAGGGCATTTGAGGAAAGAAACAAAACACTTCCAAAAAACAACCAAAAAATACTGAAGAGCAATATATTTCTGCTTTTGGTTAAATCTTCGAATCAATTTCAGTACTGAGGAAAAATACCAAACATTTAGTTGTTTTCTGGATTTCATCCCTTTAAGTGTCACTTTAATTATGCTATTTCAGTGTTTCATGTGTTTATATTATTTGCATGTTTTTCTACATTATTTTGCATGTCTTTAGATGTCGATTTTTTTTCTTAATGTTTTAATTATTGAAGTTTGAGCACCAAAACTTCTCAAACATAACAATCTTGCCTTATGCAGTCACATAGTCAAAATGGCTGCCAAATAAAAGAAAAAATGCTCCCTGGAGTCCAAGAAGTGTCCAAATTAATACCACAGGTTTGATTACCTGATCATGTACCGCCTCCTGCTATCCACAAGGGGGCAGGAGGCATCAAGGAGAGAGGAGAGGGTTCCCGAAAGCTCTAATAACTTGTCACCCTCTCTCTCATTCACCCACTTGCTCTCTGTCACCCCTCTCTCTCTTTTAAAATACCAGGCGCCCTGTAATCACATATGCTCATCCACACACTCTAATCCAATCATTTGTCATCATCCTGTGTGAGTGTGGTGAGAGTGTGAGTGTTGGAGAGAAAGAGGAGAGGGAGTGGAGGATGTGTGGAGGAATTAGACGTCAGAGAGACCAAAAGACTGAGGCTGTGACTGTGTGTGACTGCTGTGCGTATCCAAAGCTGCTCCAGGCTTAATTAGGACCACAGAGAGAAAAAGAGCATTTGCCTCTCTCTCTCAAGTTCACAGTCACACAAAAGTATATTTCCATTTTTCTGTCTTTCTCCTTCCTCTCTAGCCACCAACACAGCTGTTTGTGTAAATGACTCAATCTGGCAGAGACAAAGATTTATTCTGTCGCAGTGGTCCACTTAAACATGCAAATACAGCTGAAACAAAGGTACTTCAAATACTTAAATCCAAATCCAAAATTTAGTTTATACGATAAACAAAAGTCTGGTTTAGTCCAAATTCTGCAGGTATAGATGGGTCATGTTTGGGTTGATTGCATCTGAAGTCTGTCTTTTCTTGTTTGTTGGATTAGGACAAGTGGATTACGACAGCAAACAGCATCAAATGTTCATTTTCTGCACCCTTACTCCACTTGTACTGAAAAAGCACATTGCATTAGCCATCTTCAAGCCCCAATAATCCTATTAAGTTTGGCAGCTTTGTGCAGTTTGCTTTTGATTTGTGTACGAATGGGGACATAAGCCGGAAACACCCCCCTTCTCTCCTGCACAGGGCATTGAC
This sequence comes from Cetoscarus ocellatus, assembly GCA_037902135.1. Lineage (NCBI taxonomy): Eukaryota > Metazoa > Chordata > Actinopteri > Labriformes > Labridae > Cetoscarus > Cetoscarus ocellatus. Next base: position 1,823,838 of record JBAMNC010001073.1, on the reverse strand, counting down.
AGGGCCTCCTGAAACCTGATCAGCCATCAAAAAATCCTTAACTTTATCGACTCACAGTTGGGTATCAAAAAAGGCCCAGTCATCCATAGACAGCACCTTGAAATAGTTACTACAATGATAATGTGTGGTCTCACAATCTGACCAAATTATGTATTGTGCGCTATCAAAGGATCATAATGTTAAAAATCAAAGTTTTTCCACCCAAAGTCTTTTTATAGTGAATAAAAGAGCCACGCACCCCTCTGAAGTCAGATAAAAGGGCCCCGTGCCGGATCATTCCTAAAACCCACCAGTAGACATTCACATCCACCCCACACCGTGTTTCACCAGCCGCGTGGAGGTGAGAAAATAAGCTTCACTTCTCTCACATCTCTCTATTTTTGTAACAGCTTTTTCTGTCAGCTTTTATGTGAACAACCAAGTGCAACACTCTGAATGTCCTCGGGGAGTTTAAGTCTGACAATCTGCGCTGTTATCTGTGTATTTATACTAAATCACACTGGATGACTGCCGGCCTTCCAGTGTGGTTGTTCAGAGCAGCTATAAACACGCTGTACAAATCACATCTTCCAATATAACCTTGTGTGTATTGTGCATTAAATCAAGCTGTTATGTGTTCCCTTTTGAGAATGAATGGAGCACCTGTGCTGGACGAGATGGGGATGTGAGAGCAGCTGGATGAACTTGGGTGCACTGCTGCTGCCTTTCTGTTCACTGAGTCATGCAAACAAAATGTAAAGGTCACCTACAGTGACTTTAAACAGTACACTTAACTTGGAACACATGCCACAGTTTTGACTCAAGACTGAAGAAGCGTAGATTAGGAGAGGATGCATGTGATTCTGCTTCCTCTTTGATTAATGTTGTGTTATCTAGTAGCTGCACTAGCTTCATATTTTACCAAAACAAACTGTCTGACAGAATTTAACCTTTTTGTGATAAACTCTCTGTAGTTAGTTTTAGTCTGTCGTAATGAAAGTGAAGTGTCAAGCAACTTACAGTTTCCATGGCCATATTTACAATACAATACTGAATGTCAGCTGCACAAACATATGTGCCGCTGCCTGCTTTGGGGGTGTTTTGGGTGATATCAAACATACTTTGTGCGATGTGAGGTTTGCAGTTCTCCTCGCAATAAGCAGTGCTGGGTAATGTTACTGTTCAAAGTAGCTTGTCAAATCACTCCAACACACACAGAGAAAAATATTGCATTCGGTTAATTCTATATTAAACTAAAAACCCTTCTGAGACTTGTTGCAGATGGTAGGGTTATTTTCCAGATGTTCATCTACCTTTGAAGGTGCCAACTGTATGTCACTCAGCAGCCAAGCTTACAGCCCAGCATTTAAGTCTGCAGCTCAATAAATTAACATCAGACCCAGTAGAGTTAAACCTTTTTACAGCGTCACAGTCTTGCGCTGCCCCTTCCTCTTGTCACTTGTTGTCTTAAGGGGTGACTCTCCACAAGATTCATTTTGGTCAAAGTATTTAATTATTGTCTCTAAAGATCGGGCTGGGATAAAATGAGGAAGGAAATCTGTCTAGAAGTGATGTTAACAGTTTGGTTTGCTTTAGTGTGTCGCACAGCAGAGTTGAAGTGAAGCAGTAGCACTGGCAACACACAATAAAGAGAGAAAATATTCAATATTTTCAGTTTATGTCTAACCTGTATAGGTGACAACCCATGTTTCAGCATTTTAAACTAGCGTAGACTCGGACAAATTTTTGGGTTCAAAAATCGGCTTTAAGTGCATCTATTCATGTAAACTTTGGATACGGCCAATAAAAAGTGTTGATTCTAATGTAAGAAGATTACTTACACTATTTGTAATATATCCTTATTGTTACTCCTGACAAATCTTTTTCATGCTTTAGAAATTCCTTGTTGTTGCTAGATATCACACTTTTTCTTTCTAACTAAAACATTTTTGTTCAAGGTGTGATGTTGTAGTAGCTTTTAGAGCTGGTGTTTAGGTTAAGAGTATGAAGACAACACATTGAAGAGTTTCCCAGTGTAATAATACTTTTTTTATGCAGACAAAAAAAAATCTAATAAGTGTTTCAGAAATAGGATACGGATGGCCTAGTAGTCTGGTTGTGCTCCATGTAAAAAGGTCAAAGGTCAGAGATGGTCCAACCTGCAATAACTTTCCCCCATTTCACTCCACGTTCTCTCTCCCCCGTTTCCTCTTCTATCCTTAGTCCTACCCTTACAAAAGTTTGGAAACTAAGAAATCAAACACTCAAAAACAAGTTAATATAAAACTGTTCAAGTCTTTGAAAACAAACCCAGCCAAAGTGTGACAGATTAGATTTATGCTTAACAACCGTCTACGTTCTTCCTGATCCCTCCAACCCAAAGATTTAAGTCGAAAGAACTTCTTTAAGTGTGATAATGCAAACACCACCCACAAACTGTGATGCTTTATCTGCAAAGAGCAGCTGCATCTAATATAAATGTTTTCCTTTGACCTTTTGTTAATGTGCTGTTTTATCCATTTACTTTAACTGGGACATATCTCCAGGCAAACTTAAAGTTCACTATTCTGTGACTGGGAGATTAGTTGGCCTAGAAAAATAGTTTCTGTTGCAAGTGTCCAACGAAGCTAAGTATGTCCACTGATCCTTTTGCTGATTTATTCTTCTATTTATTCACCAGGACACATCTACAGGAATGTTTGCTGTAAATGAATGATTAGTTTAAAAAAGTTTAGTATATAGTTAGTGCCCAAAGAGGTGTTTAAAATACATTCTTAACACAATTACTTTCTCTGTGCTTTGGCTTCACTCGAGTACACTGTGATAGTATGATAGTGGAAATATGTTATGAATTATTGCACACTTCTGGTTCCTGTAATCCCTCAAACATACACACGGTTACACACTGACAGTTACCTGAGCCTCTTGTGGGATCTGCTGGGCATCGATGTGGTCGGCCAGGTATGCGGTGAGGTGTCGGTCGGTGTTGGCGAGCGAGTCTTGGATCCCTCTCAGCGTTTTGTCATTCTCCTGGGCCCACTGGACGCTCTTCTCCAGCTCCTTTTGCCTCAGCGCCGCCTGAAGAAACAGCAAACACACAAATACGGCCGTGAATTCATGCATTCACAATTTCAGATTCCCAGCTCTAGTATAAAAGCAATGTCCCGTGAATAATAGCACGAAAATCTTGTAGAAAATCTGGATAAAGCACCACCGGGATTTTCAGATAAGATGCATGTTTAAAGAGTCCTCGGGGGGCTTTATATATTTCATTCACATATTTACAACCGTTATCTTGTTTACTGTTGGATTCTTCAGCTGCTGTATAAAAACCTCAGCTGAATAACATCAGTACCTCTGCAAACACGGCCTGCTACACTTCAGAGACTGAAATTAAGCCAAGAGATGAGTCAAAAATGGGACTCTGACTCATGCAAAACCCAATAACTCTCAGTTGGTGAGTGCCTGTTTTCCCCTCATACGCTGCCTGCTGCTGCAAACCTTCACTGGAGCCTTTTCAAAATCTAACAACATAATTGCGAGGGTTCTTTTATGTCCTCAGTTAGAAGCAAAGGCCAGAAAAATAGGAGGGAAATGAAAATATATGAGGAAAACTAACCAAATGATATGATTTTGAACCAGTTCATTCAATAGAGTTTAATTGAGAGGGAAAAAGCAGATAAAGCTTATTTACTTCCTGCAGACTTTAAGTTTGTAAAATTTCCAGCATGATTGCAATTGAGGCAAAAGCTTGTTAGAAAGACAAATTAACTTTGGCGGTCTATACTTTATTGATGTATATGATATCTGCTGGCTTAAAGTATAGAACCAATGTGATCAACTTAGATTAAGAATCTTGCTCTGCTTGCAACAAAGCATATAAGAAAAGGCAAAATTTAGAAAAAATGTAAGTCAATTTGTGTGATACCTACCCTGCAGCAGCTGTCTGATGCATTAAAAACTGCTAGATGGAAATTACCCATCCTCTTGCTAATGGTCTAGTTTGTCTTTGCGGAGGAAATCGAGAGAACAGTTTTAATTTCAGCCTATTTCTAATCAGCTACAAAAAAAAAAAACCCTTAAAGAAAGTTTAAATGACTTCAGCTCAAATTTTATCGATGTAAATGCTGCTACAACCTTCAGGAACTAAACACTGATTCCTGCATCAAGCATCAAAACTACAGTAAAGCATCAACAATTCACAACAACATGTGCACACACAACATCCCAAAAACACACCCCATGTAGCCCCTGTACCCTCCTGAAGACTGGACTCCGTGGTTTCTCCCTCATGTTGTCTCCGATTGTCTGACTACAAAGGAAGCCTGATGGCTCCAACAACACCGATAACCTCTGATGCTGGAGGCTCCTGGCAGCTACTGAAGTGTTCCCTGTCTCTTTTTCCTCTTCCTACAAGATTAACTACCCAACACGCCAATTAGTTACATCACACAGATGAGCCGGCGTGTGTGAGAGTGAGACGGTGATTGAGAGTGTATATGTGGTTACAGGTGAGCATGCTAATCCCATACAGACGGATAATGGCTCTAAGTTTAGCCCTGAGCCTGCCTAGCTCGTGTCACACACACTGCTCGGTGGGTTGTTACATTTTGTCTCGTTGATAATGTATGAAACAAGAACTTGAGCCGGATTAAATATTTAGACAAACATTGATAACAACCTTCCCTGGGGCGATGTAATCCATTTCTCTGGCAATTGTCGCCTCATGAATACATATTCTTATTAAACACACAGTTTTCCTTTATTACTTATTTCTCTCACACATGTGGCGATTGTGAACGAGGGAGATAGACGATCGCTGTTTGCTCAAACGCTGCGGGCGAAGCGCGGGAGGCGTCTCTGTGCAATGCTCCCTCTTATTGGTTTTACAAGAAGCCGAAATTAAAAAGGCAAACACGGCTCTTTGATCTGACTGAGATGTGGGACAACATTTTGGTTTCTCATGCACACGCGGGCACTGGCTTTATCTCCACATGAGTTTCAAAGTGGGACATCAATATAATGAGATTACAGACTTATTCCACTGTCTCTGCATTTACTGCAACCCCTGTGCTCCTGAACACTCAGCTCAATCTGATGGCAGACAAGTTTAACCATCAGCTGTTTGACTCTTGCACTTTTCAAACTTTCCTGAGGACAAGAAGCAGAATATAGATAACAAATAGAAATAGTTGATTTGAACGACATCCACATGTCATGTTTTAATTCATTATGTTAAAGGGATAGTTATGTTTTTTTTGAGTGGGGTTGCTCATGGCATCAGCAAATATAACTGCTGATAAAGCAACTGTCTCTCTTCCCCTGAGGGGAGATAGCCTGGTATGGATGCAAGTCTAATACATAGCAGTCAATGGTGCCACCGAAAGCCTCATTATTACCCCCCTTTTATTTACAGTGTTTAATTTTTTCTCTACTATCTCCCCTCAGGGGCAAAGCTCACTATTTGTTTTACTTGTAGTCATATTTACAAGCGCCATAGGCCTCAAGCAACCCCACTTCAAAAACCCTGAACCATCCCTTTAATCTAAGGACAGAGGAGGCTGCACCCTGCTCAGGGTTGCTTATTCTATTCTAAATACCAACAGTGTTTCATAAGTAATAGTAGCCGGGCTGATATGTTAATGCGATGATGTTGACCTTTTATAAAATGCACCCTGTGGAGTTTTTGGTAAACAAACAAAATTCCTAGAGGTGTAACAAATGTGTTGCCAGAATTTTGCTAAAAATGCCTTTTTCAAAGCAGACATTCCTATATTTCACTGCAAGAAAAGCACAGAAAGTATTAACAATATTATAAATTGGTGTGTCCTGTTTAGCTGCAGGGCCCTTGTTACAGGGCCACAATCTGTATTACTGTCATGTGTATTAGTCTGTGACAACTCAAAATATCTGCTGTGGAAAAGGCATCCCTCTGTGTGTCAGTGCATAAAAAGTTCACAACAGAAAGTTTCAGAGCCTCCACAGGAGAGGCCACATGCAGGAAACACATGGCTGATTAAGCCTCATACTATATCCCACAGTGTACCATTTGGTTTAATGGCTTACCTCATCTTCAATGAATGTCCATTTTAAAACATAAAAGTTTACTTTATTTATATTTATTATTTACTGTCACCATGAAAGAAAAGGTTCAATTTTAATAAAGTGGAGGCTTTGTGCTCTAGATAAAAAAAACATTGGTAATAATGGGGTTGAAAATATTGGCATATCAGATATCTGCAAAAATACAATATCGTGTATACATAACCCAACATGAGGCTCATATGCTTTGTGTCATCCATGTGACATACGCTGTGTGATTATCACAGGGGCCTTTAGAGCTCTGTTAATGCACTCTGATGGACGCTGCCATACAGCACGTCATCTCAACCAAACTTTAGCTCCATCTATTCAGAGAGGCTGTGTTGAGGCGGGACTTAAGGTTGTCTGACCAATAGCTAGGGTACTACAGCTTTTGGTACTTCAGTATAAACCTCCATTTCAAGTCTTGGAGGTTGCCGCCTGGTGTCATCCCATAGTCTTTCTCTCTCTGTTTTATCATTCTATTTAACATTTATATAACCAGGTTAGTCCCATCCATCAGCTGTCCAATCAAGTAAGGCAAAAATACCATTAAAAAAGAATCCTAATGAAAAAATGAGAAAATGTCATACTGACAGAATGACAAGGACAATAAAGCAGCAAAACATCTTTTTATCTTTGGGTGTTTTCACACCTAAAAGTCCAGACCAGGGTTTCACCATGGTTTGCTTATTTGTTACTTGGTATGCATTTGGTTTGGTTGGTTTTGGTTTCACATTCACAGTCCACAGTTCATTTTATTATGGACAAATTTATGGTACATGTCCTTTTTCCAGGTTAGCATGGGGTAACTTCCTGAAGGTTTCGACCTCACAAAACAATGCTTTCTCACTGGGCATGAACCCAACCATGGTACAGTTTGGTCTGGACCAAACCACCTCCTTAGGTCTGACCAAAGTGGATTTTCACCATGTTTTGAGGGAGGTTTCACACCCACCATTCTGGCCCAGATCAAACTGAAAAGTCCAAAAGTCCAGACCAAACGATGTACAAATTTTAAACCACTGTGACATCTTTTATACTGAGTATATTAAAGGTGCCCAGTATCAGATTTGCAGACCTGAGTGTTCAAAATTTCACCAATAACAGTCCCAAACTTCTCAAGTGGCGGACAGAAACTTATAATCCCTGGTTCATGGTGTTTCTAGTTTTCCTCTGAAGTCTCCAAAGGGCTTAAAAACAACACGGTGCCATCCTTGAGATCTCACAGAGTGTTCTTAAAACAGCTCTGATCGAGTTACAAAAAGGAAATTTAAGAAAGAAAAAGCATCCCCTTGATGCATTTCCCTCAGGTCAGAGAAAAGGAAACACATTAAGGCAATATTTTGGTGTGTGCTTGTGTGTGTGCTGCTGGGGCTCCATCTGTCTTTGTGGAGAGACTCACAAACAGCCGCGTCCTGTCACCAAGCCCCTCGTCCTTTTTATGGATGACAAACAAACGGGGCTCAGAGCCGCACGCCATCACCTCATACGTGTACGTGCTGACACACAAACTCAAATAAAAGGACACCCACTTCTATGGAGCGCTCACACACACACAGTGACCCTTCATCGAGAAACTACAGAAAGTCACACACACTCTCTCTGATGGGTAGACAAACAAAAGGAGGCTTATCAGGCTGTGAGGAGAACATTAATCTGGTTCCATTGTGAGCGAGGATCAACCCAGCAGGCAGTGAGTGTGTGAGCGTAAGTGTGTGCGTGCGTCTACTGTAATCTGTCACCGAGGATCACCACAAGAGGCTGAGGATGTATGGATGCCATTGAGGATGGCTGATGAGGGCCAGGGGGCGACGAAAGAGATATTTGGAGTGGAAGAGGAGAATTAGGAGGAGGAGGGCAAATGGGTGGAGGAGAGGGCGCAGAGGTGGAGAAAATAAAGGAGGAATTGGCTATAAAAGGAGAAAAAGCAGAAGAAAGAGAGGAAGGACTAGAGCTGAAAGGACGATGATAAGGGAGGGAGAAAAGGAAAGAAGAAGTGATAAATGGATGAAGCAGAGGGTGCAAGAAAAGAAGGATGGAAGGTAGAAGAAAAGGATTAAAAAGCTCACACAAAGGAGAAATGACAAAAATATTACCAAGTAAACTATCTTTTTTCTTTTTAAAGAAAAAATATTGACAAAAACTGTCTATTATATTTTCCTTTGATACAAGCAGATGAAACCAAAACTCAACAAGATTGGCTCATAATTACAAAAGACTCCTAAATTACAAAATAAGTGATCACCAACCAACACACTGTCTGATTTTCTTTATAAAAGCAAAGGCACGTAGACAGAGTTTGAAATTCAACAGCATGAATGTATGCTTTGATGGAATAATCATCATACAGTGGAAGTCATACAATACCTAGGTCATGTTAACCGAAGCATCTTGAGGGGACTATTGATTGGCCCTATAGCTGACAAATGGGTTTTCAGGGCTGGAAGGTAAGGTGCATGCCTATCGAAGTGGGCTGCAGTGGTTTTGTGGGGCACAACTTTCAGTGCACTGGACATCACAGGAGGATCTAGGAAGCTCTGGATCTGAAGAGAATCTCTGTGGGGATACTGATACTATCTTCCCTTGTCCATAATCACCCCAAACAGCACTTTCTGATGACCAGTATCACCTACAAAAGGTCACATCTTGACGTCACTAATTCGTGTTCGAGAGGTGATCATGTTGAGGAGCAGAAGATGGGGGAATAAGGTCTAGTGTAAAAGCACCCTAAAAAACAACCAAAAACTTCCCTGCCATTCAAAATATTGTCATAAAGCAATATTGTTCAAGTTTTAGGAATCAAAAAGGAGACCAAAACGTAAGATTAAGGTCTTTAGCGTAGCTCAAGCCTCAACCCTCTGTTTACCAATCAACAATTCAGAACCAATACGTCTGCAAACAAGTAAAAAGCTAAAAAAAAACCTGACACTCTACACTCTCTCTGCACAGTGTGTGTTAAATGATTGGCGCAGTAGATAAGTGGCGTAATTCATGCAACAACATGGAGCCAGTGGGGGCAATAAAAGGTGAAGTGGCATGAGCTGCTGAAGCCTCGACACATTCTGAAAGCCTTTAAGAGCTTTTTCGATGTATGCTACAGTAGGTGTTATAGATGTCAGGGTGAGAGATGGGAAGCACTTCCAATCATGTATGACAGGATGAACAAAAACCCTTTAATGGTTCTATACATCAGGAAGAGAGACAGGACTTGTGCTGGCCATCAATCACAGGGCTCAGATGTTTCAGTTCACATGTCAGAGCAGTGTGGCAGTTGATCTGGATGCTGTGTAGGCTTTGAGTGATCAGTCTACTCACGGGGGAAGAACAAACTGGACCCTCAAATTAAAAGAAGCTTTATTTATAAGTATTTATGAGCTGCTTACCCTTGCAAAAAGTTCATCCCATCTTGTGTTGAAAGCATCCAGTTTCTGCTGTATGAGCTCATCCAGAACACCTCCGTCCATCAGAGTCTGTGCCAGCTCTCGGATCTGGTTCCTGTTGTCCTCTGGGTGCCGCAAAAGGACCTCAAGACCCTGCATACCAACACAGAAATATTACAAATCACAAAGTCAAGAGAACAATTCTCTCACACTTCATATCTCGAATTTGTGCCTCTTGCAGTAGAGGACAAACTAATATTGTGACTCGTGATGGAGTAGATTAGTAAATTGAAAATTATGCGGCATTAAGGTGTTAAGTGATGACATGTGGAGGTTAAAAGAGGTCAATTAGTCCCTGTTTGTCTGACGCTGGTGCTTAACAGCTTTTCACACGCTGACAAACCCATGAAAGGTCTGTGTGGTCGGCGTCAGTGGAATGATTAGCTTAAAGCAGGAAAAGATTCTGTTTGCATCAGTAGTGACTCAGCGTTGCTCCAATACCATTAGTAAACAGTGACAGAAAGCCGATATCTGTGGCAGGAAACTGGAAAGGAAAATAAATTTTTTTCACATACAGATCTTACTGGTCTGAGGCAGGTTACAGATCATTATGAGCTGGATCTCAGGTACGCCAGCAGACTTTGTGGAGATTACAGGTTAAAGCTTGATGCTTGTGTTTAATTCCACAATAGGAGAAATCGTCTTCTTAGTCAAAACATCCTAAAAAAGAGTCGAGGCAAAATTACTCTCTTCTTCTCCTTTGTTTTAACTCACATCCAACGCCTCCTGAAGCTCCTCGGCTGTTCCCTCCAGGTTCTCCGTCTCGTCCAGTTTCTGCTCCAGCTGGTCCAAGAAGGCGTTCTCCTGCTCCAGGTAGGAGAGCAGCTCACACCAGCACGCCCACACCTCCTGCAAAAACACACACAAACACCCAATGCAGTTATCAGGAGAAGAGAAACAAATATTCTGATGGATACAAAAAGAAAAGTAAAGCACAAAAAGGTAAAAAAGTGAGAAAATCAAGATGAAGAAGCTCCTTGGGTTGAAGTAAGAGTGCAACAGTCGATGAGTGGAAACATCTGTTTATGGTTTTACATTAACTTCCTCCATCTTTGAATCAGGCAACACTTTCTCTCGTTATGCTGAAGTTATTGAACTGTCCTTAATCATGAAACATTTTAAACTAAGAGGTCTCAAAAGCAGATTCTCAAAGTGCCTTAATTGGAATCAAACTACAGACGATCTTCACACAGTGGCAGCCTGTAATTTATGGGAAGCAGCTTTTCAAAATGCTAAAAGTGACTCCTCTTTCCTCTCACACGGCAAAAATAACTCGTGGATGAAAAGTTAAGTTAAGTCTAGATCTGCTTGCTCTCCTCGCAGGGCAGCGTTTGAATGTCAGGCCACATTTCAGCTCAGACAGCGGTCAATAAATATAGCGGGGAGCACAAAGAGCAGCAGATTGTTTTGTTAAAGGTTGTTAGAGGACAAAACACAGATACCTCTGCAGCTACGCCTGGACTCGGCGGTGAAACTTCAAATGCAATCGACCTTCACTGCAGAATTAAGTTTGTCTTTGGCGTGGAGGGTGAAAAATATGTTTGCTCTTCTTATGACTCGAGAATGGATTTTAAAATGTTTTATCTATCACTGCTCAGACATTACACAGTATATCTAAAGATTTCTAGATGGAAGTAGGTGAAGATGAATGACTTTGCGGATTGAATCTATTAGAAGAGTTTATTCAGTTGTTTTAAAGAACTTTTCATGTCTTGTTTTTCAGCCTGTCTGAATGTTTCTATCTTGTTAGTTTATTATTTATCACAAAGCAGCAGGAAGGATTAGTGCATCTCTAAATGAATACACTCACAATCCATATTTTATACACATGATGGAGCAGCAATGGCTTTATCTATCATGGGATTCTCACAGTGTGACATGATTTTATGGTAAGAGAGCTTCACTGTTTTTCTAAACAGCCTGTTAGGATGCAGCTTAAATGTTATCAAGGTAAAATATTTGGGACATTTGTTTTTCGGATGTGTATAGTGTAGTGTAGTGTAGTGTATTTTTTTTTTTTTCTGAAGATATTCTCAGCAGCTCCACTATTAAGCACACTTTTTCTGGGGTAAATAACACACCTCATTGTTCTAAAAGTTGATGTGGGTGCAGCCTCATTGCACTGCTCATTATGAACAGAGAAGAGTTTCAGCTGTGGCTCATGAGACGTAAACTCATACAGCAACTAAAAAAACGTCTGAGGCCATTGTATTTTTATGATCTTGGTTTTCACCATGTTAAATATTGATAGTTTGACCATAACACCAACTCTTGTGCATGTTTACACAGGCTATTGAGGGAGGATGAAATACAATAAGATACTTTTGCTAAAGTATTTGGGTTTACCTAATATTTACTGACCTATAAAATGGAAAATAAGCCAATCCAGTTCTTTGGTTGTGGTCCATCTATGTCTAAAAATAAATCCTGATGACTTATTTAGAATCCAGGCTCAATGTGACTTTAAATGCAAGAACAAGTCATCATATTATACTCAGCATCTCCACCTTCAGCCACGGTAGCACACCAGATAGTATGGGTTGGGGTAAAAATCAAAACACACATAGTGTGACATTTGGCAATAGTATATCAATTTAAGGCCTGTACTGATTTTAAATATTTAATAAAGCTTTTGGTTCATAGAAATAAAATAAAGTCCTTTTTAAGGTGTGATGCTGCTGTTGAGCCATTTTGCAGGTGAGGTCTGCAGAGGTGACGAGGAGAGAGTAAATCAAACATGGCAGCACAGGAGAGAGACAAAGGAATGTATTATTAGTGTGTAAATCCTCTGTGTGGACTTATTTTGGATTTTTAAAGGAATATAAGAGATTGAAATGACATATTGTGTTTGTATGGAATGATGAGTGAGAATACAACACTGTGGAAATACAGCACACCTGAAAGTGAAAGCAGCAAAGCTAATGCGAAGCTAACCCTGCCGAAAAACCGATGACACTTGACATATTAAACTCGTCAAAGCTGCCTCCCATTTCTGAGCAAACCAAGAAAACAGCTCAATCCATTACTTACTTGATGTGCAAAGACCCAAGGCCTCACCATATCGTGAAAACAAGGGCTCTCGTTACATGCTGGTTGGAGAGCGGGTATGTGCCTCCGTCTCTGCATTATTTCACCAACACAGCAGGACCAAAGTTCTACAAAGCGGTGACGCTTAGAGTTGAAGAGAGGCTGAGCACAGCAGTGCAGACTGCATTAATGTGTGGCACAAACCCCCAGCCTGGTATCAAGCTGAACAAACATTTTTAATAAACCTTTCTTAAAACCACAACACACGTTCTATAGTTGTAACTGTTGAATGTCTCTCCTGCAGTTGTTTTTACAGATGAATGTCCATTTTTTAATCACTCAAACCTTCAGCTCATTTTAAATATTGTGTGAATCAGTACCTTATTTTTATAATGCTCACATTTTAAACATGACAAGTTAGCAAGAAAGGGGCCTGAAAAAATCCTGCTTGGCAAACCTTTCTTTCACTTAAGCACATTTATATAATGAATAATTAATAAGTGAACACCCCATGAAAACACTCGTCTTTACTAATTAGCACTACATCATGCCCTACAGGACTGATGCATGTGAGCACAATGGCCTTAGAAAGAAAACTTTATGTAAGAGAGGATAAAGTTTCCAAGTTTTTACCTCCAAAGTTTTACATTTCCCGTCAAGCCGGCTGCACAGGCGCTGGTAGTTTGCCGTCAGAACATCCAGTTCTGACCGCAATGCATCATGGGCCGTCGGTGGAGCCTTGGCAATGAAACTGTTGACGCTGTCGGTCAGTAGTTTGACCTTCAGCTCCTTTGAGTGGACCTCCTCCTGGGCTCTCTGGTAGAAAATAAGAAAAAGAAGTATTAATAAGTGGTGTTTTTATCAGAGTAGCAGTGCTTGATTGTACAGACATGTCAAGTGTCCTTGGGGAGATAACAGCCCTGTTATGAGGCTACCACAGTGAAAATATGAATTTCTTTGCACAGTCTGAAATGTCAAGAGACAAACTGTGTTCAAACAAATTATTAAAAACAGTGGAGGCAGCAAACAAATTAAATGAGGAGCAGCAATTAGATGCAAATTCTCCCCGGGGTAGTTCAAAATATTTTGACTCAAGGAGAGACTTTGCACTTATCCTTTGACACAATACACTTAGAGAGAAACAGCAGAGAGGAAAGAGACTGAAAGGGCATAACAAAGAAGAGTAAAGTTCCTGCTGAGTTTAGCTGAGCTGAGCAAAAACATACAGAAACATCCCTACAGATAGCTAGCTCATGGCTAACGTCAGTCAGTTGCTTCAGCACAGCCTCTCCTTCAGTCAGTGTCATGATTATGAACTGAGGCAGAAACTTTCTTTGTCTACGTCTAGAGCTACGGTATGTACTGTGTTGTGATATAACGTGATTTACTTTACTGTGGAGTGAAAAATGCTTACAGTTAGCTAAGGAACAACCATATTGTGAGCAAAAAATATGGGCAATGTCATTAGCTGATAAGCAGAGCAGAGCTACACTCATTTTCTTTACACCAGTAAAGCCTTATAGTAGCATAAAGAATAGCTCTGAAATAGCAACAATAATTGGAAAATTAAACTATTAAAGCCTTATCTGTAGTGGTCAGATTCCTTTTAAAATGAAAAATGAATTAAGCTTTTGCTGACCGGAGGCGGATTTGCCTTACACCACACACATAAAAACAAACACGACAAAAGAAATCCACAAACACATGTGACAGCTCATTATAACACAAAACAAAATCATTAGAAATACATAATAGGAGCATTGCAGTGTTATATACTGAATAAAAAATGGCAGCATATTCAATTAAGAGCTGAGTGTCACATTTATACTGTATTATCAGAGCTTGCTGAGCTGCTAAGTCGAGAGTTCTCTAAATCAAGAGGTGGACACAAGCCTTTGCACCATTATGATATTTTTAAGATATTTGTTTATTTCAAACTTGAATGGAAAAATATACATATATATGTATACAACAAAACAAAATATAATAGTAAGCAAATGCAAATAGCTATAACATCATTTTTTTCTCCTACCGTAAATCTTTTCAAAACCAGATTCCATTTGAAAAGGGTGTAGGAAGAAGTAAAAAAAAATAACTTATCTAGTCCCACCCCTTATTCCCTCTCAAAATGTATTGCTTAAATTCACCCTGAAGCACTGTTCAGGTCAGACCCAATAATACAGCTGGCAACAAAAAGCAATGACAAAATCAGAGAAATAACAGCATTAACAACAAACTTCAAAAACCAGCACAAAAAAGACACATCACTGGATACACCGTACCCATGATGTTGCTGATTTTCCCTTTGTTTTTCCATTCTGTATCTGTTTAATATTTCAGTTTTAAAGATGTATCTAAACCTACCTTTTGTTTTACATGATTTCAGTTCATCAATGCAGTTGAGACACAGTGAAGTTTCATATTGGTGTTTTCTGAACATAAAAACTCCTCATTGATGGTGTTTGCCTTCTCTGAAACTGAAAAAACCTTTGGGTACTGTTTGGTAATTGCCGATTTTTAACTTTATACATAATTTGGATAGTTTTGCAGTCAACCAGATCCTTAAATTTTAATGTATTAAGTTCAATGAGGAGTTGGCTTGTTGGTTCTCTGTAGGTGGTTTTGTTTCTTTTGTTTTTCTTATTGCTCTTTTCTGTAGGATGAAGATCGGCTCTGTATTTGTTTTGTATGTGTTCCCCCACACCTCCACACAGTAATTCATGTATGGGAGTATGAAGGAGCAGTATGAAATGTACAATGAAGATTTATTTAGGAGACATTTGACTTTATATAAAATTGCAACTGACTTTGATATTTTCCCTTTGATGTAGTTCATTATAACTTGGAGAATAATTATTGTAGAGGTTTGACTAGAGATAGGAGATTAAGCATTTTGGTTACTTCATTTTCTAGCATTTATGAGTTTCTTGGCATCATAGTATATTTTGGTATTCCAAGAACTAGATCAAAATATAAGTACAACTATCAAGACTGTTTATGACCTGATAACTGTCTAACAAATTGAAAGGACATAAAATATGTGATATTGTATATCAGTGTTCTTCAACCTGGGGTCTGGGTGTGCCCACAGGGGTGCTGAAGTGATGGTCTGTTCAGATTATATCATTGTTAGCAATTAAAATGAGGCATGGCTGCACAATGAATCATGATAACACTGTGAGCTTTGCTATCCTTAGATGCAGATAGGGCAGATAAACCAATGCTCTATGATTTACATGTTGCTCCTTCTCTGTGGTGCAACTACTCCTTTCTCAGTCCTGATCTTTTGGTGAAAGTCAGCAAAGTTTCAATGACTTTTTTAACTCTTACGAGAAGTAACATCTTAGAAAAAGCTTGGGCTGCAGAGCATTTAGCACAGACACTGACTTCAGACTTTGTAGAGGGTGGCTCTTGATCTTTGAAGTTGGAAAATCTGTCTGTAGTGTCAGCTCATTCCCTTTCCAGCAGAAGAAGAGGAACTGAAGATCTGCCTTTAGAATAAGCGGGCACGGAAGAGGTGGGTGAGCACAATTTAGCAAAAATGATAGAGGGAAATGAAGATCTAAAGATGGGCAGGAAGGAAAGACACATTGTCCTTCCTTTTCTGGATTGTATAAAGAATTTCTGTTAAGTTTTTTGGGGGGGTAAATATTAACCAATATGCAAAGCTGAACTGTATTTACAGTAGATATTTAACAGGTGAGACTGAATACAAGTGCAATAAAATAACAGAAGATTTTTGTACATTTCCACCAGCAGAAAATCACAAATTCTGGGACCAGCTCTGTCCGCGGCTGCACTAGATGGCTGACAAATACCAGACAATTGGACTCGAGTCATAGGGACTCGGACTCGAGTCGTCTCAAGTCGCTAATTTGACGACTTGCGACTCAACTCGGACTCGGGAGACAGTGACTCCAGACTCGACTTGACTTGAGACAACATGACTCGGAAAAATTGTAGCATATGTATTTTTCTCAATTGGATATCATATCACTCTAGTCTGATCAGAGTGCTCTGTGTGCGCGCTGCGCTCTCTATCAGGTTCGGACAGGCTCTGTTTTTTTTTTTCATCTCAGCGAGAAGCACTGACACACTGGAAGCACACACGCACTGTGATTGTTACATGCCATGCTCAGGTATTATATGAAGAGCCAGACAGGAGGCATATGTAGCTCTTACCTTTTAGATTCACTTTATTGATGCTCCATTCATAGTACACTCGGTCTGCCCTCTTATCATTATCCCACACACGACACGGTACACACATACGTTTCTACTACACATCCGCGTCTGTTACAGTGATGATCAGTGTATGTAATACAGGCACTACTTGACTCTATAACATTTAAACAGGACATTAACTTGCACAAATAATTCTCAGTGTTTCTGCTATAGTCCATTTCGGTCGGCGCCCCGCCGTCGCAACAGACACCCCCGCCGTGCCAACAGGATCCCCACCCATAAATTCAAGTGTAGATTTAAAAAAAATAGATATTATTTAATTTTTATTTTAATTAAAAAGGGGTTTAACAGGCTTTCTTTTTATCAAGTAAAAAAGCGTACTCTAATTTGCGCAATTTAATGCGTCACTGTCATTTTATTACATTCATTAAAATGCAAAATGCATTTCTCCTCTCCTCTGACTCTTCTCCAACCTGTCGTCTGACTATTTACGCTGCTCGCTGAACAAGCCATCCACTCTGTTCCTCACAGAGTCTGATCATTAACGTAAAACATTCAACAAAACAAATGCTGCCTTCAGTTAAACAGCGCAGAACATGAATGAAACATCCACTGATTTAACTAACGCTTTCACAAAAAGCAGAGAAAGGAAGGAAAAGCTGAAGAGGAAGAGAGATTTTCATCCGATGTACATGTGATGTTCATGTGAACATTTGACCTAAACCCCAGCTCAGTGCCTTTGTGCGTGCGCTCCTCCGTCTGCCGGTGCGCGTAAAGACGCAGATAGACGCTCATTGCAGGGACAGTGAGGGATCATCAGTCACTTTGTGTGATTTTATCATTCAAACGGTGTCTTGATAGCTCATGTGCCTGGTTTAAGTGAACACAAAGGGCTCTAATTTCCTGGCACAACTCAGGGTGGCGCACCCTGCGCAGTGGTAATTTTGTCTGGCGTGCCACCGTGCGCAGCCAATTTGGCAATTTGGTAGACCGGCTGCGCCGAGATGGGTTGGACGGCACACCAGGGGGAGGTGTCGACAGATTCAGCTTGGCGCAGTGACAATTTCGTGACAAAAAACTGCACGGAAGGTGCGCCGGTAGGAGGGACGGAGGCGTGGGTGCGCCTCCCTGCGCCAGACTGTGCCATGCAAGGAACTTGCACAATGCCCTGGACACACCCCGGAGCGGCGCAGGGCAGGTGCACCCCGCTTGCGCCTGGTCTACGAAATTAGAGCCTGTAATGTTGTAATGTATAAATGAACAGCTTTATGCTGGTTTAATCCATTCTGCATGCTCTTTTTGGACATTGACCTGAGGAAGATAAGGTTTCTTCCTTCAAGATATAAACCTGAGTGCTTTTTTAGGTAGGCTGGGGAACAATAGTGAGGGACTTGACTCGACATAACCTGTGATTCGACTCGACACAACATGTGACTTGACTTGACTCGACATAACCTGTGACTCGACTCGACTTGACTCGACACAACATGTGACTCGACTTGACTCGACATAACCTGTGACTCGACTCGACACAACATGTGACTCGACTTGACTCGACATAACCTGTGACTCGACTCGACTTGACTCGACATAACCTGTGACTCGACTCAACTTGACTCGACACAACATGTGACTCGACTTGACTCGACATAACCTGTGACTCGACTCGACTTGACTCGACATAACCTGTGACTCGACTTGACTTGACATAACCTGTGACTCGACTTGACTTGACTTGCCCACAGCAGAAAAAACTTGCTTGAGACTTGGACCCAAATGACTCAACTTGGGACTCGGATCGGAGGGACCTGGGTAATTGTCTGACAAATACTTTAGGTGCAGTTGATCTTGTGAGTGTGTATCAACAGGCTTTGTAGTATTAATGAAACTTTTAAAAGTCATCTGAACAGACCGGGAAACGAGAGACAAGTGGCGATAAAGAGCAAAAGAAGGAAAGAGAGGGACTAATGGAAGAGGGAATGGATGCCCAAACAAATGAATCAATGTATCTTCTGTTGACAAAGCCACCAAGTGTGAAGAGACAGAGAGACGGGGTGAGCGAGTAAGCCAGCGAATCAATGAATGAAAGAGTGAGGCTAATACTTTCCCAAACGAGGGAGGAAGGGGGAGACGGGGGGAGGATTAGAAGAAGAAACGAGTGAGCAGGTTCACGGATGGAGTTTCCTTTGAGCAGAAAGAGAGGAGGAGGAAGAAGAGGTGAAAGGAGCGAGGAGTAGGAGGAGGGGGATTAGCGAGAGCAAGCAGAGTGAAATCAATTTTTAATTTTCAACTTCACTCTAAAGTAAACTTTCGGTTTTTTTTTGGGGGGGGGGGGGGTCCTGCCAAGGCTTTTGGGTTGATATGAAAAGCAAACGGTGCCATAAATTTACATCACAAATACATCACTTGTGAGAGAGAAAAACGTGCAGCGCTGGATGAGGGAATCGATGCAGTCTGAGACAAAATTGAGGAAAAGAAGGGAGGAGAGAAGACAGGGGGTTTGAAAGGGAGACACAAAGCTGTGAGCGAGGGAATAAGCTAAAGAGAGATGGAAAGGAAGAAAGAGGAGCGTTTTTGAAAGGAGAGGCGGGCAGATGGGGGCGTTATCGACCTGGAATTAAGCTGGATCAAAACAGAGTGACAGAGAAAAGAGAAGGAACATCTGCAGCAGCTGCACAGAGTGGGTCAGATGTGGGCTGTGAATATAGAGAGGACTGAGATGGTGATTATCCAGATGCTAGGAAACCCAAGCAGTGGGCAATTGAGACCGAACAAGCTCAGAACTCTTCATACAAAGACCTACAATGAAAACGCAGTAGTATTATCAGTGTGGCTGCGACTTTGTCCTCTGTGATATCTACAGAGCTCACCAAAAAATAGCTGAAAATATTCACATTTTGTGTGACTGAGGATCATTAATGTGGAAAGGAAGGTTCTCCAGGAATATTTCAGACTTTGTGGCTAGCTATGTCTACACAGACACATGAACTGGAGTAAAGAATTGATCTCTTCTCCACCCTGCGCAGTCTGGATACTATAGCCCCAACTTCATCTACTTGATTCACTAATTTCCTGAGTTCAACCCCGTGTGGCTGATCCGTCAGATAAAAGTGAAGAACAGTTATTTGGAATTGATGAGAATGAGGGTGAAATGATCACTGAAACTTAATCTACATGCTGCGGGTAGCATCAGGACACTTCAAGAAATATCAGGCATGATCCCTTCGCTTACAGAAAAGTGATGTTTCCCACAGGTTGGCGGATTTGCCTGGAGGTGATCAATATCACAATTTATTCAGTCCTGAAGACCTCCCACTACACGGCAAGCCAAATTAAGGCATATAAGTGGTCTTGAGGATTACAGCTGGTTCATGTGGTCAAAGACCTCAGGGTGATGCCCCCCAGTTCCCTTGCATGCAGCTGATGTATAGTGAAGTGAATTCATATGTATAATGTATTAATGTGCAACTTTGCTGCTCTCCCTCCAGATCCTCGACTAAAACGTACAAAGCTTGTACAACAGTCTTATCCGAATACCAGCCCAACAGTCAGAGGAATAAAGTTTAGCTTGAATTTCTGCCTTCTCTCACTGCCACACATCCTTAGATCCTCTGAAAACCTCAACATCACCTCTACACACCTTGAGCTCCTCCACAGCCTTACGCAGCTCCTCAGGTGTTTTGTATGTGAAGTCTCTCTCCAGGTAGTCCTCCTCAGCCTGGTTGATCCATTCCTGCATCTCCTGCATCTCCTTCCTCAGAGCCATGGTCTTATCCAGGCCACCTTTCAGAGCTGACTTCTTAGCGTAGGCCTGAGGAAGGGGAGAAAGAAAACATACACTCAACATTTTATGGACTCATACAGTTAGTAAAACACTGGATGAGGGTAACACACCTGCTTGCAGACGTTCTCCCATTGGGCGTTGAGTTCATCCAGTTCTTTCTGGATGTGGATGGCAAATGGCGGCTCAGCTTCTTTCTTTAGGTACAGACCCACTTCATTGATGCCGTTCACACTGGGCTGAATGGTGTGGATGTCATTCACCAGTGCCTGGTCAATCAGAGAGCAGAACAGATGTTAAACAAACGATATATCAGTGTAGAATTTGGTCTTACAAACATGATAGTTCAGACTACAATAATGACAGAATACTTGATTTCCTCACCGTGCACTGCTCTAACTGTTTCTCCAGAGCTTCAGAGTCTCCCAGCGCTGGCCACTCCTCATTCAGGAACACATCCACATCTGCCATCCACTTTTTTAAAGTCTTGACATCATTCTGATGAGATAAATATCATGTATTATAATTAATTATACCTCTATCAGCAGATCAGTCTTGTACTTGGGGGACATTTAGTGATGCCTCTTATCTCACCTCAAACTGCATCAGTTTGGCCATGAGCTCCTGGATTCTCTGGGCGTTGTCGCTCAGCGTGGTGCCGAGTCTTCTCCAACGAGCCATGATGGCGTCCATCTCTGTGCGATACCTGGAGTAAAACCACAGGAGATAATTGTCTTGTGACGTCACCAACAAATATACAAAATACTCCAACTCCACATCTTTTGACAATCTTTATAAAAAATACTCATTAATTCAAATATTACTTCTGGCTGATGTCTGAAGGAGCTTTCTGGAAGACCTGCTCCACAGCTGACGTCAGGTAGTCCACCTCACCCTGATGTTCAGCCAGAGCCACCTGGAGGGCCTGGAGGGGAGAGGAAGACACAGGACATGCAGAGAGAGAGAGAGAGAGGGGAGTTGACTTTAAGATTTGTTTCTAAAGAAAGAGGTCATTTTGAGTGGAGTGTTTATCTGAAGTGGCTGTAAAGTTCTTAAGGGAAGATGCACAATTAGGAAATATGAATCCGTAGTTGAAGAGTTTTTGAATCTGTCATTTTGCATGCACGATTATAATAATGGTAAATCCAAGTCATTGTTGTTTTTATTGTAAAATCAGTAACTTTAACAGGCTGAATAACTTTATGTCAAAAAAGATCTTTACAGCAACATCATTCAGTTTTTCAGTGATCAGAGACAAATCTGGAAAAAATCTAAATAAAAGTAATTCAAACATTTGTCTTAAATGATATCGACAAAACTTTGATTTAAACCTTTCTATTTTTAATTGTTCATTCAAAGTCATGTATCCTTGAATCCTGTCAAAACTGCCCTCAAATTTAATGTTCACAAAGTGTAAAAATTACTAGTATTGGGAATAACACGCCACAAAGTAATCCGTTAGAGTACTCAGATTACTTTTCTGTTGTAACAAGTGACGTACTCTTTTCTATGTAATATCAGTAGTAAGTTTTTAAAAATAAAAGTAACTCGCACTGGGCAAAAAACAGCCCTATTTCATTTTCTCTTTTGTTGCTGCAGAACAAATTAGCACTGTTTCTGTTTCTCTGCCACCTTTAGTCACATTGGCACAGACTTGCATGCAGGCAGAAGGCCCACAAAGCCAGCAGATTCAGACGATGAAATAAAAGTGGTGACAGCTTTACACTGTTAAAATGTTCCTGTTGTTCAAAATTTTAAGGCAAAGAAACAAAAAAATTAACATGAAATGACTCACTGTTGGCTGTTACCATAACTGAAGCAAGAAATGAAACTTAAAGGGTTTTGATTTATGTTCTTTACTGCAGAAAAATAACAGATTACTTTTTGTAATAGCCCACAGACTAACTTTGGTACCAGTGAAATGACAAAATCAGTTGCTGATCAAAGATCTGAGACTGTTAAAAGCACCTTTATGAGACTTTAAAGGCATCTGTAGAATGACAATGGGTCACTGGATAGCCTCATAACAAACCAATTTAAACTAAT
This sequence comes from Cetoscarus ocellatus, assembly GCA_037902135.1. Taxonomy (NCBI): domain Eukaryota; kingdom Metazoa; phylum Chordata; class Actinopteri; order Labriformes; family Labridae; genus Cetoscarus; species Cetoscarus ocellatus. The sequence goes on along the minus strand of JBAMNC010001073.1, from coordinate 1,801,296 downwards.
TTTTTTATTTCTTTGTTTCTGAAGTTGAGTGAGATTATAAAATGAGGAAGTGAGACAGTTGCTGCTTTTTGTGCATATCAAGGCTAATGTTTGAAAGTGTTAAGGTAAACTTGCCTTGTGATTTCTTCTTGAAGCACATTCTTGCATAACATATATTTGCATGTCATTTTGGCCTTGAGGCTTTTTTTTCTAAATCCATGACAAACTGATGTATCACACTGGCTACAATCCCTCATACAGTATGTAAGAATAAAAGAAAGCTTTTATATGTGGCATTTGTGTGTTAAGTATGAAATATCTTACCTATAAAGCTCAATAATGAACATGTATTGCTAACCTTTAAAGGACTATAGGTGAAAACATAATGAGGACTGTATGAATCAGTCCAAATGCTGATTATTTCTTTTGACACCAAGATTCTGGAGACAAAGAGCTGAAAACATGCCTCAGCCCTTTATAAGATTTATGGAAAGCAATCAGTCATGTGTTCCCACAGATCATGTAAATGCCACAGACCGTTTTACCATCGTGTCTTGCTTTTACACAGTAGCGAGCAGACTAGGGGAGAGGTTATGACTCTACGGCTGTTAACATTTTGTAATGAAAGCCTTTTTCACGCCATTTGACTCGGCTGCTCTGGATGAATTACAAGTGGAGCGGTGAGGGGATCCCTGATGAACTTTTAGGTGGAAGATTTTGGGAGAAAAAGAAAGCATCGTTCACACCGAGGTGGCTCAGCGGCTTAGTTTAGCTTAGTTCAAGCACGGCCCTCAGACAGGACATCCGTCAGTTACCATGGATTACCCTCAATCCTTCTGCTGCTACGTTGAATCTAAAGCAGGGTGGTATGAAGGACTTTCTCTGTTCGAAGTTTGTTCCTGTTTCTTTCCCTTAAATATGTTTTAATCCAGAGAACAGAATCACAGGGGGAGGCCTCTGAGCACCAGTTTGACCACATTTTGACAACTAAGCTTCTTTATTCCAGGTTAAACTGAAGAGTCATGAGTTGATACAAAAGAGAGACATTTATTACATTTGTTGTCGAAGCAGAAAGCTAACATAATGCTCCTTTGGGAGAACACAGCCTTCATAAATTCAAAAATGTGTTTACAATCCTGACAAACACTACCCACTACCACCTCCATCCTAACCCTGACCCTCTGCCCACTCACAGCTCTGTCATACCATCTCCAGAGCTGTCCATCTGTCACTTTAAACTGACTGAAGCTGTTTTATTGTCAGGCTATTACATTTGATGGTCAACCATATTTTAGAGATCCAAGGTCGTATATATTCCTCCCTTTAAATGTTTACATTTGCAAGGATTTCACTTTGAGCATCGCTTATGAAGGCTGGGTGCAAAGTAATATTCAGAGAGGGTCAAGTAGCACACTCAAACCGCCACTATGTTTTCACAAGGCTCTTCATAAAATTCTGCCGGGGCTTATTCAAATGTGCCAAGATTATAAAGTAAATCATGGCTCTGATGAAAATTTAAGTGAGGACTGAAGATGATGACTGGAGACTTACATTACATGACCTGCAGGATCTGTAACTACTTTTGAAGGCATGTTTAGATGTAGAGTTTTATATAATTACAGAGTGAAGTTAAAGCAGATCTTTGGCTGAGAACAGACATAAACAAACAACTGAAGTTTTAATTTGGCTTCTTATCGAGGTAAGTTATGTTAATTGGCACTACTTGATGTGACCTGCTGCCTTTTTCATTTAAACTGGTCCAAGCAACAGTCTGTGCTGGCATGCTGAATGTTTTGCACCCTAATGAGGAAAGAGAGGGAGAGCATGAGTTTATGTAAAGTGTTTGTGTCAAAGTGGATGTAGATAGATTTTCTGTACGCCGTGGTCCAGGAGAGCAGTATGAAAGGCTTACACAGCAGAATTTATGGAGAGATTATTAGAATTTTTATTGGCTTATTTACAGCTGAAAGTCGTTTGAATAATCTACATTTCATTAGCAAACGGTCAGAAAATTGAACAGCAGCAGCTTTCATTATCAGCTGAATATCGAGAACCCTTTTTCTCTACTTTTTCTTTCTTCTCATTAGTTTGGAGCTTCTCTGTTTTGTTTTCAGCTTAATATAATTTTTACTGCATTTTCATAAACAAATCTGACACATGAAACACCCTTGTTAGCATGGACACATTATGACATGGGGGCTTCGAATTTTGGTGATATAGAATAATGGAAAATGTCTATTTCCAGTCTTGTGCAAATCTACATTGGCATCTGTAAATGGGGCCAAATTAACTCCTTTATCTGAGCAAAGCTTTTGATTTACAGACTACTTTATCTTTTTATACACAAACAACTTCAATTTGTTTACCAAAATCAAGAAGGTCTGGTACATGTGATATCATTTTTTTCAACAGTAATGGCGGAGAAGAAACTTTTCTGACTCGTCTTTTAAGGGTACAAACTCTAAGTCTATAACCGCTGTTAATGCCAGGACATGATGCCTTAACATTATTTTCATGAAACTATTTTCAATGTACGTAGTACAAGGCAAATGCAAGTTGCACATCATAGCTTTAAAAAACTGGATATGAAGAAAAAGGGTGCAATGCCTCATTCATTCATTGTTGCTGTTATACTGTACCAAAACATTTTCAGTCAGATTTGAGCACTTATCTAAAGTGAATGAGGGATCACCCTCCGTGATTTTGAGTCTAAATAGAGACATCCTAATAAAATAATGATGTAATACCGATAGAATTACAGTAAATTACATCTATTGAAAAGCTAGTGTGAGTGCACAAAACCAAACACTGATATCAGGCCCAAAGGTAAAACGAATTCACAGAGAATAACACCGTAGTGTCTCAGCCTCTGGTGTCATTACAGGTTTTTGTACAAGAGGGATAATTCTTGATCTAATTTGGCAATCATCATGGTTGTGTTTTTACATGGGATGGAATCTTCAAAATGGATTTATTGTTTCCATTCTTGTTTTCTCTGTTGGGTCTACAACAAATTTAGTACATTGTTGGTCATAAATCTCTTATCTCCAAAATCATTACTTCTAAAGAAATGTAAGAAAACAGCTTCCTGTTGAATGAACAAATAACGTATTGTCCTGATTAGAAACTGATTATCATTATTTTTTGGTGTAATATTTATAAAACCCCTTTATTTACATGATAACCAATGGCACTGTTTAATGAAAAAAAGAAAAACATAAAAATGGAGATTTGAGCCCAACAGGGATGATATATTAATGTAATACATTTAAAGATAACATTAAAAGAATACATAGTTGTCCTGTGGCCTTTGAGTGTCATAAATTTATTGACACATTTACAGCAGGAGTGGGTAACTGGTGGTCTGGTGGCTTCCTCACTTCCTAAACATGGCCCCACAGTCAATTTGAAATATCTAAATATTTATATGGATCAAGAAAATGTGACAAAAACTCCCATGAAAGCATTAAAACAGCAACATATCTGAGAGTATGAGCTATAACTGGCTGTGATTGTTTCTGTTAAATTCCTTTTAATTCATTGCTGGATGCATTTGTACAATTAATAAAATGCCATTTAAACTTAAAAAAAAAAACAGACAATAACCAGAGACTTGAGTTCTGTGTTGAGCTCCCAATAGTCAGGTATTAGCATTAGAGTTAAAAAAATAGAAATACAGATAAAAAATGTTCCTTTTCGGGGCACAAATTGGTTCCTTTTACTGTATATAAGTAATCATTATGGTCCAGTTTCTTTATAACTGCTATAATTTGTCTCTCTTGGTATCCGAAGCTTCCAGGCCCTGTTTTAGAAGTTAAAGCCCCTGTGAGGAGTTTTTAACTAGACTGAATTACTGTCAGTGCCTTCAAATGAGTAGAAATGAAGGAAATAAAACTAAATTAAACTAAAATGCGAGATGGGATTGTTTTAACACAAATGTTTTTATTGGCAATAGACGTAGCAGTGGGGTGGGTGTCAGGCAAAGCAACTGAAACCTTCATGCAAAAACAGCTTTTTAAGGGTTGACCACCTCAGAAGGGTAAGAGAAATGTTTGACTATTAGAATGAAGCAAGAAAATGTTTTTCTGCATGAAAGAAGACGATAGAATGTGCAAATTAGTCCAGCAATATTGACGCAAACCAAGGTTTTCTATCAGGAGCTTTAACTGAAACCTTTAATCAAACCCTACAGATCCCACCCCCACTCGTTCACCATCAAATCTCCATCACAGGATCACAAATTAATCATAAGATGTAATGACATAATTAAGTCTGGTGATTGAATGCTGCAATCAGACTTTAATAACTTCTAGCAGGAGCTGTTGATGATATTAATGATCGCCTCTCTTTAGGCTGTCAGCTGCATGAACCAATCAGAGCTGGTCTTTAATATCAGCTGCAGCGGGTCAGGATTCAAACTAAGTCCCACCAGAGAGGAGCGCTCGTTACATTAATGAATAAAGTAACCATGGTGAGAGGTGATGGCGTCCTCAGGGTAAAAGGAAACATATGTGTTCACATGCACACATATGAAATAGCCTTCTCCCTTGGTGACAAGAGGGGGAACAAAATTAATGACAGCTTATCAGTATGCAGCCTGAATTCCTAATTATTATCTACAATCGACTTTAATTAATCTCAGACTACAAGGCTGGATCTCCCTGCTACGTTATGAGACCATTATGGAGTTTAATGGCACACACACTCACGCACTCTCATCTGAAGTGTGACCTTGAGGAGAGTTCACGATAAAATCCAGCCCTGCTTCAACAAAACAAACAAAAGCGAGAACAAAAGAGCTTGTGTTCTTTAACCTGGATTTAAGCTGACATAAAAAAGCAGAATTTGGGGTATTTTCTTGGCTGTATAGTGTGCTGACAAACACGCTGAGCGCTTGTGTGTGTTTTTTGTGCGAGTCTGCAGGTAGATATTGTGATAAACAGAGACACTGATTTGCTCCTGTGGGACTCTGCTCACCCGCCTCTCATAATTGCAGAGTTGTAGACAAACACACACAAACACGCACCAGGCTGGCCGACTCTCTGCATGTCAAGCAGAATCAACTTAGGCTTCTCAAAATCTCTCATTTTTACAGCAATCTAAATTTCTCTCTGATGGTTTCAGGTTACTTGGGGCAAAGTTTCACCTGCTCTGTGAGCGACAGCTTTAAAATTGAAACGATTAAATTCACATTAGAGGTTTTTTTTAAGTTTTAAAGGCCTGACTATTGTTTCTCCTTCTTAACATTCCTATAAAATCTAAGGTTCAAGAAGTTCGAGAGGTTTAATCATGCTTATTTTAGTTTTAGAGCCTTTTAGTGTGTTTAACATGTGCAGTGCTAGCAGCTGTCTAAAACAGGAATGAGCAACCGGCAGTCTGGGGGCCACATGCAGCCCACCAGTCATTTCCAAACATCAGCAAACTGTTAACAGGAAGAAAACATGACAGAATCTGTCAAATGTGATCCAACCTGAGATACCAACACCATGACATGCATAAACTAGAACAGTAAGAGGACATCTTTCTATACAGATTAGATTATTGTTACATATGTTTCTTATTTCAAGTAATTAACGATCTTACTTTGCTGTAACTGTTTCTCCTAATGCCACTTAGAAAGCAACAGAATAAAGTATTAAGTATAAGTTATATTTTAAGAAAATGGTAAAGGTAAAAAGCTTGTAAACACTCACTGTCTTGTTGCATTTAAAAAGAATCTTAAATTTTGTATAACTTGGCTTTAAAACCTGACTAAGGGCAAAAATGAGCTTTAATGATAGTCAATACTGTATCACAGACTTACTACATTTTTGCAGTTGCTCTTAATTTTTCATTTATTTTATCACATCAACATGTTCAGAGCAATGATCAATCAAGCAAAAAATGAAAAGTAAGGTCCATTCTCTTCATAACAAGGTAAAACAGCATTATTGATAAACAGGAAAATATCTTTAATTTTAGGACCTCAACAACTGAAAGTACACCTCGAGAAACTACAGGACAAGCAAAGCCACTCCATGGAAGCACTTTTGGCTCCACACTGCCAATAGCAAAATAAAAACAAGACCAGGGTGTGTGTCTGTAATGCAAAGCAGCTGGCTTACTCCTCATCCATGACAAATCTACAGGCCCATTTGAAGGTGTCTTGTCAGATGCTTAGCCCTTTGCAACTGGGTCCTCAAAGCTGCCAGTTTTGCAGTTTTAGAGGATTTTTAACAGAATATTTTGTCTCCAGATGCATGTACTCACTCTTTCTACGGGTTTCAGAGACTGGACATATTTTCTGGAGAACATGTGAAAGAAGGGCTAATGAGGGGTTGTTATGTGACCCCTTTCAGCCGTCCTGTTGCGATCAACAGTTGCTTTAAGATGACCTTTTCCATTTTATTGAACACTCCCCTTGCTTTTAAGGTTCATTCAACAGGGATTTTATGTTTACAGCAGTGATTTGGGGATCTCCTGATGTATCAGCTTCACACGACTTCCTCAGCAGGTTGTGGGTATGAATCAGACCGTTACTTAATGGACCATGTCATCTATTTTCTCTCCTGTCTTTATCCTCTGTCTGTTAGCTCAAAGACCGTTGGAGAAAGCTGCCTTTAAAAGAGTGCTGCTTTGGCACTTTGGCATTGCCGGTGGCAATATAACTTTACTACTCGCTGTAAAAACTGATTACAGGCTTATACATCCTCACAGGACCGTAGAGCCAGATCCATTTTGGCCTTTATGGGAATTTGTAAACAGATCTGAGCAGCAGTATCATCAAGAGCATACACGGCGATACAGAGCATTTCATACTAAGAACTGAATCACCATTTACTGCAAGTGGATGATGGGATTACAGTTTACCGATATTACTCCATAATGAACAGTGATTCATACAAGAACATGAGCCAATATCACACAAACCATCAACTCTAGAGCTGGGGTTTCAAAACTTTCAGTCCACCCTCTTAAAAATACAGATACCAAGGACAGGGAAGCCCTTACTGTGTGCAGCTTTAAAGAGGTGCCGCCCTCTGCACTGCTCTTATCATGTGCAGACTTATACTATAGAGTATAGACTATAATCCCAGACTTAGACTATAATCTTTTTCACTATGATTTTAATTCAAATCAAACCCATTTTATGCATTTATTATGAAATCATTAGGTGAAATGTCATTTGAAATCATTAAAATTTTTCTTTGTTTTTTTGGAAAGCATCTCTTCACGTCTCATGAAATCAAAGGTAAGTTATGGCAACAAAAACACTTCAAATGCCAGTCAGTATTCCTAACTGATGCCAAAATGTCAGTTCAGTTGAATCTTAAAGAAGCTCAGACATCATACAAAGAGTTGAGGCTGACAGCAGTTTATTTTGGATCAAAAATGAATGCAGTAATGGTGTCAGCTCATGTGAATATGGCTGGTCTTAGAGCGCTGATTTTAAGAGTAAAAAGGAAAAAAAATGAATGTAGCTGAAATTTCAGTTGACATAAAAATGGTCTGATTTGTTTGGGTTGAATTCAAATGCTAAAAAGTGTTTGAAATGGTACCGTAAAAGCAGTATTGAAGTGTGGTTTTATGGAGTGAATGTAGTTTATCCCTACATTTTATTAATTTTGAGCTGAATAACTGAATACCAGAGAGCAGGCACTGGTTTAAAGCCTTGTTCTCACCACTCTCAGATGTATAATAAAGTGAGTTAAAAATCGCAACTGCTTGCAGCCGCTGGAACTTGAGGCTGAAGATACCCCATGTTTTGGCAATATGTCCTGGTTTTTCTAGGAACAGAGTTGTTAGTTAAGGAATATGCTTTGAGCAAACAGCACAGATTGGACAGTATCTAACAGAAGGAAAGGTTGATGATAATGTGGCACCTCTTGATGACAGGTGAGCTATAACCACTGACAGACATATGCTGCCTTAATTGAACTAAAGACAGTATGGTTGCTCCGTCATACACTGTTGTAAAATTAATGAAGTCTTGCAGAACTCCTACTTTGTCTAGTTATGGTATTTGAAGCAGTAATGTTATAAGTTTCACTTATGAGATTATAAGACTACCATCCAAATAACACGTCTCACTGGGGACATGTGTATGAGATTCAACAGCCCATCATTTATTTCTTTTACAGCCTCTACATACAACAGGAAAGGACAGAAAGTCAGATTGTTATCATATCTCACATGAAGGGCATACAAATTTATAAATATATATTCATCTTTGACAGCATATGACTCAACTTTATTACCTTTGAATGCACCCAGACATCAGATATTAAATCAGGAGCATATCACTCATCTTCAGGCTTATTGTACAGCTACGAGTGTTTATGTGAGTGTGTGCGTACCTGAACGTCCTTCAATCTCTGCTCCATAATAGGATACTCTGTAACAGCCGTAGATGGGACAGCCAGCTTGGCCTCACACTGTTGTAACCATGCCAACAGTGCTGATATGGTTTCTTTATAACGAGCCGGGGGCAAGCTCTCCAAAACTAGAGACAAACAGGGAGAGACAGAAACAGATGTCAGAGGAGCTGTCAGAGGATCAATTCTGCAGGAACACTGCAGACCACAAAGATATAACACAATGGATTGTACTTTCTCAGTTTAATATCCAAAAATGTGAATAAAATTCATTTGGAACACAAATTTTGATTAATATAAATTGTTCATCCCCCAGTGACAATAAATCTGCTGAAGCCTCTGTGCCCGACAGTTTCAGGAAAGCTTGTCCTTATGATTATTTTATTTGGAGGACCTGCTGTGAAACATGAATCCTCTTCTGGACACATAAACTCGGAGTTCCCTTTCAAACACGTATTTTGTTGACAGGCTGAGATACTGGCCTAGAATTGGTTTTAAGTGTCCCTCAGTAGCTTCTATCTTAAGTAGAATAAATGACTTTGGAGTGCCTCAAAGCTCAATCCTGGTTGCTCTATTTTTCTGATCTAAATATGATTATCTTGGTTAAGTGTTTGCTGCCTTATATCATTTTTTCTAATTATGACACACAGCAGGAGCTTTCAAAAGAGTGAGCAGGGTTTGTGTTATTGTAGTATTAGAATATTATTGAACAGGTGCATGTAGTGTGTCAACAAGCTAAAGAAATGCTTTAGATATTTCTTAACTTAGACACAATGCTTTTAGAGAGACTTCAAGAAGTGTGCTTAAACACCTGCTCATGTCCTTAACCTACCTGTCGATTCATTTATTAACTGATCTAAAAGTTGTGGCCTCTTTGCTACTTCAAGGTCAAGGCCAGGGACTCTATGAAGTGGGTTTGTGCTCTTTTAAATAAACTTTTCAAACATCTACCAGCCCTTCCTTTATGATACACAGTATATCCTAAAAGCCAGAGTTATGCTGAGTTGCTACTTTTGATATTCCATGATATGGGTTTCAAAATAAAATCACTTCAGCTTTAAATGAACTGGTTTCTTTTTCCACAAGGAGCTTGCAAAAAGATTGGTTTTATTCTTTTATTACTGGTAAAACATACTTTAGCTGACCTGCCGTAACACTTAAGAGACGATGAGTCAAACTGTCACTGGCTTGTTATTGTTAAACTCCACATCAGAGCAGACCAAGCAATAAAAGGCTTTCAATTCAAACTTCTGCTCTTTTAGATTACAGTTATTTTTATTTACCTACAACTGTGGCCAGTAGGTTCAGCTAATGCACCTGCCACTGACACAGAACACTACATTTGGCTGGTGTTGGGTGCTTATTCCCAAACCCTGGTTCAGGCTTATCCTTGCAGAGTTGTTGGCACAAGTATAGAATTATTTCTGTAAATTAATGCACAATGTTTTCCCTTAGATGATCCAAGGAGTTAGAGTAATTTGAAACAATGCATGTTCCTTATGTAAAACCATATGTTGTCTTAGGCAGATTTTGCATCTCAATGGGAGATTCTGTGAAAAATGCCAGTTAAAAAATTAAGATTTTAAAATATGTATTTCTCTTTTTTAAATATCAAGTTTCACTAAAAAATCTAATGTATTTACAATTATGCTTAACTAAGAAAACAAGTCATCAATTTTGAGATCTTTGGATTGTTGTTTTCACTGATTATTTAGTCTTTTATTTACCTGAGATGTACCAAATGTGTCCTCAAGCCTTTAAAGTCAGTGTGAACAAAACTACACCTGAGTAGACAAAATCTGCTGACTTGACTTAAATTAACGGCACAAAGAAGGTGTTAATAAAGAAAAAGTGCATTAATAACAACAGCTGGAATACTTTTAAGAGAATCCTATTCTGAATGCCTTTGCTTGAATGTGGTACAGTACAGGATTCTGTCAGTCACAATCTGAACATATGCCTGAGCCCATGTGAGCAGAGTGAACAGCTGAATATGTGATGATGTCTCACCCTTGGCGTGGGTGAGAAAAGCGCAGCGTGTGGCATGAGGGGAGAAGCTGTCAGGGAGAGTGAAGAAGTTTGTCTGTTCGGCTGTCAGCAGCTTTTCTTCTCCCTCCTCTCTCCCCACTCTCTGGAGAAGTCTTCCCCCCCGGGTCATTTTCTCCCTGGCTATATTTTTTTGTTTTCTCATTTCCTCCCATCACTCCCCCTCTCATTGATATAAATAGCGCTCTGCTGCTCTTTCGTCACAGTGCTTGTCAGAGTTAAGTTTTCTTGCCTGGATGGCTTTTCAATCTCATTAAGTCTCATTGTGCGTGTTTTCACTGAGAAAAACACGGAGAGAATCGTCACACAAATGAAGTAAGAGCAGCAAAACAAATTAAACTAAGCGACTCACTGACACTCACTCTGTGCTTGCGTATTATCGTGATGTGGAGGGTGGAGAGGTGTAACCACTGGGGTGCATGTGGAGTGTTTGTTCACACAAGAGTCTGAGTCACTCAACTTGTAGTACAAATACGAAATTAGACTTGTGAAGAATGACGTGAGCATGATTTGTGACATTATGACACTCAGGTGGAGTTTCTCTCCTTTGTTCATTTATGTTGAGAAGCTAGATCACATGAAGCTGTATCACTTTTACAGATGAGAACTGTGAATATCCTCAAGTTGCCTATGTGTTTTATCTAAAAATACAGTGTGCCAGCTTGATGCTTTCTCAATTATAAGTCAAATTTCCAATCCACCTGTTCCTTGTCCAATCAGGACCTTTCTCTGACCAGCTGCTAACTGAAAAAGTTGGTTTTGGTGGCAATTCATGATCATTTCTGCAGCTTTTTGAGGGAAATATGAAGGTTTAATCAGGAGCATCAATGCCTTTACTCAGATTAAAAAGCAGGGAATAGGCCACAAGCAAAACCCTAACCTAGCCTGCCTGCAATGAGGTCAACAGCCTTAGTAAATATGGTGGATGAGACAACTGGGCAAATGGTCATAATGTACTGATAGTGAAAATCTGAGCCAATGCAGATACCAGAGTTAAAATAACAATTTGGTCCATGATATAACTGATATCTGTTCATCCCACATTCAATTCAATAGCTAATAATTGGGATAAAGGGCATCTGTTCATCCCTACTTCTTCTGCCCAAAGAATTTGGTTTGCTCTTAAATAGAAATTTTGCAAAATAAGGCTCACTGTGACTTAATATTTTGACATTTCTTAACTTCTATCAGTCCTTACATCAGTTTCTCAGGTAAAAGTGTTTTTAATTAGAACTCAGCAATAATCAGAGCTACTATGAACTTTTAAAATACAATTCAGGACTTTATCAAAGGGTATCACTATTTTTGATTTCATGTCAGACTTAACATCCTTTACTGTTGTCAAAAGTTTGATTTATTTGGCAAATCTTTGGCAAGAAGCCTCAACATGTTCTACATTTTAAATCCATATTTCCCTGTTTTTGCATCCCCCCATCCTCGATCTTCTTCCTCTGATCACAGCTTATTAATGTATGCATTATATACTGACTTGAAGGCTGCTGTGATTGTTATGAACTGTACACAATGGTCTTACATGTAAAAATGAGACTTCTTCAGACATTCATGATGCTGGATTTCTAAAAGACCTTGAAGATTCTTTGAGGATCTGCAGGTGACCAGCTAATACCTCAGCTGTTGCCTTTAGATAATATATAATAAACAGATATAACAAAGGCACATGGGTCATTTTTGACTGGCTTATTTTTAACAGGTTTGTCTTGGTTTTCTTGGTTGGTTTGTTATCCTGCAGATAGACTTATTTCTTTATTTTTCTATATTTCTGTTAAGCCTTGGACTCTAAAAATGTTGGTGTGACTTTGATGACTTTCTAGTTTATTGCTGTATTTGTCAAATCTAGGAGAAGTTGATAGTTTAAGCAGTGGTTAATGGGGATCCAAATAAAAATGATAAAAGAGAGGATCTTTTTGTTCTCTGGTTACCTGGGCCCTCTCCTTTGCTTTGCCTTCAAATTATTCAAGCAGCTCTTTGTAGTACGGCAATTTGTGTCTTTAATTGCCTAAATTCTCCCCTTTTTACATGCCATCTAATGATTCTTCCTTTTTTAGAGGCTTTTATGCCTGCAGAACAGAGACACGACAGAGTTAGAGTCTGAAATTAGGGAACTAGAGAAGCAAATGTCATGCAGGAGAGAGGCTACTAGCTGAATTTGAACTCGGCTCCTCACTCTGAGGACATCACTACTGAGCACATCAGTGCGAGGCTGTTAGTGCCCAAAATGATGTGTCTAAAGTTGGTCTTTTGAAAATGAGTGGAGCTGTTGCTCAGTCTGAATTTAAAATGCACATAAAATACTCGGTATATCTGGACTTTGGCCTCACAGTGAGAAATGTGTTAGATGTCAGCGTAAAATCTGATATAACAATGCCTTACAAATCTCCATATGGAAATTCTCTCGTCTCTCGCCCTCTTTAGACACCACTGTTTGCATTAATTCAGCTCCAGAGTGAGCAGAGATTCAGTCTGTCATCCTAAGGATATATCAATAAGGTAGATGTTTGTTACATGGAGGTCATTTAGTTCAAAAACAGCCCTGCTTTTCAACAAGCCGTGCAATTATTTCAAGTATATTGTTCTGTTTAGAGTGATTTAAATAAGACGACTTGATATTCAGCTCAGCCTGTGATATGAAATAATCTCCCTGCGTTCTTCCACACTGCATGATAAGTGCTGTTTTCTGCCAGGGTGATTTATTAAACTAGCTTCTACGATACGACACGCTGCGCCATATCAAACCTACAGATGCTCTACGGTTGTTATTGGTGTGCAGATGATGTGGAAGCAGAACTGTATTCAAACCCACATCTTCCCACACTGAGATAGCACTGTAGGCTGCAGATGTGATTGCAAGATCTCAATACATCTGTTACACATTTCAGCAAAAAGTACAACAAGTGTGTGTGTCTGTGTGATGTTGTTTTTTTGTGGGAAGAGACATTTGTTACTCTGAGTGTGTGGGCTACAGCAGGCTGTCATGGATGACTTTCAGCAGCTGGAAGCCATCACTGACATACTCAAAAACAGGATTAATAAGCTGCAGAGGCTTTATTATCTCAGATAAGACCTGGAGGAAACTACAAAATATGAAGACGTTTAAGTTGAGCACTGGACGACCTTAGCTGTCTATGATCTGACTGAATTCATAAACCAAATCAAAATCACATTAAACTAAAGTTTTGTCACACGATATCAACAAAGTTCGACGTAATCATAAATAATTGTGAAAAAGCAAATTCAGCAGACATTTATTAACTTGTTGTACAAATACATTTTTCTTCATATTCTAAAATATTTTTATAGACAAGCTCATAAACTCTGATTCAAAGAGTTGATTTATTCTTGTAGAAACATTTGGGGTATGAAGTGGAGTAAAGCAAAATGAAACTTTTACATTGGAACTGGCATTTCTTTTGTGATGAACAGTGGATGTTTTTGCAATTTTTAAAGAACTTTTACATCCGTTTTAAAAATCATTATTACATGTTTAATGCTCAACATCTTGAGGGCAGTGAGAGTAACAGTCTGCGGTCATTTTCCATCTGAAAAAGCAAAAAATTTGCAGATAAAGTTTGATAATTGATATTAAACTGCATTGGTCAGCAAAAAATATTGATGATTGCTTCAGTTTAATTTCTCAAACAGTTTATTCTGAGAAAGTCTGTACTTGTTGTTCAATCTTTTAGGAAGTATTTAAGGCCTTTAATGGAACATTAACCCACTTGTTTTGCATCCATGCTGAAGAGTACCACAGAACTTTGCCAAACTCACTCGACTTTTTTATGCGTCAAGTCCCTCATTTCATGATGAAAAAAGATGCTTGTTTATTACTTAATTTGAGGTAAAAAAAAAAAAAAAAAAATATATATATATATATATATATATATATGTGTGTGTGTGTGTGTGTGTGTTAGCAAGCCGCAAGATTTGTGGACTCGAGGGGCAAAACACTCAGATGTTCACTGCTACTAAATCTGTGGCTGTCACATCAAATTGACACATTGCAAAAGCATACACTCGCTGATGGAAAAAACTAATATTTGTTCTAAGATCATGTCACCAGCTCCTCTTTCTTGGGATGTTTCATATCACACCAGACTGTAAATGATTGGTCATATCTTGATGCCCTTAAAAGAATAATGATGGTACACAAATGAAGCTTTCTTGATGCGTCAGTGAACTTAGACTGTGTAAAAGAAAAAGAAACTAAAAAAACGTATTTTGATACCAAACAGTGAGTGACAAATTGAGAAATGGTTCATTTTTGTACGCAGCCCAACAGTTAGAATAACTTTTACCAGATGAGGCCTCTTTAAGTTTTGCACTGGTTGGATTTACTCTGTCTTATGGCGACTTTCAGGGAGTTCTGGCCACTTTCCCCTCAGATTTGTGACCTTATTGATCTGACACCGACTAAAAGCACCTCAACAGATAAGTAAATAACATAAACTCATTGTTGGGAGTAAGAACTTCAGATCATTCTTATATTTATATGCTTTGACTCAGGATATTGTGTAAACAAATACAGGCACTGCCTGACGATGTTGTGAATGCTCTCAGGGTTTGTTAACACTCTCACGTTGCTGTAAAAATAATTAATGACCAGTTACCAAAATAAGGAATAGTCGAGAAAGTCAGCCATAACCAAGGCCACTGTAACTCTTCAATCATGCTTGTTCTCTATCAGATGAGCTGTCAGTATATTTCTGTAGCCAGGTTGGACTCTTTAATTGGTAAAATTCTGAATCCTTTTCATCACCGTCTGTTAGTGCGCTCTGACTGCAGAGGAGTTAAAATTACACAAGCTAATAAGATTTGATTTCTGTCTGCTTTATTTTGGGGTCTCCAGCTTTTCCATTCCCTTAAAGTTCAGCACTGTCAGCATGGTTTTTTATCTTCACCAAAGCTGAAGGCGACATGAGAGTTTAGAGCAGATTTACTTCACATGTCTTAAAAACTAACTGATTTTGCTTGAAATTTTGTTTCCTCAAATGCTAAAGTTCATTTTTGGTGACTCTAGCTTCTAGTTTGAACACTGCTGAAGCATTTTTGAGCTTCCAGCCAAGCTAGTGCCACGTCATAAATATTCAACATGAAGTCCAAATCTATGAATATAAAACTCATGTTAGGGCAGAACTTTCCAAAATATTTGGATGCATAAATCAGGTGCTTGCCCTTTGAAATCTCATGCATAAGCTATAAAATGGAGGGCACATAAACAAAGGAGGGGTCATAAGGTGCGGCGTAAAAGGTCCCTGCAGTGAATCAGCATCTCTGCTCTCTCACCAAGTTGTAGCTGCCGCTCTCTCGCCCTCAGATCCTCCAAGACTTTGTGGTAGTGCTCTTTAAAGGCAACAATATCTGCATCAAGAAACGCTGATGGGTCCTCCTCCCCCTCCTTCTCCTCCTTCAGCTCCTGCAGCCGCTTCTCCAGGAGCTCCACTGAGGGCTGCAGGGCGGCAAGGCGGGACACCTCTTCCTGTGGGATGAAGAGTTGGAGAGAGGGTCACACTCTGGATGATAATACAGCAGAGAGGAGAGGAACAGCACAAGCTAACTTCTCTGCCTCGGAGCTTTTGTGGGGGAAAACTCTACTCCACATGCTTGCACTCGTTCAATGAAAACAAATCTGTGTGAATGAATTCTGTGTTCATTCACTCCGTTTGCCATCTGCTTATTCAGTCCTATTCCACAGAAAAGTTTAAATACACTCCAACTGTTAATGAACAGGAAGCCAAGCAGGAAATTGAACCAGCTCAGCAAAACTGAACCAGAGCTTTGAAACATTTTTTTCCAAAACTTCAAAATGTGCAAAGAGAAGAAGGAAAATGAATGCTTTATCAGCAGAGGGAGAGCAGAGGAGTACACGTTTCTGTGGCTCGGTGTGTGTTCCCCGACATCGTAGAAGTCAAAGTTTTCTTATCTTTCCATTCAGAAGGTTTTAAACCTACAGCTCCTTAGCTTTGATCAATCAGTTAAGATAATTATGTACTGATTCATTTTTCCTTTGGATTATTTATGCTGACACTGCGGTTTTGTAAAGTGTGGACCACACAAGTCAGAGCTGTCCTCAAATGCACACAAATAAAAATCAAGCCTCATCTGCCCGTTTCAGAGCTATGAACTCTGATTTATTAACCTGCTGACAGAAAACGAGCTCTTTTTGTGGGGCCTATGCTTTCAAATGTCATTAGATATCCAAAAGTCAACACAAATCATGCAATGTGGCTAAAATGTTGGCAGTAAATAATGTCAAACCTGCCAATAAGAATTTTTAGCTTCTGAAGCATTTATCCGCTGATACCGATATTATACTGACGACATCCTGCATACCTACACTTTTTACAATGTAATGCTCAAAAAGTTCAAGTTCAAGTATGAAAGAATGATTTAACTGGCCAAAGATGAAGTTGACCACAGGATAACGGATGAAAACAACAGCAAATGACAGACATTAAAAGACAAATGTGATAGGAAGAGACACTGACCAAATTACAGTCAATAAATAAGCCAACTTTATTATTTAAGGAGCATTTTTTACTTCTCTATAGCAGATATCATGATTTATTATTATATGAACGCATGACATCAGTTCAATAAGCCAAAAACTGCTGTACCATAGAATTATTGCCATCTGTGTACTGGGTATTGTGTCTCACTGTATGAGTTACCACCCCTAATGGATGCACAGAGAGGATCCTGACAGCAGAACTGAGATGCCTGATTAGAAATCATGTTGTCCTGATGAAAGCAGATATGTTGAGCCTCTTCATGTTCTGACAACCATCACACGCCGAGAGGTGATGTAAGGTGCCTGATTAACCTCCAGAGCTCCATTTTCCCTCTCAGGAGACTGATGTTTGTGATTAAACTGACAAATCAAGCAGCTGTAGAGAGCGATAACTTAGAGTGGAGGTAAAACTGGAGCTAAGAGTCTAAGAAGTTGTCCTGAAAAAGGAGAGTAAGCTGTGTGGAAACCTGCCATGAAAACAACTCATATCTAAATGTTTGATCGGAGCTACAAAGAGTTTTGTCAGATCAGTCAAGTTAAGGATTTCCTTTGAGGTCCAGCTTCTAGACAGAGGAGCTGATGTTTACCTGGGCAGGAGGGAGGCACTGGGGCCAATAAGAAGTGTTTTTTCCCAGATACTGACTCAAGTAAACCCTTTGGGTAACTTGTCTTAAAAACAGAAGTCTTTAGCATTAACTGCATGCCTTTAAGAAGAACAGTTGGAGCGTATTGAGACATATTAAAGCATCGATCACGTCTTATATTTACTTCTAAGAATCGAAGAACTTCCTAAGAATGTGACTTTCACAAGAGTTATTTGCAAAACATTTTAAGATTACAAATTATGTAAAATAACCTATTTGCATTCTATCATTTTGTTGAGGGGAAACTTAATTCATCAGAGAAATGCAGGGAGAAATAAATAAGAAAATGGCAGGACTGTAATTATAAAATGGTACCTAAAATGCACGGTCAATGCATCCAAGTCCAGGATACAGGAATGGTAAAAAACAAACTGTAACAGTCCATGTATGGCCATAACTTAAAGGTAATAAAGGTGTGTAATGTTAAATGACAAAACAAGCACTTGCATTACAGGGAAATCAAAGTTTTTTTCATTTAAATCTCTAAAACTTTGAGCAATTCTATAGCCAAACATCAAAAATTCCTATTTCTCCCATTTTACTTTTAGGGGAAATGTATCCTGTAACCCAAACCGGCACGAGGCACTGTCTGATTTTCAGCGCAAGCCTGTGAATTAAATAAAATAAAAAAACATATGAAACATGAGCATGTTGTATTAATTCTGATGATTTAAACCCCAAGTTGATAACGTAGCATTTGCAGAAATTGTGTTTTTAGAATTGCAGGGTTCATGCATAACAACACGTTCTGCTCAGTCTTTTTATGAGATTTGTTGGCAGTGTAAAAAATACAGGACGTCAGCTGACTGATCCATTAAAGTGTGACTTATTCATGTCCTGTCACATAAAGATGAGGAGGATCAGTCCAGGATTGAGCAGGTAAGGCGGGTTAATATTCACTGAACCGTCCTGAGGTTAGGGCTTTGACTGCAGCTCCGTCTTATCCGCCCCTAACAGAGTGTGAGTTAACACCACAGCCCAAAGCCAGCAGTCACGCTCCTTATTCATGAGTAATGTGAGAAAACACAAGCATTTATAAGACAGACAGAATACATTTTCATAAACTAACAGTTGGCGCTGCGATTTGCCGCCGGGAAGGTCGTTCTAAAGTTTCAGTTAATATTTTATTTTCTCTGAAGCTTTTCCTATTTAATATAAAGATAGGAACTCAAAATACATTTTTGTGTGGTGTGGAGTGTGTTTTTTACATTTGTGTCTATGAGTGCGGGTGATTTTCTGAGCTCTTAAAATCGTGTTTGTGTGAATCTGTCTGCAGCTGAAGCTTGACATTTCTTAGATTAACTTTTCCTTCATCTCTTCTCCTCCAATATTTATTCTGCAATTTCTCTTTCTTTGTGATCCATTCTAATATTTTTGTTTGTTCTGAAGCTGCCACTCCTCCTTCCTCTCAGATGGAGCATTTACTCGACTTTTCCTTCCTCTGGTCTTTGCCCTTGCTTTTGTTTTAATCTCGCCTCCCTTTTCATATCATCTTGCTTTGGAGACGTTTGTTTATCTGGGCCGGCTGTCGCTTCTCCTCCGTTGTTTGGATGCTATCAAAGTTCAACTCTCGGTGTTATTTTGCTGGTCGTTAGAGCCCGCCCACTCATTCAGAGAAACATTTGCTCTAACGTGAGGTTTTCAGAGTCTGACATTGCTGGCACACTCTCATCCCTCCCCTTAAACAGCCATATTGGCATCTTTAAAGTTTTCTTAATGACTTTTTAGCGGGGCCATTTCGCAGCCGACCAAATGCTGCACAAGCAGCGATTACCTTATAATGAACAAACCATAAAACAAGAGAGAATTTAGTGCAAAGGAGTGCATTTACCAAATGTTTTCTGAGTGCGGTTATCATGCTTCATGAGTTCCAATAACCTGCTATGACCCTTAACAAAAAATCATCTCATTTGGCATCTCAGGCTACAATTTTGCCAACATTATCCAGTTTCTTTGTAAGTTTTGGCTGAGAGGACTGCTTTCCTTTAAGAGCTTTTGCTAGAAAAACAGAACTTGGCTGAGCACAATATGACTCTTGGATTGAAAAACATCCTGATCTGGGCTAAAGTTTCTGAAACTGGAGTCAAAGCATCTTGGCATTTTGTGAATATGCCAAAAAATATACTAATACAAGCACTGAAAAACATGTTTTGTTGGAAAATTTATGAAATTTAAGCAAAATATACACCACTTTTTCTCTGAGGCTTTAGAAAATCTACTTATAATAATGGGAAAAAGTGAAATTCTATATCTTTCCTGGGTATCCCGTAAACAAGTATGTAACTCATTATTTGGCCATGACAGCAGGGTTTCTCTTTGAATAAGGCTGAAATAAAAGGTCAGGGTCATGGAGTTTCACAATCATCCTTGAGTACAATCTTGTGAATGCAGTTCTTAAAAAACAAAAACATCCATTTTGACTGGAAGATAAAGTCATAACATTTTGTGTGTTGGGTAAAAAGTCAAGGTCATGGTGTCTCACAGTCATCCTTTGGTTATGAACATGGTCTCGTAAATGAGATACTTTAGAAATATCCGTCACTGAATTTTGTTCAGGCCAGCAGGGAGCAGTTCTTTCTTTTCACCAAAGCACACCATGTCCTAACTGCTTGTTGTATATTTATCACTGTCAACGTTTTTGCCAATATCTTAAAGAAAATTTAAGGAGGTATAACTCTCTATAACTAGTTTTACCCTTTAAGTTACCTGACCTTGGCTATACTACTGCCTTAGATGAGCTTCACAGTTGCTGGTTTAATTCAAAGTAAAATTTAGAAAATGTCAGCAGCTGTGCTTTCTCTGAAAAACAAATGTAATCAAGGTATAAAAGAGAATAGGGGAGAATATTTTGGATTACATGTGGTTGTGAATAAACATAAAAAGCATAAAAATACTTACAGATAATTGCTGTGACAAACAGATGCATGAAAAAGAGACAGAATCCAAACAGGACAAATAAGTAGCACATAAATATGGACAAAAGGAGCAAACATTACAAACAACAGATGGACTGTAATTATACAAACGAGGACAGAAGCAATAGCTGTACAAATGTGGACTCTGCAGTCGAGTATTTTCTTTGTATGCCTGCTTAAGTTTAAAAACTGTGTTAAACCCTCCTTCACTCACCCGACACCGGTCCAGCTGTACTTTGAGAGGCTCGGGTTCAGACGCCGGAGGAGCCTGCACTTTGAGCCAGTTCTCGCTGCTGTCCACGGCCTGCTCACACTGCTCATACAAGCTGTAGAAAGCCAACACCTGCAGGATACACACACGCACAGATAATCACATTCTTGGGTGAGGGTTCAATTTCCCAGCAGGAGATGGGCAAACACCCACACAACATCTGCTGTCTTTCACAGACATCTTCTCAGATTGCAGAAAATCAAAATGGCCGAACAGATTCAAAGGTGTGATGACCTGAGAGTGAGTCATGTCACGGTGAGACTCTCTGTGTCTGCAGAGCTATTTTTAAGCTATACATTTTAAAAAAGCAGGCTGGAGTCTCTCAATCTGGACTTTTTCACTTGGCTTTTGGACACCTCCAGGGGAAATATGGTGCTCCATATTTTTAGAGCAAGCAAACAAACAAACAAACACATGGCTATTCTGGGCCGACCTTAAAACTAAGTAACATACATTTACAGTTATGATGCACATTTTAAAACCAAATAATACAATGCTATCAAAATAAGAAATTACAAAAAACTCTGTTTCAGAAGGTATTCTGCCTAATGCAACAAGAATGCATGACTGGAATGATGGAATATAATGGAATTTTGAAGTTTTTTCTTTGCTTTGAACTGAAACTAAATTACTACGCAGACAGCTGAACTTATATTTAAAGGCCTGCTCCCAATAGAAAACCACTCGGGCCTATGAGGATTTACAGCACGCTAAACAGACAGCCTACGCACTTTGTATGGATTCATTTCAACTAAAAAGAAACAACTGCCTATTTTGCAAAGAAAAAAACAGTCAAAGACTGTATCACTTAGACAGTGTTGGAAGAATCAGTCATTGTAAAGTTGCATTACCATGATAGAAAAAAAAAATGGTCCTGCATTGAAAGTCCTTCTAAAATAATCAATGCCAAGAGAAACCTACATACCAAAAAGTAGTACCTATTACCTCTTCAAACTCACTTCCCTCATTGTGTCATAATTACATTGATCTGTAATCATCAAGAACATTAAAGCTAGAAAGTAGCTGCTAAGTTCAACAATCACACAAGAGTTAAATGCAGTTGGACATACATTCATCTAAACTCTGCTCTTCTCTTTGTTTTTCATGCTGTTTTAGGTTGTTTAATGCCTTGATTGTTGCAGCCTCTTTCTTTCATGAAGTGTTACTGTGAAGTTTTTCACAGAAGAACTCAGAAATCATTGCATCACACAAATGAAGCAAGAGCAGCACTACAAATTAAACTTCGTGACTCACTGACGCTCTTGTTTGATGCTCAACAAGTAGAAAGGTGTAACCACATGCTAAGTGTGTTCACACAAGTCTGAGTCACTCAACTGGTAAATCACACTGGAATGGGGCATTCGACATAAGCATGATTGACGACAGAAGGAGACTCAAAGCAGTTAGAGAGTATTTATGGTAAAATAATTTGTAAACAGTCTGTTTTGAGGGTCTCGTTGAGGGAAAAATGGTTTAAATTGTCCCTCTACATCATGATTTCCATGTTACTCAGTAAAGTCCAGAACGAGGCTCTTATGTTGGGTTTGTAATCCTGCTAGCTAACAGTACAGTAAGTGAGCATTCAGCCTGCAATGATAGCTGTGAGTCCACCTGCCTGCCTCCTCTGACCACTTGCTCTTTTTGACTGAGAAGCTCAATCCAAGCAGCAGTCCACAGGGTTTATTTATTTATTTACTCACCAACTTTCCCACTCAGCACAGGACTATGAACTACCACAAGAGAAAGCTTTTAACAAGTGGCACCACCTGGGGCACTGATGGCTGTGCTTCATTTGATCCCAGAGGTCTGTTGCGTCACTTAAGTCGGAATTTCTTCTTAGGAAGTCCTACAACCTACAGGTACCTTGAGTGTATAAGCTCGTAGATGAAATGAGTTTCACTAGGATGTGACGGAATTCCGCGATTTCAATTCAAAGGTAAATTGAATGCACCACAAGTCAGTGTGTCCCATGTGCAGATGATTGATGTGTGGGCCCTTTGCTACATGTTTCTCTCTTTCACACTTTCTGACTCTACATACTGTCTCTCATTTGATTACAGAACAAAAAAAAATACTAAAAAAAGGTTTATAGCTTCTTCTGTCAAAAAATAGCAAACAAAATAAAATCCAAACTTCTTGCAGGTTTCCCTGACACCAAACAGCAGGCGGATGTTATTCAGAGAACATAAAATAAAAACTGAAGCGTGAGGAGGGGGCATGTATGTGTTTACCTTTGCCTGGTAAGCCAGCCATGCCAACCTGTCAGCCAGCAGAGCACAGAATCCCACCCAGCGCTGGTTCAGCTGCTCCGCTGCCTGGGCAATGTCATCAGCACGACTCCCCTCTGCAGGGGGGGACAAACAGAGAGAAAGAGAGAGGGGATGCTGTCAGGAACAGACACACACTGAATCACAGTTCATGTGGGCATGACTTGTCCCTCTGCAGGGGACAGGCATAAATACAAACAAAATCTGTTGAATGTCATCTGTAGGAGACGTGAGGCAAACATTAATATCTCGCTCAAAATATGAGCCCCACAAACTGTTTATCTAGCAGGCCACTCGCTGAACACACAAACACACACCTTGTTAAGCAGCCATGGGCACAACTAACTGCCTTTTTTTATCCAAATGGGAAAATATACAGTGCCAGGAAGAGTCCAGTGCCTGGAAAATAAAAACCTGCAAGAGGTTCCAGGAGATAGAAATCAATGCTAAAGTTGTAAACAAATGGATTTCACGCTCCAGCCGCTCTCAGGGCAAATACAACTCTATTGGCTGGATGATTATTGGCCCTGTTAGAGTCAGCATTCCTGCTTAAACTTCTCCTGATTGTCTCTTCCTGTAAACGTAGCTACATTATGTGCCATTTAATATTATTTTCAAGAATGTGGCTGATGCTGTTTTCCAGGAATATGCTGGTGATACATGATGCCATTAAGGGGGCTTCCATGTAGAGGTCAGGCTTTTTGCTTTATGGCATTGTATTTTTGATTTTGGTGGATGTTCTGGTAAGAGACAAGCTAACCCAGTTAAAGGATGGATTGATAGCTGTAATCAAAAGCTGCAGAGCTCCTGAAAATTCAAACTGACAGTAAGTGCAATCTGGATCCTCAAAAGAAGTCATACTGTACAGTGCTGACGGGTGACAAATGGCCACAACTTTTTCTCTTCCAATATCATCTAAATACCATCTAAAAATAAAACCTGGTTTGACAGGAGAATCAAAAGTAGTCTGTTGGGTAAATGACAGTTAACACTGAGAGATGGGGCAGTTTTCACAAGAAAGTAAGGATTCAGTTTTGTTAACATCACACATTTTTCACATCTTTGATAAAAACTCTGCTCACAGTATCAGAGATGCCTTGGTGGAAGTTTGTTCTCTCTGGGCACTTCTAGTTTGTAAATAAAAGCCAAACAACAGTATATATTGCTTCCTCACTTCCTCACACTCAGAGGACTCTTATCAATAAGTTTGGAGCTGTTCTGGCATGTTTAGCTTGTTCCTGTAGCAGAGCCAGGAGTAAAAATGAGGAAAGAATAACTCGAGTGTTACTCCGCTTTCAGACAAACAATTGCACAAGGACGGAGGAGAAAACAGCGAGAAGAAACATCTCTTTCTCTCTCTCTTCTTTTGTTTCTATCTGTTCCTCTCTCTGACAGTGTTTCTATGGAGACAAGCAGAGAGGGTGGGACAGGTGGAGGGGTTGCCATGGGGACAGACAGGGTGTGCGTGCATGTGTTTGTTTGCATGTGAATGAATGTGAGAGTGCATGTGTTACCCTGCTCGACCAGGGTCTGCGCCGTGCGTGTCGCCTCCTGAAGCTTCCGGTATTTCTCCGGTCGCTCTCGCTCTATCGCCTGCGTGTAAGAGAGAGAGAGAGAGACAGTTAAGGGACAAGAGTCATCAACAAGCACAGGCAGGCAGGGGGAGAGTTATTATTTACTGCAGAGAAAGATTAAAAACCCTAAAAATCAATGTTCAATTCAGCCCAGCGTTACTCATACAGAATAAAAAGTCGTGTGGCGCTCATCCACCTCTGATCTCATTCTGCTGAGACATTTAGGACGACCCCAGCAGGTCGTTTTGCCATTTTGAGGGTAAAATAGAAGGTCTGAGGCGAACAAGAGGGTCAATTACTGCTGTAAAGCCTTTTTTACCAGGGGCTTGTACTTTCAAAAGAGGAATATCTATCTATCTAAACTCAATGATTATTCTGTCTGTTGTTTAAAAGTAGGCAAGCAAATGTGAGGGAGATCGAAAAATGTTGACAACTCTATCTAACTTTAAGTACTTTTATATTCGAGCGCACAGTATGTAAAAATCTACTGCCGGGGGGCTCAACTGAACAAAATAATCGATGAAGAGTCAACACCAAAAAGATGGAGCGTGACCCACAATCACCTCCGCCCACCTTCACTGTTTCCTTTTGTTTTAAACTGAAGTTTTTGTGAAACAAAAACTGTCTACTTCGTGCTTGTTGTAACACAGTTGTTGATTTTACTCATCTGTGGGTCATTTTATAGATTTGCTCACAGGCGTGACAGTCTTGAGTGCACTTTTGCAGCGTAAAAAAGAACATGTACAATCTTTTTACATACTTAGAACACTTAAGCATTTTAAAATCAAGTAATCTTCTACTTTGACAAAATTAATCACTGAAGAAGAAACTATTACTTGCACTAAAATAATATTCAAGAAGAAGGATCTATATTTTTCTTAAGAATGAAAGAATCAAAGATGCTACAGTTTCACAGGCAGCATCTTTGATTCTGTCATTTTTTATCTTTTCATCATTTTAACTCTTAATCCTCGTTTGGTTTTATTTCTTTTCCATCCTTTTATTTCCTATTTCCTTTTATCGTTTGGTAGTTTTAGCTTTTTTAACTTGTTTCCTCCTTCTTATCTTTGGTGATATTAATCTTTTATTTATTTAGCTCTCTTTTCTGTCATTTGTGGCTCTTACATGGTTTACCACTGTTCCGTCTTAACTCTTACACTTTTGGTCATTGTATTCCTCACATTTCTCTTTTATTTTTGTCTGTAAAGTACTTTGTAACCCTGTTTTGAAAAGTGCTATATAAATAAAGTTTATTATTGTTATTATTATTATTATTACTGAAGTTGTGTAACGTCTCCACCACTGCCCAAAGTGATGTTAATGAATAAAGTATTGGCTTCTATCTGCATGGTTAAGAAAGAATCAATTTGTCTCAAGAAAACAATCAGGACACCCTCCATATCCCCCAAATGTATCAAAATCCAAACTCATTTTGCATCTTTAATTACGTTGTGAAGCACACTCTGTTATCATCTGCAGACCACAGCTGACAGCGAAGCTTCAAAAGCAAGACGATCAGAGAGTTTGAGGAATATACTTCTTAAGAGAATATAACAGTCTGTATCTATTCCCAAAATGCACACGCTGATTGTAATGCAGGCAGCTTGTGAATCTTGTTCCAGTAATGCTTACATAACTTAGAAATTGTTTATGAGGCCTGCAGTCTTTAAATCATATATTATGAATGATTCATTAGCACATTTGTAATCACTGACTAACAGTCAAACAAGTTTGCGTTTGGCTTAGTCTACAGCTTGAATTGTTTATCGTGAGCAGCCATGCATCAGGGCTTTGTGAGTTTTCTGAGAGTATTATCCATTCAGAGGTGTTTTTTAATTTAATATGTCTGTATTTATCTCAGTGAATGCACTGTGTATGAATGGTTTGCTGCCTCTAATTTGAAGCTGAAGTAAATGGCTGTCATTTGTGTGTAGAACAAGGGCTTAATGAAAACGGATATTAAGCTTTAGGAGATATTACAGTGTTTTATATATACTGCAAAGCTGTAATCTCTGCCGGATGCTTGTGTGTTCTTGTCTGTCTGCAGATATTATGATGGCTGCCAGGGTTGGCTTTTCAACCTGCTACGTCTCCTGCTTGCTGGTTTTGTTTGTCTTGTTTCATGGACCTGTGGGAGGAGTCTTACACCTTGTCAAGAAAGCAGCACACCTGAGCAGGCTGGACTCAGAGCTGCAGAGTGGCCTCACTCTCTCCTACAGTCTCCTGTTTATCTCTCATGTTCTCTCTGATACAAACTTTTCAGCCAGTCTGACAGTTTTTGCATTTATACCAGTGTCACTGGTGCTAGGAAAAATTCACAAGGTTAAGTAGCAGGAGCTCAAGAACATCCTGGCAGGCAGATAAAAGTATATAAACAGCTTCATTGCAGCTGCAGCAGTTATGGAGTGGTTTTGCAGCAGCTACTCATGTTTGATGTGAGCATAATCATCCCTGCATCATTCCTCTCAGCAAATTTTCCTGAATTTTATCCACATTTACCTGCACTTCAATTGGTGATCTTTGAAGTTGGATCCATTTTTAGATTTTTGTACACAGAGTTTGACCAGAAAGCACCTGGGTAAGTTTGTGTTAACACAAGCAGCCAACCTGGAAGTTTTTAAGCCATTTTCAAGAATTCTGTGTATGTGTGAAAACACAATACGCCACTTTTAGTAATTCACCTTTCTTAATTAATTCCTGCAGCAAACACCTGATATTTGAGACGTCATTTTCTCATCACACTTAAGCTGCACTTCCACACAGCAGTGCAGTTCAGTAAGGCATGGTATAAGTGTTTCCACTGTCGGATAACATGAAAGGTACCTAATTAACTGTTCTGTGCCTTTCCACTTTTTGGGCACCCTTCTGTTGGGGCGCCAAAGTTACCGACCCGACCCCAAAGGCTGGAGCTAAAAACTCTGCAGGCTGTTGACTGGATGCAAGAATCAATACTTCCCATGTGACATCAGCTAAAACAAAAACAACATACCCCACTATGTTTGAATCAACCATAAATCTGAGAGAGCAGCTTTTCTACTACATACTACTACATCCATACCCTCAAGTGAGGGTACAGGACAGCTAGCAGGGGAAGCTCAGGGTTTACTGCTCCAAACTGTACAAGACTCTACTGAACCAAAGCAGACCACTCAGAGGATTGCTGCTTTATATTGCTGTGCTGTCTGTAATATTTGGAAACATTGATATTGGTGACCAGTAACTCCATCAATCCGTTACTATTACCCTGTAGTTCTCTACTTTTGATGTCAAAATATATGAAAGTATGTGTCTTTTAGGCAAACATCATGGGATCAGAGTGGTATAAATCTTTCAAAAATCTGAGCTGGTAACCGTACCATGAAGTGAATCAGCCTTCTAAATTAAGAGGAAATCTCTACTTGTTATGTCACAGCAGGTTGTTGTTATCTCTGATTATTAGCAGCAGAAAGCAGAGGCTGGTTCTGAAAGCTCCATTGATTTTCCTGTTTTCTGTCTTTATCTTCTTTGATTTCTCCCTCTGAGGACACATTCAGTCAGCTGACATGCATTGATAGCTTCAGTATGAAAGTTTGAAAACTCCATTATGGACACTTTGCAGCATCTCATCTCTCCGTGGAGCCACATCAACGCGTCCCGTCTGCGTAATCACAGCTCACAATGTCCTACAGGTAAGACTGCTATATGGAAGGTAAAATTCATTTCCAGCCCAACTGTGCGCTTGAACCTTGTTATTTCAGCATCACGGGTCTCAGTAGATTAGGCTCAGCAGGGTGCCTCAAACACGCACACACTCCGCTCTGGTGTTTTTACCTGCACTTTGTCATGCAGCTCCTGGATGCTGCCATCTTTTCGTGAGACTGAGAACTCTGGGCTCTGAAGGATGGCTTCACCGCGGGTCATGTAGCTGTGGACCTCTGTGAAGTCCACGTCAAACCTAGGTAGACAAAAACAAAAATGCGCTGGGGGAATTAGCCCTCATAAATGATGTTTTTCAGCTCAAAAGACAAAAAGAAACAGGGTAACCTACATTTGGAAAGTTGTCTTATTATCCACCTGGAGCCAGTTTATTGGCTAATCGAGTGTCTAAACAAGGAGGGGGTTTCTATCTCCTTCATTTGGTAAATGTTTCTTTACTTCTGGAATTGCTTCCCTGTGCGTCGTGCCAACATGGACAATTCTGTATTGATGCAATGACTGAACAAAAGTGGTTATTGCATCCCTACACTGCAACTAAACCATTATTGGTTTTTTATCTTTAGTAAAGATGTTCACACTGTGTGTCATTTTGTGATCTCTGGGAATTTCCAACAGGAAGATCCTGGTTTAACATATGTTCAATCTGTGAGAAATCAGGGGCAGGCTGTGATTATTTTTAGGAAGAGTGAAAATAACTACAAAAAAGGTAAATAATATCCTTAGAGATGTAATAGTAAGTTTCAGTAAATCAGTGGTTCTGTGTTAACCCAGAGCCCAAGGTGACCCACTTAGGGGAAAACTGCAACTTAAAGATGTCAGTGTTTTGAGTACTGTGGTTTATTTAGTAAGTTTTAATCCTAGAATCAATCTAGATGTTGCCATGTTTGTAGTTTGCTTCTCATACAACAGGTTATTCCTACAGTCTGATCTCTTGTGTATCCTTAAGTAACACAAATCACATATAAGCAAGAGTTTGACGCCAACGTACGCAAACAGGAAGAGAGGGGAAACATCATGAGTATCTCCAGCCTTACAAGAGCTTGAGTAACTGGCTTTTCACCACCACATGACAAATCTACTTCTAGTTGTACTTGCTTTGCTACTCACTACAAAGTTCAACAAGACTTAAAGAAACTTCTGCTTCACTCTATCAAAGGCTTCATTTCTATTATCACCATCACAGACTCATAATCAGAATCTGTTTCATCACCTACCTGCTGAGATAAGACAGCAGAAACGGGTGCATGAAACTGAACATTTCAAACAAGTTAGAAAAAGATCACCTTTGATGTTTTAATACTCGTTAGAGTTCAAAGTTGACCTCCTTAAGCTTTAAAACACACCTTTTCCTGAGTTCAGAATCCACCACAACTTGTCTCTTCTTCTGCGGCGGCGGCGACTCTCGGGTCTGGCGCAGGGCCGTCACCTTCTCCCTCGTCGTCACCTTGGTAACAGAGGTCGTGACGGAGTGTGTCAGCTCGGACTGCTGGGCCAGGCTGACAGCCGTCGAGAGCTGCACGCACACAAAAACACACAGGAAATAAATGTAAACAAGCTGCAGGGAACAGCAGGTGTCGTAGCAGTTTACAAGGATCTGTCAAAATCATACAGATCCCAAATCACCACTTAACACACTCTCACATCTGGCTGAGTGCCCACACACACACAGACTAACACTCAGATTAGCAGTGTCCTTGACAGGCGACAAGTCAAAGATCAGTCACATCAATCACACATTATCACTAC
The DNA here is from genome assembly GCA_037902135.1 of Cetoscarus ocellatus. Lineage (NCBI taxonomy): Eukaryota > Metazoa > Chordata > Actinopteri > Labriformes > Labridae > Cetoscarus > Cetoscarus ocellatus. The sequence goes on along the minus strand of JBAMNC010001073.1, from coordinate 1,771,278 downwards.
CAAAATATATCAGCGTGAGTGAGGTGTCAACGGTAGATACATTTTTGCAAGTGAGTGTTTGTGTGTGTTTAGGAGTGTGTACCTCGACAGCTGGGAAATGGTTAAGTAGCAGTCTGGGATTTCTAATAGTAAATTCACAAATAGCTGAGATAGAGACAAGAATTTGAGAGATAAATGCCACCCTCAACTTGAGCTGGGCTATATATCAAGTTTTCAAATATAAAAATGTCTTCAAACAAGAAAGAAGGTAAGACAGTGTGGTTTACCGTGACATGGTTTAACACTGTTGACTTTACTACTAACAATTATATACTTATGAATGAGACGATGATATCACACCATGTTTATAGGTACACCTTTGGTTTGTCAACAAGCTTTTGGTAGTTTACCTGGCTTGCACGTAAAGATACAAAAAAAAAGTAACAAAAGGACACTATTGAGCAAAACCACATTTCTATTGAGAGATATTTTGCATGATAAATGAGGGTTGAAGACTGGATAATGGACACTTTAAAGCTACAACCACTCTTACAGTACAGCATTTACCCAGCCATTGTGAGCTGCCTTGTGATTGGACTGAGTGTTTACACTTCACAAGAATAAAGCAGTAAATGTATAGAGGAGCATGAGCAGCCTAAAAACTGGGTGCAAGATCTGCTAGTTAACATGCCAAAGAACTGCAACAGCACAGCTGCAGACAAAATTCAAGACTTTAAAGAGTGATCACTGAAAGGTTCAGTGTTCATTTTTTAGGCAGCTCAATGAAATGGCTCTGGAAATCTTTAAAGCAGAATCAATATCATACTATTTAATTAACAATATTTTAACATTAAAAGCATAAAAAAGCTTTGACGACCAGAACATATAGAGTTGTTGCCAAGAGGAAATACAGTGTAGGAATTTATCTGCTACTTTTTAAAATTTGAAACAAAGACGCTCACAAAGTTAGTTTAGTTTAGTTTTTGTTCCTTACATTAAAGTTGACAACAAAATCCGTACACAAGTGCACATTACACCCTCAAAAAAACACATCCATGATAGGAAAGGAGCAGCAAGAAGAGAAATGTCTCTTATATTTGTCTGCACCCACTTGAACCATTAAAAAAAAGAAGAAAAGATGGTCTGACATCACATGCAGTTGATTTCAATAGCCTACACCAACAACTCTTTGATTATAACAACAAAAACAAGCAAAACAAATACAAATAAATAGAATAAAATAAAGAACCCATAAATATAAAATTTACAGCTCAAAACAATTGATACTTAACATCCAGTTAAAACTTTAGGACTTCATCTGTTGTTGCCACGGTGTAAAATGGGTATCATTACAATTGATTTTTTACAAGATTCATGTAAAGATTTCTACTCTGTCATTGTATTTGTCATTTCTGAACAAAAGAAATGTGTGTCACCGTTCAGCAAAAAAATATCAAGGTACATTTCTGGTCCGAAACCAGCCCTAAGTTTATCTGCATGTTAATGGGAAGTCCTGTGCTTTTTTGATTTGAAGCCATTTTATTTCCTTTTCTAAACAAAGAGTGTGTGTTCAGGTGTGTTTGTGTGTTTATGATAATTGTGAAGCCAGCACAGATATCAGGATAGCCTTGCTGCCATGGAAACCCACAAGTGTGTGTGCACTGCTGATGCATCGGAGGGTGTGTATGCCCGGGGAGGTCAATCTGCTAATTATCTGACTGATTATAATGGACAAGTAATTGAGAAGCAGAGAGGGAGACACAGAGAGAGAATGGATGCAGTCATATGATGCTGCAGATATGCAAAAAAATCTGCAAAACCCTGGATTGTGATGAAAGTTTAAGTGTGTAACATGGTATCATGTCATGTAAGAGTGCACAGTGAAGAGAAGTGAGTGGTGTTTGGAAAAAATAAACATCAGATAGATAATGGAGAGAGCTGAGATGCAACCTTGGATGTGACTTACCTGCCTTGATGTTGTAATCTATCTCAAGTCTTTCGCCTTGAGATGCAGTGAGTCTATACTGTGGGGCCGTAACAACAAGCTGGATCTTGTTGAGTGTTACTGAGTCCAAACTCTGAATATTTGTGCTTCTAGCATGGGTACAAAGGCCACTACAGGTGGACAGTTGTGTCTGAGTGCATGGATGTAGAGTAAGGCAATAAGGATGCATCAAATCCCAGAGGCTTTACACAATACAATCTTATGGCTGGAATGACTGCTCAATAATTTTAAATGACCTATCACGCTTTACAGTTTTATTGTCTCTAAAAACTGGAGATAAAGATAAGGGAGAAAAAGAATCTCAAGCAACAACTGAACGACTAGTCATCTGAAAGGAAATTTGAAGCTTTGCATCTTTTTCCTCCTAAAGGTCATTTTCAATAAGTCGAAAAGGCTGTTATTAGTGCAGAGAAAACATCCTGATTAAAAAAGAATTTCAAACTAATAACAACAATAATCTGGTGCAATGTATTTCAATGAGAGATCCTGGGGGCCGCCAAAGGGCAGAGATTTCGAGGGAAGAGAGGAAAAAATGAAACAAAAACAAAACTCGACTGATGAATTATGTGTGATATTTACATTTTTCAGGTATTATTAATGACTGAAAATCGAAATCTGTGTCCTTTTTGTTTCCCTTTATTTCCCAAAGGGAAAAAGGAATACAAAATTTAAAGAATAAATAAAAGAGGAAATATCTAAAAATGTAAACTTTGTCCACTGATCATTGTTACACCCGATTTATGAGATGAAAATTACTACTTGGGAAGATTTTCATGCCTGTTTTAGAAAGTTGGGGAGACTGGAGTGAGAGTTCAAGTGCATCAGCCTCTCTGTGCATGAGATGCTTTTACTTAACTGTAAGGCACCCTTGATAAGCCTGAGTTATACATTTCCACGGCAGCCTTGCCAATCTACGCCATAGGACCCAGTCTTAACCAGTGCAAAAGCCTGCACACAGTCTGACATCAACATCCCAAAATGTTCCAACCTGTAAAAACAGCGTGAACAGCAAACTCTGATTGGTCAGCTGCACAGCTCTGGGGGACAACCACTTCCTTAAAGTCTTAGTTAGGCATGATTTTGTCTGGCAGCAGAGGATAAACCAACAGGTTCAACCTACTCGCAGACAGATCATATCTCCTTCAGTGGCTAAATTTATGACTAGAAAATCCTTGTCCTTTGCCTCAACTGATTGAGCTGCCAACTCCCAACTCCTCTGGCATCTCCTCTCTATTAGTTTTTGTAACAACTGCATTATAGTCAACTGATTATCAGAATGTATCCTCTCCTTGCTCCCACATTATACGCGTCATTTCTACCACCATGGTTTCCTGTACACAAATAAACAAAGAGCAAGTCAGAACTATTATATGAATCGTGCTACCATTTTGCATTTTGGCCGAGTAAGGCAGAGCAACACTGACACACCAATGTGCAAATATGAATGTTTAACATGGCAGGGACCCACAATGAAGGTATGGCGCACCTTCATGCAGAGGTATAAACCGGGCTGTAGAACTGATGTTAGAAGATTATTTCCAAAATTACATTCAAGCCAATAAAAAACAAGATGATTATTTGTTGATAATATCTTAAAAAAATTAACAGAATGAAAAAGATAAGATAAATAAAATATTTTGAAAATTATACATTTAAACAGACAGAAACATAGAGAGAAGCATGTTGGATTTTTGATATTCTGCATGTATCATGGTGCAAAAGGAATTTACATGAGCCTCTGGTGTCACTGCCAGGGGGCTTATGATATACTGGAGGCATGACAAGTAACAAGTGGAGTATATGCTGCTGTGCTAAAGCTGTGTAGACACTTTAAAAGGATCAGCCCAAATGTTTAAGAAGATTTAAAGAAGACTAACAGCTGTGTGATTCCTTCTCTCAACACTTTCCAGAAGCTTTTTTGTTGCTCAAAAATAAAGACCCATTATTTCTCCTGTAAAGGTACAGGACTTTACTCAACATCTCAGATTTACACTTTAATCTTGTCATTTTAAACTTCAATCAATTTCCTGCAAGTTAATGTCACTGTTTAATTGAAGCAACCTTTAGAGAAAGTTTGTTTAGTTGTAGGACAGCTGGAAGCATCCACTTCTTTTTCATGTTCTTGAATCAGGATTTACTTCACCTCTCATACAATCCCAATAGCAACAACAGATTAAAAACCACATATTTCACACTAACTACCTTAATATTTGTATAATCTAAAGTTTCAAATTTAATTAGTAAATACAGACTTCAGTAATGCCGCTGTTACAAATCAGTGTAGCTATTAACTGTGTGTTTCCATTTAAGGCTGGTAGCTGGGAGAAAGCTCTGCCCTGAATTTGGTCTCTCAGGCGGTATTTAAGAATAATTTTAATGTTTTAGTAATGTTTGTCTTCAGGAAACAATTAAAGTTTAGAAGGGGATTATATTAAGAAAGCAACTAATTTAGCAAAACATTTTTCCATTGAAGCTTGTGAGTACAGACAGTACTGCCTAAGAACAAACGCTTCGGGGCATAAACACTTCTTTTCAAACCAAGTGTATAAATAACTCCAGTAATTTACTCAAAGCTCTGAATGAAGCTCTCCACAGGGCTTACAGAATAAAAGCAACATGTCAGTGTAGTATCTTTATCAGCCAAATTCAAAACCCACAGAAGCCTTTTTATCTTTATCTAATCACTTGTCAGCGAGCATGTCAGTTTTAAAAGCACTTTTTGAAAACACAGGGAGATAAAAAGGAAGAGGATTTTACTGAGTAGTTAGACAAGAAGATGAGAGAACAGCGGGGGAAGGAATGACAGTTTAACAATCCAACATTTGATCATGACGAGCATAATTGCACGCTGGTGCTGATTGTAAGCACCTCCTTTATTGAGGATTTTACTCACAATGGAGCAAGTTTCTGCCCTTCCTTCATTCTTCAATATTCTCATTTCTGTACATCATAAACCTCTGTAGGTATTCACTGACCTCTATCACCATGGCAATCCATTTATTTCCTCTATCCCTCAGGCCGCACTTGCAGCTACAGGGGCTAAGTTTCATCACAGCAGCGCCCTTACACAGGGATAAATGTGACCTTAGCGTGTCCAAAAGCAACAAGACTCTCTTTCTTACAGAAAACCAGAGCGAGTCGAGTGTAGAGCTGTCTAGCAAACAATCCAGACCAGCAAGAAACAACATAACAGATAAGGAAGTCTAATTTTAGAGCACTTTGGTCTAAATTCTATCTTTAATCCACACTTTAATCAGTGTTTCTGTTTTTATCTTGGTCCTGGCGTTGGTACTGCCCTCCGGCTTTTATTCGCCTATCTAATCACAAACTGACTAAGACCTGAGACTCTGAGTGAATGTAATTACGTACTGTCACTCTGCTGCCAGGACAGAAACCCTGCCAGGACTCTGAACTCTGAAAACCAGACCTGACAGACTCTTGACCCGGCCAGGCCAAATGCTAATGAGTAAAGGCTAAACCAAAGTTAATTTAGAGGGCTTAGGTTGCATTCCTGGGTTATTTACTCGTCTAATTCCACATATCTTTGAAACAGGTTTTTGTTTTGTTTGTAATGAGAGTGTTTACTTTGCTTTAAGTGTAGTGACTGTGGACATGCTGTAGCATACCAAAACTATATAATATCATGAAATAGCAGAACTAAGAGTGTGTCGTGTACCTGGGAGCTGCTCATCTCCAGACTCTGGATCAGGCGGTCCCAGCGCTGGGCGAAGCTGTCCAGTCTGGCCTCCAGTTTGTTCGCCACGTCTTTGTTCTTAACACTAGACAACAAGTCCTGACTCATGGAGCACAGTTTGTCCATGGTGGGCCGCTTCAGCTCCAGCTCTGCTTTCACCGTCTGATAGAAATACAAGAATGCATTCAAGTAGAACATTGTCAGGGCGTTAAAGGAACTCCTTGTACCTTCATGATGCTTAAAAAAAGGAGCAGAGAGACTCACAGCGAGACGGCGGAGGCAGGCCACCATCTCTGCCTGGTCCTTCAGATTGGTGGTCTTGATGGAGCGAACAAGCTCCTCTTTTTGAGTCAGCCAGGAGTCAAATAAACACTGTGAGGAGACAAGAGAGGAAGACAAGACTTGAGTGAGTGAATATAAGATAAAAGAGGTGAAGAAAAAAGCTGAGGCGAACAGAAGGAAAACAAGAGGAGTTGGAGAGGAAAGGAAAGGAAAGGAAAGGGAAGGAAAGGAAAGGAAAGGAAAGGGGGAATACAAGGTCATGTTAGAATGAATGAGAAGGATAAACATATAGAAAGGAGCAGGAGAGAAGGGTAAAAAGACAGAAATAAAGAGAAGCATAGCAGAAAAAAACAGAAAGGAGACAAAGAAACAAAAAGAGGGGACTGGGAAAGAAAAGTAAGGATAAAAAGAAGTGTGGACACCGAAACAGGAGGAGTAAAAGGGAAAAAAAGGAAAAAGAAAGAGGAGAGGAGAGGAAAGAAAGAGAAACATAACAAAAGAGGACGATGAGAAAAAGTAAATAAAAGAAAGCTAACAAAGTAAAGGAGAGAAAAGGAAAAGAAAGGTAAGGAAATGAAATTAAATGAAAGGAAAGGAAATAAATAAAAGATAAAGGAAGGGAATGAAAATACTGGAAAGGAATGAAAAACTTTAGTGACAGGTGAAGGAAAGGAAAGGAAAGGAAAGGAAAGGAAAGGCAAGGAAAGGAAAGGAATGGAAAGGAAAGGAAAGGAAAGGAAAGGAAAGGAAGGGAAAGGAAAGGAAAGTAGCATACAGAAAGAGATGAGAAGAAGGAAGGAGGAAACAGAAGATGAGGATCTGATGAGGTAAGGTCAGATGCAGAAAAGAAGGTAAAGAAGTAAAAGGAGCTTGAGAAAAGATGAGGTAAGTAGCAAGAGGAGGATGGGAAAAAAGGGGAAAAGAAAAGGCACCAAGGAAGAAGGGAACAAGGTAAAAACAGAAGGAGGAACATGAGGAAGGTTAAAGGTTAAAGGTACATGGCAGTGAAGGGAAGAGATGAAGAGAGGAAATAGAGTAGAGAAAAATCTCCTCATGTGGAAGGAGGTGCACGTGGAGTCAGGATCTCCTGCTGCGACAGACAGCTCGTGCCTGCAGCTTCCTCCTGGGCTCTTATTGTCTGTGACAGCATCTCTCTCTGCCCGGGATTACAACATGAACATTTCTGTTATCTGTGAGCGGACACTTCATTTACATCCACAGCCTGCAGTGCTACTTGAACAAGCATTTAGCCAGAGAACGAACAAAATTGAGTCCAATGTATTTCCTGATGTTTTGAATAATTAATCAAATTAAATCTGCTTCTTATGGATGTCTGGAAGCCATTACAGCCAATGATTCCTCATAATAAAACACAGAGAGGGGCTTATTTCATAATGATTCTGCACTTATGTGAGCAGCTGAGTAATCACAGTTCATCATAAGAGATGCTGCAGAGCCTTACAGTCCAAACTCGGGGCATATTTGTACTGAAAAAAACTTACAGTAACATAATTTGCAGATGCAGTCTAAAACACTTAGATAAAAGTGCATTTCATTAAAGTTATATTAAATACAAACTGATGTAAAATATCATTACTCTCTGCTTGTAAAATAACAGTACCTCAGCTTTCAACCCTGAAGTTGATCGAATTATCCCATAATGACAAAAGACAAAGTCAGACCATGACCGAGAGGGTAGAATTATCAATCCCCTTTAAGATTTTTTAATTAGGACCAACCAATCAATGTCGACTTTAGCTTCCCTACTTATTAAATTACAGAAAATGAACAAATATCCCAACAAAGTTTCCTTCACAGAGTCAGCAGGACTGAAAAATATCAAAACACAGACACAGGTACAAGAGACAGTGACTCATTTCTAGAGCAAAGGTTAAAAAACAGCATCTAAATAATAACTTAGATTAAAAAAATCTTTCACAAGAGCAGTGTCACTGACCTTTTTCAACTGAAGATCCTGGATCTACCTATCCAAATTCACTGAGAAACTTCAACTTAAAGTTACTTTTCAATGACCTTTATTCAATTTTACTTTAAAGGGATCATTGTTTGGAGCGGGTTGCTCAAGGCCCATGGCACTACCACACGTAACTGCAAATAAAGCAACTTGCAAGCTTTTGTCCCTGAGGGGAGATAGCCATGTGCAGACGCAAGGCCAGACATAGCAGTCAGTGGTGCCAAAGACAGTCTTGTACTGCACCCACTTTGAGGGTAAAACTATACAAAATAACTATATTTGCTTGACTAGATGCAACAGTAAGATTCTCTCTAGCTTGTCACTTTTCCTGCAAAGAGCCTCTGTGTTTGAAGTGATGCAACATACGGGCTACATATCCTTATGCTATTGTCCAGTTTTAGTTATTATTATTATTTTAAACCTTACCGGCTGAGAGAGGAAAGCAGAGCAATGACTGCTATGCATTGCCTTGCATCAGTACCTGGCTCTCTCCCCTCAGGGACAAAGCTGGAGAGTTACTTTGATGGCAATCATATTTACTAGTGCCATAGGCCTCGAGCAACCCCACTTCACAAAACCTGAACCATCCCTCTAAGCCAGTAAGTAAAATCTTCAACCCATCAGTGTGATAAAGGGAAGGAATAAAAATATAAAATCAGTGGATTTGGAGTCATATTTACATTTAACAACTTATGCAGCCTAATGCAAATCACAACTCACGACTCTAGGAGTTGAATACTGAAACAGTGTCAGAATAAAACACATTTTGAGACACATCTGGTCTTACAGATCTACTAGAAATGTCCACAGATCTAGGAGTAGATCAAGATCTACAGGTTGGTGACCCCTGCACTGGAGTAAACACGCTTTTTATCGGATATTTATGAGACCCCCTTTTGATGAAATTTCCATGTCAGGTCCTTTGGTGCTCAGTTGAACTTTGGTTAATATGAGATCTTGGCACTTCTAAAGCTAAGCACTACAACTTTTTGTGACCATCTTTCAGGAATTTTAGGTCTGTTTGACTTTAACATTTCCCTTGCAGCCTTGATCATGATACAGAAAACATCATTCTAGAGATTTAGTCTCAATTTATATGCAGCAACACTGGAGAGCTTCTCCCTCATCAACAAACATGAACGAAGAGCCTAAATATACATCCAAACCCACGATAGCTTTTACCTGTTCATTTGTAAAGTGCTGCCATTTCAGTAAAATCTCCTGAAGCAGGATCCAGCGTTCTTCTGTCCATCTGCAAATTGCTGCCCAGCGGTCACCCAGCACCTGCACACACACACACACACACATACATTATAAATGACTGTCCAGATAATGAGAGAAAGTGTTTTTGAATGATCTCCTTTAGAGTCACAGAAACATTTTGCCTTGCTGATGGATTGATGGTTCCGCATCTTCACTTGCCAGTTTATTTTTTTAGCTGCCAAAAATGCAGTTTGATTTGCCGTCATCTCGCCCCCAGAGGGACGGGGCTGATCATGATGGTGGACAGGCATGAAATCAGGGATGACAGAACCAAAATATCTCTATATTCAATCCAAGTGAATGTACTTCACCAACAGCAGAGGTCCAAAATGAAGAACAATGGCCGATTGTTGTGATAATCAAACCAAAAAATGAAATAAAAGGCTGATTGAATGGCTCAAATGGCTCATCGTAGTTCTTCAGAGGAACACCTGATGTCATTGTTTACCCCTTTAGGGTTTTGTCATGAATTTAATGCTTTTGGACAGTTTCACAGAAATATCTTGTCCAGGCTGAAGACGCACACTTATTGTATGTTTTATTTGTTGTATTGTCTCAACATCCACAGCTCTGTTGTAAATAGTCACATCTCTAATAAGTTCAACATGAAAGATAATTCAGTTTATATCATTTAAAAGGGAAACAATAACAGCAGAGAAATGATTCATTCCAAGTCCTGTCAGTTTGTTCAGCCATAATCCTCAGCTGTACTAATCGATCAACAGTAATCTATCCCAGGTCTCCTGCTCTGTTTGTTGATCTCTGGTTTACATAACCCATAATTAGCTTATTGACACTGCTATCAAGTCCCATGGGTCATAGACCTTCATATTATAATTCAAGTCGTGTCACGTCATGAAAACCAAACCACTGCTGCACAAAGATACACTGATCCTTGCAACATCCAAGTCCTATTATTTACAACAGAAATCAAACGTAATCTGCCCGTAAAATAAAAGACACAAACAAAATGAGGTTTGTTAGATGTGTTTTGTTGACCCTTCAAAAAGAGGGAGTACCTCAGCAGCCCACCAGAGGCCCCGCACTTTGGAAAGCACTGCATGAGGCAATGTTTCGGTCCTAAATACACAGAAATATCTGACAAAGCCCAGGAGTCATGGGCGCAAATAGCCTTGAGTTTTTCTTTTGCTGAAGCCCTGGTTTTGTCAACAAGCTTGGAAAGGACGTCCATTCACTGTTTAGCTGATTAGTATGTGTACTGTGTGACTCAGGAGACCTCAGCCCATTGCTAAAAGTCAGTTACCCAAGTCAGACAAATTTCCTCTGGCTGCCAAACAATTTAAGTAATGAGAGAAAGAGTCCAGATGGTCCATAACTTTGCGATGAACTGACCGCAAGGAAGCACTGGTTAACTCTGCTCCACCAGCTGGGCTTTGGATAAAAGGACCTTAGGACAAAATATAAAAGATAACCCAAGAGATATTGTTGCAGCTTTGCAGAGATTTTGATGTTTTTGTTTGTATAACCAGCATGACAGCACTCTACATGTAGGAACTAGAGCAAGGACAAAAGGTAAATGATCACCTGCCTTGTCCCTCCTTACCTCAACAATTGTATGCAACATACTCATTGGTATTCAAATTAAAAACATGATGATGTGATGTTGACACCATTTCTCATGCATATATATTCAGTTCTATAACATACACTCCATTACAGCTCTATGTGTTTCGGCATGTCTTGTTACAGAGTCAAAATCTTTCATTTGGGACACGCACAGAATCTGTGAGCTGTAAAACTTTCCTCGCCTCCATTGTATCAGCATATTGGCAGCTGGCTGTTAGCTGGAAAAAATGGCACAGACACTCTTCCGTTTCATTAAACTGGCACAGACGAGCCCCTCAGAGTGCCCACTGAACAGAGTCATCACAGAGACGGAGGGAGGGCGTGACGGGAGGCGAGGAAATGAAAAGACAATGAGATGTGGAGGTAAAAAAAAAAAGTGAGAGACGTGCGAACGGCCAAAGACAGACGTGGGGACGGGGACTCAGCAGGTTAATCTTAAGATGAATGGCCTGTAATTAATCAAGCGGCAGTCGAACAGCGGGGAGAAACCAGGGAAGGCACCTTATATTTGCATTTTAACATTCCTGCACAGGTTGCTCTCTGTAATCTATTTCCTCTCCTCTATTTGTCTTTCTTATTTTGCGTTTTGTAATAAACTTCACTGCAGGAAACGACACCAGAAAACCTCAAACACTCTCATTTGGTTTCTAATGATGTTAAGTGTGATTTGCATGTAGAACAACGTACACGTGCTCTGAATCTCTTGATATGAGTGAGTTTAAGAAACTCGCAGCTGCATTAATATATTCATGCAAATGAGTCGTTTCTTTTCGAAGAGACTAAAGTTTGGGAGGAGAGATTCTCATTTCGGGCTAATCTGCTTTCAGTACAGAGCAGCTTACTTTTATCCACGGCTCCTGAAACCTTTTCTCCCCAAGGAAAAGTTTCACTCGCATCCAATTATCTACGTTTCTTCATTTCCTGTATGGGTGCATCGAGGGCTCTGCAAGAATCTACCTCAGTGTTGCTCTTTTCCGAAAGACAAAAGATTGAACTTCTCAGGATGAAATCAGCATGACTCCCCTTTTTCTCTGAGTCTCAGCCTTCAGCTCTCCATCGAGTCACATCATGTGTGGCTCAGTGTGTGGACACCTGTACAGAGGAAGCCTGCACTTTTATGCATTGAAAGATAACCATGATCCTAAACCCTTAAGCCAACGAAATTTACATGATATTTTTGCCAATTTAAACAGGATTACCAGAACAAAACATTCTGAAAATGTTGCCAGTTGAGGCAAAAAAGTAACTCAAACAAAATGTATGGGACAACGAAGTAGTTTTCAAATGATCAGATGCTCTTACCACATAATGTTTTACATATCATACAAGAAAAAATACAAATAACTTTTAGAAATGTTACACATCACGTATTATCTAAACATATTTTTAAAGAATTTTATACATACTACGTGTCAATGGCTTGTCTACCATATGGACAGTTTAATAAAGAAAGGTGCAGGAATTAGTCTGAAAACACCAAAGTGAGTTGGCATTAAGGCTGAGGATACATGAGATATATCAGAAATAAGGTTCATGATGAACACATTATGAACTCTCTTTATGTTGAAAGCTCATGCAGTGATAACTTTAACGTTTCCACATAAAACAATTAAATATATAAAGCCTTATAACATAAAAGATGGTAGAATATTTGTATTACCTGGGTTTTTTTTGACATATTGATTTTTTTTCTTCCTCTTTTTGTTGATGGGTTGTTTATTCTGTGCCTAGGTTCTTGTGTTTTGTTTTCTGTTACATACAAATAAAGTCATCACTACTATTATCATACCAATCAGAGGCCAGCAAACATCTCAATATTACAAGACAAAAACATCTTTCTTTCCATCTGTTTGGTCCCCATTTGAGGTTTGACAGAGGATCTTTTAATTACACCATCTAATTAAACCCTTTCCTCTGTGAAGCTTATTATCACCGGGCTGAAGACCGAGAGATACCTTACATGTATCCCCAAATAGTGACATTACTCAATGGAGTGAAACAGCAAATGGTACTCATTAGAGATTCTCTGGAAGTTGGATTTGAACTTGACTGCAGTCTTAATAAATGTTTTTTTTGTGTTTAATTTTGTATAACTTTTAAATCCCACACAATTTAGCATACTTGACATAAAATGTATACAATTGATATTCTAAAGATGTTAAAGAGATTTCTCATGCCTCATGCTGGTACAGCTGCTTCTCGATGCACAGCTAATCAATTCCAGAGCAAGGTGCCTCCCAACATGAGCATCCCAGACAAACACTGTGATAGTGTGATGCTGCATGGACACAGGGCGGCGTTCTTCAATTAGGACCAGTGTATTAGACAGGAGTAGAGATCAGCAGCCCTGGTTTTAATGGATTTGGGCTCTATTCTTTGGGAGTTAACAAGGGGAACTAAGGCCCATACATCTGGAGCTAAGACAAGCGTGGAGAATTAACCGTACAAACAGGCGGCAGAGTCTCGCTCCTAGCTGTAGTCTGTGCCATGATGACTTGTAGAGTAAACAAAATCATCAGAAAGATGCTCTACACACATACACAAGCACATCTCAGAGGCAAGGTCTAATTACTGCAAAACACCAAAGACAAAACTATCTCCTATTCAATCTATTCTCCGAAGAAACAACAGTGTGCTGAGCTCGCCCCCACTCAGACAGAACAAGTGAGCCAGTAAGAGCTAAATATCATTAAAATGAGAAGAAAATTAGGCCACAGAAGAGTTTGTTTCCTATAACACTTCCCAGAAGCTCTGTGTGATCAGCAGTTGTTTGGAAAGTGAGCAAGTTTAGTAAGGAGTGTAGCGGTGTATGGAATAGTCCCAAAGCATCACAGTTTGGAGGTCAAGGTTCAGTCAGTTGGCTCATCATGTGGTCCAGACTTCAGCAAAAGAGATGCCAAGTGTTTCCTCTCATGTTTGTCCAGTGGTCAGGGATAATATAGAAAGTTACTAAGGTTGAAAATGACTTTAGTTTGATCTGATATCCTGTAATCAGCTCCCTATATTTTGGAAATGTAATTTTTTTTCACAGAAACAGAAGTCCTGGTCTTTAACCTCATTCAGTCAAGTCAATGATGAATGAAGGAACTGGGCTGCGGCTATGACTCGAGGTCAAAGGAGCAGCTTTTAATATTGTTACTCCTGACAGCATTGCTGAAAAATACCGGCTTGGCTTTGTTAAATGAATACCATGGACATTTTTCTCTGGATAGGTTCTTCAGCAGTTAAAGTATCCATTAACTATGTCAACATGCCTTTACTCTGAAACACATGTGCCAGCATATTTAGTTATTGAATAATTAATCTATTTATTTATTGAGAAAGTATCACCTTACATCCTAATATTTAAAGCTCAAAATAAGAGCAATACAACTTTGACTTAGAAGCTAAAAGGTACAAAAAATTAAACACTCAGGGATTTGCAAACACCAAGAAAATGATATTTAACTGATCATAAATAACTGCTACACTGACTGTTACAGCCAGAACAGATGGATACACCTCCAATGAACTCTAAGTTATGTGACAGCACACTACTAAATCAAATATAAATCACTATTTTTTGTCTCTACATTGTATTTATGGGTCTTCATCAGGAAGTAGTTGTCATTTCTGTCGCTTTTTTGCTGTTTCTTTTTTGTTTAATGTTTAAATCTCTGAACTTGTACCAACTACCACAATAACAGGATAAAACAACAATAACGAGCACCTTTTGATTTTCAGAATGAAGTAAACAAACAGAAATTAAACCTTTGGGACCTTTGTTGTTTGTTTTCCATTTTAGTTGAATATGTCCCACCTAAAAATTAGACCAAGTACAAACTGAGGGGAGTTATATTTGTACACACGGGATATGATTTTTTTTCTCAATTTGAAAACAAATGACAAACTAAACTGCTTATTCAAATAGGGATTGGTTATATTTTTGTCAGTACAGAAAACATAATAAACTTGAGTGCGTTCTTACCTGTAATTTGCTCTCCAATGCGGCCGTAGCACTGTCCCCGCTGCTCTCGTCCACCACCACCACCATGTGAGTCAGAGAGTTCACCCTCACCTGCTCCAGCTCCAGGTCCTCCTGCAGGAGCTGCAGTACAGAGGAGGAAGCACAAAAACACATTTATGAAACAACTTCATTAAAGAAGAAGCTACACTGGATTTTAGAAAAGTTGCTCTAAAGACAGTGGGTTTGGCGGCAGGAGCAGAAGAGGCGAACACTTGTGGTGTCTTTTAGAAAGGTTAGAGCAGAGTAAAGATTTGATGAGATTCAGGAAGCCATAAATGGCAAACCAACACTCAGACTTTCCCTGAGGAGGTGTCCTTGTAGAATATTCATATTTTATTCAAATCTCTGTACTTCTAAGATCTTTGATTTGGTTCAGTTTCTAATATTTCCAACCCAACACTTATTTAAATGAGACTCAATTCAGACTTCTTAGTTTATTCTATTCTTCTCAGAATCAGTTTCAGCTTATTTTAGTTCCTTACTTGAGCTTTAACCATAAAATTGGATTAAAACTTGAAAAAACCCTTATCTTGTAGCACTGTTATTTCAGGTCTCTGACAGTTTCTCAAAAGATAAAGTTGAAGTTTTGTCCAAACCATCCATTACCTTTATTTTTCAACCTCTATAGAAAACTCTTCAGTATATCTAAGCTCTCAGTTATACAACAATGTACGCACTTATTCAAAGAAAACTATTAGCCTTAAACTCAGTATTGACCTGTTCAGATTGTGCTGACAGTCTATTTATGTAAGAAAAAGATGTGAAGTAAGAAGAGCATTTTGTTTTTTAATAAATGCTATTTCTATTTTGAAATAGTGTACATAGCATGATGATGGGGGAACCATTATAGATAAAAAGATGTGGGCTGTAAATATCTGCAAATATCATCTGTATCTGTTGTTACTGATATTTCTCTGCTAATATCGTGCATTCCCACTGACTTTTAACTATGAAACTGGAGCACACTGGTCATACTAAACCACCCAAAATGCACTGCAGCTCAAAGACCATCCAGCTGCTTGCCTGTCAGCAAGCATTGTAGAAATAAAAGTAATCATACTGTGAAACTTTTAAAATTTTTGTAAATAACACTTAAATACTGACGCAGCTGTGGGAAAAATTAATGCATGTCTCTTCCTGTTGAATGCATTTAGGGACAGACAGTGATGCTAGCTTTTTGCCAGCTTGGCAAACAAAGCTCAGACTAGAAACACAAAATATTCAAGTGCTATGATGCAGACATGACATTTTTTAGAATTTTGGAGGGTAAGACTAACTGTTAGCATGTTATGCAGTATACATCTGAGTAAAGGGTTATTTCAGTATGAAGAATATTGTTTGGACATGGATGATGTCAAACTTCAAGCAACACTAACTCATTTTTTCAGATTTTGGTCTCATGCTTATGCTATTTTCTGTCTCCAATTTTCAAAGACAATAATGCAGAGACATTTCTCAAAATAAATTAATGTAGCGTAGCAGCTCAATTCATTGTCATTTATGAGCTCATGCAGTTTTTGACATAATTGTATAAAACACAGGCTTTTTGTATTGAAATAATGACATGAAACTGAAAAAACACACATCCCTACATCAAATTGTCCAATCAGTTATATATAATTGCTATATGAACATCCTCATCCCGTAGAGCAGTAAAGTAATTTATCTTTTCTTTAAGATGACATTGAGAGGAGTGGAAGAGGAAGAAATGCTTACTTTACAGTTCATGATTGTACATATATTAAATCTTCATGCTCATGATTGTGTATCATTCCCCACAGACGGACGCAACTGAAATTGAAACATCCTCAATAGAATAATAACTGCATGAATGTCATTGTTAAACCTGGATTAAAAAAATAGAGACTGTGACAAGCTCATCCTGTAAGCTTCATATATCTATTCAGATATATGCTCAGGTTTTCAGCAAAGTGCTTCTCCATTCAAACAACTCTGCTAAGTTTGTGTAGATAAGGACTTCTACAAGGACCTCCAACTGAAACCAATTTGCTCAAATAAATGTGCCAGACTGTGTTTAACATCTGCTTGTATTTTTTAATCTCTCAGAGTTACTTCTATCTTTTCTGTAATCACAATAAAAATGAGATTCTCGAGTGCAGCTGGGGAATTAGCTGAAAACAACAGAGAAAGTAGGCCAAACACTTTTAAGAAGTAACACCTCACTTTTCTATCCTCGGTAAACATATATTTTGAGGTGACTGACAGCACGCTGGGTTTGATGTGAAACGGTGAACAATTTGGTCAATACAAGCCAATTTTCCATCTCTCTTCTTTAAGTGGAATAGAAAAAAGATCCCAAGCTGAACCAAGTGCCCTCTTTTAGTGGTTAGTTAAATTCCTCAAACCTCTAAATGCTGACTTTGTCTGAAAGACTCTTATAAAATCTTCCCTGACAAAACCTCCAGCTGCATGAAAGTCACTTTGTTGGACACATTTAGCTGTCAGAGATGTTTTTAACTGCGACATGAACAGATGGAGTTAGACTGGCTGCAGAGCAAAATCAAACATTTTAAACACTGCTGTCCGTGATCCTTCTGTGGAGAAAGATGATTCATTTTTAACCTTGGCAAAAGCAGCTGGAAAATGTTGGTTTGGTAGCTGTTCTGAGACCCCTGCCTCGGTGTTGTCACGTACTGATACTTATCTTAGCTCAAGTTTGTCCAAGTTGTCATGGAAATGTACAGATTAAAACTGATTATCTGCCTGTGCCTACATTTTCACTGCATACATTTGATAACAAATCACATGTGACTTGTGCTCAAAAGCAAGCCATTTATAAAAGTCAGAATATACACATGATAGGGATCTCAAAACAGAAATATGGTGTTATCTAAACAGCCATTTAAATTTGGCCACTAAATTTTGTCACTTTCATGTTGGATAATTCACTTAAAATAAGAAGGGCTGCGGTTCAGGATTTGCAGTAGAGACATTTACACCCAATAAAGTATTGACGAAGCCGAGGGAACAGAAAAAATCAAGGGCCATGTAAAATTTATAAACAAAGTTAAAGGATAAATTTTGCCAGAGGGGTTGGCTGTATGAGATGCAAGTTAAAGTGTTGGTTTGGTCTTCACTTTCTACAGCAAATTACTTTTTTACCTCCACTCCTCATTTTAAGACAAATACACCTCTGGGTGCTAACAGAAGCACAATTTCTATTTAAACCATGTGAGCGAGCGGCGGAAAACTGGAAAGTGTGTTTAGTGGAACACAGAAAAGACACCTGTGCTGCTCAACACTAGGCATTTGATATGGCCGCAGCATTTTCAGTCAGATGGTTTCTACAGCCTGTGCCTCTCGCCCACCTTGTGCTCTTCCACTTGGTGCTTGACGTCCTCCAAGTCAGGGCCTAGCGGCTGAGCCCCCATCCTCTTGATTCTGGCCTCCGTCACGTCCAACCAGTTTGTGAGCTGCTGCAGCTGCTGGTGCTGCAGTTCCATCAAGACCTCGTGGAGTCTGAGAAGATAAGAAAACTCTCAATCACAGGAGGAGTCTGCAGGCTTTGCCATGATCAGAACAAGAGTCTTGCTGAAAAACAGTTCAGAGAGCAGAGGGCTGCCCCGAGCTCGGACCACTGCTGATCTAATTGGGAAAAACTCCAAAAGCCTCCTCCCATCCTGCTCTCACACTCACCCCTGCACTACAGCAGACCCTGGTTGTCTCATCTAAGTGGTGTTTGGTAGTCAAGGCCATGTCTGCACAGCTTTGTGCCTGAATCACAAGATTATCAAAGGAGATAGCTCAACAGTTAATTAAATTTGGCTCAGTGTCAGTTATCATCGGACTCACAATAATTAGAGGGGCCGCAGCTCTTTGTATCCGTGAATGTTTGCGACAGTGGGGACCTTCATTTATTGTGTGCACAGAGATGACATTTCATTCAGAGGCCAAAATTAAGATGGATAAAATAATGTGGAGTAGTCTTTACCCCTTTATCTACCAAGTACAAGTTTTATCTATCAAGTTCAGTGGACATGATCTGAATTATCTCTTCGTGTTAAAGCTTCTTGTCCTCACAATAACAATAAATGATCTCCCCACGCCTTGTTTCTTAATCATAAACATATCTGCACAGCTCCTCGATGCACCATCTATCACACTTCTTTGTTCTTTTCATTCTAATCTTTGTTTTTATGTCACCTTGATTTATTCTAAATGCATTATAGCTGTATCACTGTTGTTCTATAGCCTCTTGTACGTATTGTTGCTTGCATCTCCTCGTTAAACTAGTTTGGGTTGCAGATGTTTTGCCCCTGCAGGACTCTAGCAGATGGACTTTTCATCCTATAAGTAAGTACCTGCTCTGTCTTTCCATGCTGGCCACTCTCAGGTGCTCCCATCGAGAGTTCAGGAGGTTCATCTGCTCCCTGACCTCCGAATCCTCATCATCGCTCAGGTTCCCCTCCCCCAGCAGGGCAGCGCCGGCACGGAGGACGCGCCCCACACTGCCCTGGTGAGTGGTCAGCTCCACCATGTAGCCCTGGTGAGAGAGGCAGACACGTTTCACTCACAGTCACACTCAGTTTGCCTAATTGGTCCTCCATAAGAGGAACATCAGCACTCCCTCTGAACGGGCCCTTTAACTGCACTCCAAACACACTTCCACCTCTCGCTTTAGTCCTTAATCTACTTCCCCAGGAGCACTTATATGATCCTTTGAGGGTCCTACACTGATAAAATGGTCAGGGTTAATGTAATTCTGAGAGTATAAAAGTCGATTGTGAGCTAGTGTTCCTGCAAGTCCACATTCATCAGACTTATTTCAACAGTTACAGGAGTTTTAAAACAGCTGCTCTGTGCTGTAAAAACTCCAAACATAAGTACAAAACAGCTCAGTGTACAAGACCTACAGAAGCCCTGCCTGACTATTTCAGGCACAAGAGCCAAGAAATGTAGCTTTCTTACTTTGTATTATTAATGTTTGTTTTTATGACTTTTTTCCTTTGCTGTGTAGCTACAAACATCAGAAGTATTTCTTCCATGATAGGCCACTTTCCTCTCATTACTGCAGCCTTCTAAAGCCTGGCCCTCCAGTGTTGTTGAAAGAGGCTCATTCTTGTCTCTAACTACACAGTTTTTCTCGTTATTGTACATGGTATGTTGTTGCAGTATGATTGCTGCTATTACTATAACTTCTTTGTTGTTTTTCGAGCTTGGTGTTGTCTCCGAAGAAGCGAGTAGAGGAGGAAAAAAATACTTTTTTTCATGTTTGTTTACAGCTTCTGCAGGGGAATGTAATTGTTGTTATGACTGCAAGAAACTCTCATTTCAAAAAATTTAACATCTCATTATGCAGCTTCATTTAGCAGCCCATTATAGTCCCATTCTTGGAGTTTTCCTGTCTTTCCGGTCTTTATGGTATTAACTGGATGCTCTGTTATGAACAAAAAAGCCTTTTGATAGTTTGAAGAATGAAACTCTTCTTTTAATTAGCAGGGTGTTAAAGCATACGAGCTGTGCATCAGTTTCTCCAGCAGAAACACTGTTATTCTTTATGTCCAAATAAGATGTGAAGTTCGTACTTTGGGAATATAAGTGCAGTATCAAATATTTACTCGGTTAAGAAAATAAAAAATGATGGTCTGGTATTTTCCATTTTCTTACCTCATGTGTATGGAACTGCTCCTTCACCTCCTCCACGTTGTTGGAGATCGGAGGTTGGGCCTGCAATCCATCCTCAGCTGACAGCAACCACGTCAAAACCTTGAAAAAAAGCATGTATACTTAGTTATATGGCTCTTGTTTTTAGCAAAAAAAGGGAAAAGGAATATTATAATAGTCATGCTATTGAATAGATGTAGACATGAACAATATATCACATATTAGAGAGAGATTTGCAAGGCCATACCTCTTCCAGTGCAGCCTGGTAACTCTCCAAACTGGTGGAGCCTGGAGGTAGAGGACTGAGGCCCCGCTGCAGCTCCTCCTGGCTGGGAGTGAGGAACTAAGATGGAGGAAGGACAGGAGAAACAGGAGAAGGATTGTGGGGAAGGATGAGAGGAGAAGTGGAGGACATCAATGTGAGGGGGTTGGAAGAAAAATAAAAATGAACAAAGTGAGAGGGAGCAGGAAGGTAGAGGGATGAGTAGAAAAAAAAAAAAAAACAACAAAGGTGAGACCATGAGAGCGAGGTCGGAGACGGAGAAGATAGAGAGATGAGGCGAGCTGTTAGTGTTTGCCATTACTGGTGCCGACAAGCAGCCCTGGCCTTTGTCCAGCCCCAACAACTTGTCCTGTTTCTCTCTCTCTCTCTCCATATCTCTCTTTGTGGGCCCGCTACTGATGTGGACACTAACAACTTCTCTCTTTTTATCTGCGCTCCCTGCTCCTCCTCTCTCTCCATTCTTCTAGCCGGTAATAAGGTTCTGAAAAGATACACAGGACCCTTCCACGGTGCTGATAACAGTCCAGGATCAGTCAGCACTGCTCTCTCTTTGTGCCTGTTTTGTTTCACAAACGTGGCCCACGAAGACTCAGAAACAAGTCTTTTGCTGCTTCTTGCTATGTATTAAAGATGAAATATGAGGCACATATGTAAGCTGGTTTTGAATTCTACCTTTATGCTCTAAGCTGACTATAAAACACGATTTTCTGATGCAATCTGAGGACAACACGTTGTAAAATGTCAGCTCTGTTCCTCGTTTCCTGGAGTGAGGAAACTCTGTGCACTGAGGCAGTTTTTTCTGCCAGGTTTTGCTTTACATCCTACATTTCAAGGAACAGTGGGTGTGCTGGAGTAAGGCTTATCTGACAAATTATCTTTTCTTCTCGCAAAATCCTTTAAGGTGGCAGCCAAGTCGAGTCAAGCACCCCGCTGATGCTTAAATATTTGACACTGTCTCTGAATAGTCTGCACCAGAGTCTGAGCAAATTATGGGCAACATTTGGCCACACGGCGCAGGGTTTCGGCTTTGAAAATGCATCTAAACATTTGGAAATGGCATGTTCTTGATCAGGAAGGACACATTCAACAAAAGTACAAGATGGGTGGAAGCACAGAGGCTGGATCTTCCTGTTCCTGGGGGTTCAGTGAGAGAAGACTGACTTCCTTTTTTCTTTGAAAGGTCTGTGAGGAGCAACTTTAAAGTTTTAATAAGCAATACAACAGTAAGACTTTTTTTCAAAACTTATGCGAGTAGTTTCATATTCAAGGTTATATCCATATTTCCAATGATTACTAGAAGCTGCTGTTGTGTTGTGACTTGGGCTGCCTCCTAAATGTTAGCATGTTTTACGCTCAATGTACAAGGTGTTTAATTCTGCCTTTTTAAGGATGCAGTATGTCTAAGGAGCCCAGGACTAATTTCTCATTTTGTGGGACAATAAAGAAAACCATACACATATTTACCTGTTGATCCAGGAAGAAAATCTCTACTTTCTTTTCTCAATCTTAAGATCTTATTTGATGTCTCTCAGAGAGTTGAGTCAGAGGATCGATACCAATATCTTGTTTGTACACGTAACACTGAGCAACAACCTCTAGACCAACAGTAAAACCACTAGGATTAAAACTGAAAACTTGAGGAGCTAACTTGGCACTTTTAAAGTTACAATGCTCAGGAATAAAGATCTATTCAAGTAATCAACATATTTTTCATCTTTGTGAATAAGAATAAATAATGAAGTGTTGAAACCAAAGGATTATAAGACATGGGGATCATGGAGATCGTTAATTAAACAACATATTTAGTCGCTTACTTGGATGCAACAATTGAAGGCCAAATATCTGTGTCTATAAAATATCTTTCTAACTGCTTGACAGGCCAACATCAGTCAGCTGACTTTACATCCTACAGTATTTGGCCCGACAGGGTTATGTTGTTATTGTGAGAGGAACACCAGGTTTTACATTGAGCCTTTTGTTTAAATGTTTTAAAACTGTGGTTTCCAGCTGTTTATTCCTTGGAGTCCCCCTTGTTGAACTTCAGAAGAATTGAGCCTCCCATGGGGCCGACGCGAGAAAGACGTTAAACACTGCTGTGCAAAATAGAGTCTGGCCACCACCCTCTAGGACCCTATTGTATCTGGAGCCATTATTATCATTTTTCTCATTGTTATTTCACTTTTTATTGATAATACCAATTATTAATGCCCTTTAAACACATTCTAGTGTAAGCATCTATGACAAAGTGAACTATTATTGTTTTAGTTGATATCTGTCAAACAAATTTTGACAACCTCAAAGTTGACAGAGCCTGGAGCCCCCTCACAACCCCAGGTCAGGAGCCAAGGGTCTGAATTAAGCTGTTTTATTGAATGCATTTTCAAAATACAGTCACCAAGAAACTGGATGTAGAAATTCAATGTAAATGCATCTTGTAAAAAAATGAATTTATTGTACCATCTTGCTTTTTGTTTGGTATAACTACCTCCACCAAGGAGGTTGTTTTTGCCCGTGTTAGTCCGTTTGTGAGTAATATGACTCAAAGACTTCTCCATGGATTATGATGGCATTATCATGGAATTGAAGCTGACTGAGTGATAAATATCTAATTAGTTGCTGGTTTAGGAGTAAAACTGATTAGCCTGTCTTGTCAAGGAAGCATGAAAACTGCTCTCTGTATCACGACAGGTTAGCACCACTTCTGACCTGTAAAATGTTACAAGTTTGACACATTAATAGCAAAATATGACACATGTGAAACAATTATTTAATATTTGTTTAAAAGAGTTAAACAAATATTAGAATGTCCAACCCAACAAGTCTCCTTAGATCAAATGCTAGGCTTTTAAAACAAGAGAAAGTGGTGTGGCGATGACATTAATCTCAAAGAGGTTCACTTTTATTAGGAAAACACATCTCAAGCATACAATATTACAGTGTACGCATATAAGGATGTTTGTGTTTGAAGGCTTGGTGTGCTGGACATTTTTCATAAATATAACACAAACAAAAACAGGCAGACAGTACAACAAGTTTGCAGCCATGACATGCACAGACAGATGGACGTTTGGCATGGAGTGTTAGCACTGCGAGACACGGACCTGCTCAGTAAAACGCCTCCTCTTTTGCTCTGGCGACTTGACATATGCAGCCTGGGTGTAGGCATAGCTTTTATAGCGAGGCTGAGGGGAGGGGCTCCGCACTCGGCCCTGAGCCACACTCACTGTGATCTGAGAGAGAAAGATGGAGAGAAAGAAGTGGACAGAGAAAGAGAGAGAGAAATGTGTTGGTGGAGGAGCAAGAAGACAGGCCAACAAATGCAAATGCAAAAAAAAAAATGAAGCGAGGGTCCAAAATCAAAAAAAGAAGCAGAAAATGAAGAAGCAGAGTCAAGAAAACAGACATCAAGGGAGAGAGGGGTGATGAGATAGAGAAAAAGAAACATGAATAATCACACATAAAGCTCTGTTTCCATCCAAATGTCAAGCTAATTTTAGCTGAACTTTAGAAATACAGATTAGCTGCATTTCCATTACTAGAGTGTTGAAAAACACATTTAAGGGAGAAATGAAAGAGTCAGGAATCTGTTTTGGAGGGGAGGTAATTTACTGTCATTGCAGCAAATGTTACAAGTGTTGCCTTATTTAACGCTGTTTGAGGGTGGAAAATAAGAGAAATACTGCAACAAAATACACCAACTCAGACATCTTCCTTTGATTCAGTACATATTACAGTCTGTTTAAAACAAAAAGTCACTATGAGGAACATTTATGACATAAACATTAAGTTAAACTATTAAAAGATGGATTACATAACTTTCATTACAATGCAGATTATCATTACCCACATGTCAACTATTGGCTTGGTTTTTATTTGTTTGAGATATGATTTGTACATTTATTAGTTCAATTAAATGATCTTAATAGTTCAATTTACTTTGACAAATGGCTCAAATTCTACAGTCAGGACTAAGGCCACCATTTACAGTAGCCAGAGTGCTCTCATTGTCCTTTTATACAACAGCAGTGGAGAACTGATTATAAACACAAGTGTGTTAACCTTTGCTGCGGTAGGTGTGGTAGTTTCTATTGTGCAAATTGGGCTTACTAACAAGTAAGGCAGCAATGAACGAGATGTATGTTCGAAGTTGATAACATGACCAACGCTGATGCTCTGTACATTTCATACAAACTCTGCACTTAGCTCTAAAAGTACAAATCAATTCATCCTTTGCCTCTAAGATACAGCTGACTACTGTTAAAATTAAGTTCCACTGTACCACCAGTTTGCCCTTGTAAAGCGAAACAGTAGCATTAAATGAGGTTTTAAGTATTTTAAATCAGGTTGGGTATTGTTTGCTTTTTTCCACGACCTGTGTTAATCACTGTCATCGAGCTGGGCATTGAGCTGTAAGCCTAACAGCATGAAAACAAGAGAGTAGTGAAGCATTGCCATCTGTCTTTAAATGTAACTGTTTACTTGAGGTTTGTTATTTATTTAGTCTGTACCTAACATAAAGTGTATATCGTGTTTGAAGTATACAGAGCTGGGTTTTTCATGTTTTCACAATTTGACGTTTAGAAAATTAGCTGCTCGTTTACTTGGTAGTAACAGGAGCACTGAGGTAGTTTATTCTTGTTGCAGCCTACATGACGATGCTTCTATCGTCTTCAGCATCTTAATTCTGACATTTCATTAGTAGGACTGACACAGAGCACAAGAATATGCATTGTGATTGGTCTTGTCAGTATATTGTTGAGGTATTTTGGTCTTTAAAAGTCTTTAAAACTACAATACAGAAACATGTCAAAGTACTTGGTAGAACACCAGTGCTGACTGAGTGAATATCTGCACCAGAGCATTAGATCTGAACTTTGATATTAGAAAAACCTCCTTGGATGGAAACTCAGTTACACATGAAGCTGACATGAGACAAGAATGAAGCAGATGAGTTATGCAGAAGACAGAAGCACAGAATCAAAGCTGTTGTTGTTGTGAGCAGCTCTTTATGAACTCTGTTTAGCTCTATTTTAAATGGAGTGTGGTGTTAGACAATAGTTTTTGTTTTGTATCAGCACTGTAGGTTAAAGGTGATGATAGCAAATCAACGTGTCAGGATGATGATGTTAGGCCTAATGCACAGATAAAATACAGCTTACAGTAAGAGCTCTATGACCTAAATGCTTTACGACCACAAGATAGCTGATTTGAACTTCAATCACCAGCAAACCTCAGGACACTGGGAGTCCCCTCGCACCTCTCTGAGGCTGTGTCTAGCAACCACCAGAAACACCCACTCATGCAGAAGCAGGGTGTCCCAATGAGATGGCAGCGCCCTCACAAGAACACATACAGTGGGCTAGAGTCCACCTTTGCCTTCATAAGAGGGGGTTTTCATTACAGTCACAGGGGTGGGCAGGTCCCATCATGAACCTGCCATGATCCAGGAAAGACTCCGTGGCTCCATCTGTATCAACTTAATTTTCTGGGAACTGACTGTTAATAAAAAGCCTGTGTGACATGCAGCGTTGACATAAAACGACTTTGTTTTGGATATATCTTGGCAACAAGATACCAACTGTGTATTACCATTCAACTTAAGCTATTAAAATGTGATTTTGGACTCTGATCACCCTGCCTTACATAAGAGCTAACCATTTACACCTGAGCGTTAGATTACATTTGTATCCATAACTTGTATTCACATTTAAATGTACAAATGAGGTATAACATAGGTCAAATTAGCGACCTTTTAAAAATGATGCTAGGCAGATGCTGTAGCTTCTGGACGGATCAACCTTGGCAGTTTCCCTGCATCCTGACTGGGGTTAGCTGAAAGAGCAGAGCTGAGCTTTTGGCAGAAGTTAGAAAGCACACTGAAGTTCACCTGAAGTGTAGATAAGCTGCTCAGTAACTCAGCCCTTTACAGCCATGTGTAATGCATTATTCATTTGGAGTGATCAGCTTACACCTTTGTAAATGTTTGACATGCTTGATGAAAAAAGGGTGTTCATTAAAAATAAGTCACTAATGATTCATTAGGCATGCGCTGGAAACAATTCTAAATGAAGCCTCCTGGATATAGTTCACAGATGGCTGTGCAGCCTCTGTGTGGTTTTGTATCCACAATTGTGGTAGGAGTGTGTTTTCGCCTTTCAGGGCCGCTTCTTCATGTGTGTTAACACTTAACGTGGTCTACTCAAAGACAGAGGTAATTACAAATACTTCATTAGTCAGAGGATGACTCACCAGCGACAGAGAAAGAGCACCTCAAAGGAGAGGGTCCTTATTTTCCTGATATAGAAAAGATGTTTCTGGTTTAATGAGTCAGCTGGTGCTCTCAATGAAAAAACATCAATGCATGAAAATGCCGCTTTCCACAGACGCAGTCGACTTGATAGAGCAACAAAATAAGCATAACTATGTGGGCAAAACCATGCATTAACATAAATCTATCAAAAATTTATTCCCCCAAACGGCAGCATCGGCATGAGGCAATCTTCCATAAAGTCCAGTCTGTACACTACATTTTAAATAAACAAATACAGGCTGATACCTTTCACCATTTCTATCTTTCCTGGTCTGAGAAACTGATGCAAGCTGTGTAACAAAATGCTGCATTATCTTAAACACATGCACTAAAACAAATGTATGTGACACTGAAACACAAACTATTTTGGTCTCTAAGAAATACACCTGGCCACTGATTTTATTTTTAATCCTTTCCCCACCTTGACCAGTAAAAAACTGAGTTAATTTTTGGACCTTGCTGACACTAAATTAATCCAAAACTTGCAATATAATCAATTATCAATCCATATCTAAGAAATAGGTGCCATTCCTTTGGTATCATACCAACACATATGTTCTCAAGGCTGAAAGTTTTATAAATCCTTGCCTGGATATAGCACTACAGAAGTTTGGCAATGGTAATGTAGCGTTTAATGTGTACTGTTGAACAGCATGAGTTCATACTCAGCTACATGAAGCCAGTTAACCAAGAGAAGAGGTAGTTTGCCTGTCTCCATATTGTGTCCAGCATTGGCTGAGGCTCAGAGAAGAAATAGGACGGTGATGGATGAGGCTAGGTAGAGAATAAGGGGGAGTAAACAAGCAAAAAGCTGGACTAGAGTAAAACTAGATAAGCTTTTATTCGTTTGTGAGAGATTCAAGCAGCGAGGCAGATGCTGAGCTGGCTATGTTGCTTTTGGACCCAAGAGTGCAGCGGCCATCTCAAGAGTTTTGTTCTAATTGTTAGATCTGCTTTCATTTTATTACGTTGATATATTTTACAATCATAATCCCACTTCTGAATTCACATACCATACTCAAACAATTAGCAAACAACGGGCAATTAATACAAGAAAATCCTCATTTTGACAAATGTAAAGAACACTGCTATTACTCATTGATGACCAAAGTCTTGCAATTGTTTTACAAAGCATAAAAAAAATATTCTCTGATGTTTTTGGTACCACATAAATGGCACTCATGTTCGTATTATAACAGGCATAAAGCAAAAGTGTTTTGTGATTTGTTTTCTTTTTTGATTTGAGGGACAAAATAGCTCAGAGATGTTGTGCAAGCAAGTCAAACATTTGGTTTGGCTTGGCGCATGAGAGCAATGCAATGCTAAATCACAAAAGAGTCGGGCGAAAACTGCAGTATGAAATAACTACTGTGTTCAAAATATTAGCATATGCTACAGCTTTATTATTTTTTAGTTATAAAGCTAAGACTATTACTAAAGCCTTTAAAGGATGTGGAAGTAACGTATAAGAAACAGAACTGTCCAGTGCACATTATTTTAGCAGAGGCAGGCTGCAGAGGAGAAGATCACATCTTATTTAGTCTCATGAATTCAGCACAAGAAAAAAATCAGGAGTATTATCATTAAGAGTGAGAGTAATTCACCTTCAAATCGCACACGAACCACACACTATAATTCAAAAGCAGGGCTCTCATTCTGGAAGGACAAATAACTTTTAATTGATGACTGATTCTCCCGCTTGTTTGACATTCCCCAGCTGCCTTCTCAGACCGCCTCTGCATCGCTAAAACCAAGTCAACCGTTCCACCACAGACATCGTAAAACTTTAATCTCCCCCCGTCTCTGCTCCCTCTCCCCAGCCATCAATCTCGCCTTTCACCTCCGTCCTCCTCTCATCTCTCTTTTCTCTTTTCTTCTTCTCCTCACCTGTCGGCGTTCCCTGTCTGTCCTCTGCTTGTGTTTTACCCCCTTGCTGTTTCCCCTTTCTCTCTTTCAAGGTGGATTAGGTGTTTCTTTGCTGTAAAGAGCAGAGAGCCAGAGGCAATGCAACCTTCAAATCAAGCACTGTTTTCACCGTCTCTATGCACCAGGCGGTGAGGTTAAAGTGCAATAGTAGGATACCAAAAAAAGCGACATTTATTGAGTTTCTGCACTTTTCTCAAACTTTGCTTTTAGTATTTTTTTCCCTGCAATTCGTCCATAAAAAGCTGAGGTGTTTTTTCCTTTTGGGTCCCAGGTGGTGTTGGTATGGTGTTGATGTAAGGAGGTGGTGACAGCGCGGCTCTGATGATGACAGATGAGTGGGGAGGTAGATAATAGCCGCTGTCAGTTACTCTTTTTTTCCTCCTCTCGTCTCTCGTTTTATTGCCGTCTGACTTGTTCCTCACACTCCCTATTTGTCTCCTCCGTCTCACTCTTCATTGTCCTCCTCTCAACCTCTTCATCTTTCCCTGCATCCTTGCTCCTCCTCCACTTCCTCTCTTTGCTCTCTTATCTCTTATTTCCACTTTTCTTTATATCTCTCTCTCTCAGTGATTCCCTGAAGACGGCGGCCTGCAGTTTTCTCTCTGCTCCAGACAGTCAGCTGATGGTAGGAGGGCTTGATGTGGCCATTAGACTGAGTGAGATAATAATATTACCAGCCATTACTCCAGGAAGCTCTCTCCATCCCGCTGTGATTTGGCGCGATAGCATGGCACTGACCTCAGCTTAACTGGGCTCTAAAGGTCAGCGCTGGTAGAGCTCATTTGTGCCTCCACATTCTTTATCACGGCTCTTTCATTCACAATTTCTGTCTTCACCTAATGCTCAATTATTACTCTAATGCTCACAAATGAGAGTAAGAATAGTTTACAATTCACTAAAAGCTACCAGGGGACTACATCTCCCAGAATGCCTGATTATAGCTCAGAGGACAACACTACGAAGTTAGCAAGAGAAAGATAATACCACTGCCTTGGTGGCTGACACTTTAACTTAAGCAGACGACAATAAAGTGTAGAGATGAGTGGAAGAATGGGCGTCGGATACTGCCATTTTTTGTTTTTCAGATGGTAAGAAGGTCTGCGTTCATATTCTTATTCATAAAACATCTGCATTAACATTATGTTACTGTACAAATACAGTTAAGAGAAACCTTGAATGTATACCTCTACAATCAAATTCTGCTATATTTCTATATCTCCTTCATTCACAAAGATTTGTTCAAGTTGTCTGTAAGTCTCCTGTTCACATGGTAACTAATTAAACCACTCCACTCCCGAACATGCTCAGACAGTACAACTATTTTGCGCCCCCTTGCTCACAAGATGGCAGCGCTCAGTGTGTAAGAGAATACTTCAGCTTTTTGTATGAGATGTGTTGCAATTGTGATGTTGGCAAGACAAAACATTTTAAGTATTTTGCTTGTACACACCCGAAAAATTAGAGCTTATTTACGTAAAAGCAAAAAAGTGCGTGTTATAATCAAGAAATTACAGAAGTTTCTCTTTCAACACAGTGGGGACAGAGCTAGAGAGCTCGCCTACAGATGTCTACATTACCTTTGAAAGATTAGATATTTCACATAGGTACATTAGATACCAATAAACTTACACAGACTGTAAATATATCAGGGCTAAAAGGGCCAATTTGTATTACTGTGAACACGTTTGCCTTAAGATTTAGTTACCGTTAGGTGGGCATTAGGTAAAATTGTTCAAGCCACGCTGGACTTGTTCTGTCTCCCGCTCACCATGATTACTTCTTCGACTCCTTTGTTGTGGTTCATACTGACTGCCTCTTGCTTTAGTATGACGTTTTGTTTTGTTATGTTTCAGAAGGCATGCAGAAAAAAAGTGAATGACAGGATTGTTTAGCTAAAGGGCAAATGATAACGATTTGAGTTCACTGAACTCATTTTCAGTT
The DNA here is from genome assembly GCA_037902135.1 of Cetoscarus ocellatus. Taxonomy (NCBI): domain Eukaryota; kingdom Metazoa; phylum Chordata; class Actinopteri; order Labriformes; family Labridae; genus Cetoscarus; species Cetoscarus ocellatus. The sequence continues at coordinate 1,740,402 of JBAMNC010001073.1, read as the reverse complement.
CAGATCCCAACTCAGCTCTGTGTGCCCACGTCTCCTGATGACAAACTGACCTCCTCTTAAACTGTCGGTCGATTTTAAAGCACAGCTGTTTTGCTGCTCAGCTGAGTCACTGCTTTAATGGTCTCAAGAAAAAAAAAAAAGATCTCAATCAACAAATAATACTTCAAAAAACTTTAGGGTGACTTGAATTTTACTTTTCTAGACTCATGAAACCCATCTTCCTAAAATAGCATTTTCATTGCCTGAGAAACATTGTCATAGTAAAGCCATTTCTTCCTTCTGCTCAAAAAAGAGGCTAATGTCTACTTTTACAATCGACAGCCTATATTATTTTAACACTCCTTTCTGTTTCACCTAAAAACACGACACATCAGCAAAAGTTAAAACATAATTTCCTGCATGAGCGCTGACAAACAGAAACACCTATTATCAGATCTTAACACTGGTTGCCTGTTAGTTTTTGTTTGATTTAATTCGTTAATAAAACCCTTATAGTCCTGCTCCAACATGGTTCTTTGCTGATGAACCAAGAAGTATCTTAAGATCCTCAGGTTCCTCCTTTTTAGCTGTCAGATAAAGTTAAGTTAAGATGAGTCAACAATCTTGTACAACCATAACTACTTTAGTTTAAACTCAAATCTGTAAATTATGACTGAAGCGCAGTGGTTTAAGTCTTTTCAATCAGCCTTTTAGGTACGAAAGCTGTCGACATAGTGGAACTTAAATCTTTTTGTGAGATGATTTGGCAAGTTGAAGCTTTAATGTTGACTTTAAGCCAGCACATCAGCAGATAGCGTGTCAGCATTTTATAAAAAAATCCATTCAGATAAAGTTATTTGAAAACATTTGAAGAAATATATTCAACTAAGCCAGTAATACTGCACTTTAGACATTTTTTCTCAGTGACACTGCTCATAAAAACACATTTTCAAGGTTCAACTTGAGGTGAAGAAACTTGTGAAAAACACCATGTTTAAGAAGCTGCTTCTTTCAGCACGTTTCTATTAAATAGCCCTGTAACACTGATATGTCTTCAAATGGAAATATCTGTGGCACACTGAGGATATTAAACTGTTTTATTTCAAAGTAAACCCACCCAAAGGAATACTATGTAAAAGTTTGTCCTGAAATGATACATCTCTATTTATTCAGATTCAGAGGCATGGAGCTAAGAGTTTACAGTCTCCAGGGGTGCAATTTTATTTTCTCTGCAAAAATCTTTACTGATGATTTTGTTTTTTAGAAAAATTCTGCAATTATTGCACTTAATCATGCCTTGTAATTAAAGTTGTTTTGGTAATTTACACACTGCTGTTTCCTGCAGGAAACCTGCTTTTAGTCTGTGATACCACTGAGAAGTAAATATATGATCAAACTCTTAATTATCCATTTTATCATTAAAAGTAAATAGCTTTTCTTAATCTCTTTAACAATGCTTTTGTGCAGTTGAGAATGCTGGTAGGCACATTAATTGTATTCGGCAGAACTAGGGGGAAACAAGAGTTTTAGATCTTCTCTTATCTTTTTTGTAGCTCAGAGGGATGTAAAAATTAAGCGCTGTTACCCGACCCTTCATTATCACATTTACTCTGAGATATTAAACCTCTGCAGAAATTCTTTGATTAATTTGGTTGTTGGTGTAGCAGCCATACAGCACTGATTAAAGGCAGCTCGGAGGAGAGCAGAGATCATCCCCTTCAGTTTCTTTGATTCCTCCAGTTTCTCTTAAAGGCTTCAACACAGAGAGGGTCCTGCTGGGAGTATCACAAGCCCAGTTAGTAATCCTGCGTAAGTGGCAGGTTGGCGGGATGCTCAAGAGAAGTGCAAACTCATTTTTTCTCTGGGACAGATAATCCTGTTGTGGAGCTGATAATGTGCCGTGTACAAACGGCTGAAGTCATTTGGTTGTATAATTTGCAATACTATTGAGTCTACTTGAGTGTTATTGTTTAGTGTGGGCGCTGCCTCAGCAAAGCGATGATTGTAAATGAGAAGAGTATTATCTATAAGCACCAAGTGAGTGTACAGGGCTAAGCACAGACAAAATGCAAGCACAGCAAAGGCTGATGAGGAATAATCATGGCTACATACTGTATCATAAGAGCGCTAAGCCCTCATAATCACAGTAAACACACAGATGAGAATCAAAGTCAAGATGCCAGCGTCACAGTTCAACTTGTCCTCATGATGACTGACAGGCAGGCTGATTAGACATCACATGTTGAATGTGACTGTGGCAGTGGGGTGCCATGCTTCTGTGACAATGTAGGGATCATTTCTTTTAATTCTCAAAAATACAGTCAAATATTTAGGTTTGTATCATGAAAACAACCTGAAAGTGCCCAGTTTATTAAATCTCCACATGCTTTTTACATCTATGAGGTGTTTTCTCACGTATCCTGCTTTTTAAGCATCTTGAATGTTTGTATTTTTTGTCAGTAGCACTCAACATAAAATCTGTGTTAAAAATTGTACCAGCAAATAAGATGATGTCTGTTTTGGGGGTCTCCATGATGTAAAAAGCAGGATGAAAATAACTTTTTGGAGACAGTTTCTAAGGATTATACAGTCTGTGTTTCATGTAAATTACTGACATTACAAATCAAACTGTTATTTCACTGTTTAAAACGCTTTTTTAAGTTTTAAATATTTTATGGTATATTTGCATGACCATAAATCAAAGCCCTTGGGTGGCTAGTTCTACATGTTGGAAATATTGTCCCAACAGGATATAGCCAACTACATGTTCACCTTTGAATGAACTGACACTACGTCTCTGCACAACACTGATCAATCTTATCAATCGTATCCCTTTTAAATGCTAATAAAATGACAAAAATAGGACACTGCACACAATATCAGGCGTGCATCATGTTGTGCACAGTGTCTGATGGTGGCAGTTGGACTTGCAGTCATGATAATATGTTTCAGCATTTCATATTTGGATATAAGTCTTGCAAACAGATATGACACAGTCCAGGTTTCAGATGGAAAACATATTCACACATTAAAATATAATCTTAAACACCAGATTTTGCTAACATTGTCTCCAATACAAATGCTGCTTATTGCTTGTCAAGATTGGAAAGACACTAATCATGGCACAACATGAATTTGATTCAGAAGAAAAAAGTTTTACCCTAAGAAGAAAATTGATGAAATGTCCACTGCAAGTCAAAACTATGTTTCAAGTAAAGTTATTGAAACATCTGAGAGTCATCTTTTGACAGAACACTGCCTCATATAAAAACTTGTTTACATGGACTCTGTGACAAAACAGGAACTGACAAGGCAATGTACAATCCAAGTGCATTCAAGAGTTGATAAATTTCCTTTATTTTATCTCTTCACTTTCTACTCCAGGCAGATTTCTCTGTATGCAAAACAAATTATAGTAAACAAAGAGCGAGCGAGCTTTATTTTTTGGTGGCATGGGAAACATCACATCATGGAAACTGCCTCCAGCTTAAATTGCTTTTTTGACAAAAATCAGGGGGAACTTTCCAATGAAGTTGCTGAATGACTAAAAAGAAATGAGCCATAGCAATGTCACACGCAGCTCTAGGAAAAGCAACACAAAATGACGTGTGTGTGTGTGTGTGTGTGTTTGCGTCCTACCTGTTGGGAGAAACGTTGCTGGGTCTGGATCTGGTAGTGCTCCTCTGTCGTCACCCTGGCGATGCTGGATGCGGCCGCCCGTGGCAGAGTCTCCACCTCCTGGATGGCTTCCATTGAGACACTCTGAGGGAGCACCTGGAAGAGGGACGTCACGTACATGATGACACTCTTCTTGTCCGGGTTAGGAACGGCCACATCTGAAGAACAGAAAGATAGAACACTTAGGTGGACGTGAACCGTTAAGGAAAATTTTTTTCTTCCTTTTCTCGTGAAAGTCACAAATGATATTCCATAAAACAGAATTCAAGGCTCATAAAACAGAGAAAAATGAACAAAAATCAGGTCTGAAACTTTCAGTCTTGACAGATAAAAAGTTGAAGTTTAGGAAGTTCTTTAAAAAGCTGGAGTTTTACATGAAGCATCCACGTGTCTGCAGGGTGATGCAGCAGACTGCTTTCATCTGCAAAACACCAGATTTGCCTCCTTTTTCTTTGTGCTCATGAATGGCTGTGGGCCACTGTAGAGGCTGCTTTTATTTCCCACAGCATCCGTGCTTGTGTGTCAGCATGTCTGCCCCTGATTCTTCCAGCTGAATAAAGTCTAAGCAAACTTTCTTCTGCGGGTGGAGGAGCAATATGAAGAGAGTAGTGATTTCAAGAAGGGTGGCCGAGAGCCTGTGGCCCCGGCCAGTCAGCCTGGGGCAAAACTAATAGAGACAGATCACAGCAGGGGCCGAGCCGCCGCAGATAAATGAACACTATAAGAGACTGAGACGCAGATAGAGGGAGAGGGGGAGAAAGGAGAGAGGGAGGGTGAGGGAAACAGACACAGGAAGAGCTAATGAACTGACATTGTGGTAGCGTTAGCAGAGTGCAAGAATAATGAACAGTAGGAGCAGGAAGAGACGACAATCCCGAGAAAAAGTGACAAAAAATGTGCGTGCGCCGACAAAGACGTGCGTGTCATTGTGTGTTTGTGTTCAGATAAGCTTGAGTCATATTTCTGGCTGTGGCATACTGATTTATCAGCATCACAGAGAGATCCGAGGCTGTTATTGTTTGTCAGAGGAAGACAAACAGCTCCATAAATAATGGTGCCATCTGCAAGTGTATGTGCACGCCCCGCGTCTGTTTAGTCCACTCTCTTGTTTTCATCCCATGATCTCCATTTCAATCATTTCCACATGCTTATGAGGCTCTGCGGGTGTCTGGGTATGTATGGATATTTGACTTTGGGTGTGTGTTCAGACTTTAAATGTGTTTTTTTGAGGATGGAGGCAATATTGCAGCTAAAGATCTTAGAGCAGCAAACAAAATCTGACCAAGTCTGTGCAGACATAGCGTTTGGAGAGCAGAGTGTACTCAGCTTCATTTCACAGTTTTCTCAAGGTATTTATGTGGTGCACTAGAGCCCTTCATCAAATATGCTTGCCCATTAACTTGGACAACAGAATATGTCCACCATCAACAATAAAAAAGACACACTCATCAAGAATGTATATTTATATTTCTTTATTTTTGGTTTAAGTCCCCATAAGGAACGAATTGCAGCTTTTGGATTAACTAGTCACCAGAAAAGAGTTGTGATATAATGCTTACTAAGGATATCAGACCACTAATAAATTTTAACTAATATGTATTTAGCGGTCGCAATAAGGCTGTCGCAATACACCAGTATGGATGATAACAGTCTTTTTAAGAAAATTCTATTATTATATTGAGCTAAAAATAGGCATACAGTAATACAGTGTGACTATTTTCTTCATAATGGGGCTCTCAAACTTTTAGCGACTGTGACTGGCAAAAAAAGCATTCAGAGATCGATGCAGCATTCACTCCATGTGCTGTGCAGCACTGTGTGTGCTTACAATGTGTTCCCTCCTCTTTAAGTTTGATGTCAACAACATTATGTAAATGTGTTTGCTCTGCAAAGCGTCATTGTCCATCTATAAGAATTAACAGAAACTATGTGCTGGAATATAGCTGCAAATCATCTAGATCCAGGGCTTATACTATTATATCTCAGTTTTAAACAAAGTTCTTGTTTGTTAAAGTCCGAAACAATCCAAAGAAGCTGCTAAAAATGCTACTGGGCCACAAATTTGCTGCTAAACTTAAAGCCCCTTCAGTGATAAACAAGACTTCTGAAAAGATTTTCACAGTAAAAGCCCTCATCTGTAACTATTTCAGAAATCCAAACATGAATTTGTCTTTTCAAACAACAGCTTAACATCACTCAGGAGAAAAATGAAGCGGTAGATCAGTTACAGATACAACAGAGTATAACTAGGATTGGTAAACCTATCAGAGTGGAGGGGAGCCTGAAAAGAGCGCCCCGGACAGGGAGAGAATACAGGTGGATCACGGGTAACATTGTGAATATACTCTAGCAGTCATTGGAATAAAATACATGAATCAGAGTTAAGGTTCTGGAAAGATGCTGCATCAAATGCTATGTTCAGTGTTGACTTGGTAGATTAAAAAAAAATCTGACCAAGCTTTTACCCCAAACTCAAACAAATGATCCAACAGAGTGTGCATTAAATCAGAATAGCATCTAACAACAGCTCAGGCAGCCATGAAGTTGTGAGATACTTTCTGTTGCCAGTTGTAATAAAGTTACCTCATTCTCCTCTCACACACTCAATTCTGTCCTTTCTCAAACACAAATCTAATTCTGCTTCTTCCAATCAATGTGCATTCTCTCAAACGCAGAGCTGCAGACTTCAGCAGCACTCAGACTTGTTTAGTTCTCACTCAAATCTTCTGTCATCAATTTGACCTCGATATGTAAGCCTGTCAGAGTGTCTATACAACAACATCAACTGTTTTTCTATCTTGTTTCTCTCTGGATTTATGCATATCTTTGATTTTGTGTGTGTTTATGTATAAGTGTGTGTCTCTGCCTTGCAGTGATTACACCTGCTTCTGTAAACATTTGCTGCAAAAATGTCATTAACTTGGATTAAAATGGCTTCTTAAATTACTTCCTGGGAAATATTTGGTTCTCACAGTCGTGTTTAACTTCTGAATGAGAATCTCTGCTTGTACAAATACAAAAAAGGGACCATGCCTTATATAAACAACACTTATTAGAAACTTTTTTATGGATATAATATGGTGGGCTACAAATACTATAAAAACATTACAATTTTCTGTTCATAGTGTAAGGCTGCATCATGATATATCATACTGTCACCCCTGTATTACCATACATATTATACGGCCAGATTCTTACCAATACACACCCTTACTGATTTCTGTCTAAATGTTCATCTGTCAGAGCAGATATGTTGAAATTATACATTCAATAAAGGGAAAAAAATCAGGCGTTTGTCATAATCAACAGCTTTATCAATAAATGCAACCTCTTAGACTGTTCTCAACCTGACTGGCACAGTGAAGAGGAAAAGAGAAAATAAGACTGAAATAAACAATATGCACCCTCCTAAAGGATCATTTGGGGTAGTTTGGCTTCAAGTTAGTAGAACAGAGAGGCGCTGTTCATTTTAATACACTGTCATTGTGTCAAATTTATGCAGTAATAGCCCTGGCAGACCTCTCTTTTTAATATGGTGTGATGAATAATTTGCACCTGGATAAGTTCAAGCCCATAGAAAAGTTTTTCTACGTTACTTTTTGAGTCTATCAGAATTCAAAACTTGTTTAGGAGCCAATATCTATTTATCACTACAATGTGACATTACAAGAGCAGGACTTGTTTTCTCTTTTGTTGATAATCCCTCTTCTAAACAATAAAAAGTAATTTAACTGGAGAAGAAATATACCAACATAAAGCATGAGAGCATAATTTAAGTCTATGATTAGACCAATTCATTGTGGTTTAAAGCCTGAGAATAAAACAGCTGCTGCTGGTAACACAGACAAAAGGCTTTTTCAAAAGAGTATATTTCAAACAAGTGACTTATTCTCCAATCCTTACAGCTCCTTCTCACTCTGATATTAGACTCAAAAACTAACTTCAACCTTTTATAGCTCAAGAAAATGATCAAACAACAAGATCAGGGGTGAAAATCATGTTGAACATTGAAAACATTCACCCCATTTGCCTTAACTGATTGTTTATTCTCAGATGAATAGAGAAGCTTATGTGATGAGTCACTTCATGCTTTAAGCAAGATGCAACGGATAACAGCGTCTCCCATTGTGCTGACTCAAAACCTGAACAACACTCACAGCAGGGAGATTAAAGAAGAATACCTCCACATTTCTGAATGTTATCCACTCAATAGACCATTTCTAAAAGGCTGATCTTAAATCCTTATATGTATTTGGCAAGATTTTAAATTCTGCTTTAATGGATATACTTTGAACCAGAAATAGTAGATCTACTCAAGCCAAGTCCCCTATTTTATGCATCAGAGATCTAAGGTGGTAGAATGAGAGTAGATGGGATGGCAGACTTGGTTTGTTTAAAGGGGAAAATTGTGATTGTTGTTCCAATTTTCAATTGGTTGGTTAGCTTTCACACTGCACTGTGTCAGGGAGACCACAGCCTGTCAAATGTTGTGTGATGCAGCCACAACAAAGTCCACAGCCACAGCCATGAGCTGTGGCTGAGGCTGTGGTCTTTGTTCCTGCCATCTGGCCCATTGTTGCATCAAGACCTGGCATGAAGAAATAACATAGTTTAGCACAAAGCCATTATTATTTGAGCAATAAAGTAAAGTAAATAAAGTACTTAGATCGTGTTAGATAGCACTTGCATATCGACCGAAGTGATGTGTAACCGTACTTGTAGACGTCAATGCTAATGCCAGTCACACTCTGTTTGAAACTGTTTATAAACCCTACGTTAGCTTGCTTACTGTTGTGGTGTTTGGTCAAGTTTAAGCCACAATGCCCCGCTTTTTGGTTCACTTCCCCTGTTTAGTCCTTGTTTAGTTTGGATGGCCAAACTCTAGTCTGCTGAGAAGCAAACCTGATCCGCAGTTTTAGTGTGGACAGAAGTTTGGTTCCTTGGCATTAGGCCAGTGCTCAAAAAATCAAATTGGCAAAATATTGCCATGTAATCATTGCGGATACATGCATCGATACGGCCTCTACAGAATTGATATGGTCCCACATGCTAAAAAAACACCTAGAGTAATGTTACCAATGGTGCAGTTTTAAAGATGGCAGTAGAAACCAAACTACACGATGTAAAGCATGTTCCAATTTCTAAAATTACTCTAAGATCTAAAAATTTAAGTGTCTTGAGTTGCAGGATCTTTTAAACCTTGTTCTTGCTCTTTTTGTAATTGCAAAAACAAACAAAAGTTGTCAGTTATGTTCTTCAAGTCGTAGTCAGTGTTCACAACTCACGCTGCAATGATTCATGTCATATCACAGCCTCCGGATCCTGAGGCCGCTGGAAATACCCAGCCCTAGTCCACATCAGAGTTTGCATGAGATTTCACACCAACCCCGAGTCAACAGACTTTTTTGAAAATGAGATCCAGAGTTCATCTGGTCCAGACCCTATGTGTTGGGTGCAAGAGCGACCCAAGTCTGACTTTCACACCAAATTTCAGACATATCCTGTAGACAGGCATCAAGCATTTTTTGCCAAACTCAGTTATTTGAAAAGTGTCTAACAAAACAAATCTGAAGAACTGGTGGGTAAAGTACCAATAATAGTTTGAGTTAAAAAAAGTCTTTCATCCTTTTTTTTATCTAGCTCTGAATAAACCAAATTTAAAGAGACGTGAGGCTTCTTCACTTTGTTGATGCACCACTTCACTATCACACATTTCTCCATTGATCTGTCCAGCTGTTTTCACACGGGCAGCGTCACTTGAAGTTTCTCAGATCAAGATCAAGACTTATGTTTGCTAAACACACCGTCACCATTTATCACAGGGAGGCAGAGTTATGAACACAGATCCAGGTCGGCTTTACTCCTGCCTGACAGATTTGATTAAGAGCCGCTAAACTGGTCTGAGGTCAGCAGCAGCCCCGGCAGTGATGGATGTCAAAACTGTCAACAAATTCTGGTTGAATGTACTTGTTAGAAGGACTTTTTTGGCCAACCTGTCTGTCAGTTTTTGCATCAGTGATCAAGTCCTTCCACCAAGGTGACCACAGATATCACCGCAGCAACACCCAATCACAGAGAGACACATCATGTTTAACTGGGCCAATTAAGGAGCATGATTGGGAGGCGTGAAATACGATGGGAGCAGTAACTCACCTCGAATATTCTTCTCTGCAATTACCGCTGTGTGCGAGTGCATGTGTGCAGCTTTATGCGTGTGTGTTAGTTACCCTCAGGGTCCAGCAGTCTCTCTATCCCCAGGTGTTGCTCTGCCTTATTAAAGGCGTGTTCCAGTCTGTCGATCGCAGACATCTTCTTCTCCACTGAGCTCCAATCAAAAAGCTCAGGCCTGCAGAGAGAGACAGGGACATAGTCAGGGATCATGTTCCTTCTGTTTCTTTGTTTTAATTACACAAATATAAGGGAATACCCCGAGTATTTAGCAGATTATGTCCCTGGCTGATGATTTTCTCTGCTGCTGCATGCAAATCTGCAGAGTGAGTAAACAAAGCTGGAGAGAATTCTTCAAACAGAAAGGGCTGACTTTGTTAGGAGCTTTTATTAAAAATCCTTTCAATTAATTTTCCCTAAAAATGAAATACACTCCAATTAACACTCTTTAGCTGATGAACTCTAATTCATTTTTGGAATTTCAGAAGTCAGCAACCCTGCAGTCAGCAACCCTGTAGTCATTATATTCTCTATTTATTCCCCATAAAACAAAAGTAGACCTAAAGAAGAGGTGGAAAGTAAGGACCAAAAGTCACATCTTGATATATTTCTAGACATATTTTTCCTGCAAAGTGTCTTCATATTTGTTTTTGTGAAGAGAGAAATGACCAGAGTTACCATAAACAGTTTGAATCAAATTAAAGATGCTTTAAAGATTTAAGTCCCAAACTGGGAGAGAAAAATGCCAAATTTCACATCACAGAAAAACTTTAAACAACAAAGAAATTGTGTTAAAGCATTATCTTTTAAAAATTCATATAAATGAGAAGTATATTAAATTTCTCGAAAGTTCACAGTACGTCACGTTGCTGTCAACATTTTTTCAGTGTTTTCTGATGCAGCTCAACCACTCTATGTATGATTAAATAAAACCTTCATCTGGTTTTAAATTATCTCACTAATATCTTAAACATTCAAGGATTCTTTCAGCCGAAAGCCCCCACGATCCACCCTCACCACACACGCTCAGACTGGCCCACAGTACAGAAATTAATAAACAATCATGTAAGACATTATATGGCCTTTATTTAAAAAAAAAAAAACATTAAAAGTTTGTATGAAAAAACCTAAACAACATTAAAACCTATGTGACACCAAAGCAACAAACTAGAAATCTCAGACACTTAGTATTGAGTAATTTTACTTCTTTTTTTTTAATTTTCAAATTTGTACAAAAAAAGAAAGTAAAAGAAACCATTACAAATATCTCCGTAAAATGAAGTCAACATTATTTTCTTTAATCCTGGAAGGTTTAGACTGCTAAATAAATTAAAGTACAAATGCTGACTTAGTTTTGTGCAGATTAGACAGTGTGATTAAATTTGCCTGCAATTTTTAAACATCTGAATCAAGAAACTACCCCTATATATGTGTGTACGACTTCTGTTTAGTTTCAGTGGTATCAAACAGCTATCAATATCAGCTGACTTTACCAATGATATGAATGCTCCATCAGAAAATACAAAAAGATGAATACCTTCACGTTAAAGACAGTTGAGGAGATAATCTTGTGGTCTAAATACATTACTTTTAGTTTTCTGGATTTTTTTTACCGTAAACAATCTTTTTTACGGAGCATTAGTCCTGTCATCTGCTGATTTCACAAACCAATTTCTTCACTATTGTACTGGACATCAAGGCAGAACTACAGTAACATGTTATCTTAACAGTGATACAAACTATATGGTCCTACCCTGAATCTTGTCTGAAAATGTTTACTGATGTATCTGAAACCCTCTAACCATAGGTAGACAAAGTATCATGCTGGTATATGTATGCTCTTTGCCTGAAAACATTTGCTCAGTAAAATCTGCAGTTCTGTAAACATGGCCCTCTCAGCATGGAGCTGCAGAGCGGATGATGTGCAGAGTGGCAGCCCCGGCGTGTTTGATCTTTCACTCTGTATTCCTGTAAGGACACTGCTAACAGATGTTCACGCTTGCTAACCATGATTTAATTCATAAATAAATGAGATTAACATTCTCATTGATACCCTCAGAGACAGGGAAGCCATTCATCAACCTATTCATGTAGATTCCATCATTACCCATTTACTGATACATTCACTTGTTTTCTTCTTCGTGTAATCGACTTTTTGCTTTAATCAGGTCAAATTCAACCATAAGAACAGATCTGCATAATTGTGACAGTGTCTGTGACATTCGACTTCAGATAGCCCTGTGCTTTCAATTCTTCAAAAAGATTTCCTGTTAATACGGTTCAAGAAATAGATTTGGGAGGCACATCGTCCTCGTCTCTGTTTTTCTGCATATTCAAGAGAGTTATCTACTAAGTGTGACGTACATTTTATGAGAAATGAAAAAAGCAGCTGATTTTCTTAATAAAATAGATACTGACCAGTGCTGCACCTTTGGGGTTTTGTCCTAGTAAAACACTTTTTTCACTGGTGGTGATGAATCTGTCTTTACAACCAAGATAGTGCAACATCGCTCAAAATCCAAAATGGGCTGCACGGTGGTCAAGTAAGTAGTGCTGTTTCCTCACAGCAAGTAGGTTGCAGGTCAGTTGGGGTCTGTCTGTGTGAAGTTTGCATTTCCTTCCTGTGCATGTGTAGGTGTTCTCCTCCCACAAACTAGTAAAATGCTTGTTAGGTTATTTGGTAACACTAAATTACCCATAGGCGGGAGTGTGAGCGTGAATGGTTGTCAGTCTCTGCATATAAGCCCTGTAATTGGCTGGAATCAAGTAAAGGGTGTAACCCGCTCCCTGCCCAATATCTGCTGGGATATGCTCCAGCACCCTGGGACCCTAGAAGGGATAAGCTGTATAAATAAAAAATGGATTGATCATATCAGGTGTAAAATTCCCCACCCCAGGTCCCAAAGGTCATCATGTGTTTTTGTGCTGCACTCGGGCTTGTTAATGTTTCCTCTCCACTAGCAATCAAAGTCATGAAGTGCAACATCAGCTCCGACACTCAACCCTGATATTCAGTCAAAGTAAAGGCACAAAAATGAACTACTTTATGATTAACTTAAGTGTTAAAAGTTTCTCCTGGAGACATTTTGTGATGTCTGTCACTAACAAGTTCACTTATCGCTTCTGCAGCCTTGTCAAACGAAGCAAATCATCAAGCTTGTGCTGATGCTTTAGGTTCCCCACAGGTTGCTCAAATTTTAGCTGTTTACAGGCTTGATGTGAAGTGCTAACTTATGCAACTGCCTCAACTCCCAAACTGATTTCTATTTAGCTTACATTCAATTTAGCATTTGGAGGAACAACAAATCAGAGCAATCGGGTAATTTAGCAAATATAGTTTCCAAAAATGTCATGTATTTAAATAAAAATAAAAATATTCCAGCAAACCATTTAGATTATATACATCAACAATTCTCAGATATGTTCAAAAACAAAAGTATCTTGTGATTCAGAGATAATTTTTTTTTTTTTTTTTTTCAATTAAGAAAAAAAGCTGTTTTTTGGAATAGTGCTAGACTTTTAATGTCTCCTCCCAAATACTGACCAATCACAGCCAAGAAGCTTTGTAAACAACAACTGAGCAGGAACTATCCTGATTTTCACTTTTTGAGGAAACAAAGAAAGCCTCTGCTGCTGGTAGGAAAGGATTTATTTATATAGTAAATATAATGAAGGTGCACAAAATGATAGGTAAATGCGGTGTTAAAAGTTTCTTGAGACATCTTGTTAATATTCTGTGAATTTTATCACCACAGTGCAAATCGACTGACAAAAGGCAGTGGTCTTTAGTGGCATGTAAAATGTAAAAACACAAGAAATAAAGAGTATAATGAAGTCTCAGGGGGATAAGGTAAATGTTAAGTAACCGTGCCTTAAAAAGGATTAAATGAGGTGTAATACTTCAGCAACAGTTTTAAGGGAGAACAACAGTAATGGCATTATTGATAACAGCATTGCTGAACAGACAGATGCTTTAACATGGAAGCATGTGAGATTTTCTGAAGAAAAAGGTGAACCAGAGTTCATAAAAGTCCTTGCCTGTATATCCCACAGGGCCTCTGAGGAAATTGATATTTAATTATATGATATTTAAGTCAAATTCATCTTACTCAACATTCTTTTCTTTCCGCACCACAGCAGTCCCTTTTAGGCTGACCATGGTTTTATTATCTTTGTAATTTTTCACTTCTCTTTCCTATTAGACTTGGCTCCCAGTCGCTGTGAGTCGATAATAGTTGGCTGGCACTACCTGACATTTTCTACCCATTTCCTTTTATTGCTTATCATTTCTAATGGAGGTAATTTTCCACCTCCAAGTGTATCTATTTAATACAACATGTTAACAAGAGCAAAAATTTGGCAGCCAAATAAATCCCTCACTGTGTGTCCATCTGTTCCCCTTTGACTTTCCCTTGTCTCCCTGCTCCTCCTCTGAGTCTATAGCTTGATTTCTTTTCTTCCCCTGCTAACACACACAGAACCTGTTTTACAATACCTGTGGCTGTGGATGAGGGCATTAAAGGCCAATCCATCATTCCAGCTACTGGAGAAGTTAACCACGTTGACCTGAGGACAGAGATAATGGATATAAGAGAACTGACCTGTGAATGCAATACGACACACTCTGCTGAAACACTATCACCTCAACAGTATCTTTCAATTTCACAGACATATGTCTCATTGTAGAAATCTTTTCCGTCAGAAATAGCTCATCTGAGCATTTAATAAATGATGTAGCAAAGTAAAATTGCTGTAAAAATGTAATACAAAGCTGCCTGGAGCACAAAAAAGTAGTGAGGATTCAATATGCTGTTCACTCTGTCCTCGTCCTCTAAGTTACTACTATGATGGAATAATGCCACTGTGACATGTTTTTGGTAAAGGCAAACCTGGAAGTTAGCATGAAAGATCCCCGCTACAAGAACCATCAGGTTCTGGAATTATTGCTAAGAAATAAGATGTCGTTTTGTTGATCAAGATGATCTTATTTAAACACATAACACAGCTTACATTATTTTTGAAGCATCAGCACTGCAAAAATAATAATCCTAGACCAAGAACTACATTATGGCTGGTTGACATTAATGCCTCTATCAAGAAGTAAAATGTCCTGCATTATGACAATAAATAATCCCAACAAACTCTACTGTCCTAGTTAGCCTCTTGTTAGAAACCACCTTTTCATAACACATGAAAAACCTTCAAATTTCATACGTGAGGCTTTCTGAGGCACCACATTGTGGTGATTTCCCTATTTTCAGTTATAGTCAGCTATTTCATCTCAAAAATATCAAACAGCTACAATCAAATGATAGAAAAAACTTCTTTAACTTGTGTTTTCCCAGGACCATAATGTATATAATATTGTAGTAACATTACTTTTTTGAGTAAACTGCAGTGTAAGTGGTCAAAATTTCTTCAACCAAAACTTACATACTTATGAAATGGCGCTTAGTTGGCTGTTATGATTATGTTAATGCACAACAACAAGCCCAAAAGTGAAATGCAGCATGGAGGATGAAAGGGAAAGAGTGAGCTGTACTGTTGGTAACTGAAAGCAAGATCTGTATATTAAGTTTGTGTCAATAAAAGACACAAAAAGACATAAAAGTCTGTGGTTAGCTTTGCTTTGAACTTGTTATAGATATGTTTTTAGGATGGAAAAGTAAAGCATAATTTAAGTAAATTGTTTCTTTTAATAATAAATTATATGATTTTTAAGGTGTAATGAGTAAAAGTAATTCATAACAATTTTTGAGTGACATGTCCAACAAATGAACCATAAGTGTCTACCTCATTTCTGCATCGTATGATTCATATTTGCAGCCAGTGAAATGGCGTCCAAATCAGTTATAGAGTAGATTTTATAAAATCAAAAAAGCTATTCAAAATACAATTCTGCTGCTAACAAGTTTTATTTTTTCTCCTAAGAGGTTTCTTTTGTCCCAACTGTGCAAACTGAATGTCCTTGTATCCTTTCATTGTATTAATCTTCTGCACATAAGATAATTAATAAAAAAAAGTCTGTTAGCAAGACTATAGCTTGAAACTGGCATAAATACTTGTGTTTTTAAAATACTGGTAAAACGTGTTGCAGGCATTGACATATACTTACAAAACATCACTGTCTTTAACTTTTTGGCTTCTACTTGAAGCATAACTTAGAGAAAAAATAAGGTTTAGGATTATCAGTATAGTTTGCCCCTGTTGGCCAGCTGCTAGCTTAATCTTGTTAACCAGCAAAAAAAAATTCAGAGCCAAAAGTCTGATAAACACACTAATTTCATTAATTTCTGCTGTACTTTTGCTAAATTCCCTTAAAATTTCCTTTCTTTACTCATTCAGTTTCAAACTAAACCACTGGTTATCCTTAGAATACTTAAAGAGCAGAGAGAGCTTAATTTGCCATTAGCATTATTAGCATTATTAGCATTGTTCAACATTGAGATTTAAAAGATTAACAAGCCCATATGTAGACTTTTTAGAGTGAATTTGTACCAATAATTAAACTATTTAATCCTTTAGTTTAATCTTTAATTCCTTAATCTTTAAAGTTACCTCATTTTAATGTGAAGGCCAGACTAATATGAAGCAGTATAATATTTACAAAATGGCTGCCTGCGGTTTGGACTGTACCAGCTGCCTGCCACAAAGAGGGGGGGTCTGGAGAAATGTTCTTTATTTGTTTGGGAAATTTTGGGGTTAATTTACTGTATATACTTGTAAATATGACAGACATTTTTTTTTACTATTATATACTGATTTGCTAGCATATAACCATCTGCTATAATAATTTTTTTTTGTGTAATCATCTTGAAAAGGTGTCTCTTAGTATAGGTCACATAAGGTTTAACTTAAAAATATGTGGTCTGCATGAGACTTAATGTGCTGTGCCACCAATTAAATGCCTTATGCCATACAAAGTTAGCATATGGTCTGTGTTAAGTGCCTTTAAATCTGACTTAGAGGCTTTATGCAAATAATGCCAAAGGAAACAAAATATGATTGAAAAACAGATGGCAGCCAGACTTTACAAATCTACACAAACACATAATACTCCAAAACCTGCCAACCACTCCAGTTGTAAGTTAATTGGATTTTTTTCACAGTAAAACATACAGTATTTTCTGGACTAAAGCTCAAGACTGTTTCTCTGTTCCATACTTAGGGCTTAAATATGATAATTATCCAATGGCAGTAATCCCAGATCTGGACTGCTACCAAAACACAATTCATTATTCTTTGGCCTGAGGCCGATCTTCCCACCAAATTTAGTGAAAATCTGTTCATTAGTGGTTTGAGATTTTACAAACAGAAAGACAGACAAATAGTAAAAACATGTCTGACAGGAATAAAGTAGCCTGAACCAAAAGAATATAAAACTTTTTTTAAAGACTTAAAGCTCCTTTTTAAATCGAAACATAGCATCTCTACATGAAAAAAGGTCAGTTTACAAGACAAATATTTCTTTTTGACAGCAGTTTTTGAAAAAGTAAAGACTACAGGAGAAAAAATACCAACAAAGCAGCAGTGTGAAAGCCTGCAGACTGAGGATAAGACTGAATAAAAAGTAGGAAAACAGACCTGAGGGTAGTGGCGTGTGTTCTGACGAACCCAACTCAGCAGAATCTTCTCACTGTTGGTCTGCTGTAGGCCCGCCATCACATCCTTCATCACATCCTTTACCTGCACAGAATACAAAGCATGACGAGTGTTGAAGCAGCATACATAAACGCAGGATGGAAAATGATTACAGGTTGTGCCCCAAAGCATTTTTTTAAGTAGCTAATAAGATAACGGGCATACAGAACAGTGAGCTAGAGGAGGTTCATCCTGTGAGGAGCACAGACAACCTTTCACTCTGATATTTGGATTATTACGTATTTCCAAGACATTTTATGCCTAACAAGAAATGTTTAGACAAGAATTCAAATGTCGTCCAGGTGTCTCAGGATCTATCCTGTGAGGAGCATGAATGTCCACAAAAAACTGTGTTCAACTAGCTATTGCTGTCCTTTTACCGAGCTAGTGGTCTGGTTTACAAGTGCTATGATGGGAAATGTATTTGAGTCTCCAAAATGGGAAAGGTTCAGCCTCTGGAGGGTCTGCTGGTACATGGTAAACACCATAAAAATAGAACTAAATATTGAATTGAAAATTTTGCTATTTAGGTAGACAATTTAGTCTGACTTGTTTTGCTATCACTTGAGCTAAAACCAAATTTGCAACAGTTAGACTGACAGCAATTTGTCTTTTTTACCATTCATAGATGTGCAATAAGTGGTTTAAGAAGAGTGAAATTCTGCAAATATATATACAAAAATCACTTGCTGATAAATCCCGCTGACTCAATTTATGTCCTTGTTTGTGTGATATGATAAAAAAAATCAAACTAAGTCGTCAAAAAGGAAAAGGTCAGACCTCTGGGGAGTACCCTTCTCCCCCGTAACCAGAGAGATACAGTATATGTGGCAAATTGTTATTATTTGTAATTTTCATATTTACAATATGAATGACACTTTTAGGTTACCATGACCCTTTGTTTGTGGTGAATTATTGTAGAGATATTCAAATATCATGCAGATGAATCCACAAATTTCATGTATTCTCCTCTTTCGCAACCTTCAGAATTTAGAGTGTATTGTCAAAGAATCTCATTAGGTCTCCAAAATTGAAAGGGTTCAACCTCAGAGGGGTTAGACTGTGCATAATAAACACCATTAGAATACAGATTTAACAATTGAATTTAACATTTTCAATTTAAATAATTCATTTGAGCTGACCTGTTTTGCTATTACTGAAAGACATCCAAGGTTGGAACTACTATATTCATGTTTAGAGATATTCAAAGTCCCAAGAAAAAAAAGACTGATTTGAAATGGAAATTTGAGCAGATTAAAAATTTCAAGGACCTCTCTCTCACTTGCTCACTCCATTTTTTCACTGTCATTTCCACTTAAGAAACTTTTGGACATTAACTGCAACTCATTTTGAATGATGCTTTAAAGGAAAATTGCCAACCTGCTGGTAATTTCACAAATTAAAATACTGAAGTGTTGCTCAATTTTGGAATGAATTTTAAAGTAATTTTGTTCTTCTGAGATGTTTTATTTCATGGCAGTCATTGAGGTCTTTTTTCATGCTCCTCTACATACACTGAGATGTTTTTATTCAGACTTTATGTACTTTAAAGATGTGCAAGTTTTGAGGCCTCAACACACAAAGCAGATGAATCGTGGTTATTTCATCTTGGAGAGGCTTCAAAATGCACATTAAAGTTCCTTTTTAAATCCACCTGGAGAGAACAGACATGCACAGTTAGCTACGGATGGCATCAAACACACCCATAACCACTTTTTCCATCACTTCCTGACTCAAAAACTCATGCTCATGCATACACAGCACAGTTTTTAAGAGCTCCCATGGTGGATGGGTATTGAAATCCATGGTAATATGATTCCTGGTGATGTAGCATTACCATGAAGAGACATTTTTTCAAATATGTGGAAAAAAATTGACATGGCCTGTCAGTGGATATTTTGCATTTTCACACAAGAAGCACCACATGGCAGGAAGCACTCGGTCAAAGGACACCTGCACACACACGAGCCTGAGTGTGGATGTAGCTGCATCCTAACAGGCTGATTTTTTGGCAGTTTTGAGTGACAGTTTGGGAGCACTTGTTCGAGGCTCAGGGGGGAGGGAGGGAGTGCAAGATGGAGTGGAAAAAAAAGAGGAAGAGACATTATACTTTTCACTGCCCGGGCGTGCATAACTTGTGCATTTCTCACCCTCGCTTTCCCATCTGCCATGCACTCACACAAACATAAACACACAAAAATGTGCTTTTGGTTTCCCTCGACTCTCTCTTTTCTGTACTTCTACTTTCTTACACCACTCAACTCTCCTCTTTTGACTCGCTCTCCATGCTCTCTGCGCTCCAGCAAACAGTCGTGCAGAGAGCAGCACAATGAGTGCTGGCAAGGCCACATGCAGCGGACAGACGGAGAGTTTGAATTTCAACAAATTGGGCAAAAAACATTCTGCAATCCCTGATTCCAGTGAAGTTTGGAGAGGGGCTGAAGTTGTGTAAAGTGTAAATAAAAACACAAAGGATTTGCAAATCTTTTTTGACATATATTGAATTGAATACACTGCAGGGCCAGATATTTAATGTTCAACCTGAAAAGCTTTGTTCTTGCAAATAGTCATTTATTTTTAATTTGATGCCTACAATATGTTCCAAAAAAGATGGATAGGGACATATTTACCACTGCATTACACCACCTTTCCTTTAAACAACACTCAATAAGCTTTTGTGAACCGAGGACACTAATTGTTGAAGCTTTGTGGGAGGAATTCTATCCCATTCTTGCTCCATGTAGGACTTAAGCTGCTTAAATGTCCACGGCCCCCTTTGTCCTGTTTTGCACTTCATAACGCACCAGACATTTTCAATGGGAGACAGGTCTGGACGGCAGGTAGGCCAGTCTAGTACCTGCACTCTTTTACAATGAAGAATGCAAAATGTGGCAGGGATGTCACTGAAAAAGACATCACCTGGATGGCAGCATGTGTCACTCCTGTATGTACCTTGTGCAAGTTACCCATGGCATGGGCACTAACACACCCACATACCATCATAGATGCTGTTTTTTGAACTCTGTGCAGACAACAATCGACCTTTTCTACTTTAGCTCAGAGGATACGATGTCCGTGATTTCCAAAAACAATTTGAACGTTGTTTGGCTTGGCACGGTAGAGCTTTAACTTGCACTTGTAGATGTAGAGATGAACTGTGTCATCTGAAAATGGTTCACTGAAGAGTTCCTGGGCCCATCATATCCATCACAGAATTATGTTGCTTTTTAATGCAGTGCTGCCTGAGGGATTGAAGGTCACAGGAATTCAATGCTGTTTTTTTTGCCTTGCTGCTTACATGTAGTGATTCTCTGAATCTTTTGATGATATTATGGACTGTGGATGGTACAATCCCTAAATTCTTTGGTGTTGTACGTTGAGAAACATGGTTCTTAAACTGCTGGACTTTCGCTCATGCAGTTGTTCACAAAGTGGTGAACCTTGCCCCATCCTTGCTTGTGAGCGACTGAGCTTTTGAGAATGCTCCTTTGTTACACAATCATGACACTCACCTGTTTCCAGTCATCTGTGGAAGTTTCCAAACAGGTGTTTTTTAACATTTATAACTTTTGTTTCCCTTGTCCCAGGTCTTTAGGAACATGTTGCTAGTTTCAAATTCAAAATGGGTGAATATTTGCAAAAGAACAATAAAGTAAATCAGTTTGATCGTTAAATATTTTGTCTCTGAAGTGTATTTAATTGATTTAGTTAAACAGGGTTTGCAAGTCATTGTATCCTTCTTTTATTTACATTTTACACAACATCCTGACTTTATTGACATTGGTTTTTGTAGAATCACACAAAGTAGACATAAATCTTTTGAAGTCAGTCAACAAATTGGGCAAAAACCCACAACAAACACACTAGTGATGGAGATAAAGATTCATTTTTGTGCAGATGCATGCTCACAAACACACACTCTTAAACTAAGTGCAACAACACCTATTAATAGAGTTCGGTGTAATTTAGTGTCAGGGTGAATTCCCAGTGAGGGGACTCAAACACACACACACACTATGACGCACACACTCAGGTTTGTTAGCGACGTGGCCTGCTGGGTAAAAAAGCGGACTCATTTGGGAGTAGGTCACTGCATGCATTTCCACTTTAATTGGAGGGGCGCTTTGACAAAGACTGCTGCAGACCCACACTCAGGATGACACACACCTACACACTGACTGAAACCCACACACATA
Organism: Cetoscarus ocellatus; assembly: GCA_037902135.1. NCBI lineage: Eukaryota > Metazoa > Chordata > Actinopteri > Labriformes > Labridae > Cetoscarus > Cetoscarus ocellatus. Next base: position 1,718,740 of record JBAMNC010001073.1, on the reverse strand, counting down.
TTCACAGACTGGCATACGCGCCATCACGATGCAAACCATAACCTCCAGGGCGTAGCAGGCTTTGACAGACACAGATATACACGCTAACCACAACATACACACTCCAGCAGCACACACAGCTCATTACAGAGTTGTGTATGCCATTAATCGCGTCATTAAGTCTATGCCAAAAGTGGCGTGATTGAGACATTAGCATCTATGCAACTTAATGAGGAATGAAACGCAATTAAAATGTATTGTTATGTAAGCCATAAAAAGTACTGACTTTACATAGAGCTGGTTATGGGCAGAGTCCATTAGGAGAAAGATTTGAACATTAAGTACAGCTTAAAGGGAAAAGTAACAAACGATGGAGACATAATGTTGCTTTTAGACAAGGATGGGTTTACGAGGGCATTTAGGGAAACTTTGGGGCACCAAGTAATTGTCACTTAAGGTTTAACATGATTCAGACTATCGTTTTTTGTTTCGATGTTGATGTAAGTTTTCAGTTAATTTTCAACAAATTAGATTAATTTTTGAAGTCATCTTTATTTTATCATGTCTATATTCATCTTTATGCACTCGCTTGCTCATTTTTGGCTTATGTTGCTTCAGCATCTTCATTTCCTTTCATAGATCAATAAATAGTGTCTTTTCTTACTGTTCTTTCTCTGTTCTTGCATTAAAACATTTGAGTATACTTTTCTACTAAGAGCTGTTCATACTTGGCCAGCTTCTAAAAGGTGAAGAAGGTGGTAGGAAATTAAATCACAGGTAAAACATGAGTTGTTCAACCAATTATTTGTCTTTTTAATCATTTGATGAACATTTTTTTACCTATAAATGAGGAAAAAGTCTTTTAAGTTAGATCTACTTGAAGCTTGATAACCAATGGACAGAACAGGGTTCATGTCTGTTAATAAGTCATCAACTAATTATCAGCATTAGTGTTAAAGGGATTTTAAAGATGATGTTGGTTTGAATTACTATTAGAAAACCCTTTAACTGGTAAATTCTATATCCCTTTGCGTCACATTTTGTTGCTTGAATTCATCTGTATTTACTGTAATGCTGGCCATGGAGAAGGTAGAAAGAAAGTCTGTGAGAGATGTTTTTAAGCTCATTCTGTGAGGTCTTTTCTGCCTTTACTTCAGACAGGACAGTGGATGGGGAGTAGAATTGGGGACAGAGAGCAGAGGGTAACATCAGGATTCAAACCATGACTGCCCATGACACGGACATCATTCTTGGTATATGGGTGCGCAGACAAACCCACTAGGCAAGTGTTGACTTTGATTGCAGAGCTGGTTACAATAGTGAATGCATACTTTGCTCTTACTTAACATAAGAAGGACTAGAGACAGCCTGAGAGAGCATTTCTCTTCCTGCAGATTAATCAGCAAGAGCAACAGAAAAAAGTTTTACTGAGGAAATTTTCTCATAAGTGTCATGCTGCTTACTTTTGGCCATGGCTTGTCAAACAAGCAAGTATGACTGAATCCTAGATGTCAAATATCTAACTAAGATAAAAGATAATGTATGAAATAAGGTCACAACTAAGACTTTCGAAAAAGTCTTAAAGCTCAAACATCACTTTTTCTTTTTTTTCTTTACCTTGAAGTGTTCATGTGTACCTCTACCTTACAAAAAGACCTTTCATTTTTCAAGCCTCTCTCATTTATTATTGTTGTTTGGAGCTCTGCAATGTGACTGCAACCTTCACCTCCACAGCACCAATCCAGGAAGCTGAGCACACTCCAAATAACCCTAATAAAAAGATTCAGTCAAACACAGAGGGATAGTCTGCAGCATTTTGTCCTTTTTATGTGAAACTAGATCAATTATTGAGGCTTTGAGAGAACACTTCTCCAGCAAAAGGCAGACTCATTGTGTTAGAGCTGATTCAATTAGTACAACGCAAAGAAAGTCAATTTAAAGTGAACATTTAGTCCGGGTTTTTTGGTGGAAATACTGTATTTATGATCATCTCACCAGTGTCAGAGCCATGATATAATTCATTGTTGATTGTTTATACACACTCAAAACCTTTGTGTGTTCCTCTACATGGACTAAATTAAATTCAAAGCAAGAAATGAACTATAAGTGGGTTTTAGAAGGATTTTAGGGCCCTGTTTTCCACTTGAAGGGTTTTGTTTTACTTTGTGTAGCTCAGTTATGAATATAAACTAACCAAGGTCAAACTAAATGAAAAACTTCAGTCCAAAACTAAAGAAACTGATTTCTAACTTCTGCAAAAAAGTAACACTGAATGTTGAAGTGGCATGCCAACACTATCACACACTAAAGAAAGGTTTCACACTAACCTGCCAGTGGAGAATGATGCTCCAGATGAGCCCGAGGATCAGTTTGTGATTGCCATCAACAATGTCTGCCGCCCCGATATTCACCAATTCAACCTGAGAGGAGGGTGAAAGACACAAGCAAATCCTGTCATTGGTTTGTTTAACATGAGTTCAGACCCAATCTGTAACTCGAGGATTCCCAATGATGCAATTCAAAGACTGTGTCACGAGGAAAGTATGTAATTAAGGGAGTAAAACACAATTGTACAGAACAGAAACATCTACTTTGACTAAAACATAGAGTTTATTGGAGCTACTATCATTGTAAGAAGGTTCTCGATGCCAAAAAGATCTTAAAATGCAAACACAAATCTGCATTCATCCTCAATCACCCACATCGTTGAACATACTGGTACATGTATCTGATTTTGTAGCAGCTTTTATCTAAAAATCCTGACAGAAATGGTATTCTTGTTGATCAATTTGCATATTGTATGGGATACTAACTGCTCCGTGGCTTTCTTCTTTATTTTTGTTCTCCTTCTTTTTCTCAAGCAAGATTTATTAATATTGTACAACATGTTTTTACTGGTCCCAGAGGTCCTGTAACATAAGTTTCTTGACTAAAAATTCTCTCATATATATTGGATGTTGGCCTCCATCAGAGGTCTCCCATCTGGGGGAACATTTTGGGAAACATATTTAAATGGACTATTTGAGCACTTATTTTCTGAGAGAAGGCAACAGAGGATGGAAAGGATTTTTCTTATGCCAGGGGACTGATTTTTTTTGTACAAAAACATTAAAAGTGTGTATTTGGGACCTTAAATGTATTGACTTGTAATCCCTTTAAGTAGAAACCATTAAAGGTCCCATGTCCTGGTGTGTTTGATTGTTACATCATGTTTTGGGTGTCTATTAAACGAGGATTTGATTTAATCTGATTAAAAAATGAAAAATTTTGTATCTGTAAAGGATCAGATGCAGCTCTTTTCCCCTCCCCATTGTAAACGCTTGGATCTGAGGGGGCGGGGAGGCTATGATAATGAGCTCAGCACTGATTGGCTGCCTGAATGACGCCTGATGTACGGGGGAAGGAGGGGTTACTGGCAGCAGAGTGGACTTGTAAAACAGTCATGGCGTCAGCCTGTGACAAGCAGAAAACACACATGTGAGTGGAGGCTGTATGGCTATGACATCATAAAACCCAGGAAGTAAAAAATTATGCATTTTAAGGGGCATAGTTCAGTAAAAGGTATCATGTTCTTCTGCTCTCTAAGCCCCTTCTGAAAGCGTTTACAGCAAAGAAAATGAATTTTGCAGGACATGTGACCTTTGATGCTTTACTATTAATTTCAACTAAATGTAAACAATGTAATTAACATTTCAATTAAAGGCTTGACATATATAATAACCAAGATCAAATTAGTTCTGCAAGGCAACAGCATTTTGAATTATTAACAACATAATAGATTAGTTATTAAAGAAAAGTAGGATAAAATTCATGGATTGAAAATGAGACAATGACACAAAATATAGGATAAAGAGACAAGGTTAAAGATCTTTAAAAACACAATAAGGAAAGAGATAAAGAATGACCTTACAGCATTTAGATTTGAGCTTATCTCTGTTTTATGTAAATCAGATGATTCATATTATATTTACCTCTCATGCATAATCAAATCAAGGTAAAGGTCTAAGTCTGCATGCACATGAATCATACTCACATTGTTCTTCTGCAAGATCTGCAGCGCACGGTTGACATTGTTGAGCGAGTGAACGCGCGTGAATCCCCTCTCCAACCTCACCTTCACAAACACACAAACAAGATGGGAGTTTATTGAGGCATGAAGCAACAGACCTTGCTCAGGGGCATGTATGAGTGCCAGGAACAGGCACATTACAACGAAAAGTGTGTGCATGCCCTTACAATTAAGAGATAGTATCAAACAAAGGACATTGATGATAACATCTCTATTGAGTGTAATCAGGGGGATATGCATTCAAGGTAGGGAAAATAAAGAAAAAAAGTATGATAAAGATGAAGAAGAAGAGAGATGATGGAGCTGCAGGGAGAAACAAAAACAGAGAGACAGCAGAAGTTTGATTAAGACTGTGGGCTGAGTAATGTGTGTCTTCAGGTGTGTGTTTGTGCTCTTTTCACTCTTGGCAGTTGGCATTTCTCCACACTTTAATGTCGGCATGTTTTTAAATAAAGATTTCAGGTCAGGAATATGATTAGTGGTGGGTTAAGCTGAGGTTAATGCCGCTCTCACTCCATGAGGTATTTGGGACTGAAGCCAGTGATGTGTACGGCTTTTTTGCATGGCTACAACTTGGCTGAGTCAGTCGAGTGGACAAACTCCAAATGGCAGCGTCTGGTGTTACTAATCAGGAGTGCAATTAACACGCTAGATAAACTGTTATCTGCCACGGAGATGATCAGCAGAGCCAGTGGTGCAGACTAAAAACACTGCGAACAGTATTTATGATTTGTTTCAGACCTGTTTTATCTGCTGCCTGCTCTACTCCATCTACACAGATGAGTTTCAGCCAGGGGTGTTCAAACTGACTGTGGTCCAATTTTAGTTGGCCCACAGCAAAATGCAAAAAACAAATGAAATTTGGCCTACGTTAAAATTAAATGATTGTGTTTGCCTGATGAAGGACAACAACATCAATAGCAGCGCAAATAGCCCTCATTTGCTTAGCTACAGAGCGGTGCAGGAATAAGTCCAAAAACACAGAGCTGAGTTGGCCTCTTCGCTGCTACAATAACATACAGATGGAAACCCCACAGGCTTTTAGTTGAGTGAACCAGGGAGTAAACTTCCATGTTGGCCTAAAAAACATGTCATCTCTGCACCACTCTATTGTCTTCCAGTCAAGGTTTCATTTATATAGTTTTGTGCGTTTTGCTCTTGTTTTGTGTCTGAATGAGGAGACGAGCCAGAAGCGTATCCCCTCTGTGCTCAATGATGCTTCCCTCCAAATTATTCTGTCAAAGGGTCAATCCAGGGCCCCAAAAAACCTAATCAGTAACTTCAGAATCCTTGGTAGTGGTTTACCTTTTGCTTGGTAAACTCATTAATGGAAATATTTGATGGTGCTGTTTTTTAAGCATTTCAATAAACAAGCATTGAAGGGGTCAACTGTTTGGGTGCACTGCTAACTTGTAGTATATATTTTTAACTAAGTACTACTGCAAACTCACTGATTCAAGTGGTTATCCACTATTTCAAGCCAGATATTTAATTTGTCTAGCCTTTCTTAGCCTAAAACTTAATATTAGCTTTAAATTTTTAAATAGATACCCCTGAGCCTAACCAAAGCAACAGGAGCTATCTGTTTATCATTTATCTAAAGCTCACCTTAAGCTAATCATTTACTAAACTTATTTAAGTTTTACTTTTAGACAACTGTTTTATCTGTACATCATCACTTTTACCTGTCAGTTTTAGCAATGCAATACACAGCTTACTAAACCTATTAGTTCATCAATTACTTTCTAAATAACCTAGATTTTTACAATGATCAGAAAATGAAGTCTGGACAGCAAAACTGCCTCTAAAAGCATCTGCCATTTACAATAATGTTTAGTTTGAAGAAATGCTCAAGACTGAGTCACCCTCTGCTTGAAAATTGTCTAAATATTTAAGTATTCACTCCTGTCCTTGCTGCTTTTCTTAAAAAATCTTGGAACCCACACAAATCAGAAGATCTCTTAGTTAAAATGTTCTGCTGTAAATACCAGGTTACATCAAAGTGATTCATAAATCAGACACTTCCCCCTTTTTTCCCCATTTTCTCCTACCATAACCTACAATCTTCTTCTGGAATGTCAAATCAAATGTTAACAATCTAAACAAAATAACAGACCTTCTTGTATGTTCTTTCAGAAATACGTTATGTGTGAATGTACACCTACCCAGAGCATTCTGTGTATTTTCGGAAGAATTACAGGTTTGTGTTTGCATGGTGTTGCCTCACTGAAGGAAAGGCATCGCTGTGTTTATATAATTGTCTGTTTATGCTCATCTTTTGTCTGTGTGTGCCTTGTTGAGAGGAAAGTAAAGCTTTTATGTCCCCGAAGGGCAATTTGGCTGGTAAACAGCAGAGTCTGTGCTTCTTGTACGTATGCATATGCTGCAGTTTAAACTTTTCACTGCGTGGCCTTGTAATTTGTGCAAATTCACACTTAGCTGAAGAGGTAAGGAGGGGTAAATCTTCTCTGAGCATTAGAACAATGTCTGTTACAGGGTGCAGCCACATATACAGACGTTGTATTGCTACACTAATTTTAGTGCACTGATTTTACTTTTTTAATGGAGTAACTGTAGCTCAGACTGATAGTCCAGCCCAGGGGTGTCCAAACTATAGCCTTGGAGCCAACTGCAGCCCTTGGTCCATGGCTCAAATTACAAATTAAAGCTTTTTTACTTGACATTTAAATCCAAATAATCGGATTATGGCAGTAAACTGCACAATTAATCTCAATTAATCTGCTCTGGGTTTATGGCACTTACTGTGCTAATCCTCGTGCAGTTTACTCTTTATGTTTGTCTGAATGCGCAGAGCCAATAGCGTGTCCTCATCCTGCTACACAGCATTATTGTCATCCTGACTTGGGATAGATCCAGTCACAGCCAGAGCCAACTAGGGTCCCCTGAAATCTGACTGGCCACAACAAAATCCTTTACTTTAATATACAATAGGCCAGGTTTCAAAGAGGCCCAGTCATTGCTCATATTTTTCAGTAAGAAGTCCTCAATGACATAATTTTGGTCAGCCCTGGTTTCATATGTAGAGGTAAAAAAGGCTACAAGACTGTAAGTGATAAGTAGTAAATATCCAACTGAAAGGCCATTAAACAGCAGCACCATGTCAGACTAAATAGTAAAAGTCTTGTTCATGCTAAACTACCAGTATGATTCGAAAAAAAGCATCATGTCACTCTCATTCATGGATTGTTGAGACAGCAGATTAAGTGGTGTTAATCTCAGCTACAGTGAAATCATGCTGATGAGATTTTGGCTGTCTTGTTGGAGGTGAGGTTTTTAGATGAGTCCACAGTGGGCTTCTACCTCACTGATGTGATTTGGCAGACTTTGTCACATCATGATCCAGTCTTAATCAGTTCATGGGTCTGTTCTGTTCTGAGCATGTGTGTCAGTGGCCTGTTATACGATATGTTCCTCTGTGAGTGTTTACATGAATCCATACCAGCTCATGTCCTGACAGCCCCTCCAGCAGCTCCAGCAGGCGTCGTCCATCACACAGGTCGGAGAACAGATCCTCCACAGGTGGTTTCCCTGTCTAAAACACAGAAGAACACCGGATTCATTATTTACCCAAGAGTTTCCACTGTGCAACATGTTAAGGCATTAAAAAAACAATAATTCAGACTCTAACACACGTGTACCGAGGGAAACAACTCCACGAGGTTACTTGAGGTCAATTAACTTGCTCCATGTAAAGGTCACACAGGCTGGAGACTTTGCTTCTTATTGGCCCAAACCACATTAGAGTTGTTGGGAGTTATAGGAGGACATCTCGGGAGTAATCACAAGCCAGCGCTGCGTTAAATGTGAAGATAGCAGTTAATACCCAGGAGGTTGTTCTTTATCGCGGCTGATAAGTCAAGGATTACAAGCTGGCAGTTACCGCACCCTGACGGAAGCTGCAGGCAGGATAAATAAAGAATTGGGGTACTACCTTGGTACATTAAATATTTCTTAGCTGAAGGTGCAGCAGTAAAAGTTGCCTCCAAATGACAAAAATCAATCATCATTTGTACTGCTGAACAGCCAAGCTCTTCTCAGTTTTATTGTAAGTTACACCGGCTCAAGCCATAACAGTGCTAACATTACTAACACCTAATTTAACATGGTTCACTGTCAGGGCTTAGAATTTATAAACCATAAAGTTATCCATAACAATAACTGCATCCTGTAGTAGCTGAAATCAATGGCAATGATTACAGGGCTGTTTTCTCATCTATAACTAGTGTTTGAGATGGTATAAAAAGAGTGGTCCATAAAAAGAAAAAAACATTTCCCAAAAGATCTAAAAAAGATGTTGGAGAAGGCGAGAAGGTAACAGTTTCTCATTCAGACTGCAACGTAATGTCTACAGCAGGCTGACTTATGTAATGGATCCATTAAAAAACTAACAAGTGTTAAGAACATAATAACCCAGAAATGGCAAAAAGCCTCTACATCATAAAATATAAACTCTGATATACTTTTAATAGTGACAGAACACTGCAGAAAGTTTCGTTGACCTACCATGTAACAGAGCTTTTTCCTGAATCACTCTCCTCCTCATCCAGTTCAGTTAAAGAAAAATACAGCATTTGAGATGCTGCACAATTAAATCCCTGTAATAATGTTCCTAAATCCTATCCACCAGACATTTCCATCATCCATTTGTTACTGTTTGCAAAATAATTCAACATTTCTGCAGATCTAGCTGTTCAGTTTCAAGCACTTTTTATTTATCACTTAAAATTAATTTTTTGATTTGATCATTTGCCACCAGCATTAGCTATTTTTTGGAAATCCATTTGTCTACTTTGATCCTGGTCATTTGTTGCTCTCAGCTATCTTGATGGACTATCTTAATGGACAAACTATTACAATTGTTTTGTGTTCTTGACGTAGCTGACTTGATGGACAGCTCATTTATCACTTCAGGCTAAGTTAATGAGCAGTCCATGTTGACTTCTAGCCTACTTTATGGTCTGCAAATTTGTCACTTTCAGCTTACTGTGTAGACAGTCCATTTCAGGCTGTTGTTAACTTTGAAGAGACTATTTTACACATTTGGCTGAGTTCTTGCACTGGTCCCTGTCTCTTTTAAAGAGAACTATCCAAATGTTGTAGTTGTTGGGAAGTTTTTTTTTTTTTTTTCAAGCTTACCTTAGTCTATGTTTTAGATTTATTTTTAACTTTCCAACAAATGTATGTACATCCTAAAGGTGAACTAACGTCCAGGCACATTTCTAACTCATTTTCCCTTTTTTTACCTACAATATTTCATGCACATTAAAATTGCAGAGGTATGCAAAACTGGACCTTTAATATTGCCTTCCAAAGGCCTGGTAGTTTCCAAATCATCACTGTTATGGCTTGCAACCACATTTTGGATACAAGCTCTACTTTCTAAATGAATTCCTTGCCTGTGCAGCATCTATTTGCCAATTATTTCTCACACTTCCTTCTCAGTTTCTCTTACAGGGCGCAACTCTTAACCTAAAACCAGCCAATTACTTTAATTTAACTTGGATACTGCAAATGCCCTTCACATACACATGCTTTATTAGAGGTGTCATAACAAATTTAAGATCAGCTAATGTGGACTAATTTTTCTGGCAACACTTGATTTAGCATGCTAAGCGCTGCTATTATATCATTTAAAGTTCCAGAGAAGCCCAGTGAAGTAAATAATTATGAGAAAGTGAATGCAGGATCGGTGAAGACAGGAGTGGCGCAAGGACATGGAGAATGAGTCAGCAACGTGATGACATGTTCCCCTAAAAAAGAAAATCTTCCTTCAGCATCACACACAAACCTCGTGTATTATTACTGTCCTGCTGCTGTGGCGAGAATCCCTCATTTCCTATCAATCATGCATCATTACAACAATGGCTGCCATGTGGAAGCCTTCACTCCTGCGTGTAAAATGCATTAGCACCAGCAATGAGACATAAAAAAGAAAGACAAGATGTAAAAAGAAATGGAGAGTGTGAAAAGGGGAACAATCACTTTGCTACAATAAAGAAGTTCAGTTATCAATCTTCTTGATAACAACCTGTTCCTCTCCTTTTCTCTCATTTTCTTTTCCAGCTCCCTCTCCTCGCTCTTACATTCACACTCAAAGTCTCCCACACACACTCAGTCTCACACACCACGCTCTCTTTCTTTTCTTATTTTTCTCACTGGTCCATCTTCCTCTCTGCTCTCGACCTACGCCTCTCGGCATTGTCCAGAGACTCGCCGTTATTGAGTCATTTTCCACACCAGGGCAGAGTGTGTGCATGTGTGCGTCAGGAGTGGATGCCTTATTTAAATGGGCTGCAGAGAGTGTGTGGGTGTCTGATTTAAGTCCAGAAACCACAGTTAAAATCACAGAAAAATACAGGCAGAAATAGCTGATCATTAAACATACGTTCTTTGAAAATTACAAGACTAACACGCAGACAACAGCACACTCTGTCTGCCCACTCAAAGCCATTAAAAGTCTCTCTCTTGTCCACTTAGAGGCGGCCTCCTTCATATTTCCAGAGCTCTCCAGCAATGAAACGGTTCTTCAGGTGTTCGGAATTGATGCTCATGTAATCACAGCTCTCACAGCAGCTGCTTGAACTTCAGAACCGGTCTGTCCTCATGAGTGAAGAGTCATCAGAAGTGCACACACAGGCAATCCTGTTCATATTGATCTACAGCAAATTCAATAAAAATGAAGACTTTATTTTGCTGTATTTGTATTTTTTTCTCTGACTTAATCAAACTACAGTGTGCCCTGCTATTGATTTTAACACTTGCTACACAAAAGGAGCTGAAGGAAGTTAGCTTAGCAGGTCAAGGGCAGCTTGCTTTGTTTTGTGCAAAATAATCTGAAATCACAAGCAAGCTCTTCAAAAATGTGGTTTGATTAATTTGTCAGGGCTGGAGAAGGCATCAAGTTTTCAGAAGTTGTGCAACTACGGTAAAACAACATTTGAATTGCATGTTTCAATTTCTTAGGATGTGCATTTCATGGTAAATTATTATCAAAAGTCACCCGCAGTTATTAGAATGAAAGAAAATAAAGTTTGTTAACTCAATGCTAGCACATAGTAGAAACTGTCATCAACAGGCTAATAGATTTAGCTTCGGATAATAATTCTAAGTTAACAAACCATCTTATTGGTCATTTATTTTACAATGATAAGTAAAATGTAGGGATGTGTATTGACAAGAATATGACGATACAGTGTGTACTGCAAAACAGGGTTGAGCATGCAACGTATCAAGATATATCACAAGCATAAGCAGGTAAATAAATAACTTTTCTTCAACTGAATAGTCTACTTTAGATTTTCTTTAAAGTATCAGGAGCCCAAAATATCACATGCATATATAATATTGTTTTTAATCAGTGTTTTAACACTGTTTGAACAACCTCTGAGGTTGTGCCCCACATATGCACAGGTTAATCACATGTCAGCTCCAAAGTCTCCTCTTTCTTTTTTATGTTTTGCTTTTTTGACAGGACTGCAGCTGCATCAAATAAATCACTATCACTGCCCTGATTCATGTCAATCAACACAACAATATGCAGTAACTAGATAAGCCTGTGGAGTGAAAGTGTTAGCATGTGAAGCATAGGGTTGTTGTATGGAGAAATGTAAATCTGCAGTGAACTGCTGCACAGTCGTAATTTTCAACTTATCTCTTTGTGATATTGAGAACTTTTACTGAACGAGTTATTTAGAAAAAAGCTGATGTACAATCATGACTGACAGCTCTGTTGACAGATGCAGCTCCTTGTGCTTTTCAGATTTTAGGTTAAAATTACCAGCACAATATGTCAGTAATCTTTGCTGGGCTTTCATGGCTTAATTGTCCATGTTGATACATGTTTCAAATTGCTGTTGGTCCTCATTCAAAGAGACACACAGTAAAAGAGCAATTTCTTCAGGATTTCTAACTTCTGTTGCCCTGTTATTCTCCTCTCCTTGGTTGTAATAAATAAAACAAACTCGACCTGAATTTACAGTCTACTATTGCAAGTGCACACCAGCTATATCGCTCCAAACAAAAGAATAAAAAGTCAAAGAAACAGATGAAAAATAAATCCTTCTTGATGTATTGAAAAGATGAGCTTGTAGTCTGTGGGGGTAAAGTGAAGGACAGCCTGTTCTCTACCTCTGCTAACAAATAAGTGTGAAATTACAGGCAACACCTAAAACAACCCCAAGTTTGTTTGTTTTTTGGGTTGATGCAGCTTTCTATTTCCTTCTGACTACAACAGGAATGAGACTTCACAAAAAATCCAAGGCCACACCCTTATATCAGTATTATTATCTGTTTATGATTACACTCTCCTTTACAAGCATGTGAGCAGACTACCAAACACTGACCCATTGTAGCAGGAGTGTGTTAATGTTTGAGTTTTTCCCATCTTCCTTCAAAGAAACAGTTTGTCTTTTATCCCCTTCAGAGGTAAAAGCAGGTTAATGCTGAGCTAAAGTATAAATCAGGAAGTTTAGAGGTTAGCTGTTAATATTAGACTATAATATCTTTGACAAGGACACGCAGCCTTGGTGAATACTGAGCAAACTTACACAAGAAAGTGTAACAGTGTGTCTGTCACAGTCCATTTATCACACTTTGCTGTAGGCGAAGGTGCTTGTTTTTTGACTCTCCTGTAGATTACAGCTTAGGTCGAGTAAGTATGGGTGCTTCTGGTGGCGTCCTGACAGTCATCACGGCGCTCTCAGCAGGAGCTTGAGTCAACAACCCCAAAACTACAACCTATGCTCACTTTACTTAGAAAGTGTTCCTTTGTTTTGTCATCCTAATAACTATTCTTACAAGTGTTACCAAACCAAGTGGCACAGGGCTGGGATATCTGTCAGGCGATTTCTCTTTTAATCGTGAAAAGTATGTAGAAGTCAGCTGGGACCACATTTGCAATCACAAAAGGTCTTTGAGTGCTATCTTAGACTAAAGGAATCTGTTGCAAAGAAGAGGGTGACAAGGTTAGTAAAGGCATACTGTGTGAAGTAGGGATGCACCATCAGAAGGTAACAGATTGAAAAATCATTATTGGTATGCACAGTGTGACGCCTCCTGCTTAGTTTCTGTATTATCTGTGTATTTATGTGAATGCCTCTTTTTTCCGAGGTACATTGAAGCAGAATTTATCTGTTTCATCTGGAGATCCTGGGCCAGCTGGATATTTAAGCCAGCATCGAGGCTGCTTGCCTCTCTGCCCTCTGCCTCACTGCCTGTGCTGTTGGTTTAGTTTAGTTGTTTTGTACTCTTTTACACTTGCACCCAACACCATACTCACACACCAAACATGAACACGCTACTGATCTTAAATATTACAACAAATTTCCATATTTACTGTTATTGATTTAGTTGATTAAAACTTAATTTTCTTTGCTTAAATCCTGACAACAGATATTGAAATTTCTACAGTTATCTACATAATGGCATAGAAATCCTATAAATCCCATTTATTGGCTGTATTATTGGAGTGTATGGATGTACCATGATGCTCCGCCTTATTATCACTGGATATCTACATATATAAAAATCAACAGTGTCATTCATAAGAAAATGTTTAACAGCATATTCAGTGAGGATGTGAGAATATGCCACCATCAGTATGTGTTCTTTCTAATACTGCTGATCACTTTCTTACTAGAAGTTTTAGCAAATGTATTTCAAGAATCGATGCTTATGTGTGAATGAACAGGTTAACAAGAGCAAAAGAATTACGCTTATGAACATAATTTAATTAATTATAAAGAATTATTTGTGTTTGAAGCCCTGAATCCTAACACTGAATAAGTTGAAGAGGGCTCAAACCTCCACCAAGGCACTCTGACATTCTTACCGAGCTGTCAGCAAAAATTGAGCAAACCATCTCGAATGTTTACGAATATTTGAAATGATTCTGGATCTTCATCTGGATTTGGACAACCAACAAAATCAATTCATATTTGTGAGGCACATATGGCCAGGTGGTTAACAGCCCCCATGCACTAAGGCCATAGTCCTGAAAAGCAGGTGTAAAGAACTTCTTGAGTTATTAGTGAAAATGTGGAAAACTGCCCTAACTCCCAGTGTTATCAAATTCTTTAAAACCTTCCTGGATCTGCATCTGTATTCTGATCACCCCCAAAATCGAGTCCCTTCTTCTCTGTGCCATGACTAACATCCCCTGAAAAGTTCAGCAAAATTGGTTGAGAAGTTTTTGCGCTGTCTTGCTCACAGACAAACACGTTATAATAAAGGCATGAAATATGCCTTTCTTGACCATATTTAATACACCTTAGCGACAGTGCCCTAACTTCAATTGATCACTTTACCTTCTTCAAGTCAGCAAAGGTGCCAGACTCCAGCATTACAACCTGGGCTAAATATAAAAATTTGTGTTACATCCGTCATACTCAGAAAACCAGAACAGACTCAGAGGAGGAAATGTTGGCAATGAGATATGTTTGCACTTCAATGGATCTGAATAAGCTCCTTGAGATTTTGAATGCATCTCTTTCCAAAGGAACAGATGAGGAAATCCCTCTAAAACATCAAAAATGAAACAGGCAGTACGGCTAAATGTTGGTTTAGTGTAGCAGCATTTTATCTGTACTTCTGACCAGCTAAAACAGAGATGATATGAAAGGTGAGTGCAAAACTCCTGATTCTGTTTGCATTCAGATCACTTTTCGTATCATTCCCCATTATTGTAATATCCATCCTCTTCATCCTTTTAGTTTAGACAACAGCTGAATAAGAAAACCAGCGAGATGACACTGTGTTTGTCACCTGTATTTGCCCTCCATCCCCCCCGTGTCAGACCCACCATCAGCTATGAAAACAAATCATAAAGCCGGGTTGTTTTAAGGTGTCAGCTCCTGTAATTGAATTTTCCACCAGGTCAAATAACAGAGAAGATGGCTCAACAGCAGCACAATCTGATCTGAGGACATGAGGATAACCTTGTATTTTAGAAATTTGGTAAACATCCGCCAGAAAGGATCGCTGTGCACATTCTCCCAATCCGCCCACAGACCACTTATCTTCTTTCTGGGGGTGTTTCTTTCTCTGAGACAACAGTCGACGTGACACATTTGATGGTGAAATCTTTTTGGTTTTTGTGGCAGGAGCTGGTAGCAGATGAATGGCTGCTCTGACTCACTGCTGTGGTTTGGTTACAGACAAACACATCAGTTCAGTCTGACTGAGCACACTCCTCATCATTTAATAAAATTACAGAAAGCTGGAAATTCAATCCAAATTTTTGAACCCCTAAAGCATTACATCCATTGATCATCAATCTAATAATAAGTTTAATTAAATTCTCTCAACAACAGCCAGGCTCCAGGCTCAGTGTGTTTAAAAAATGCTGTATTTATTTATTTTTTTGAAGATGTAATTAAGATGCCTTCTGTTCAATATGTCTTGGATAGGTTATGATTATGATTAATTCACTAATCAGGTTTCCATTGCTTTGAAATAGGACTCTCCAGGTATATAGACCACTAATGTACACAATGGGATGATTCATGAATCACATAACTAACCTGCGAGAAGATAACGGTAGAGAGACACAGAAAAGGAGGTTTTAAACCAGTAAATATCAACCAATATATCATTTTAAGCATTTATACCCCCTGAAGAAAAGCCTATAAGTTTAAAAACCTGAGTTTTTTTTGCATAGGGAAGTTCCCACAGCTTTCTAAGTCACATCAGTGGCTAAATAACTAGCCCAGAAATACAATAGAACAATTTGGACTGTAATAACAATGCAGCATTTGGAAAGGAAATACAGTATAATGTGCAAGTCTTGGATACCTAAAAAGGCAATCTGGAGAAATTAGCACTTTTACTAGAGCTGAATGTGAACTAGGTGTATTTGGGTGATATCAGGAGCAGGTATGCATGGTTATTTTTGACTGAAATCGAAGTTTTCTTCTTCAAGATGATGTTTATCTTCCACAACAATGTCTCCACAGAGCAGCCCCCCAACCATAGAAGAAAAATGAGAAAGTAAACAAGGCACTTGAAAGTTTCTCCTGTCAGGATGTAAGCTGAGATGCTCTGAAGGTGATCTGCTCTGCACACTGCTATCAGCTATTACATGAGCAGGAAGCTGAAAAATGGGTCTATTTAATTCATATCTCAGAGCAACGCAGCGTCTGTCTTCACTACAAGAGAGAATAATAAACTCAGACAGACACAGACGGTGAAAAACACACATAACCACAGATTTTACAGTCAAGGATGTTGCTTTTTCACATTTCCAGACAGATTTTTCACAACTCAGAGCAGAAGCGTTTAATATAGTGTCTCGTTTGTCTCCTTAGTGACAGAATTCAGATTTAGATGCCTCCAAGTCCATGTTATTTCCCAGATTAGGTGACTCAGGACTGAATCACAAGATTTCACGCTGATTTTGTGCTAAAAAGAAAATGTCATCTGGTATAAAAACCTCAAAATTGTACCTTCAGGGGGTTGTATTCTCCTCATTTTTGAGCTGATTAGTACAAATAAAGGGCTGTTGTTTTCAGAGCAGAGAGAAGCTAATTGATTTGCAGAGCTGATTTTGAGCAGAGAGACAAAAACATTAAGGTAAAATGAACGAGAACACGTTAATGTTCTCATATGTACTGACCTTGTTTAAAAGCAGAAAGCTCTAATGGAGGATTGTGACCCTGGTTTGCTTAATTATCATCGTGTTTTTGCTGAATGTTACATAATAACTTATGAATAATTATAAGTTGTTGAGAGTTAGGTAAAGTCACATGCCAGAATGTTATTGTTGAAGTTAGTTACTTTTATAAAAAGTTGTCAGGAATGTCAAGTTGTGAATTTTTGATTGTGGTGTGATTTTCAATAAAGGATTTGACCTAATCATCAAGGAAACACAGTTTAACACGTCATTGAGATATTTTCAGATCAGTTATATGCCGGTCTATTGCTGGTTTTTACGTCTTTAAAGCTGTTTTCTCTGTTTTTCCACAGCACTGCAGCATTGTGATGAGATGCTGTTTTTTTTTTCAATTCAAAAAAATGCTCAAACAAGCCAAGAGCCTCTATATTTGCTACTATACTCCAATATCCTATTTCGCTTTGTTATCATTTAAACCCCATTGATCCCACAAACATACACATTAACTTAACAGGAGAAGCTCAACTCCATGCTCATGTGAACCGTTAACACTGACAAGAAAAGGTTGAGCAGTAATACTGACCTCTGACCTAAAAAATCCCTGTGTCTTGGTGGACACTTCATTCATTTAAGTGTTCTTCAGATATTTTGTACCCAAGAATGGCCCCAATGGACAGATGGGAAACCTGACAACATCAGTGCCTCTGGCCTTGACTATAACCAGCGTGGAGGCATGAAACTGTAAATATTCACGGCTCCATCACCCAGAGTTCAAGTTTTTTGTGACCACCTCACCTTGTAATATGCAAACAAGCATGCACACTAACCATTTTGTTTTCTTTTTACAGACACCATGTTGGATCTAATCAGCTAGGTTCCACTTGAGGAGCACGAACACATACAGACACTCCCCCAAAATGAAGTCAACAACTTAATAAAGCTGCCTGTTGTTTGTGGAGTTTCCATAAATTGAACCCTCTCATGCAGTACTGAGAGAAAAGAGAAAACACATTAAAACAGAGCAGCATGCAGACACGGGATTAAAACCACAAAGCAGGTTTTATAATGGAGGTAAAGGTGTTGTTTTGCTCAGCAGTTTGCCAAAACCATTAAAAATACCACAATGAAAAATCTGTTTCGACTGATGCATACAGCCAAATACTGATGATAAAAAAGTAGAGACTATATTACAAGCTCTAGGCAGCTAAACATTTATCCTTTAAGTATCATCAATCAATCAATATTGAGAATCAGCTCCTGTACTTGAAGTAATGCATTCTTCATCCAATTAGGACACTCTTACACGAAACAGCTGCCAAATTAAGTCCTTACCATTGATGTTCACAGGTTTTAAAGCTAATTGACTGATTCTGTACCTGATAACCTTTGGTTACTTAAGAATAACACAATAAACTTTGATTTTAATGCTATTTAGAGCTGGAAAAAGAGTCAAATTAGGCCACAGAACATAAAAAGATACTTAATTTCTAACTAATTTGACTGAAGACAGTTTCAGGGACATTTTCGAAGGATTTTTTTTTGGCATGTGTGGACTCATTCTTTACTTTTCAATCTAAAGATCTGCCAATTTAGCATTTAATAGGGCAAAACTTGAAGACTTTGGACTCATGGATTTGACAGAATAATCAACTGTAGACCCCAATAAGCTGTAATCAAGTATCCGAAATGTTTTGGAGCAAGAGATGTAACCCTAATTTTTCACATGACCATAAAGATCACGAGAGAACAACTTTACAAGGGATTTGTGAGATAACAAGAACAACATGTAAACAACAGGTTATATTGCTCGAGAGAAGTTGATTTGCTGCCTGCACTGATATTATTTCCATTATTTCCATTGTAGCTTGAAATTGCTCGCATTTCAAGCAAACTTGCGCAAAGTTGCAATGCTGGCAAAGGAGATGGGTCGAGATGCAGGCTGTGGAAACTAGTTGATTATAAAGACTTCAGCTTCTGATTATTTGAAACAAAAAAGTGCTCTTTCTAAATTTCTGGCCTGGCATTTATATTGTCTGGAACATTTCCACCAGGATCAGATCAAAGGTTAAACTCATAGTATCAGAAAAACTTGAGGTATCCATATTACGGTACATTTTGGGCCAAAATAAATACGATATATGCTTAACTGGATCTCTTAGACCTCTTAGATCTTTTTAAGGATGCTGAGATCATAAATAAACCAAAAATAAAGAGGCACATTAGTCTCACACTCTTGTAGTCATGCAGCTTTCTTGCCCACACCTTTAGCACCTTTCATCATTTCCTACATCCATCTGCTTGAATGTCTTACAGGTTTAAATGCAAAACAGACGATGAAAACAACAGCAAAGCATTGCAGGCAGACACTGTAGATTAAGAGTGATGACTCACATAACAATAAGAGGACTCTGCTATTAGTTCTGCTCTAAACATTTCCTGAAAGTGCCGTCTCATTATCTTTATACGTCATTTTAGCTGTTTGACAATATCAGCGCTGTATCATTAGCATGAAGAGATATCCAAGAATACTAATCCTTTCAGCCCAAACTCTGCATCTTTACTTCTCTTAAGTCTTTTCTTCTCCTTTGTCCTCTTCTGCTCTTTCAGACAGTTTGCTGGCAGTTTTGGAGGACCTGAGCTAACAGTGACAGCCGGGGTGTGAAATTAACACCAGGAACTGGACGAATATGAGCCCGCCATCTTAAAAGCATCCATTTCCCTCCATTTCTAGGCCTTCTTTTTAGTCATTTTGAGCTTGCAGGTGGAGAAAAATAAATTGTGGACCAAGTGTAGAGGGTTTCTAACTAACCACTGGGTGCCAACAGTAATCAGATGTAATAATGCAGACCAAGTGCTTCAAAGGACTAATATCAGTGTTTTGGGAGAGCAAATCACAGGTTCTAGCAACAGAAGCAAGGAGGAAGTATTTCACTTCTTGTAACACCAAAACAGAAGGTAGAAACTTGTTTTTGGTTAAATTATACACAAGTACTTCATCGCTAAGGCAAAGCAAATGAGGAAGAATGTCTGAATACTGAATTAAGACCTAAAATGTGAGTAGTAAACATTAAGCTGTATGTCATCATGTAAATTTTTCTCAGGGTTGAAATGAAACTTTGCAGAAAATCATTAAGTAGCTGTTTTTATCACACTATAAACAAATACAGAGGAATTATTAATACACCAATTTACAGTTAAAATAATGCTCTTGCTGGAGGAGCACAGAGGTAAAGCAGCAATACAGTAAAAAAAAAGGCAATAAAAGGAAAATGACTGTTGTGCAAGATTAAACAGTCATGAATTACGTTAAATTAGGTTCAATAATGCAAAGGGAGTGCTAAAGCTGCTGTGCCATCGAGAATAATGTGAGAAGTGAAAGAAACCTCAAACAGTATAAACAAGAAAATGAACAAATTTCCTCACAACGATGATTTTCCTCTAACTGAACATGAACTGTAACTTGTTGTAATGTGGCAAAGCAGTGCAGGTGGTGACTGACTGACACATACAGTATTTTACCTTCAGGGCTAACAAGCTTTGTGCACCAACCCCTGATGTTGTCAAGTACAACACGACTCTGTGGCTGCTGATAGGAGCTGCCCTTGACCACTCCAGTAAAGAAATTCATGATTTATAGATTTTTGCTCGAAGCTACACTTCAACTCCTGTTAGCATCCTCTGCTCTGCTGTAACTACATGGGTGGACGTTACTTTAGTTCTGAATGATAGAAAACTCCTTAATTTGATCAATTTACAACCCTGGATATGAGACAGAAAGAAGCAAAGAAAGGCAGGTACCAGTTCATCAGACTTTCCTTAAAGTGGAATGTTATGCCTCTGTTGTTAAAGAATTAGTTTAAAAGTGGCTGCGGTGTGTCACCATTAAGGGAAATTTTCTCCAGAATTAGTTTTAGCTGAAAATGACAGGCTGCCTAAAGCCATATAAACAAAGCAGATATTTAACTTTGATGTCATGCTAAAATACTATCATATTGCCAAACAAATGAATTCTGAGTTTCCATTTACTTGATGTTTTAGTCTGATATTTTGTCCTTTTGCATTATATACAGTATGGTGCCATTTCTTCTTATAATGCAGTTTATATCTTTATGTTCTTCATTCATAAAGTTCATCTTATTTAGACACTATTATTTGGATATCAAATTATTTTTATGTCAGTGTATCTCACACAAAGTGCAGCGCTCTGACCCTAAAGAAGGCACACATGCAAACACAGACATACAGAACAACAAGGAAGTAGAAACACTGTGGAAAACGTGCTTCTATTGATTAAACTTTACATATAAAATCAACTCATTGTTTGTAATTGTGCCACTTTGCTAACCTTGCCCTGAAAGTTCGGTTTGGTTAACAGTCACGTGAAATGAACTAACAGCTCATGATGTTGGTCTGCCAGTGATTCTGATAAATCGTGTGCATTTAGGTGTAATAAATAAACAATAAAAAATAAACTTTTTCTTCACTGACAGACTGTACAGTCAGTTCCGGCACTGTGAAGCAGCAGGAAAAGATACTGCATACAGGAGACGCAGACTCTGCATGCACAGTGATTAGCTCTGTAACTATTGCGGCTGATATCAGACAGACTGTCATTAATCATCATTCATTGAAAATCAATCTCAAATTCAATTTTGTCAAGGAAGAACTTTATAACACTAAAACTAATGGTAGTAAAAAGCACCAAAAAGAGAGCTGAATGTTTTTGCTGGACACCCTTTGATTGATCAACTTGAAAGGCAGCAGTTCAGTATTACGACCTATACCCAGGAATGTCAAGATACTGCACAATCAATCAGCTAAAACAACTGATGTTTGGACAATTAAACAATTTTAACAAGAATATTTGATGCTGTACATCAATTAGCACAGAATGCTACACATGTCCAGCTTCTCTAATTTGGTTTCAGTCACTAAAGAAGAGACGTAATGTTTTATTTGCAGCTGTGACGCCTTAAAAGTAAGAAGTGTTTTTATGACAAAAAATAAGTGAAGAAGTGTTTAAGGTAAGGTATCAAAAAAGTGAATTACAGCTGAAGTTTGTGCCACACAGGAATAAACCAGCTGCTTATCCCCTTGAACAAAGTACAAGTCATGATTGGTAAACAAGAAAAATAAAATATCAGTTTCCTGCCTGGCTGACAGATCCTCGTATATTCCTGAAGTGCCTCTTTTTACGGTTTGCTGAGTAGCAAATCACACTAAAATCAGACACGAAGCTGCTTCACCGCCAGATTGTTCCTCCATATTTCTCCAGCCTGCTGTTAACCAAACTGCCCGTCCCTCGCCATAACTCTGTCGTTTTTTTTTAAGTCCCCGTCTGAACTTCTATTTCACTCTCACTCGTTTCCTATTGTTGCTTCATCCTTCAAATCCTTGTCTCCTTTCCTATCTCCTTTCATTTTCTGCCTTCCTGTAATCTTACTTCCTCCCATCTGCTGTCTCACTATCTCTTACTCTCCCGAGGCCTGTGTGTACACTCTGTGTGTGTGTGTGGGAGAGACTCATCTATCTAGGATGGGTATTCATTATGCTCTGCTGAGTCTGGATGGATGAGGGGATCTCTTCCTCCTCCTGCCTATCTCCATCCCCTCTTCCTATCTATCTCCTCGCCTACAAGTTTCAAATTTCTCCCCTCCTTCGCTTCTCTCTTAGTCATGGTTTGAGGGGATGAGGCGGGGAGGGTGAGGAGGAGGGGAGAGGAGAGGGCTTGACTGGAAAAGGAAGAAATGACAGAAAAGGAAACAGGGAGGCAGAGTAAGGAAAAAATGACTTAAAAAGGACAGACATATGGAAAATAAAGGGAAGGATAAATATGACAAGGGGAAAGGACAAAAGACGTATAGAATGAAACAGAATGAAAAGAAAAGGGTAGAAATCAACAGACAAAAGGGAAAGACAGGGAAAGAAGATGAAAAGTAAGAGAGGGGATGGAAAGGAATGGAAGGGAAAAGTAAAGAGTAAGAAAGGGCAGGACAGAAAAGGTAAAGATAGAAAAGGAAAAGACCATAAAGAAAAAGATGGTACCGGAAAGGACAAGAAAGGAACAGAGAAGGAAGTCAAGGTATGGAAAGAAAAGGAAAGGAAAGACAAAGACAGGGAAGGAAAGGACAGGAAAGGAAAGGAAAGGAAATGAAAGAAAAGCAAAGGAAAGACATAAGAAAGAATGAGAAAGGAAGGAAAGCACAGAAGAGGAAAGGATAGAAAAGGAAAGACCATAAAGAGAAAGATGGTACTGGAAAGGACAAGAAAGGAACAGACAGGAAAGTAAAGAAAATGTAATTAAATTAAATGCAAGGAAAGGAAAGGCAAGGAAAGGAAAGGAAAGACATAATAAAGGATGAGAGCGAAAGGAAAGAAAGAAAAGAAAAGGAAATTAATGGAAAGGAAGGAAAATACCAACATTTTTAGACACTGTTATCGATAAATAAATTGCATCCATCCACTGCAATAATTTGTATTATGTGACAAAATATTTCAGAGCTCTTCAGCAGTAAATATGATTTTTTGCTCACTTCTTCAAAAACAAAAATTCTATCGACTCACATGGTCACTAAAGAGATTATGGCTGCAGCTCATGTCTCTCTAAGTCTGACACTCGAGACTTAATATTTGTACCTTGGGGCTGTTTTGCTTCCAGAGCGTCATGTCACTCTCTCACACTCTACCAAAGCCACATCAGAGTTTATCCACACAAATGTAATTTCCTGACTGAATTCATGTGAATGTCGTAAGGTGTAATGGAGATAAAGCTTTGTTGCTACACTTTGGCATAAATACACTCTCTGTCTCACTCCCACACTGCACCGAGTTGTCAAAAGTCCCTCGACTATCACAGATGCAAAAATACACAGATAATCAGATCTATTCAGATGAAAATTTCTGGGACAGTGTGTCCTACAAAACTGACACAACACAAGATCCTGTTTCTTTTTTAAGTGTGACAATGTCAGATGAGTAAGATGGACTAAGTGTGCAGGGGCCTTTGGGAATGAAAAGTCAGAGGAGGACGAACATCGAAAAGGGACAGAAATGGACAGGGAGAAGGGACTTGACAATGACCCAGTTAAACAGGTCTTAAACTTGACAGACTTGTGAAGAAGAGGGTAGGAAAGTACATATAGGAGGAAAGTATAGGACGAAGAGGAGGCGGGAGAAGAAATGGGATGATAGGCTTGAAATAACCTGAGGAGAAGAGACAGTCTTGTAAAGAAAGACAAAAGGGCTAAGGGACAGGCTTAGGAAAAGACAGAGGATGGGTGAAATGAACAAAAAAATGTCAAACAGCAACATAAAGGTCAGGAAAGGACATACTTGGCAGGGTTGGGGTAAGGGCAGACATGACAACAGAAAGATGGCACACTCAGAAATAGCAGAAGAGGACAAACTTTAAAAAATATTGGAGGACAGACTTGGACACAAAAGGACAGAAGAGGAAAGAATGGAAAGGACACATAAATTAAGAAATGGGAGGGGACACACTTTGGAAGAAAAGGACAGAGAGGACTGAGCAGGGAAGATTTGTGAAGTCAAGGACGGCGGAGGTCAAATATGGACAGTAAGAGAAAGGAGGGACAGGCTTGGACAGAAAGGACGGATGTATCAAAGGATTAAAAAAGTAGAGACAGACTTGGAAAGCACAATTAAGACAATGACAGCACTTGGCAGAAGGTGATTTAAGGACAGGTAAAAAGGGAAATAAACAGGTAGGAAGTGTAGAAAAGAGGGAAGAGAGAAGGAAGCAAAGGCGAGAAGGAAGAAGAGCATCATTCCTCCGACTTTAATCACCTGCTCCAGATCCGACTGTTTCCCTCACAAATGAGCAGCGACCTGCACACACTCTCCTAAGTCTCCGTCACGATGGCAACGGCACACCTCTAGTGCCCTTGTAATCAACTTTGAAAAAAGAAACAACGCTGATGTGTTGGCACGCACCAAACCCCCGCCTCGCAAACAAACACACACAAACAGTGAAATGTAATTAGAAATAAATTCCAAACAAGTGATTCAGCCCCTGTGAGAGCCGAATAACTGAGTTATGGGACAACAAAGAGCACAAGGAAACATGAAAAAGAAATGACGGTGTGCTTTTTAGGGAAAATGCGTCCCTTATTGTCTTCAAACGACCCTAAAAGCAACGCTGAGCTTCACTAAAGGAAGCCTGTAAAAATGTGAGAACGCTCTCCTGCCCTGCCTGCGGGTTTCTCTTCATCCTCAGCGTTACTGAAGCGGCTCTCCTGAGAGAAAAGACGTGGTGGGAATAACCTTTGTTTGTTTGTGTGTGTTTGAATCACAGCCGTAGAAAGGAAATGCCTCAAAAAAAATAGTCCAGAACTGTGAGAGACAAAGAGAAACCAGCCTCAGATGAAAGGAGGGAGGAGATGCTGCCAGGTCTGAAAACTAACAACAAATCCTCTTTTTTTGATCATTTTGAGTGGAGGGGACAAATGACATAAAAACACAGGAGAGGACAGGACGGAGAAGACATATGAAGGTGACAGAAGAGACAGATAGGTTCTCCAGCTCCCACAAAACCACATTTCCAAACAGTTTCTTAGCACATGGTGGGCTGAAAGAGGCAATAAGCATCTCCCAAAGAAACCACTCTTCTGGTGATAAGTTTTCCATTTAGAGGCTGTTTTCAAAGAAATGGGCCTCAGCCAATAAACCCAAGAGACACAAAGGAGGAGAAGAAGAGGAAGAGAGAGAAAATGTTCAAGAGGCAGGTCCTCAAAGCTCAAGGAGATTTTGTTCGAGCTGAGTGAAAGGTGGAAGGGTCTGCAAAGTATACAACAACATCATCAGCATAAACAAAACACAGCGCTTTAGGCACTTAAACTAGTGTAAGCAGAATATTATTATGTGTTTTAAATTATAATGCTGAAATAAACAAGTCCAGCCCCAAGTTTGAAGTCAAGGTCAACTTTTACAATTCAAAACTAAAATGATGATCCCTCCCTAATGCATGGACATACATTTTAAATGTTTGTGTTTTGCAAAATAGGGGTTCTAAGTCCCTTGGTGCTAGCAAGGATGCTGGGAGGAAATAGAGCTAGATTAGAAATTCAGCTGATCGCATTATTATGGCAGCTACATTTCCATATTCCAGTTTAGATATTTGCCAGTTTAATGTGAAAGGTATTCCAGATATATTTACAGAGGTCATACAGCTCATTGGTTCTAATTTAAAGTCCCACATACCAGTCCTTTTCAACAGGTTTAGACTGGTCTCAGATGACTCCAGAACATATTTTGGATATTTATTGCCAAAATATCCATTCAGTTACTGATGTTTGGCATGCCTATTAACCCCTCTCTTTCAGCCCTGCACAAAACAGGCTGTTTTAAAGTAAATCCTCATGATGTAGAAGTGGCCTGGCTTTCCAGTGCTGTGCTCTAAGCTTTACTGTGATCATTAAGGCATCCCAAGACTTCCCTTCCGACGGGAGCAGCTATGAGATGAAGAAACACTTGGCGTAAAATAACTTCTGATTACATCATTAGGGGAAACTTTTGGATTGTTCAATCATGGACACAAAAGGTAAAGCACGACATATGAGGTGAACTTCTGTTTTTCATGTTCAGGGATGTTGTAGACAAAGCATGGACACATTTTTATATCAAAATACTGCATTAAAAGTGTATTTTGCATACTATGGAACCTTTAAGCCTAAGGAATTAGGCATCGACAGGCACGGTGACTCACCTGGCTAATAGAAGAAAGTGTTGTCTGCCAAAAAACAAAAGGCAACCCTTAGCTCCACCACATTTTCTCTGTTTTAGTTTGACCAAAAGTAAGTTTGAGTCAGCATTTTCAATATGATGGCCATCTTTGCTTGGCTCCAAAAAAAATCAATGGGAGATTTCACTGCAACTATGTCCATTTTTTATAGTCAGTGATATTAACCCTTAATCAGACAACTACTAACAAGTTTGAGCCTGATAGCACTACTTTATCATGCAGTTTGCTGTTAACTTCAACTTAAAGCTTCATCCATCCGTTTTATCTTAGACCTTGTATTGACTAATGAGGTGTTCTCTGACTCATGGTGTTCTTGTAGGCGTGTTAAAACATGATTAAACATGACTTATTTTCTGGACAAAATAGTATCTATTAACACACTTCTCATGCCTAAGCCTTTGAAAAAAAGAGTACTTAAAGGTCCTTGAGAGAGTAACTACTGGAAACTTGATGCCATATCTTTCAACTTTAGGTTTGTTAAGTGCTTTATGATCACATGAGGATAAGGAAGAACCTTGTAGACTGTGGTAAGAGCAGAGGAGGGAAAAGAGTATGTAACAGATACTGTCTTACCTTAGCCAACTGTGAGTTTACCCATTTTGTGAAAGTCTTCTTCTGAACATCTTCTCTTTCATCTGCAGGAGGAAAGAAACACAGACTGTCAGAAAACAGAAGCCCAACTGTGTGCAACACGAAATCAGAGGGTCATGCTGGCAATATGGCAACTCAAAACCAGTCCGATGAGAGAACATGAAACGTAAAAAGAAAAACAACACTTCAGTTTTTCACTGACTTCTTAAATAAAACAAAACATTATTCGTCTCTTTATGTGTCTCAATTCAAGCTTCAGTCTCTAAAACACATAGACAAAATGCAAGTGGTGCTTAGCATGATGAGACGCTTCACTAATCTCGCTCAAGGCTAATTGCATCCTCATCATATCAATCAGCGCGCCACTTACAGACCTCCGCCGCCCAGTCGTCTGAGTCACACCACAAACTGGAGCGAGTCTTCCCACTTGTTGCCCTTGTGGAAACACCCCCGTCTATATTATTCTAAATTGTGATCTCTCTCTTTCTGAAGCAGAGTGCTATTTTGCTAGCCATCAACATAAACCAGATGCTGTTGTCAACTGGGTAAAAAAACTCCATTGTGTGTTTTTAACGGAGGAGACAAAGTAGATCCTCTCAGAGAATGAGTCATCCACACAGAGCTTGAGTTTTCTCTTGTGTTTTAATTTTTTACCTGCCAATCATTAAGGGAGAGGAGTTGTTTACTTCATATTCAACTCTCATAATGAAAGACAGTCCAGTCTGTGGGGCAGTAATTGCAATGCAGAGTTATTTACCAAGTTATAGTTTGTTATGCCTATAATCCAAATGTGTTAAAGTTCCAGTTCAGTTTAGATGTTGCCTACTATGTTTGCAAGTTTGTACATGCTTACATGCTAAACTAAAATGCTGGTTAACAACATAATGTTTATATTGTTTTACTGTTAAATCATTTAAAGACCCTTTGTTTTAGTGCTTGAGCTAAATCCTAACATCCATCCATCCATCCATTATCCAGTTATCCCTTTTGGGGTTGCAGGGGGGTGAAGCCTGTCCTTGCTGACACTGGGCACAATAACAATAATAATAATAATAATAATAACAATAACTTTATTTGTATAGCACTTTTAAAAACAGGTTTACAAAGTGCTTTGACAAACAGACAGGAACATACATCATCAGCACAAGGGGGAAAAAAAAACCAAGAAGCTCAATTTAAAACAAGGCACTATTACAGAAAAACACAACAGACATAAGAATGTCATAAGGACCCAGACAATACAGGAACCCTGCAACGTAAAATGTGACCAAGAGGACCAAAATAAAATCTAAAAGAACATAAAACCAGTAAGAAAAAGTAAAAAAGGGGGTGAAGATAGAAAACAGAAGAACAATTATAAATAGACAATATTAATAATGATAATAAAATATGAAACAATAAAAGTTTTAAAGGATATCTATAAAAGGAATAAAAGTGTAACAAAGGTGAAGCATAAGTAGGTAAAATCTGAATTAAAATTAAGTAATGGCAATAATATCTTAACAAACATAGAAGATGTGAATACAAGAGGAGGGACTAAAAGTAGTAGGAGATAAAAGATAAGAACAATGCTGACAGAAAAAGCTAAAAAGACAGTAAAGCTGAAAATAAGATAGAGATAAGAGAGATAAAAAGATAAAAAGATAAAAGATAAAAGATGGCATCACATAAAAGCAAGTCTGTAAAAGTGAGGTTTTAAAAGTGACTAAAAGGAAGCGACTGACTCTGCACGCCTTATCTCCTCTGGCAGGTCGTTCCAAAGTCGAGGAGCTCTGATGGAGAAAGCTCCAAGGCGGGGTATAACCTGTGGCTAGACAATTACATGGCTGACATAGAGACAGACAACTATTAACTGACACACTCACACCTAAAAGCAATTAAGAGCCACCAATTAACCTGATAGGCATGTTACTGGTCTGTAAGGAAAACAGAATACCCCGAGGAAATCCGCTCATGCACAGGGAGAACATGGAAACTCCACACAGGAGAGCCTTGCTCAACTGGGGAGTCGACCCAGCAACCCTCTTATTGTGAGGCACCAGTACTACCTGCTGCACCACAATGCAGCCTCCTAACATATAACACATGGACAATTCAATGAGAAGGTGATATTTTTGATATGGAAAACCTTCACCATTCATTCAATTACGGCTACAAAAATGATGATATTTGCCAACTAGAACCAATTACACAGCTGAAGTCAGTGGTAATGGTGATATTTTCTTCAGCTTTTCAGAGGTTTATAATGATTGTCACCATAAAGCAGATTCTTGTTTATCTCTGTCTCATGTCGTCTGTACTCATATTTTTCTTTGGCAGATATAAAACTTTCCCACAGTCGACTGCCTCTAACCTAAAATGTCAACTATGTGAGTAACAAAGAGGAGCTTTCAAAGCCTCATGGACAGCGTTTTGCACTTTCACTGCTTTTCAAAAAGGGTTTACAAAGCCAAGGTTTCAGAGTTTTTTTCTAAGAAACAAAACAGCTTTTAACTTTCAGTGAGGTTGAAGTTTTGTAAGCATGAAAATAATCATTTTTTATCAACAGTGATGTTTTTTGACAGTCTTGAAAAGTCTGATGATGCTCACAGTCAAAGCAATCTGTTCTCTGAGGAGCTGAGTGACAGCAGCAATGTAACAAGTCACCAAAGGAATAATAAACTTTCTATGACTATTGTCAAACACTGAAGCAAGGTGTTATTTTATTCTTTACAATGATTAAAAATGTGGAAAAAAGATGAGGCTCGACAATAACACATTTCCTCAGTCACGATTCAACTTAAAGTTGCCATGAGCAAGAAAGTGCAGACAAATAATCAGTTTGGAAAATACTGACAAACCTCAAGTCTTGCTGGAGGGATAGTAAAGTTGTGTTCATGACTAAAATCAATTGGAAATGTTTGTTTTACAAAGTTTACAGCAAATAAGCTGAACTTAAACATAGTGATGACTTTTCTTGTAAGTTATAGTTACTGAAAGACATTCATTTTCCAAGACTGTCTGTAGTTGTAGCAGTGTTAATGATTTCGCTGTACATATTTTGCAACAAATTACACTTTCTTATGACTTTAACGATAAAAAATGTTTGGTAATTGTTAGCTGGTTTCTAATAAAATCTTCTCAAACATTTAAGCATAAGTTTGTGTTTCCTTGAAAAAAAAAATGTATCTATGTCTATGTCAAATCAATATTTAGCAAGTTTGTGAGAATATTGATTTGTTTTAGTGCTTTAGGCTTACTACTTTTCATGCATTGCTGGCTGAAATCATAGCACCACTATTGATCTCTGTCATATAGCTTGTTCACAAAAAGTTAGGTGGACATTTTGCTGTCAGGGCAGCAAATATGCAAGGCTTAATAATCCAACATACAGTGCATTAACCACCTCTATTGGTAAAACATGTTGTTTGATCCTTACAGTTCCACATTGAAAGATTTATAAGGAATAACAAGTGAGCAAAAGATTAAATTCAAGCTTTCCAAGATTAATATATTTCAAGATTCACTGAAGATTGCTATTGACTTTGAAGGTTAAGACTTAATGTGTTATTGATGCTTTAACATGAGTGTAAGAATCTGAATGATGCCATGATAGATAAATACTTAGAGGGAGGGCTGTTGACATAAAATCAATATGAGCAGCTCTGAAGATGATGATTTTTCTGGGACTTTACCCTCCACTGTTCACAGAACGTTGTCAGCGGGGCCTGTGACATCGTCACAGCGAAAATGACGACACAACGACTTCTAATAACAACTCCCCCGCCTCCCTCATTTGACTGGAAAAGGGGTCACTTCCCATTACTACGGGTAATAAATTACACCCTCATCCTGAAACAGACCATCAGGTTAAATATTATACCAGCTAGACTAACACTGCTCCTTCAGCTGATGTGTGTACACGTGAGGGAGCGTGTGTGTTGACACCGGCAAGGCATTGACTAATGGAGCTGATAATGAAACTTCTCCTTTAATTAAAAGGTCCCACATCGAGCAGTGTACTGTGGTAAGACGCCAGACACACATACAAGCAGGTAAACACACAAACACACACTGAAGCCAGCGCACACACATCTACACACGTTTATATTGAACGTGAGATAATGGTGACCTGAGCAGTGAAGCGTGAATGAAAAAGAAGCATGCAGCAAACAATCTCATCTACAGCAGGTAATCCATCCACATCTGTGTACAGTGAGCGAGTGTGTGTGTGACGCCGTGTTCCCGTGATGCAAGATTCACTTCTATATGCATTAACGCCTCCCAGACAGGGGTGCACCTCTGGGCGTGCGAGTGTGTCTGAAAATAATAAATGTATGTTCAATTGTGAATGTGTGTGCGCTTGTTTGTTGAGGCCTGTTTTAAGAGCAGTTTCAGGTCATTTTTGTGCCCTTGGAAAGAAATTCACCATAAATTTCACAGCTTAATAATTATTTCTGTATTACGTCCTCTGTAATAAGTCTGTCTAATAGTGCAGAGGCAGTCAACATGTTTATATCTAGGGCTATCTTCCTTCTAAACCAAACCTATACCATGCTGCGGCCCAAAATTGAGGTATGAACCAAATAATAAACTCTGTGAACTGAAGCACATTGAAATGGCACAACACCAGACAACAGGGCACAAACCAGCACAATAATGTATGATATGGTAAAGCACAAAGCTTCACAGCATGATGCCGGTTCCAAGAATAATTTTACACAAAAAGAGCTTTTTAAAAATACAGATATATTTTCAGCAAGATGTAAGTTAAGATGTTATTGTTGATGTTGATACAATAGCATTTAGTGACCCAACCTTTGGGAATGCCAATGACAAAATGCCAAAACAAGAGGCAAAAAACTTTGGCATGACAAATATTTTCTAAATTTCACATAAGCACCACTAAGTGCAATGCAATGGCTATGTGAACGGCAACCAACAGCACCAAACCTCAAACTTTTGCAGCCCCCTGTATAAAAAATACAGCTTAAAGTTTCATCAACATTTTTTTAAATTATCTATCTAGGGAAATTAAGAAAAGAAAACAAATGTGAACCCGGCTGTATGCCCTGTGGAACTCCATAATTCAATAGTAATCGTTGCTTTGGAACAGCGTCATATCTTAGTGGAATAGTTTTCAAACATGATAAATCTAGTAAAGTTCAATTTTTATCCTGATATGAAATGTGCCTTTTGAAATATTTTGATCACACACCTCTAGCTGCACATTAAGTGTCTAAAATCATGATTTATTATCATTTTTGGGACTTTAGCTCGTAACTCCTTAGGCTATTTTCTAACAGAACAGCACCAACAAATCCTC
This sequence comes from Cetoscarus ocellatus, assembly GCA_037902135.1. Lineage (NCBI taxonomy): Eukaryota > Metazoa > Chordata > Actinopteri > Labriformes > Labridae > Cetoscarus > Cetoscarus ocellatus. Next base: position 1,686,408 of record JBAMNC010001073.1, on the reverse strand, counting down.
TCGGCTTGTGTGCATCTGTGAATATGCCTTGTGAGTAAATGCTTATGCAGACACACAAAGTGAGAGAATGTTTGAGAATTAGCGAGGGCAGCAGGAAGCAGTCAAAGACCGACCAGCAAGTGAGGCGCAATCGATAGTCCATTTAAAACATTGTTCTGCTACTAAAACCAACCACAGCTACACACACACAGAAAGTTATGCATGGACACACACAGATATACTCGTGACGCATGAACCCAGCCACATGCATCTCATTAGAGCGACTCCGACATAATAGCTTAATCTTGGTTTGAGAGCGGAGTGGGGGAGAGGGGGGAAGAAAGAGAGGAAATCAAGTGGAGAGGTGTAAAAGAGAGAAGGAGAGAAGGAAATGAAATAACAGCGAGGGAAGAAACTAAACCGATTGGACAAAGCCTGAAACAAAAAGACTGCAGGAGGAGAGGAAATGAATGGAGACGATGTGGAGAAATGAAGAAGAAAACAGAGTCAGAGACGGAGAAAAGAAACAAAAACACTAAAGAAACCTCGAGGACACAAAGCGAGAGGCATTGGAGGATTGCTCTTGGACAGGTCTTTGTTGCCAGAGGTGGAGTAAACATCTATGTGACAGAAGCTAAACTGGAAATGTAAGACGAGATGTGGTCCAAACAACAACAAAAAAGAATTGAGTTTTTGTGCAACTTTTGAATATTATGGTTGTTTACTCTCCTGAACATTAGGTCCATGAGACGAGATAAAAGTGTTTTTTTCTGGCTTGCGAGTGTTACAATGTGTGCTGACAGACAAGAGCTGTCAACAGTTCTCTCATGATGTTTTTATTTCAAATTAAATCTGCAGAACTAATCCAGAGCTTCAACACTGCCAACCATCATGAAAATATAAACGCAATATAAACACATACCAAGGGGAATCAGCCAACCACATAACAGCAACTCAATGTAAATAAGCACATAGGCACAATGAAGACGAGGAATGAAGTTCAAACCGAGCATCAGAATGGAGAAGAAAGGTGGTTTAAGTGAAAGTGACAATCACACAAAACCATCCTAAAGGTTTGCAGAGAATGGTCAAAAAAGGAAAAAATATCCAGTGAGTGGCAGATATAATAGAATATAGAATAAAGGTATGCAGAGGACCATTTCTGAACACACATGTTGAATCTTGTAGCAGAGGGAATTCAGTGGGAGAAACCACACCTAGTGCCAATCCTGTCAGCTAAGAACAGGAAACTAAGACTACAGTTAGGCTAATCAAAATTTGGAAACTGAATAGTGGAAAAATCTGGATGAAGTGTAGGGTTAATATTCTATTGACACACTTTGGCCCCCTTACTGCCAGCTGAGCATTTTTTCAATGCCACAGCCTGTTAGAGTATTGATACTGACCATGTCCACCCCTTTATGACCACAGAGCACCCTTCTTCTGATGGCAACTTCCACCATGTCAGAAAGCTTAAAATGATCTCAGACTGGTATCAGTGAATTCAGTCACTACATCTCAATCTAAAAATGCACTTTTAGTATGTAGTGGAATAGGATAATCACAATATGGGTGTGCAGCTGACAAATCTGAGGCAGCTACTTCATGCTATCATGTCATGTCATTATGCTGCAGCCAAACATCTATGAAGAATGTTTCTAGCGTCTTCTTAAATGTATGCCAGGAAGTATTAAGGCAGTTCTGAGGGAAAAGGGCAAGCAAGGTGTACCTAATAAAGTGGCCAGTGAGTGTGCGTTGAAAAAAAGCCCAAGATGATTTTTGTGTGAGCCTGAAAGGATCGATGGAGGTTAAAAATGAGTCCTCTTTAGCAGAACTGTAGCCTGCAGACTGAATGATAGTGAGTATTTTTGACAGCTCCAGGATCAGCACTCTGGACAGCGCCTGTGGCGAAGCAGCACACAAGATTTAACTCATCCAACACATCTTCAAGCATTTTGGGCCCTAATTTCCTGGCGCAACGCAGGGTGGTGCAGCCTGGCACACCCCGCTGCCCTTTGGTAGACCGTCTGCGCCGAGATGGGTGTGATGGCGCACCAGGAGGAGGTGTCGACAGATTCAGCTCGACGCAGTGACTTTTGTGACAAAAAAACACGTGGAAGGTGCGCTGAAAGCTCGCCAGCTCCAACCTGGTCTATTCTCAGCGCAGATGAGGCGCACCCCGGGCAGTGGTAATTTGGCTGACAGGCGCACAGTGCGCACACGTCACCAAAACCTCACAGACAGGTGTCCACAGTGTCAGGCACATTTCAATGCAATAAACAATCACAGCAACCACTATTTAATGTAACCGTCTGAAGCAGCGCATACATTTGTATCTATATTAATTGTCCCGTCACATCTGATGTCAGATCAGAGACGTTTGTCATAATGGAAACTCAACCTGACGGCAGCTGGAAGAGTGACGCAAACTAACGAGTTCACATCTCTCAGCCAACCTCAAACAGCCAATACGGAGTATCCGGCTTCTCTCATCTCATGAAATTCAAAAGAAAAGAAAAAAAGAGAGAGACGCTCGCTGAATAAATGTAAGTCACTCGGTGTCTTAAGGATTTACCTGTGATTGTCCATATTTCTCTGTTTTCATCTTTATTCTTAACGTGATCTAAAAAGATGGAGTACGTTACTGCAAGGAGGATGAGGAGGAGATATCGGGGGAATATCTCACCAAAGGTTCTGCGATTTGGCGATGACAGACCAAGAATGCAGGTGGATCACAAGCATGATGAATGGATTAGCCTGCTGCTGTGTTTAAATGTAATTATCACTTAATTTTGTACTCCTATTATGACACAGGAACAGATTACATCTGTCCCACGAGGTGGTCCACACAGTGGCCCGGTGGCTCCTGCGCTCTCCCAGTTGCTGCAAAAGTGACAGCGGCTCTGCACCTCGCCCGTGGTGCATTTAAAGGCGAGGAGAGGCGTTCATTTGATTGGTGATGATTACACTCAGCTGTGTTAAACCCACTCATGTCTTTTAACCTGTTTCCCAAAATAATGAAATAGATTTTGGAGTTTTCTTGAGTTTTTTCTCTTCACTCTTCACTGCATCATCTTATGATAATGATGATGAATTAATTTCAGTCATTTATTAAGATAAAGAGAAATTAAATTAACAAAAAGAAGTAAATTGCTATCACAGGGAAACAAAGTAAATGTATTTATGAATAAATGTCCTTAAGGCCAATCTAATTAGCCCAAAAACCCCAGAATGAGAGAGTTGCTGCTGCTGCTGGAAGCTTTATCAGTTATCATTTTCCATCCATGACTCCAGTTCAGGATAAATCTGAAAGAGCAGCTGTGGTTTTATTTTAAACTAAACCAGTTTAAGGTTTAGACTCTGCAGCCTCTGTAGTTTCACAGAGCTCTGCTGATCGGCTGCAGTGACAGTGAAGGAAAACTTTCAGGCGCAGGGCAGGTGTGCCGCGCCTGCGCCTGGTCTACGAAATTAGAGCCCCATAGAGGACTGAAACTCAAATAACCCAACTTTCAAATAATCTCCAGCGTTTATGTGAAAAAAATGACAGATAAATCATACCAAAAGTCACACTTAATCACCACCAGGCCATTTTTTCTCTATCATATTCTGCACAGTTTCTCGGGCCTCCTGCTGAGCCCTGTTTCAGGAGTCAACCTCAATTTTCCTGCTTGTTTAAACAGCTCTGCAGGGGTCCGCCTAGAGTTACTGTTCAACAAGAAACTTTTAACCCCCCACAGTTGGGTTTAGTTGTTGAAATATCCACACAGACTGTAAGCCATCCTATTATACTCTTTCTGCAGCAACCCTGAGATAATGGGATAATTCCTACTCAAGCATAATGAACCAAATACAACCCCCTCTTTGAGCATTTATCAGTGGGCTAATGTTTTTGGGGAAACTTTGTACTCCATTGTCACAAATATCTGCTGCAATTGAAGAGTTTCTCCAAAGATTTCCGGGACACACACTGCGCTTCATATTTTTCTGAGACTAAACTCCTCTGTTGTTCTCTTTTCCCTGGAGGAAAACGTCTCCAGCAGAGAGGGAAGCTTCTCAGGCAGGAAAAACTTGCAGTGAGCGGTCAGACAGCAGGAAGACGGTTATCTGAACCTGCTGCTCGGCTGACGTCCACCAGGCATCAGCAACATGTGAACAACAAAGAGCCGAGGAAGTAACAGAAGTGAACATCAATACTGCTGCCCAGCTAATAGAGTTTGGTGGAGAAGCCAGAGGAAGGGATTTGATCCTCAGACTCTGCGGGTAATGATGGTTAGAAGGCTGCAAGTTTTTCTTCACTGTCACTGCAGCCGATCAGCAGAGCTCTGTGAAACTACAGAGGCTGCAGAGTCTAAAGGCAGAAGGGAAGATCTGAAGACAAGCTGGATAAAATGAGCCAAAATTTAAAAAATATTGACAAGGATTTGGTCAAGCCAAAAAAGTTAGGCTAACTGATGAACAGATGTGAGCCGAGTGACCAAAACTGTGCTGAAGTCTGACTCACTGGTCAGAAACTTGAAGAGAAAAACACTTTCATGGAAAATGAGCCATGAAACTTGGAGTAACCCTTACAGCTGAGGGAAAGAACAATGGTGAAATATTATGGTATAGATTATCACATACATGTTATATACTGAAATTAACTGTTGTGCTGACTTAAGCTTAGGCCTGAGGCACGCTATGGCATAAACCCAGAGGGCTGTTAGCTGGGTTGCTGGCGCTGCTCCACTTTTTTCCAAAAGAATATTTTTACCATCATTCTCTGCTGTCTAACTGTGTCTGATGATAGCCTGTCAGAGACAATAACATTTAAGTTCATGCAGTAAAAAGACTTTTATTGTTTACATGCTGAAAGCTGAGGTAGCCCTTGAGCAACGGTGCCCAAATTGGGGGTCTGTACCCCAAAGGGAGGTCACCAGATGCATCCAAATAAATAAAAAAGATTTAATATGGTTTATATTACTGAGTATTGTGAAACAAAACTGGTTTAGTTTGAAATAAAACCACAGCTGCTCTTTCAGATTTATCCTGAACTGGAGTCATGGATGGAAAATCATAACTGATAAAGCTTCCAGCAGCAGCAGCAACTCTCTCATTCTGGGGTTTTTGGGCTAATTAGATTGGCCTTAAGGACATTTATTCATAAATACATTTACTTTGTTTCCCTGTGATAGCAATTTACCTCTTTTTGTTAATTTAATTTCTCTTTATCTTAATAAATGACTGAAATTAATTCATCATCATTATCAAAAGATGATGCAGTGAAGAGTGAAGAGAAAAAACTCAAGAAAACTCCAAAATCTATTTCATTATTTTGGGAAACAGGTTTAAATAAAAAGAAATGCTCCTCCTTATAAAAATATCCCACATATAAAAATTTAACAAGTAAACTACTTATATGAATTATTATATGATAACATTTGATCAACTGAATATATAGATTATTCTAACAGGCTGATATGTGAATGAAGTTCATAACTATGTTGTAGTTTCCAGCTCTGCATTTACAAACTGACTGAACAGTGTTGTTATTTTGCATGTTTCAGTCTTACTGTTTTATTTTGATATAAATCACTCCACTTACAATCGTTAATCCTGCCAACACCAGAAAAGAGCAGCTCCAGTCAGAGGAACAAGATCATTGAGCTTCACATTTGAAGGTAAGATGTTGACCATTATAAGGTCTTAATCTATGCTACTTTCATTTATGATGGCTTGTGTTAAATTCTATCTGTACTGGCAGATGTGCAAATATATTTATTTTTCACATTAAGTTTCACAAACTCATCACTGAAGCTTTCCCACAGCTTTGTTTTTACTAAGTTGTTAGATTTTTTGTACTTAACCAGAAAAAAAGAGTAAAATCAAGAGTCAAAGTAGCTCCATTTGATGTCCCACTCATGGTTTCCCACTGTGATAATCACACTACCATCCAGTCCAGTAACATGAAAGAACAAGAACAAAAAGGGACATTTGCTGCTTTCCATGTGGAGATGATTCACAACACTGACCATTACCAGGCGAGTGGTGTTAGAAGAACGTCTTACACTTTAATCTGCACAGAAAATCTTCTGTTCTCCTCAATGGAGGGGAAAAAACATCCAAAACAAATAAAATGATTAAAGTTTTAGCACTCAAGCTACGCGGGGATCACTTTTGTCTCCTTTAATGGCTTTTACTTGAAGTGTAGAAAAGAACAAAGAGAGCTCTCTCCCCAGGAAGAAAACACAAAACCATAAATACTTTTCCAACTTTAGTCATTACATTTGCATGTTGGGCATTTAGCGGATACAGTGAGGCTGTAAAATTAGCTAAAGGTCCAGGTTCATAAAATTTGCATAGAGCCAAATAATGAGTTGAAAGCAGTGGACTCTAATTCTGACAAACTGCTGGAGTTCAACCCAATGTACTCGATGCATAAAAGTGCAGAAATCGGTGCTTAAAATTTGCTGGGGTGGACAAGATGAAGTGTTAATGACTTTTTTATAGTCTAAAAACACTTGAAACTTAGCTCTGCTTTGGACAGAATGAAAACACACAGCAGGTATAAGTCTCCTAAATACTTCTTTAAAAAATCTAATCTAAGATGACTTTCTGGCCCGAAGAGATGTTTCTAAAAAGCCAGGAGCAGGTCCTGGCCGTCTCACACCACTGCTTCCTACAACAGTGGAGGTTTCTCAGCTGCACAGTTAATAAACCAGAGTGAAACTGTTGTAGGAGGTGTTCGAGCTGCCACTGCAAACCTGTTTAAAGCTTCTAGTCGAACCCCAGCGGAGTGAAGAAATTAGATCTCCAGAGAAAACAAACCAAAAGCGCTCAAAAGTGTTTCAGACAGTGGAGTTATGAAAAAAAAAAAGCCCTCAAACCATCAAATAATAGCCTGGTTGTTGTGTGATGTGCCCGTGTGTCTCCTCACCTGTTGGCTAAAGGAACGTGAAAAATGTGACAAAGCACTTCTGCAGCAGCCAGCAAGAGTGCCAGATGAGAAAACGTCAGTGTCAGTGGTTTAAGAAGCAAAAATCAGCTATTTTTTTAAAAGAAATTCTGAAGAGGTATTATTCTTCCACGTGGAGTGACCTGAATGAGCCAGCAGCACACATATGGAGAAGAGAGGTGAGCCTTCTTATACCCTCAAATAAACTTGATAAATCACCTCAAAGACCGTTTCAAACAAGATACTCAGACCAAACAATGCACCACCTTTATATCTGAAGGTCTCTCATCTGCAGGATTAAAGCATATGTGAACAGTTGTGCTGCACATCGATGGATAACCTCTATCATTGTTTGTTGGCTGATGAAACAGCACTTGTAGGCTTTGTGTTGATGTAACAAGACTCACTGTGACTCAAACTGAGGATACCATCACCTCTAATAATCTTCCCTTAAGGTCATCCCTTCATTAAGTCCATTTCTTAAACTATTCTGAAGCCTAGCACATCCCCTCATTGGCCAACTTTTTAGCCCCCAAATTATGTTTTTTAATGAGAAATTACCCTAATCACTCAATCTAGTTTCAGCACAGAGCTGAAAACTTTAATCCCAGCTGATAAATCTGATCATTATCAGGCAGAAGAGAAGTCAAAGTTGTCTGAAAATTGAACTATAAATCTCCATGTATTAGCTGTAATTTCTCCAACGGTTAATGTAATCCCCCCTCTGCCATGCAAATGAATTTGACTGCCTACAAAGGACGATGCGTCTTTATCTCTCTGCCTGCTTGGAGCTGCTGTGATACACTTGAGTTACAATCTTGCAGCGATGAATCTTCATAATTAGAAGAAGTCATACACTCAAGCAAACTGTTATTAAATCGTCCCAGTTGTGGCTGAATGGTACGTGATGCTAAGACGTTAGCATGCACTCATGCAGTCTCAGCTGAGAAGCCAGAATCTCATTCAAATGACATGATAAATAAGACACCAAACTTCATTTTTATGTCAAATATCGTCTCATAGATAATGCAGAACCTGTGCTTTTCATCCAGGGTGTGTTCCCATTAGAGTGGCAGTGTGTGCGGTGGAAAGTCACAGTCACCATCAGATCCATCACAAGGGCCAGTCTGTCACCGCCCTAATGGACCCCAGTGAAAGTGTAAGCAAAGAAAACCCCCCGCGAGGGCAAACAAGTCATCCGTCTGGGGGATGTCGGCCATGTTTGCCACTGTTTTGGCGCCAGCTGCTCGGCAACGGTCATGGCCATTAGCCACGGAAGGAATCTGCAACCAAATCCAATCAGATCGGGTCATTACTGAGAGATGAGATGGAGAGGAAGTGATGGAGAGAGAAGGGATGAGACGCAGTGATGGGGTGAAGAGAGGGAGCGACGGGCAGAGGAGTGACAGAAGGAGAAAGAGGGAGAAAAAGATGATTGGACCGTGTGAGGCAGGGATGACAAGCTTATGTCAGCCTCAATGTCAATTAGCACCATACACACACTCGCACGCTCACAAGTTAATGTCAGCCTCACTCGCTGTCACATAATCTTGTGCCTCTCTACTTTTGACACACTAACACACAGACACAGGCGATGTACACACAAACACACAGGTCCATATGCTGTAATTCAGCTGAAATATGCACCCACAGATAGAGCAGTTGTAGTGTTTCTAAGTCCGGCTGTCACAAATGTACACCGACCCTTTCATTCGCACAGTTGGACCACATCTATATGTTTGTGTGTGGCTGCAGCTGGTGCTCATCATCTGTGAAGAAGTAGAAAAGGAACATGGGAAGATAGTGGTGAAAAATTGTGGACTGAAGACTGCGAGTGAATACTACGCTTCACATTTGACTTTTACCCCTTTTTACTAAAACATGTCCTCCAAGTGCCAAACCCAACACTGTACACCATCTGTTTCAGACAAACTCACCAGATGGTAGCAAGCTGGGGAGAGAAAAAATCTGAGACAGGAAGGCTTTAAAGAAACAAAATATTAGCTGGTGTATTTGAATACGAGCCATGGCTGTAAAAGTCCATGTTTGCATGATCTAATACCACCACACGTCTACAAAGTTAGCAAACAGGGAGAAGTTACCACTGTAGTCCAGTCTTTCATCATGTCTCTAAAAACCAGAACATCAACAATGATGCCACAACAGTACAATCTGCACTTATATGCTAATCATTCTCTCTGTAGTTATGCTGCAAAATATTTTGAAAAGTTCTCAGTTATCATAATCAGGACTAGCAGTATCTATGACTCAAATGAATCATCAGTAAATAATAGAGAGCAATTATGCAGGCGAAATGTTGTGTCCAAGCTGCACCACAGAAACCCGCCACAAGATGGGGCTGTAGTTACTACAAATTAGGGATGTAACGTATGAAAATTTCATATCACAGTTACTGCGACCAAAATTATCACGGTTATCATTATTATCACGGTATTGTTGCAGTGTGCTCAAAATGTTCAAAAAGTACTTTTACACACACTTGAAATCATTTAACCCGTTTATTATTACAATTATAGCAGGTCTTTTGTCTTTTTTGTCTTTTTTAAATGTGTCAGGAAGTGTCCTTTGAGTACATTTTTTCACACTTTTTTCATGAGAAATAAAAGTTAACAATTCTGGCAAGTATAAGTCATTGTTATGTTATAAATACTTAAACAGTGTGTAATTACAAGAAAAGAAAAACAGATTTGAACTTTAAACAGGATTCTCTTCATAAACAATTGCAAATGAACATGTTTAAAGTTTTGAGATGACCAAAAATAAACTTAACCTGTTTTACATACACTCACACTTTTTTGTTTGCCTACAGCGTTGGTGTCCATGTTACAGCTGCCAATCTTGGCCAGGACACTCTTGAAAAAGAGATTTTTAATCTCAACAAGTTTATTTTCCTGGTTAAATAAAGGTTAAATAAAAAAACAGCTCATTATATTAGACCAAATCCAGGCGTTTGTTTGTTGACGATAGTCCCTGAGGCTAGTCCTGTCCAGTTAGCCCCCTCCCACGACTCTCCTCTGGTCTCTCCTCTCCCTGGTAGATCTCCTCCACATTTCCTCCTCCAATGTTTCCAAATTACGACTGATGAAATCCATAAAACATGAACTATGATGGAAAAAGACGATCAATTACGAAATATGGGAAAAAAAACAGCAAATAAACGGCAAAAGAATGACAAGAACACTCTCCAGAATGATACTAATGCTATTTTTTACAACATTTATACATTATTTACACAGAAAATACTGACAAACCACCTATAACTCACTCAGGTATGGCTCACTGAATCTTCTCACTCTCACTCTCTCCAGCTCAGTCAGCTCACTTACTCGAGGAGTTACAGTAGTTTTAATCACGTACGTCCTTTTCTCCCGCCGGCAACAGCTTCGTGTTTAAGACAGGGTGATTGTCTTCAATCAGTTTACCCTCGGCATCCTTGTAAAATCCAAAATTCAACCAGACTTTGTCCATTTCGAGGGGAAAAAAAACCCAGTTTAGGGTCTGTGCGGGCACCAACTGCCATAACTGTCGCTCTCAGAGGCCAAACATTGCAAACTGAGCATGCGCGCCTCCGTCTGCTTTACCAAGGACCAGACGCATAGTTCCAGGCAATGATCTGCATCACTGCGAGTTACTGACACAGTGTGGTTATCAAACTTGGTTTACCATTAATTAAAACAGGACACGGTAATACTAACCGTCAGAAATTTTACTGCGGTTTACCATTTTACCAGTAACCGTTACATCCCTACTACAAATGCTCCACTAGAGCTGAATTTCCACTGAGTGGTCTGGTTGGGTTCAGCACAGTTTGGTTCGGTTTCGAGCGGCAAACCTTGATCTCATTTGTGTTTCCACTACCAGCTGAAACTTCTCTTGGGTGGGCTGGGAGGATAGCGTCGCGCCAGCTACGTAACTGCATGACATCACAGCTGAGCGATTTATCGTTTTCAGATTGAAACTGCAGTTTCAGACAACGCAATCATGTGATCGCCACAGCTGCAATTTTTTGCAGCGTTCCTGACTGACCCAGGATCTGTTGTGTCAACTATTTTACACGTACTGTTTTGAAATTTGCAGGCAGTTTGCATTTATGGAAGTGCTGGTAAGCAGGTCCACAACACAAAGCCTCTGTTTAGGAGTAGGAGTTGGAGTATCCCTTAATGAAAACAGATTATTTATCATCAATATTAGATGATGAATAATGTGTTATGCTTTTGATCATTGATTTCTTTGCTGTTGTCTATATTGTAAACATAGTGAATATTGCACTAAAGCTTGATTTGAATAAAATTGTGAATCAAATTGAAATCACAATATCTGCCTGATAATCGCCATTCGATTTTTTCCTTTGGAGTATTGTTTTGTGTGGACATTACAGCAACAGCAGTGAACAAATCACTCTAAATCTACAGTGTATATAGACATTATGACAAATGTATTTTTGCTCAGCTGCTGTTGCATGGGAATTATCAATTTTTATGACAAATCAACAGCACTTTAGGTTGGGTTGACACACTTGGCACACCTTCTGAGGGGTGCCAAAACATGGGAGGCACAGGTTGGTTATTTGAGCACCTTTTCTCCTTATTTAACAGCAGAAACACCTGAAATTGCATGCAGAGCCAAACTGAACCAGACTGCTTGGTGGAAATGTAGCTTATCAAGATGTTAACCAGCACAGTGGACGGATACCAGCTCCAACTGTGGAGTACTTGGGTAGTGTTTTGAAAATGTAGATTAAATTGTACTATTTAGAGATCATACTTGTAGAACCATTTGACTAGAATATGCAAGCACTGCTATACATTTGGAAACAGTCTTTATCCTATTTGGAAAACCAATTCCTTTGGCCATTTGACTGTTTCCTGATTTATTTTCTTTTTGACTTGTCAGCTGATATTAAACTTACTTTCAACAGACTTTAAAATTTGAGACTTTGAAGTCATAGCTAGGTCAAAAGGTAATTACATTTACATTTTTGCACATTTGTGCTCCAAGTAAGGCTACTTTTGGTTGTGAAATGCAATCAGGATGAGGATTTATCATGCCAAATCACTGAAGCATTTTTCCTGAGATTCTTCAGTCTTCATCCCAGCGTCTTAATGCAAAACACAAAACTATATTTATCCCCAAATGCACAGGTGTGCAAATAAATATGAATGAGAACCATTAGCTCTGATGGATTGTCGCTGCCACCTTCAACTTACAAATGCAGAGCAAAGCGCTTTAAATGGTCAGAAAACTAGAGAAGCATGATGGAAATGCAAAGATCTTATATTTAATGTTTTGTGCATCTCTTAACTTGCATCAATAATCAAAGTAAGGGTTCAGGTCCACTCCTGGAAGTTTTCAAACTAAAGAGAAGAGCAAGTTTCAAAAGATAAACAAAAGAAAAAAAGCCTGTTAAGCTAGGATAGGCATGCATTTACCTAAATAAAGAAAATGCAGTGCACACAAGGGATAAAGAGACATTAAGTGTGGACTAGACCTGCCTGTTAAAACCCTGTTACACTGTTCAGGGACACGTCGACTGATGGTGAACATATGGTGCTGTGTGAGTGTATGCAGACACAGAGCAGTGTGTGGGATAAGGTGTGACGTCTGACTGAGTTTGTGTGAATCACCAAGAATCACAGAGTGTGGTTGTGTTTGTGCATCGTGCAGCCGAACACTAAGACATAGTGATTCAAGAGCAGTGATATTTGATTTTACTGCTCCGTCTGTGGAAATGATGAAGTCAACAATTCAACACACAAAGAGCACAGAGGGAATATAAAGCTGCTGATAAACAAAAGTTAGTGAAGCCATAAAAGCAAAAGCAGAAAGAGGCTGAATGAACTGCCCTGTCGACATTTTTACTGGACGTTCATATCAATTTGTCTCAATCCGGCAAAACACAAGGACTTCACGTGCACAAAAATACAGATTCAAACTGTTTTTAACTCCCAAAAGGGCAATTTAAGTGAGTTCAGTGACTCAGATCTGCTTTACATGGAGTTTTTTTCTCTTGCTTATTAATCAAAAGTGGAGTATCCTATACCCAAAAGTTGACATTAATATATCAGAGGACAAGCACTTGAGGTTCTGTAGCTTGCTTCCACATTACAAGAAAAAGAACTTTACAGCTGCTGAAGGATTAAGAGCAAACCTGCATTAATGGTTAAAATTAGGAAGTAACTGTGAGTGATACAGCTTGAAGTTCTCTGACTCATCACAGAACTTGGTAGCTCTTAAGCACAGAAAACGGAAGGAAACCACAAGAAATGATGAGGGATAGAGGAAATGATTGCCTATGTTGGCAAACAAAAGCTGAAGAATACCTTAATACAATTTTTTCTGTTAGACGCTGACGTCATGGTGGGGTTGGCCAGAACAAATTCTCAGTAATATAGTACTTAACTTGAAATGGTTGGAAAACCAAAACACATTCACAGGCCACTTTTTCAGGTACACCTTGCCAGTGTGTTTGACTTCCTTTACCTATAAAACTGCCTTCATTCCTCATGGCAATGAGTCAACAAGGTGCTGGAAGCATTCTTCAGAGATTTTGGTCCATATTGAGATGATAGCATAAAGCACTTACTGCAGATTTGTCAGTTATACATCCATGATGCAGATCTTCCAATCCACCACATCCAAAAGGTGCTCTATTGGACTGAGATCTAGATTATGGAGGCCACTGAAGAACAGGTAACATATTGTCATGTTCAAGAAACCAGTTTGAGATGATTTGAGCTTTGCCATTAACCCACTAGAAGTAGCCAACGGGTTGGACATGATCAGCAACTATACTCTGATAGACTGTGCTGATGAAACAATGCTTACTTGGTGCAAATGGTCCCAAAGTGTGCTAAAAAATATGCCCCACAGCATTACACCATGATCTGGAGTAGTTGAGACAACAGGTTGGACCCATATTTTTTGTTGTTGACACCAAATGCTGATCCTACTGTCTGAATATGGCAGCATAAGATTGGTGAGCATTTGCTAATTGAAGCTTCACTTTCGTTCTCTTAACTAACAGGAGTGGCACTTGGTGTGGTCTTCTGCTGCTGTAGCCCATCTGCTTCAAGATTCGAGATGTGGTTCACTTAGAAATGGTCTTTAGCATACCTTGATTGATGCCCCTCAATCACCTTTAAACACTCCAGCAGACCTCCTCTGACCTCTGGTATCAACAACAAGACGATTTGGCCCTGAGAACCAACAGTCACTGGATATTATCTGTTTTTTGGACCTCTCTCTTTAAACCCAAGAGATGGCTGCGTGTGAAAATCCAAGTAAATAGGAAGTTAACTTGCCACATTTACAGTCATTAAAATCACCTTTCTTTGGCGAGGAGTCAAAGAGATGTACCTGATAATGTGTACAGTGGGTAGCTTCCAAGTTTATAGCTACATACTGAGTTCTAGCCTGTTGAGATTCAATCCAGACCTGCAGAGTAAAAGTAAAACAGCAGCACCAATGAAACACATTTTACCACCACCACCAAAACGGCCTTGAGAGGGGCACTTAACCCCAAGTGCTACAGAGTTCTTACTCAACTTAAGCAGATCAAGGCTGGTCTTTACTGGGTCACATACAAACATCACCTATTCTGCTGGCAGCCGGCATTAACTTTCTGGCAACACTTGAAGGTTGTGAATTTTTCATTTTCAACTCGTTCCCATTTAATTAAAGTGTCACCAAAACATGCTGACAGTGTTACTGACAACATTTCCATTTAAAGAAGGCTGGACTGCATTTTCAGTCCAAATATAAAGAAAGCGTGACAGTCATAGATGTTTTGAAATAAAGACTGCACTCGTCTTCCCAACACCTGCCCGTGCATAAACCACTAAGCCCTGTTCCGCTGCTCCATCATTTGCTTTCTGCATGTGTGTCCTCGTGTTCCTGTGCCACATGATGCAGCTCCCACCTGCTCCAGATCAACCCAGTGTGCTTCTTTGCCAGGTAAGGATTAACCTCACTACAAACACAGATTAAGCACACATACACGTGGCTGCAGAGAGCCTCCAGGCAGTATAAACACACAGGAAGGAGAGGTGGAGAAGAGATAGGTGCAGCAGTGAGATATTCAGAGAGAGGAGGGGATACAGGGACACACCGACACAGCAGTTTATTTAGTCACAGTGTCAGTGATAATTCCCATTGACAGATTACCAAGGCCATGTTTCCACCTTAATGTGTTTCTGTTCCCCCAACGTGAATTTCCCAGAATCCTCATCTCCTTCTCATACAAATTTATGTTCTCATAAAAGCAGACTTTCTTGTAATTACCTCTTCTATAAAGAATAGTAATCTTTCCTCCCGCTGTGTTTTATTAGTGAGGAAGCCTTCAAGGGCTTCTTCTGGACTTTTTCCACTTTCCATTGAGTTATATCAAAAGCTAAACAAAATGTTTCGCATTTTAGGAGTTTTAAAGGTGGAAATTGGTAGTTTTTGGTGTGATAATGTCAACTTTCCAGCTAGAAAACACTCTTTTTCCACAGCGCTGGCTCCTGCAGATTCCACTTCACACAGAGTCAACAAAGGCCGGCCAAAATGTTGCATATTCAAAATATAACAACCTTTATTATTATTTGAATGAGATAAAGGGTCAGAAATTATTGTTTTTATTTCTCTAGCTTAGGCCGATACTGACTGGTGCCGATACAATCTGGGCACCTTTAATTACAATCACATTATAGATAATTTGTTTGACTTCACTGACTTGTTAACCTATTGCCAACTATTATGTTTTTAACTTTAATCCTGTGGCTGGCTATACTGTACATCCCCAATCATGTCAACCATTTTCTAATCCTTCAGAGAAAATTTTGAGGCACAACTCCAGCATTGCCTTCAAATCCAAGTCTATATCTCTTGTTCAGCTTTACAGCCTGGTACGCGTTCAATGCAGCTGCTTGATTCTGTCTGCCAATCTATTATCTCTTCTGTCGACTCATTTTCATCATCCAAGAGTGCTGCTTCATTTTTCTCATCCCTGTAATTGGAAAATTGTTCAGATCTGATTTGAATGGGGATTACTGATACTGGCATCAAGTTTTAGGGCCTATCAGTACAAAAACAGAAGATAATATACGAGCAGACTGCATAAATCCTAACTGATACCACTTGCAGTCTGCAACACTGCAAAGAAACTTTTCTAGATGCATTTGCACAACCTTTCATAATGGAGCAGTTAAAAGGCTGTGTGTGTACAGAACAGCCCAAATCCTCACTCTGCACAGACCTGTTTAAACATGCAAAGTGCACAGGCATAACCTGGAGCTAAATGGACAGTGCCGGCCCTAATTGAGTTTTTGCTCATCTCCTGTGGCTACAAATAACTTTCTATTGACCTTCAGCAACTTCTCCTTTATGTATACTTAATCTCCTGCCTCCACTGATCTTTTGAATGGCTTTTTAGAAAATAAGAACACCCTAAAAGCTTCAAAATGCACCAAAGAAATAAGCCGAAGATGTAGCCTTTATTTGTAAATGCTGTCTTTTATATAAAATTTATTCATGGTTGCATCCAAACAGATAAAAAATGGATGCAAAAGCACCAAGACACACGCAACTATTACATTAGCAAGGCCGAGAGCTCAGGGTTGCATTTGATGACATTAATAATAAAGTCTAATTCAAATGCAACATCAAACAGAGCCCAGCAAGAAGAGCAGAAGCGATAGAGATGAAGCCGGAATTTCAATATATGTTTTTCTAAACAAGTTTACCCATCAAAGTGCAAAGGGTCTGATGAGAAGATTGACCCCATCCTCGAAAGCAAACCTGCTTTCTAGAAACCATTTCAGACTTGATTTTTAGCTGACTTAAAAGCAACAATTCTAAAGTGTTGATTTGACTCCAGAAGTGTGACGATATTTAAACTGTTATCAATTCTACCTATCGATTCAATTCTTAAAAAGTCACGTGTAAAAAGTTGAACCACACCGGTTTTCAAGGTCAGCAATGCCAAGTCACACTCCTGATGTTACTGCAATTTTGCTTAGACAAATACTTTGTTATTGGTGTTTTAAGCCCTGCTCATTGTTTTAGCATCACTAAAAAACATTTAGCCACCCTTTTGACTGCTTCTGCCTCTTGTCTGCCATAATAACGTCCTAAACTTCTTTGAAAGCATGAGTTCCTTGATTTGCAAGGCATCCAGAACAAAGTTGAAGGAAGTGATGAGGATGAAAATGAATGTTATCGATTCCCATCCCTACTTGATCAAGAGCTGCCAGTATATTTGTATTTTAATAGCTTAAACAACAATGTTGATGTGTTCTTAAACCAATATCTTTCCTATTTCAAATTCAAAAGAACTCAAAGAAGCTAAAAAAGCTACAAATCTGCCCACTTGTCAGTAAACTGTAGCATGTAAGGCTCATTCACTGATTTAAGCATGACTTGTGATGACTTTTTGCAATAAAAGTGGTTTATATATATGTTTTAAATTAAATATACAACAGCTGAATGTGCAGATGGTGAGTTTAAGAGGTGCAGGAAGTCCTGGCAGAGCATGGAGCTAAGCTAGACGATTCCCTCTACCTAACACCTTTGTCCTACCTGTCTTCTGCCATTAACTTCACTTTTAGCAGATATGTAGAGAGAGCAGCGTTGACCTTAAAAGCGTAAATCAGTAATCACTTAAGTCCCAAAAAAGGTGCAAAGTTAACTTTAACAGAACAGCGGTCACAATAGCCATGAGTATTAATTAAGCATGACGGCTCATTTCTCTTCTGTTTCTGAGAGTCTCTTGAGTCAGTGGACTTGGACATCCTCATTAATCAGCCTGGCTGGAATGGGACCAGAAGTACAAAACAACTAAAATATCTTCTGGTTGAGTGCCTGATGTTCACCTCTCTTTTTAACAACAAAACCACAGAATTATCTGTCAGCGGGTGCTCTTAAAGGAAGCATTGTGGAGTCATATAGTCTAGAATCTAAGGCACTAATGTTCAACATATCCATTAGTGGTAATAATGCCTCGGAGTATAGCTGGGAGCTGAAGCTATTACCATATCATTTTCAGGGCTGCATCCATCTTAAATTTGCTAACATTAGCTGCAGCTCAAATAAGAGTAAGTTAAGATGTAATGGCAAAGCATCTGTCCAAGAGAGGGTTGATTGTTTTCCTCTAAAAGTTGTACAATACAGTCTTGATTAAACACATATACATGCAAATAATTTCTAAATGACGGTGATTCATTTGCTTCTATATGATTTGTGTTCACTTGTCAGTCACACAAACACCGCCTACAGCAAAGCATGCAGTGTAGTGTATGCAAGTGTAGACAAGCAGGAAGAAAGCAGATGGTTTATGGCTTCAATTTGTGGTTGTCAGTTTCACAAGAAAGACAACAAATGTGACAACGAAGAAAACAGAGTGACTGCGATGAAAGTGATGTTATACTGGTGGCAGAAAAAGGTAGCCTCAGCATGTGGAGGGTATTAACACTGACAAGGAAGAAGCCCCAGTCTGCAGGAAATGTGTTAAAATGTCACAGCAATGAAAGGGGAATTTGAGTAAGCACTAAAGGACAAGAAAACTACCTGCCTGACCATACAAACCTCCTCAATCTATGCATTACACAGTACCATAAGCTAAAAACAAAGCATGCATTTAGAAGAGACTTTCAGGTTTTGGACCATCAATTCTTTCATAGGTCTGTCTGTTTAAAGCCATAAAAACATGTTTTAAAATTAAGTGTAATAATTTTTCCATAAGAGTAAGAATGGTGTGAGAGAATTCGGCTCTAAACTCTCAGAAAGAACTGTGGCTCTTAACAGCATGAATTATGCAGCCCTAGTAAGAAGACATAAACACTAAATGAACGAGCTGAGTTATATTCAGCTCATGCTTCAGAGCATTAACAACACTTGAGCACACTCTTCCTGTCACCTGTTGACTTTGCTATTTGTTTGGATGACAGACAAAATTTGTGATGCAAATTCTAAAACAATTGTGTGTCTTTAAGTGGTGTTTATAAGAGCTGTAGAAGTGATAGGTGGAATTTGATTTGTACGGACACTTGAGACACAATTTATTCCCCTGCACTGAGGCACAGCTGCTAAATCAGCTCTCGACAGGTCGATATGGAGGATATCTCATCCAATCTGGATATTTAATGTATGTTGAGACCTGACGAGGCTGTAAATTTAGTTGGGGGAGGGGGACGCTCGAATATCTTGTGCATCATAACCATATTATAATGTATAACCCATTCTCCAGAGACAAAAATGTAGTACAGATATGTGCCATTTGGTGTGTATTTTGATGATGGGATCTACAAAGCAGATCTACATGTCGGTATTTTCACGTGTTTCAGGTTTTTGGCTGTGCAGGCGTGAGTGGAGGCTGCAGGATAAACACAGCATTAACAAAAAAAACACAGGCCAGCTTCAGCAGTGTGTGGCAGCCAGAGGTGAAGGAGGAATACATCTTTAAAATGAAGTGAAACATTCACCGCTGAGGACTGTGCTGCATAAAGAAACCAGGAGAAAAAGAACCAGGGCTCAGTGTTCTCTGTCAGAGCTCAAACATGTGCATCCAGCCCACCATAATTGGTGCCACTGACTGTTAAACTCACTGGCTGCTCCATGTCTGTGTACTGAGATAAGCATAAATATCGCCCAACTTTGTCAAATGTATGTTTGCATTGTGGATTTGTGTTTGCTGTGGTGTTTGCATTAGTACTGTATGGTCAATGGAAAAGTTTTTCTGACCCATGGAACAGAAGTTTAGCATCTGGATCATGAGAGTTTGAGCGATAAAGCTGCTGCAGCTTTATGAAGTTTACCCTCAACAACACAACAGTTTGAACATAAATTTTCCACCCCCTAATAAATGGTCTAGTTCTTAAACACTAATGTCAGGGACAGCATGAACTTTACTTTTAATGATTTGACTTTTCAGACGGACAAGATCATTTCTCTTCAATAGTAAATTCTTATTTCTTCTTAAAGTCCTTAGTTTCCCTACATGATTTTACTGAGGCTCAAAGAGGACATGGATTTCTTTTTATTTTATCCCATCATATAAAGTCAGCTTTGTTTATTTTCTCAAAGTTTTTAACATGACGTCTTGGGACGTCGATGTTATGGTCCCCTGGTAATATTTTCATGTAACTTCTGCCTTGATAACTAATTAACTAAATAATTGTGTTGATATGAAAAGCAAGCATCGTTATGTCTTGACATTGAGAAACTAGGATGAGATTTTGGAAAGACAATAACAGTTTATTTGCTTCTATGTAAACAGAGTGAAGGCTTATATAAATATATATATTCATGATCCCTTATGGTCTCCATAGAATTTGACCATCTTTAACCCTCCCTCTCCCTTAACGTGGCTCACAAGTCTGTTTCAGATATCAAAAAATTATGAATATATTGGGGAAAAAGGGACTAAATCAAAACATTTCCATAAGAATCATTAGTAATTGGAATATATTCAATTCTCAGCGAAAAATTAGCCACGTGATTGGCACCTCGTTTCTTTAAAACTCTTGCATATGCGTCACTAAATTTATTTGTCCACATAGGAAAGACCTGCAAGTGAAATATAAACCAAAAAACAGAAAATACATTTAATTTACTGAAAAAGTAGTTTCAATTGGTGTAAATATCATGTTTAGCTTATTTCATAAAGCTTTATTTTAACTAAATTTGAATGCTGGTTTAGGTTTTTTTTAGCAAATCTAAATGCATTCCTTTTAATTATTTATTAAGCATCTGTGTTTTAGATCTTCAATTGTTCACACCTTATCCTCTGATTGTACCTCTTTTTTACTGATTGTGATGACAACACTCATGACTGATAGTTTGTTTGCTTTAACTGATAATTCAGGTTGATGTCATCCAAAATTAAGGGTCACTTTCAATGACTTTTGAGTATAATAAGTAAATTAATTAATACAATTTGACCCTTTTATTCATCAGTTACTAACAGCTTACTTGAAACCATATATCCACGACTTACATTGAACTCTTTTAGACATATTTAACACAGTGGACATGTTTCAGTGATGATGGAAATTTGGATTAAGCATCAATATTGTCCTGACATGCTGACAAATGTCTGGTGAGTTTGACACAATGGCAGCTAACAGCCTGAGTGAGAAAGCCTGTTATTGGAGCCATTATTCTGTTTCTTCAGAGTTCGCTGTCTGTTTTATTTTGAGTAAAACATGGTAAAATAGCTGCAAATTGCCATTGTTTTTTGGTTGTTTGTTATCCCAGCCATTAAATTAGCATTTAGAGAGATGTCATGATATTGAATTAGCTTCTCTAGGCAGCGCCATGTCTGTCTTGAGGCATCTTTTATTGTGTTGCTACTCGACTTGACAGCTTGTGCCACCAGCATATGAAATCAGAGTAACACAGCAAATAAACACACTTGACTGGTGACCATTTGGGGTTTGGGGAAGCTGTGGGTAAACATGTCGGAGCCAATGAGAGCCTGCCGCAGTCCTGGAAGCATGTTTTTAATCTAATGATATGGAGAGCTGGCTCTGACAGGTGGTCTTTATAATGACATAAGCTGCTTGTATGTTGACAGTTTTTCCCTGTGGTAATTGTCGCACAGATCTGAGTTATTATTCTATGTTTTTCTGCACAATTGAAGCATCTGCGTTTGCAGTTTGGGAGCCAAAAACAGATGACTTGAGGGTCCCGCGGTCGGTGATACATCACTGAACATATGGGAGGGACATGGGGTGAGCGCACACTCGAATGACATTTGTATAGAGAAATAAATATGCACGGGCATGTCTCTGTGAACAAACATCTACTCTTTACCCTTTTTAGCAGCAATACTTCCCTTTTTATCACTTATTTGTTTCCAATCAGTCTCATCTTCCATCAGTCTGCCCCTCCTCTCCTCCTTTAGCCTTTTCTGCCCTTCTCTCTTCTTCAAATTCACCTGCTCCACTCCATTCTTCCCTCTCTTGTGAGCCTTTCCCCCCAGAGAGATTAACCAAAAGACCAATTTGCTCCATGATTTTTCCTCCTCTAGTCCCTAATTGGCTTGAGGGGGATCTGAAGGGATTTAAAGGGGTGGGGCTTGAGCGAATAAAAGCAGACCCCCCCATCTCTGTCTGGCTAAGAGTTGATGCAAATTAAAGCACAGACCTGACCTAATAAAAGCTCCAATTTGTACCATCGGCATGTCACCCAGTCACCCCATTACTGGCTTTGTTTACACTTTGCTTTATTAGATTTAAGACTTTTGGCCTCAGGCGGGGAGTTTAAAAGCCAAATGATTTTAATGCTCTTCTAAGAAATTTGGTGCTCAGGCCCTTAGCCAAGGGAAGAATGATTTGATTTAAGGTGGTGGACTTAAACCCAAATATCTTTGCACAGTCATGAAATCAATTTGACTGTAAGAAGGAAAGTCAATGTCAACAGCTGTCTTTGGAGACAGCAGAAAAGTTGTGGAATTGATTTTTACAGCCTCTGTCTCTCTTTTTTAAAGGACTGTAATAAAACTGAATTCTTACATTTTTAAGAAGTTGCTGTGAATGGTTATCCTGCAAATTAGAAACTCTGTTGGTACACCTAATTTCCACTATATAGCTCTTTGTTAAGTGAACAGCAAATATGAATCAACCACTAACTAGTGCCATTCAAGGATTAAAATAAAATCGCCATAAAATAATCACCTTGAAGGTAAACTGCTAGCAGGTTTTAAAGCTGATTTTAAACCCCTTAAGTTCATTTACTAAGTGCACGTTTCTTGCAATGAAATGCATTTTAATCAAAATGTCAACATTTATAAGCAAGTGGACAGCTTTGAGCTGCCATTATTGAATAGATTAATGTTAAGAGACATGACTGGGGTGGAAAAAGAAGGATGCCTTACACAAGACAAGGGACGGGATAACTATAAGGTGTTGAGGTTAACCGCAGATTTAAAAGTCATGGTTCATTAATCCTTAAGGCTCTGCAACACCGTGTGGTTTTATCTCTCTTTAAAATAGACTAGAACCTTGGTGCCGCTTGCTCAGGCCGTGAACAAAGTGCAACCACTTCACAGAGTGTTCTTCGCTGCAGACTTTGCTACATTAGTCTTACAGCAAAGAAAAGAGTCTGCGTGAGCATGCGATACACATCACCAAAAAAAAGTAAATATATATATCAGATGACAACACCCCTCCTTCCATTTGCAAACCAAGCAGTATAAAATGCTACATACATCCAACTTTGTGTAGCATCTGGGCCACCCAGAGCCACACACCAAAGTCAAAGTAAATAACTGAGCGATATAGGGCTGACATAATTTACTATTTTCAGGGAAATTCTCTGAGAAATGTTGCATCTTTCTCTGTACAACAATTTAAATTTGACCTTTAACACATTTTCTGTAAAGTCACTCTTTCTTTTAGCAGTCTCAATGTTTGTCTCTTGTAACAGCAAGCCATGCTTGAGTCACATGACTGACACTGCACACCCTGCTTTGTGACTGTTGCGTATAGACATACATGGTGGAGGGTGGTTAGGTCATGTGTTGGGCTCTCTCAGAGTTTAGGGAAACCCTGCTGTTAAAGATTAATGTTGACATCTAATGGTCAGAAAACTATTCAAGGAAACCAAAAGACTTCCCAATCTGAAGAAAAGACTTTGTCGAAGTCATGTCTGCAGTTTGGTGATGTTATATGTGAAGGAGGATGACGAAAGATTGGGCAGACTGCAACTGTGCATTGTCAAACTGTCAAGATGAGGCTTGTGGAGCTTTATCTGTATTTTTGGATCATCAAGTATCCTTGCACTCATTATACATGGTCAAAAAAAGTGTGTATCCCTAGTATGGTCTAAAATACAGCAGAATCACTCAGTTAGTTCTGTAAAGGGTTGGTTAAAGGTGGAGGTGAGAGGTTTTGCTTTGGTTCGAGGGGCAGGGCAAAAGTGCAGGATCTAATGGATCAAAAGTTGCATATCATACTTTAAAGATCTTTTATCTGAGGAGTCAACATGAGAAGCATCCGAGAGCACACTGGTAAAACTGTCAGGTCTTCTTACAGTCACATGATCACAAACACAGGCATGATCAACGCTTAAAGGCTGCAGCATATCAGCAATGTTAACTCGACCACCACTCTGGTCCAGACTTGAATAGGCACAACAAATGTCAATGTATCAACTTCTTTGAATGTTCAGAAACACACATCATTAGCTGCAGCTTTTCTTTGTGTTTAAGCCTCATTAGCAAACACAACACAAGCATGCTAAAATGAGCATTATACAACAAGCTCGCTGCACATACAGGCAGACACAGAGGCTTTAAGCACCACTAGACTCCGGCTAATATAAGGAGTTCCAGTAATGACAGCATAAATTAACATGTGCAGCACTATAGTGTTTTATGACGGCTGTGTGCAGTGAGTCCGGAGCATTGATAAGGTTGGCAGAACAGAGATAAGTGCTCCTATAATTCCCAAGAGTATCTGAGAATAAAAAGCAGACAAATGAATGATGAATGGAAACTAATCCACACCTTGTCTCCAGCTTGTGCAGATTTTTTCTGTATAAATACACAGTCCACATATATACCACTGTGAGCACAGAAGTGATAAATGACACTGAATATTACATGACTTCATCCCTAAAGGCTTTTTGCAATCCATGTGTATTATAAAACATTATATAAGAAGATATTTCATCCATGCAATCTGCTCTGCCTGTGCTTACACTTCCCTCTAAAAGTATAAAAAACCTGAGTCTCTGATTACTGCTCCAACTCTTGTAACCGCAGAGTGAAACAGATCTTCTGTTAGCTTAATCCTATTTGTCAGAATATATACTGGACTTGATTTTATTCAGAAGTGTCTCTACATACAGTGGATCAGTGTGATGAATTCAGAATACAGAGAAGGAAGCAGCAGAAGACTTGCTGGTTACACTCTGCTGCTAGCACCACTCCTATGGTTTTAATAACACGATGCCCACAAGGCCCAGATATTATTGCACCGGGTTGATATTATTATTGCAATTAGATTAACCTGATTAGAATATTATGTAACATCAACCAGCACCCACGTGTATCTGTGAGTCGTAGGGAACTTCTGATTGATTTTCCATTTCCTTATTTCCAAACTGAGTGAGGAGTTCAAGCTTGTTCAGAGTGATCAATTACAGCAGATTAATTACATTTTTTCACCTGAATTAAGCCTAATGATATATAAATTTGATTAGCAGCTATTGAATCCTTTCTAAAGGTGGTCAAACTGAACAAAACAGGAACTCGAGAAGGATAAAGGGAACATTAAACAATAAGTAAGGGGGCGTAAAATGCCTGATTGCTCCATATTGCTGGATTGAAAACAAAACAATAAAGTACGCCCACTGCCAACATACACTTTATGAAGTCACATTGCAAATCAAAATTGACAGTTCTGACAGGTTATCAAACTACTTTAGTCTTGTTCTTAGGCAAATGAATGGCCTCCCTGTTGTGATGTAGCTAAAATTATAAAAATGTGCACAAATAATGACTTTAAAATAGGTTTGATAAATGAGGCTTGGCTGCTAATTACTCCAGAGGAGCTGATTTTCTAAAAATTGCTCTCCTTCATGTTTTTAAAGATTGGAAGATGGATGAGCGATCTCTGATGTGGGATCCCTCTCCATATTTTCTAAATTATGTTGGGCTTTCTCTCTGTTATTGCTAAACCTGATTCCCAGCTGCACCCTGCATGCTCAAGAACAAGGAAGAACACTCATTGGACAATTATTTAAGCACAACATACCACCATATGTCCACAAAATAAACTTCTGAAGCAAATTAGAAGATACATTTTTGTGTGTATCCCTGCGGTGCTCATTCTTCTCCTCTCCTTTTTTTCTGCGTACTTTTATTCATTTAGGAGGGGATTTTGATGCTGCTTTCCCTGACATAGCATACTTGGGATGAATACATTGGTGCGATTTAAGTGGCCCCATCGGGAGCAGAGAAAAGCCCAGAGCCGAGCGTTGTGCTCTACCTATGGTGCTGAGTTAAATAAGATAAGACCTCTTCTCTGTGTCCTCCATCTATACAGGGTTATTTATATTTCTCCATGTTCATGTCATTTTTCCACACCAAATAGCTGTGTCAGTGGTCGAGTGACATTTCGCTGCTCTCCTAATCACATAATGTTGCTCTGAAGGAGCCTGTTTGAGCAGGCAGTGGGTGACTGATAGGCAAGCTCTCGCAGCAGCAGGAAATTACACCCGAGCAATGCCATTTGACTCTGTGAGCAGCTTTGTGCTTAGGTAGAACCTCGAATCAATCTCGCTCCCTAACTTCCTTTATCTGAAATGCCAACGTTCTCTCCGTCTCTCTCTTACTCTTTCTGCTGATTGCTAAGAGACAGACTGACCTGCAGGGAAGAGTCTGCGCTAAGAGACTTAATGATTGACTGCGAGGTGGGAGAATCAGGCCAGTGTGGTCTGTCTTTTGTGTGAATTAACACAGTTTAAAAAGTCAGCGCAGTCTAAGAAACATGGAAAACTCTCAAAGGCAATGAGTTTCTTTTCAATCTATAAAAGACTGTCGGCTAAGGCCTCACTGGACTGGCTGTATGTCTGACTTACAGAAGAAGTATTCACTGGGAAGAAAGACAAATGTGTTAAAGTCGCGGTCTTCAGTCCATCAAATCAAATCAGAGTCTAGACTGAAGTTCATCCGAGCAAATAGTTATGTCCAGAGAATAACTCAAGAATAACTCAACTGATCCTCAGAGTTTGGAAAAGTCCCTCTGAATTGTAGTAAAACGAGGTCATATCAGGCATCAAGTGATTATCAACACCTCACAGGACTGATTTAAAACAGGTCCAGGTCAGTCAGGACAGACTTTGAGGTACATGCCAGTCAGAACAAATCATAAAGCCATAGACAAGTTTCAAAAAGTCTTAGCATGTGCTTTATTCTGATGTTAGCTGAGTCTCAAGTCTTTAAGAGCTGAACTTTGGCCTGGTCTTATTGCTGTCAAAGCAAGTCTTTAAGTCTAGAGAATGTTAAAAACTTATTTCAAGTCATCTTTCAGGTCTGTCAAAACAAGTTCTAGAAAGTAAGTTTGTACGTAAGTCAAGTATCAAGTCTTTTAGATTCTTAAAGTAATTTTGACTCAAGCCCACAACCTAAAGGAGCCTGAAGTCTGCACAAGGCTGACTCTGGTACCCAAGAGATGCCTTCAGCCCAATATTAAGAGACAGGGTTATGAAACTATTTAAAAAGAGACCTGAACTTTTGACAAGCACAGTCTTCTACCAAGGATGACACATATTTCTCATACAAATTCTATAACTGATTTTTTTTTACAAGAAAGTCTCAGCTCATATTCAGTCATTACATAAGCCAAAACCATTTGTACCTAGCTTAGGGCAGCAGTGGAAATCTGTCATTAGCTGCCACTTTTAGGGCCCAAAGGAGTGCTAAAGACATGATTTTACTCTCCTAAAGGCTCAGAGGGGTTTCTGCAGTTGAGGAAATAAAAGGTTTTCCAATTTTCCTTCGTCTGTACTTTTTGGCCTGAACATACTTTGCTCATTCTTAACCTCACTCTTCCTCTCCATTTTCATATACCACCTGTCTACCTTGCTCCCTTTCAGTCTCACACGTTACTCCATCTCTCCGTATGATTTTCCTTCCATCTGTCACTTCCCTCTTCATTCCCTTTCTCCTGTGCTCAGCTGGGAAATACTGTAACAGGGCCTAAAAATACCAGCGCTCCTGCCAAGAGGGGGCGAAGACAAACAGAGCTGCAAGTTACTAGAACATGAAAAATCTACGCCACTTCACTTCAGCTGTCTGCATCCACATCTGTCAAGCACTTTATGAAACCCATCGCTCTCTCTCTCTCTCTGTAGGTTGCCCTCTACAGTTTTTCAACCCCCTCAATATCACTCGTTATTCTCTTTTATTTCCCCCTCCTCTGTTCTTATCTTTGTCACACTGCAGCCTGCAATCTTTCTCTTGCACCTGATGTCTCTATCTAGAGGACAAATAAAAAAAGGTAACAGGAGACATGTTGTTTCTGATGAATTATAAACTCAGTCGCCCAGAGCTGACCCTGCATCATTGTGATTCTACTGAATGCAAGCATTTGCTTGTTCAATACTGTCAGTGAAATATTCAGGAATGGAAAAGGACTTTCATCGATGACTTTGAGAGGTTACATTGAAATATCCATGCATTACATTACATTTTAAACAAAGGTAAAGGAGCTAGCACTGAGGCGCTCTCCAAGGTGCTGATCCTGCCTCTTACAGCCGAGGAGCTGTCAAAACTCTGCTCCTTTTTACCAACAAGTTGCCAACAAGTGTTGGAGAGTTTTGGCCAGTATAACCAGAACAATCAGTGTCAAAAGTGCTCCTCCAAGAAGCCCAGCAACAAGAGGGTCAAATCAGTCGATCAATGAATTACAGCTCTGGTCGACTGCCACACAAAAGTGGTTCCAAAAAGGTTATAATATGCCATCATAGAAAGATGCAATCACAGAAGACAGGATACAGTTTGAGTGATGATGTCTCTACATAAAAAGCAATTTTCCAGGTTGAAGTTGGCTTAATTTAAACACCTAATAAACTGTAATTTTAAAACAACAGCAACTGCAATAAATGTAACAAAGAGATGGAGAATCAAATGGCTGAATGTCTGCTGCCAAGTGAAAGCCACAGGCTGCATTAAAATCAAACAAATGTCTCAAATTTTTATAAATTAATGACCAATGCAATCCCACAATATTACACTAAATAATGATATAGCATTGTGCTGCAAAACATATTACTATTTATATATTTTTTACACTTAATCAAATGCCCTCCATGTACACATGAGTTGGAGGGTATTTTGGCAGCACAGCAGCACTTGAGCATCAGAAGTGATTTGTGAACCTGAGTAACACTTTGGACAGAGTATTGGACCCTTACTTTGTTCCTGTGTTAATTAACACACTGAAGAATCAGTTTAACCTGCTTGTAAATCTAGTTCTGGCTGTCTTGTTAATCAAGTTTAATCATTCTACAGTTAACCATGCACATCCTTAGAAACACACTGGACTGTCCTTAGGCCACATACTTTACCCCACTACCTACAAGAGGACAGATACTGGAGTAGGGTTCAGATTATTTTAATCTATAACTGAATGCGTAAAAGCTCAGTGATGTCAAGGCTGACAGAGCTACCGTCATTAAAATGCTTTATCAGGCTTTATAAACATGGTCCGTCCACAAGAACATTTCAGCCACTCAACGTCTTAAAAAAAGAGGCTTTACTCTACACCTTTCTATAAGACCACCCCAGGGCTATGTAGATGCCACTTTACCCAACCAGGACTGTTTTATTCTGCAGCAACACCCCACTTCACACGGCAACACCAATTTTAGCTTTGGACTACAGCCTGTCACATACACTTGACAGAGACCTTGAGGGGAATGGCATGAAGCCACAGTCACACTCTTCATGCAGATTTGAAGTGTCAGGCCACAATAACAAAAGTGACAGGCCACACTGTGTAAGTGCCCAAGGACAAGGGAAGTCCTGCACTCTGTAAGCTGAAAATGTTTTTTGACTAAGTTCACAACACTTAAGAATTCAAACACCGCCTTTCCAGTTTCAAGCATTGGCTTCCTTTCACTGAGTCCGACAATTTGGCTGCGATTGTAATATCATAACAGTTACAGGATGGATGGGCAAAAAAATGTGTTTCATAAATAAATGCTACTATTTGAAGCTCTCCATATAAACACGGAGATAATGATGAAAAACAATGCCATTTTTAAGATTTTGTATTTAGAAACAATGACAAAATTTGGCTGTTCAACCAATGGGACCATGGTAAACCTTGCACACTCTTACTGAGGTATCAAATTCACAGACAGAAGATGAACAGAAGACCTTGAACTTTGATCTATGACCCCGAAAATCTAAACATGAGTCAGAGGTAACTTGTGGTAAGCTTTATGGAAATCTTTCAAAGTGTGCTTGAGGAATTGTGTTCACAAGCAAGTAATGACCACAGGGCTCCATGATCTTGACTGAAAACCAACAGAGACAAAAGTTATCTTGAAGATTCAAAAAACAAGGCAATTGGACTGTGTTGAGTTTGTTAACAAACTCAACACAGTCCAGTTGCCTTGTTCTTTGAATCTTCAAGATAACCATGACCTGGATGAATGAGAATCTACACAGACGCACATACCACAGTTGATCAAAGTTTGAAGAAAATCCACCAAAGTCCTCTAAAGATATCATATTAAGGGGCGAGAGATAAATATGAGGCATCAGGACCTGAACTTTTGAACTTGTATCTACAGAATTGAAACAATTTTAATCTTCTTAAACCAAAGAGGACATTTGTGGAACATTTCTAGAAAACCCATCACAGTGGACCTAAGAAACCACTTAACATCAGTACTCGGACTTTGTGCCTCCAAAAACCAATAAATTAACCTTAAGGCAGCATGATTATTTGCATAAAAAAGCGATGAACATGAGGCACCACAACCTAAACCTTGTGACTTTGCACTTTTCAAAAAAATCAATTTATACTTGAGTCAGAAAATGTACTGCAGTTTCAAGAAATCCCCTCACAGCATTTATCAGATATTGCAATTACAAACAAGGGACGAACATGAGACTTCACAGCCTTGATCTTGGACATTGGTCCTCCAAAATCTAATCAATGGGTGCCCCAGCCAAAACCAGCAGAAAATCCTTCAAAGTATATTAAAGATATCCCACAATGATTTGCCAGATGCACCAACAAAAGGACATAGGAAGAGATGCACAGATAGACAATCTAAAAATGTATTACACTGGCCTCAGCTGTTATCAGCAAAGAGGCATGACAATTACCCCAGATTGGTCGAGGCTCCAGAGGGACTGGCACTGAAATCTTGTACCAAAATTGTACCAACTTATCGTTTACATCCTGGGATGAATCACAGACGGATATTTGTGATTCATTTATAGTTCGAAGCTGCTTTAGCCATCAAAATGCTGATTAGGGCACCATTTACAAATCAATCCATCTAATGGTATAAAGCTGAATCCTTGGAGGAGAAAGACCTGGAAGATGCTACCCAAACAATCAATGGAAGAAAAACCCCCTCATCTTAAAAATTAACTGAAGCTTGTTGACTTTTTGTTTAAATTATCTCATCATAATTGCACATGCCTTCACCTTTTTCCTGAAAACTCAACAGCTATGACTCAACAGGAGAATTTAGTCATATGCTGACAGTCAAAGCATTTCTTAATATCCCAGGAGCAGTCTGGTTCATCAAGTGGTGATAAATAAGTGAAATATTTGCCTTTGAAATGACATGAGGGTTGCACTTGAGGGCAGAAATGAAGTACATGTCCATAGTTAACCTCCTGACCTCTCTAAGCATTAAGAGAGAACCTTGGACAGCTTGATTCCTTTCATTACAAGCACATGCCGTCCTGATACATGGTACAGTTTCCCTCTGCCTCTCTTCTCTCTCATTGTTGTCGCTGCCAGCACAAATCACCGATACTGATGACAGCAGCTGATCAATAGCCTGCTAGTCCTAGTCACGCCTGTCAAGTCAATTTCCCACTAATGAATCCGGTTCGGCTGCGATCCTCTTTGATGAACTATCCCGAGTTGTTTATTGTGCACTTGCTGCATCACAGCCATACTGTCGGGAACACTGGAAAAAACAAAAACTCATGATGATACATTCCTTGTTTCCAGAGGCCTATTTTTTGTTTTCTTTCCCATTCTTTTCTCAGCAGCCAAATGTAAAAAATGTCACATCCAATCAAGATATTTACAGCCAAACAGTGATAGGGTTTGATAGCACTTTTAGCAATTTTTCAGCAATCTTAAACACCAGTGCTAAATGTCAGATTTTGCTGTCAGACTCTCTGAATCAAAGAGCAGGGGCCTCCTTTCCAGATTAATCATGGTGAGCTGATATTCCACAGACACGCAGCGAGAAATCCATCATTTAAGAGGCAGAGATACCAATTTCTTCACTGACACTGGCCTCATGAGCTGAATACAATGCAGCGAGGGGGTGAGACAGCGCCAAGGTAATTTCACTTTGCATTTTTAACAGTCTAATTCAAGAGATTGCATTGTGTTCTGGTGAGAATCTAAAGTATTTATGGGGCAGAAACTAGTGGACAAAAGTAGTTAAGTTCTCTGCCTGCAAATAAAAGTGGACATGCATTATAAAACACTTCAGGACAGCTTTTTTAATAAAGAAGGTAAAGTCATTTTTAATTAAAGGGGCACCGGACTAAAGATTTTTTATAGAGCATCTTGGCAGGGAGGATTTTAATGGACATAAATAGATGGAAAATCTGTCAAGGTGGAAGAAAAAACAGATAAACAACAAGTAGTGGATAAACAAGGCCCAAAAACTGCAGTTCTTCAAATGTCCACTTGAGGCAGGCTCCAAAACCCAAGGAACCCCATTAGATCCCATTTCAACATGACATTTTTTATACAGAAAATAAACAACCTCAAAACCTGTTTCAGTCATAGTTTTGGTCCCTTAAGGTAATTTTTTATTCACAAAACCACTCAGGAGTTGAATTACTTTAAAATGAATCTGTTTTGATTTACTAAGGCTGATAGTTATGCATTATTAGCAAACTGAGGGCTGTGGTTGGTTTGTCTGATGCCTTGGCTCAACTACTCATCGGCCATTGGAGTCAGATTTTCCAACATGGCCGCCACTATCATCAGGCTTCAAACTGCCTCTCAAAATAAAAAAGTGGTTGTCATCACTAAGGCTGGATTGAAATGATATAACTGACCTTAATGTTGAGTTTCCAAACAAAACCAACCCCTAAAGATCATTTGTAATAATTAAAATCAAATCTTTATTATTGCTAGTGACTCATTTTGTCATGAATAAACTGAGATGTATGACTAAATGTGTTAGCTTAATGCTAACAGATAATGGAGACCACTATTTACAGGCTAACAGAACTAGCATGGGGTTGTTGTAGTTAGTAAAGAATACATATTTTTGTAATTACAACTTTTAAATTGATCCATATCTTAAATTAGTTGAGAAAAACAATAATGTCCTTGAGATCAGAGACAACAGATTATTTCTAAGCTTTTCTACAGTCAGCCAAAACCTAAAATGTGCAGCGTGGCACTTGAGCTCTCATTGAATTTGTTATTTAATGGTGATTTGGCACCAGCTTATAGATGTGCTCCGGCCACAATCTGGCAGTAGTGCTGCATGATAACCAGGTAATGAAAAAGTGTCTTTCAGTTTAACTTTATCTGCACTATCTTTTATAATTAATGAGACTTTTTTTTTCAACTATTTGGCAGTCATTACTCATCATGAGTTATATCCCTTATTTTCCCTTTAGAAATGCATCCTGGAGCCACACAATAACAATCCAAAATAAGTCAGAACTGGAAACCATCACTGGACATGAATTTAAAAGCAACATCTCCAGTTAAATGAATTCAAACAATATCTTATTTTGCCAGACAAATGCAAATCTAGATCTTTGTTAAGGCTTAGTCCTATCTAACCTTCATTTCTAACTGTGCTAAAAAAAATCATTTGACATAAAATCTGCCATCCTTATGCTGGAGATTAAAATCCATACAGAAATAGCAGAGCAGAGAACCCCTTAATGGATAATCTGGCTCGGTTTAGTCAACCTACAGATGTACTAAGATGCAGAAAAACACTTTCATAGGAAAGGACATGAAGATCGATTGGCTGCTTTCATCAAAATCAATTCTTTAATTTGTGTTTTTACCATCTCAGTGAATACCTGCCTTGCAAAACATTATCTCATTAAAAGTACAAACGGAGAATAACTTTCCCTCGCTCACCCGGACGTTCTGATAGAAGTCAATTTGTGGAACTTTCTTGTAGTTTTCCAGTTCAGGTTTACAACACTGAAGTAATTTGTACAATCACAGCAGGCTGCACAGCTCATCTGAATGAAACACAATCACAAAATTGAACTTCTGCATGACTTTGGTTTACAAGAGGCTAAATTCAAGTGTGATAAGTAGTGCATTTAACCATAAAGACAGAAAAGCTTGGCTTGTAGGAGCTAAAAAATCCTCTTTGTGGTATTGCAGGTCAGAAATTTTGCTCGTGATTTGATAGAGCAACCTTGAGAGTATAATAAATTAAACTAAAAAGGAACAAACTTCACATCAAGTCGGATATGTTTCCAGAAAAGATAGATTTGGAAATTTACTCCAGGGATTTAACAAGATGAGGGAGATGAAAATGCCGGTGTGCAGGCCTGGACACGGACCAAAGTGTCTGAAAATTATGACAGCTTCCATGAGAGGAATACTAAAGGTTTCATATGAAGACAAAAGGTGTTGATGAGGATTAGACACACAAAACACACACTCAGAGCGTCCCTGTCACTCCCCTTCACTTCCTCTCCCCTGTGTTTCCGCCCACTTATTCCATCTTCCAAACAAAGATGAACACGCTCAGCTGGGGTGTCTCCCGACGGGACGGTGGGTATTGAACGCGACTTTTCCATCCAAGCTCGCACACAAATACAGAGCAGGAGAACTCTCCACTGGGTAACCTATGATTGAACTCTCCCTCAGCCCTCAGTCTCGCTCTCGCACCCCTGCCGTGACCTTATAATGATCCGCTACGTAAACACACACACACCAACACACATACACTCTCGCTCCTGCACAGTGTTTCTCTAAATTCCCACACTGGCTCTGTAATGATCTGCCAGGCGCTCCATGCTCTGAATCTTTTAACAGTCCACTCCTCCGCTCAGTCTCTGCGGACCCTACCGCGTGTTTGGAAGAGAGGGAGACAGAGAGTGTGTTTTAGTGCTTGTATTAATTTTGTGTGCAGTATCCCCCATTAAAGTCACACACTCTTCTGCAAAAAAAGTGCTTTAAATAACTCTTACTTTGCAGTTTTGTCCATTAGAGAAGTTTCAGGCTATTCTTGTAAACACTACATCTGAAGAACACTTTCAGGGATTTTCTTCAAACTCTGCACAAATATCCACTCCGCCTCGAAGATAGACTGGTTAGATTTTGAAAGTCATAGGTTAAAGGTCAAGGTCATAGTGCCTCAAATTCATTCTTGCCTTTGAACGTTACGTCTCAAGAATGCTTTTGATGGTTTTGCTCTGACTTTGCACAAATATAATCTCTAAATCACGGGTGTAGTGGTTTAGTTTTGGAAGTCCTGATGTGTTATGTTCATTTCATGCTTTTGATTAAAATATCCTGAGAATTGTGGAAACTTGGCAAAAATGCCCACTCTGATTGGCAGATGGACTTAATAGATTTGGGGCGAAAAGTCGAGGTCAATAATGTTTATGTTCATCTCTCATTATTTAACCTAAAATCTCTATAATGCTTCAAATGATTTTCTTCAGACTTTGCAAACATGTCTGCTCCAAATAAAAGCATGCACTGAGGAATTTTTGTCAAATTTTGCACAAACCTACAAGTAGAACTGACTAGGCTCTTGAGGACAAAGCTCAGCTGACCTTGTATGCATCAGTTCTGTCCCTGTACACTTAGCAACATGTCAGCATTTGAAAGCTAAAGACAAAACATGCACCCACATCTCCACCTTCAAAGAAAAAAGACTCTCACCAACACATAAGTCCACTCTGATAAGCTTTTAATCACTGCGGCACAACAAGGGAGAGTTTAAATTCACCCCTGTGTATTCTGTATTAATTTCAAGGTCTTGCAAAGTTAGCATTCAGCTAACATCTTGAGCCTCTCTGAAGACGCTGATATAAAAAATTCCTGACCATACACAATGTACTCTGATGCTCATTTCAGATATTTTCTTTTCTGATATTTCTAAATACTTCAAAGCCAAAAGAGAGCAGAGCTGACCTCAAACTTTTGGAGCCACGGTCTGCTGATGCTGCCTGATGTAAAGCTGAAGGTGTGATTTAGTCAGATCAACAGAATACTGATGGGAGCTCAGCGTCTCCAGATGTGGCCGGTCGGTTTCATCATTATAAAGCATCTATATGCATAATCATGATGTCAAGGGCCATTTTAAGTTCTCATTTGTGGTACTATATCCATCACTGACAACGACAACAATGACTTCAGACAATGCAGCTGCGGTTAATTCTACTGTGAGTTTGTGTGACTTCTGTAGCAGAGGCTGTCTCTCACAAAGTCGGCGACTCAGGTTTGATTTCTGGCTTTGGCTCCTTTCCATGTCAGCTCTTCTCTCTCCTCATTACACAAGTAAATTAACATGTGATCTGCAGATTAAGTAATCCATGATAGTATGCTGCTTTACTTACATGTTGCAGGAAAAAGAATGTCTTGGCTCCCATTTCTCTTTTGATGCAATGAAGTCTAAAGTTAATAAATCCTGGTATCTCATGGTTCATGTTTCTATTCTACTTGGGTCTATTCTATTCTACTTTTATCCATTTTATCCATTGCTTTAATTGATTTAAAGTGTTTTATGTCTGCGTTGTTTTGTCTATTTATGTACAGCCATTTGTTTCAGCTGTGCTTGTTTTTTAAGTGCTTTATAAAAAAAGTTGAGTTAAGTTGTCCACCTTTGTCAGCACTACATTAAATAAAATGTTTTTCTTTTGTACTATGCATGTATCTTCTGCATATTTTAACTCCTATAAAAGAACAATTGTATAAAAAGAGGCCCTTTTGAACATTTATAAGAGGATATTTTTTTAATTAAGGCATTTTCTGCACTAAAAAGCATATTGCAGTATTGGTATTTTAGAAAAAATGGTTATAGAGCGAGACAAAAACATTATCTGCACAAGTTTGTATCTTTTACAAAGTCTAAGGACCAGAGATCCATTAGGACTGACATTATGATAAAAAATAACATTTTCTATGCATAAATTGCTCCAAATGCCAGAAAGTTCTGTGTAGTAGATAGTTTAATTCAACATTTATTCTTTATTGTGTCAAATTTTTGAAGCTTATTTGAGTCTTTAAACAGGATATCTTGTCAGTAATAAAGAAAGCGGTCCATTAGAAAATATATGAATCATTAGTTGAATTGATTAATTTGCTTTACAGACTTTGAGAAACTTTGCAAAGCTGCTCTTTTGGAACAGGGCCCAGTGTGATATCTTTTTATGGGGCCCAAAAGTTCTCGCAGAATCCCTGATCAGGTCTCATATTTCTGTTCTGACACTGCAGAGTTAAAGTTTATAGGCTGTAAACTCAGCTGTAGACTTCAGAGTTCACACATTAAAAGGCCGACGCACAGCTGGCTGCACGCCATTTTAAAGACTGATATGTGGTACAAGGAGTTGATGTGTTAACCATTTCAATGTATCACGTACTAACCTGACAAAACGCTTTTTTACTGAGTTAATCTCAGAAAGTAATGGGTCACTTTGAAGAGTATCACTCCAGATACTGTTATTTTTCATTCTGGAACCACTGAAGCAAAAGTTGTGCAGTATCAACAGAAATTACTTTAATAATCCTCTTCTCTGCATTTTTATTATCTGTCAAAAACAAAGTGCTCCCTGCAGATCTTTGCAATTGTAGATGAATATAATAATAATTTATGTTTTAGTTTTACCGACAATATGGCAAATTATGTGGAGCAAATGGCCCTCTGCATTGCTGCTTTGCAGGCGTTGTCAACACCAAAGCCTATTTCATCTTACAGGTGAAACAATGACTGGCATCTCCTGTGACTAACACTCTTACTATTGATGTGTAGCTCAGTCAAGCCCCCTTCAAAAATACTGAAAGGCTAGTGCTCAGTGCAATTAGCAAGTCAGCTAGAGCCACACAGTGCTTATGATTGCTCTTGATTATTTAACACATAAACAGGACATGCCTGAGCATGCCACTCTAATTATCAGAGAGCTCCTCATATGGAAACTGGAAGATGTTGAGAATAGGAGAAAATTATCTTTGGGTAATAAATCCCAGGGCACAAATGGATTTTTAAGAAGACGTATAAAGTATGAGTATGAGGATTTTTTGTGGATCAATAGCTGTGTTTTTGTTGCAGATTTTGGGCCATTTCTTAAATCTTTACAACAGTTCTTTAGTTTTTGGGCTCAACAATTCTTGACCTACTCTGCTAACCCATGTTGCTTTTAGAGGTGGCTCAATGCAGCGTCAGATAGCATAATGAATGAATTAATCCGGATATCTCAATGCACAGTAAAAGAGTAAGCTCTGCTTCACACTGGCGTCTGTGTGCTGAGTGTGTAGAGGTGCATTAGAGCCGGGCTGAGGCAGCCACGCTTAGTTGTGGGCATTCCCTGGACGTCTCTAAGTGGTTTTCTTTGAGAGCCACAGCCAGGCAGCAAGACCTCTATTACTGATATAGACCCACTGTAATAAGGCTGAATGCTCCCTCTCTGTGCACACACACTTAAAGGGAGTGTATCTGCGCTATCAGAGGAACATAACAGGCAATCTACACGCTAGGAAAACAACCGTCGCTGTGGTCAGGTTCATATCAGGAGAGCCAAAGCGTAAATGTAATTTACAGCAGCACAGAAAAGTGTTTGAATCTCAAAAGAGAAAAATATATCACATCGCTCTGAGTGGTTTTATTACATCTTGATCTTTTCTCTCCTTCTATTTTAGCCTCCATCTCTTCCTGAGCGAGCGATCGTATCACAGGTATTGACCGTCTGATTGATGACAGCTTTCACGTCTGAAATCACAACGCAGCAATAACCAGAAGACAAACGCGCAGACGGATCATTATCAGGAAGAGGATCAGTCCCATGCAGGAAGGGAACCAACACTCAAAGTACAGGAAATGAAGGCGTGGTTCAGCCTATCAGGCTCCTCAAGAGACGCTCGGATAAAGGGGAGAAAGAGGGAGAGAACGGTGGCATGGGGGGTTATATGGCCCTGTCATAGTCTCTGGGGGAAAGTTGTGTGATCACACAGGCAGGAAGTGGACTTTTATGAAGTTACACCCTAACAGCAGATAAGGCATCAGACATCAGCAGGCTTACAAACAGCTCTTGCTCCAGATTCATATTCTGATATAGAGGAAGAAAGCTAGCACAAGATCGGCAGATACATATTCCTCCTTCATGTTTTTTTGAGCTCTGGTTTTGTGCTATAATATAGAACAGCTCAAACATAAATGGGGCTTTCACGCAGTATCTGCTGGACTCGGCTCAAGTTTACTCTGTTGTTTTGGTTTTTCATTAGTGATTGAACCTCGTACCTGGAACAGCGCCTGTATCACCTTCAGTAGGATTCAAGCAAGCTCAGCAGAGATTGAACATGACGTGGAGACACTGCTGATCTCTGGATGGTCAGAGTATCGCCATGAGTCATGGGTATTGACATGATAATGAAACGCTCCCAAATGGCAAGTGCGAGATTTAGTGCAACCTGCAGCGTGTGGAAGCATTAAAAGGGATGCACAGACTCATCTGACACTAGAGGCTGATATCTGACAATATATATGCCCTACATGTGATATCAAAGTGTGTTATTTTTTTGCCAAAAGATTATTTTTGATGGCTTTTGTTGTCTTGAAGTGAGGATAGAGAGTGTGGGACATAACTGCTAGGCTACCACAGCCCCATTAATGAGTGTTGCTGCTGATAAAGATTGATATTACCCATTTTATGGTGGATGGAAGCTTCATTTCGCAACTTTTTTAAGGGCATTT
Organism: Cetoscarus ocellatus; assembly: GCA_037902135.1. Taxonomy (NCBI): domain Eukaryota; kingdom Metazoa; phylum Chordata; class Actinopteri; order Labriformes; family Labridae; genus Cetoscarus; species Cetoscarus ocellatus. The sequence continues at coordinate 1,646,867 of JBAMNC010001073.1, read as the reverse complement.
TGAGGCATTTGGGGCCTTTCTTGATACCAGAGATCCAGTTGATGGGTTCAGACTGGGGGAGGGGGAGTAAGGGAAGATGTGGCAAGTGGGCCTCAAGCTGGAATCAAACCTTGGCCACCTGCACAAGTCAAGAGTATTATTATTTTATATGTACATGGTTGCTACCCACTTCGCCAAACCAGTGCCACAACATATTTGATTATGATAACTGGATGATAAATAAGAAACTTTTGACGTGGCTTTGGTCAAAGAGAGAAGTGTGAAAAAGGCATGGCAGAGGAATTCTATAAAAAAAAATATATTTGGATAAATAATTAATAGCACAGCATTTCAAATACAGAAATGTAAAATAGATAAGTAGCAGACTACCTCTCCTACCTTACTTCTTCTCATGTCATCATTGTCACATCATCCCTAGTGGTAACACTATTACTTTTTGTCTTGTGTTTTTTATTCACTGTGCTGCAATGTATGACAGAGGCTTTAACATCAACAGCCAGAGTCACTGCACCTCATTGAAGTGTGATGGTAGCTGTATATTTCCGATGATAAAAGATTCAAAAGAGGTTGATTTGCAGCAGACTGTGGGATAACTAAGAGGTTAAAAGGTTTCACTGACCTTTCAAAGAGGGACTTTTAAGGTCTTATGGCATGTTGGATTCATTTGAGGTCCTAGACAGAAGCACAATAGGAGATATTTTTCATCGTTTACCTGCACAAGCACAGACAGCTCAGCCTGCAGACAGTCAGCAGGTTACATCTCAAGGAACCCGCGGGCAGCTGTAACCAATTGTCTTTTTTGATGATTAATTAATTTGTCAAGGGCCACTGTGCCGTTCTATTAAATTTGGAACAACTTTGCATGAAACCAAGCTAAATTGCCTCAAATAGAGAGCGGGAGAACTGAATCAATAATTGGAGGGAAAATATGGTAGTGGCGGGCTGGCCCTTGCACTTAGACCTGCATATTATTGATGTTGCTGCATATGAATGTAAATGAAGGGATGTTATCTGAGGAGAAGAGGACACTGACCCTTCATTTTGGATCCAAAAGAGGGGGACGTGAGCTGCATGAAGCTTACCATTGTATAAATTTGCAGAAAAATAGCAAACTAGAGATACAAAGTGGGAGTTCTATGCCTCTGCAGGGTGTGCGTTTGCCAGACACTAAAAGTGTGTTGGCTGATTATGATAAAGAGCAGGGGTCGTTTTGTGATAGTGTGATTTGCAGCTATCGCATGAGCAAGAAAAGAACATGGGGTACAATGGTGTAATGGCTTTTAAAGTTCATCTGTGCACCAAAGTTTCAAGAACATCCTTGAAAGGCTTGCAGAGATTATGTGGTCTTAGGCAACGATGACCGTGGTTATTAAAAAAACGCTTAAAATGTTATTAAGATACTAAGGGCATAAGTAAGTCAGCAGGGATACTTGTGAAAAATCTGATGAAATTGATGAAGTTCTTAAACTACGGATGAACAAGTGGAAACGTGGCAGAATGACCGCAACGCTTGACCCATGACCTCCAAAATCAGATCAATTTATCCCTCAAATAGAAGTTCTTCCAGAGCACAAACTTCATAAGGGCCTTCCTGACATTCTTAGTTGAGTATTCAGGAAAATGTAGGTCATGCAACAAATCATTAAAAGATTCAAAATCCACATGTTGTCAAAATCTGTTGAGAACATTCTGAATTATCCTGCACACAAACAAACAGACAAAAAAACTGACAAAAAAGCCATGCAAGTGTAATGACTTTTCCCCGGTGCTAGGACCAACATTCCCTGATAGTTTCATTAAAATCTGTCAACAACCTTTTGAGTTATCTTGTTTACAAATAAATAAACCAACCAACAAATGGACAAACACCATCAAAAACATATACCTCCTTGGCTAAGGCAAATAAAAGTGGATATTTTTGCTAAGATTGAAGAAATCTCCCATAGCATACTTGATATATTAAGTTTACAAGTAAAGGAACATGTGACTCTGCAACAGAATCATTCTTTTTAAATCAGAGTTGATCTTTGTGCAGTCTGAAGAATTTTCTTGTTCGGATTCTTGGAATATTCTGTTAGACATAAAAGCTCAGATAAAGAGAAATAAAGATAAAGTCAAGGACGAACAACCAGAAAACATAACCCCTCTGGCTTTGGCTGTCACCAGAGCTAAGGCATTCAAGAGGAGATTGTGTTAAAATGAAAGAATAAATAAACAAAACCAACAGACATAAACACAGGAAAAGATAATGAACAGCAGAATTACAATGTCAAGGAGCATTATCCAGCCTAGAAACTGGCTGCTGCATGTTAGAGGCTCTGCACACACATACAAAGTGATCCTCCAGTCAATACCTAGATCCATTCCTCTTTCACTCTCTCTCCTTCCTCCAGGCTCCCTTCCTTTCAGCTTAATGCACACACATGCTAACACACAGTTGCCACAACAAGTGCAAACTGACTGAAATTACAATAAAGCTCTTTCGCCCTTGTCGATCGACCGGCAGACACAAAATCGATACACAATCAGATCGGATTAGAGAGGCTCAGTGTAATATTTGGATTCCAATCAAAGTGAGTGACAATTACTCTGGAATAATCTCAACCATTTGGATTTATGCATTTTCTCCAAACTGAAGGAAAGCCCCAAATCCTGCCTTGGAAAACCCCCAACAATACGTGTGAGGGCGGCTGGGTCTAATCTCTGGATTGCATCTGTTTGCAATGAGGTTTTCGTTCCAAGCCGCTGATTCAAGACAAGCCGCGGTGGAGACTAAATCTACAGCCAGGGTGAGAATGAAAGAAGGGATGGAGCTGCTGTGGGTGGGTGTTATCTCCAGACTGCATCTGTTTCTGCTCAATCCTGAGCAAAGGGTGTCATATTTGCAAATTTACTCAAGACTTGTCACCATCCACTTGGTGTTTGAGGTAGCTTCAGAGAAGCTCACAAAAGCCTCTTGTAAACAAAGGTTTCATATCCAAAAAGTGACTGTAGCAAGGTAGGAAATGAAGAAGACAGAAAGTGATATGACTTTGCAAAAATCTGAGCACATTCACTCCAAATTCCCTTCCCTTTTGCAGTCCAGTTAGAAGTTACAGACCTGTGAAACAACACTGTGGATTTATTTTCCAAACTCCGGACTGTTTGAATCCTCCTTACACTCCAAAGAATAAAAGCAAACAGACTCCTAAAAAGTACAAATGTTCGCCTATAAAAGGATTTCAACCAAAACCTTAAACCCTCAAACTTCCAGGGAAAATGCTGGAGGATAAGGCCTCACTTTGTCCTTAAAACATGGTCATGCTCTTCCGGCACAGTTGAGTTCTTGTGCAGCATGAAGGCAGGTTTGTTCTGGGCTGCTTTTACGTCTGAGACCTATTTGGTGTCTTTATCTGATCACCATTAAGGTTGCACTATAAACATTTACAAAGCAAAAATCACTCCAGTTAAGTGTTATTTGAAAGGGATGTATTTTATTTTATTTTATTTACAGCTGCATCGTTTTGGCTTACAGGGCACAGCTTCTTTATCTTCTTTCTTCCCAATCGTATTTAAATTAACACAGAGATGAAAAAAAAGGTATCCTCTATAATGGTAAGTTTTTAAAATAGTACATTACACAAAAGAGATGGCTGACAAATCTATGTGGAGCTGATGGAGACAAACAGAGCAAAAATAAGTGAGTGCAAAGTAGAGCAGGGCAATTAATCAAGTTTCAATGACTGCCCCCCAAAAACTGAATAATGGAGATTAAAAGGTTAGTGTGTCACATGATTAATCTTTTCTCCATCTTTGATTATTTTTCTGTAATTGTATTTTTCACACATATTTTCACTCATCCCTTTGTTGTTTGATGTTCAGAATGATACTCTAAAAACATTTATTTCAATAAAATTATATGACTGTTCTTAAGACAGTCAGTTATCATGTTTTATAATTGTAATCTAAATGTCTGTCGAAATTGAAATTATGATTGTTGCAATATTCAAAGCCCTCAGGCACTGGACTACTAGTTATCAGGTTAAAAAAAACAATCATGGCTTTATATTCACTTGTTAATAGGGATGTATGAAAAAGTATTGTTTGTCCAATATGTTCACATTCTTTGCAAAAAATACATACTGTAATTAACCCTTTCCTCTCGTAAAGACAACCCAGTTGTGTTACAAACATACGTGATACAAGAAAAAGTATGTTTGATTCTACAACATATTATACTTTGTTGATTTTTAAATGCAGACATTCAGTTCTGTAAGGTCCTGCATTATGGTATAATTGTATTTTTAGCCAATATCATGGCAAATGTATGAGATATACTGAATCGCAGATATGTATGACCAATTCATTAACTGCAAATACTGGTGAAAATGTCAAAATCTGCTGATACCAGTGACCACCTTTTTGGCCTATCATGGGCATTAAATATCCCACTTCATAATGCAGAAGTTATAGCAACAAAGTTGTAAAGAAAAAGCAATGACAAACTGCCTCTCTGCTGTTATAGTCACAGAACCTTAAAAATGATGCCTTCGTTTCTGTAACTCAGGTTTAATGAGTTCTTAGTAGCAGTTTTTAAATGTCCAAATTTCTCTAATTTAGTCTGTATTTATCACTGTTTTTGTGTGTAAAATATATTTTCATGTTCTCCTTGTGCATGCTGGGTTTTCTTAAAGTACTCCAGTTTCTCCCCTCTCCCAAAAACCTTCTCATGAGCTTAATTGGCAACTTTAAATGACTAATTTTAAGTGTGAGTGTCTGTCTCAATATCAGCCCTGCGGTTGTTCAGTCCAGGGTGTAACCCACCTCTTGCCCAAAGTCAGCTGGGATCGGCTCCAGGCACCTTCAACCCTGAAAGGCATGAGCTGTATGAATAATGGATGGACGGAGTGGAAACAAAGAACTGATGGTCTTACATAAGTCCTTTCACTTATTCATGAAGGAGAAATATTTGTTTAGCAACCAACTCTGTCGTTGAAAGTGTTTGACGAGCAGAAAACTACTGCGGTCACCAGATGATCGCGGGGCCACATAGAGAGACGGACATCCATTCACAATCACACTCATACCTAAGGGCAATTTCGAGTCACCCATCAACCCTAATGAGAAAGATGAGAAAACTCACGCATGCAAAGGGAGAACATGCAAACTCCACACAGAAAGGCCTTGACTTACACGGGGTTTGAACCAGCAACCCTCTTACTGTGACACAGCAGGATAGTTTAACCATCATTAGTTCTCAGCTCACTCTGGACTGGATTATGTGAGGAAGACAAACTCATCTGCAGAGACTACGGCCTGCATCACCTTCCTTTAGTGCCTGCACTCTGACCAGTCTCTTCTTAACAGGGGCCACGCTGACCAGCATCTCTGGAGGCTAATGCATTCTGAACTGTTGACAAGTACCTCGAACAACTCCACTTCTAATATACCAAACTGTCCTCTTAAAGGATGGCATCCAGCTTACAAAGAGCAGCATTTCATCTTTCTGCACTTTAGCTCGATGCTTGAACTTAGAAATGTGTAATTTGTTTTCATTTAATTTGTGCTGTCAAACTTTTTCTCTAAAGCATAGCATGCAGATAAAAAGGGATATGAATCCATTTAAAATGTTATAATCTCAATGTAACCTGAATTCTATTCACTATTTTCTCTTTAGCAGACACCGAGCTGATAATAAATCAAAGTATGAGCTTCAGACTGTTTTTTAATCACACAATAATCTCACAGGAGCAGCAGGGCCCACGTCTCTCCTTTTCAGGTGAATTTCCAGATTAAACCAGACGCTACCCTCTAAATCAAACACCAATATCAAAGCTTTTCCATGTAGAACATATCTCCCTTTGTAGTTACGTCCTCCACATGCTAACCACACCTATTACAATGATAATGAGAGCCCTCCATTAAATATTCAGACTGGAAAAGAACAATGTTATCACAGGAGAGTGGTCGCCAAACGCTTCTTTGCCACTCCGGAGACGTTTTTCATCAAATGACTGTTTCTAAGTGGCGAGGAGATGCCTGTCAGCTCCGAGGGTAGACTAAGTGTATGTGAGAGTAAAGAGGAGGCAGAGAGAGGACAGGAAGGAAGTAAGTCATCCTACCCATGCTCTCCGGGGGATGCAAGGCAATTTGTGAAGCCTGTGACAGCACAGATTTTAACTTTTATATCCCTCCCTCCCTCTACCCTCCCTTTGTACTCTTCCTTTTGCATCTATCCTCTCTTTTTTCCCTCTCACTTCATCATGTCTCGAGTTACGCTTTGATAAACTTTGCTTTTAAACCACTTTGTCTGACACATAGTTCATGACATGGACTGTCCCTGACACCCTAAACTTCCTCTCCCTGTCCATCTCTCCCTCCTTTTTCTTCCATTCGTTCCTCTCCATCTCCATCGCTCTATCCATGCACACGCATGCTTAAAAATTCAGTCCACGGTCTGCCACTTACAGACACAAAGGGGAGCGCTGGCCGGGGGGCTAAAAGCGTCCTCTTTGATAGAAAAGCAATATGCATGGCGCTGAGTGATGCAGTCTGAGCTTTTGTGCAGCACACACAAACCCCTAAATGGACATTGTGATGGACACAGGTGCAAAGACGGCACACTAACACAGAAATGTCAGATAATATCAGCCCGAAAAGAGGAGCTCTCACACCATTAACGGACATCACAAGAGTGAAGGGAACAAGCAGCGTCCCACTGAGAGACAACAGCAGGCCATGTTTGGACAGAAAATACTTGCTGTCATCAGAAAGCTTTAAAAAGATGAGGAGATATTTCAGTTTTTGTTCATCAATCTGTTCATTTCTGCAGCAGAATGGTCCACGTGGACTCTAAAATTCTCTGTCATCTTTTCATGGGTGGTCATTTTGAGCATGCAGATCACTTCCAAGCCCTAAATCCCCTTTTCTGACTGTAAACTGATCCCTTTAAGCATGTTTCCTCCATTTAGGATCCTCATAAACAGGTTTGGGCAGCTTTTTAGATAACCTGCATTCATGTCAAAACACAAATTTTCAGGGAACGTTTCAAGAAAGTCTCTTTCTTGCTGATTTAACTGTAAGTTTGATCACATTTTGTCCCTTATCTCTCAAAGTAGTCTGTACTGAGCAGTAAAACAATAATGCTTAAATAAATTAAGAACATGACATACTCTGCCCAAAAAAAAATACAAATTGCAGAATAAAAGTTGATAAATTATGTTTGTACAAATCAGCCTGTAACTTAAACATCTAGCCTTGAACATGCAGAGAAAAGTCAGAGAGGGAGGCAAGAACGAGGAGATCTTAAATGAATTAATTTCATGTGTAATTTGTTATTAACAATTATCAGTTACATGTAAAAGCGACTAGATCCAGCTTTCATGAGTTGAGTGTTTGGTGCTCACACTATTTAGCCCTTGACCCTCAAATCAGCAAGACCAGGGACTCAGGATCCCCACCACATGCCCTGAAAGATTGGTGTCAAGTGTAAACTTATACTTTAAGGTCTTGTTGATATAATTCCCTCATTTCATTTCAGTACAAATCCCTCCTGGATACTGTGGATTAAGTTTAGATCAAACTAATTTGTATTTGTTTTTTAACACTGTGCTTCTTAGTGATGCCATGCATTCACCTTACTTTGTTTACATCTGGGAGGTAAAGCAGGAAGAGCAGGACCATTAACCCGATCTACAGGCACAACATTACACTGATATTGTGGCCATACACCAAGACCAGTATCAATAATTTCTTTCACTGAGTAGTAGTTGTGGTGATAACTTGTTAAGTTTATAAAGTTCAATTGTTAAGTTGGGAAGGAAAGCACATCCCTAAATATGACCAATATCCTTGCTCACACAGATGTAGACGATCCAATATTCTAGTCTAAAATCTTAAAAGTGATGTGATGGTCTAGAGCTCCACATTCCTGTAAAATGCTTTTATACTTAGTCTTTAACGCACTCCATTGCACAGACACAAGCAGAACAATATTTCAAGGTTTCCAAGTTTTCAACCAATGCAAGCACTAAATTATAGGTTTGTGCTTTTATGACATCAAATATATATATATATAAGGAAAACACAAGACGTGTGCCCACAGAACAGCTCCTGAATTGAACATCTTATGTCTAAAATCCAGCCGGCTGGAGTTTCTCAGAGCAAAACCCTCCTCACAAAACCGGGGAGTAAAATGTAAAATACTGTTTCAGGGCTGTTCTGTGGAGCTGCAGCTTTGATCTATGAGGAAAGTCTCTTTAAAAAATCACCACAAACAGGCCAGTTTCCTTTCAACTCTCCTTCTTGCTCCTGTCTTTTCCTCCCATACGGCTCCCAGACTCTTTTCTGTGCCTGAACCTGAGCACAGTTGCGACAGGAGCTTTTCCTCCTGACAGGAATGTCTGCCAATTTAACAGAAACTCATAGGAGGGCAGGGACAGCTCCATCTGTTGAGCTGGGTTCATTGATTGGCTCTGCATACATCTGTATCTCATCCCATTTTCACCCCTCCATGCAATTATCTATTTTTTATACCTGCATGCATTGATTTGCATATGACCATATTTCTAATCAGATCTGAGGTGCAAACAAAATCAATGTCACATATTAGGTGGTCAAAGACTCTTTCTCCATGTGACATTTAAATAATCACAGCAACAAGTCAATCCCAGCTTGAGGAAAATGAGACAAGGGGAGGGATAATTCCAAATTCACAAAAAAATACATAAAATGAGGCAACACTTTGCAACCCGGTTAGCTCGCAGTCGGCACTTCCTCTGGGATCATTATCAAGCAAGACACTTCTCGGGTGACAGAGGAGGGTGGCGTGGAAAGTTTTTTATCCACCCTCCTCTGTTCGGGTAGCCGATGAATTCCTGGTGAGAAGCAGCGACAGAGAGATATTTGATGCACGTTGTCTTAAGCTGCAGAAGTGGAGGGTGCATTTAAAATAATAGAATGAAGTCATGGGATGCAATAGTGAGGGAGTTTGGGTGGGCAGGGGAGGGGAGGACCAAACGCAGATGCTGGTGCAATTACATTATTTTTTATGTAATGGTATGAATACTTGTAAGTTGAAAGGCAGAGAGAAGGAGCAATGGGAAACAGGTGGATTGGCACATCCAGGTTACAGTAAAAAAAAAAAAAGGACCCAAACGTAGAAACACAAAGTAAGATCGCAGTAATGGAAATGGTCCAGTATGAAGTGGAGACAGAAAAGCAGGTGAACAGAGAGGTCAAAGAACTGCAGGGTTTGTGATAACTGGGAGCAGCTGTTTCACTGGAAAAAAGAGGGGAAATGAAAGAGATGATGGTGAAGAAAGGCTGGATGAACAGGCAGAGAGCATCACTGAAGGGGCAAAACAGGTGAACAACTTTCTCATTTTTCTTCCAGTGTCCTTCAATACAGAGCAAAATACAAGGCAGCAGGTAATAGAAAGATTTATGGAGAGCTGCTAAGGCCAACAGTTCTTCAGCTGGTCCTTTTACACCAACAATACAAAGCCATCTATTTCTACATGACATCTGAACTGTCGTCAGGTTTAAAAAACGTTCATACTCACTTGTCACCTTAATCAACAAAAGTGTTTTTGCCATCAGAGCCAAAGTAAAGACATAGTAATTACAAAAACTAATGAGCAAATGCTAAGACCTTACTTGAGTTTGCTGTTTCCAAACATGGTAATGTGTAATCTGTTGGCTAACCAGCTCCAACAGTTCAAATTCAACCTCTGAAACTCTATAACTCGTAACAGGTATAAAAGCAACAGGAAGGCTAACAGGAAGACATCTGATATATAACTTAAATCAGTTTTGTAATTTAAAATGAAAGAAAATGATGTAGTATGAGTCTCATGGATAAACTGTTATTTTGTACATTTTAACCAGCCTTGATTTCAATATAAACTTTGAGAAAATCCTTGTGATGCTATTGTTATCTTGGGCCATGTGTGATACAGTTTTATATCATATAATAATTGTTAGCTGTTATTGAGTCACTGAGTTAAAACAGAGTCTGGTAGGAATATTTTGACTCATTAAAACTGTCAGTTTTGCAGACATGCCTCTCCTTGACTGTCTTCCCTTCCTTTTGTGATTTGTCTGCAGAGAGGATCTCATTTATATAACCGAGTAACTCACAAAGACATCAGCACTCTGTTTAGTGACCCAGCCTCCATTCACACTGACCTTGGTGAGAAGAAAAGTGAAGAGCAGAGAAGCAGACACAGGATGCTGCATTGTTGAGACACTCAGCACAGGTAGGACGTTTTTTATTTTATGTGCCTGAATTTATGATCCTTGCAGGCTGAGTTCTCTCTGCGAGGGCCTCTGAACCTTGTTATGTGACCACACTGCAGCCTTATGGACTGAACATTATAAACTCATATGCTGTAAAATCGATTAAGATCCCCAAAGAGAGGAAAACACAATAGGCTGTAAACGCAGCTTAGCTCAAGGGCTGCTTTCCATCGGGGTGCACCTCAACCTAAGTCTTGAGGGTCCTCACATCAACTCAGCGGTGAATGAGCTGAAGCTTCTCTGTGTTGAAGAGCAGCAGAAACATGGGTTTGAACCTCAGTGGATGTCATTTAAGTGTTAATGTCTGCAGGTCTGAATTAACATTTAACGTTAAGTAATTCTATTGCACTTATAGGCAAATGATGATGATGTTCAGTGATTGTTGCAGTGGCATTTCTGCAGCGTTCCTCTGTTCTTTCTATTAACATTTAACACTGGTCAGTGCAGACACAAGCCCTTCTTTCAACTCACATTGAGCAGTGCAACAAGAGAGTGCTAATTGAATATGCATAATGATGCTTCAGCACAATCAAATGGACTCTTTCCATTTAAAGGCTTGGTCTGTGTTGGCGGCACATTTGTGGTAAGAGTGTAATCATTGAGTTAAAGCGACATGAATTCCCTTTGTAAGGACCACTGTCAAAGTACACCACATAAAACAATACTGGGTAGAGGTTAGAGGACTTCAAAATAATATAGTTTAAAATATTTCTTCGACAGAGACTGAATGTACACGTAAAGGCTTGTGTAGGGACAACATGGAAACATCTTTAAATAGCTTTGGCTTGTACTTCAAAGTGTATCTAATAACTCTCTTGAAAATCACATAAACTGCAATTACTTTTGAAAATAAATGCCACTGATGATTAATCACCATACAATTCAGCAATAAATGCTTATAGAAAGGTAACACCATTTCAGAAAACTTGTCATAATAGTGCAGTAATAGTTGAAAAATTCAAAATTAAGCAAAACACAACTTTTAATTAAATCTATACATTTAAAGTTGCTCCTATTTTCAGATAATGTGTGCTCGAACAGTCTATTTGAAGAGAAATACATCATGTGTTCGTACTATGTACTTAGAGCAGAAGGAACATATCTAGGGCATAGCTGTGCAACCAAAGTAAACATTAGAGCACAGAGGGGTTAACAGGCATGTCAAAATCCAATATCTTAGTGGATTTTTTGGCAAGAAAATTAAAAATATGGTCAGTGAACACCTGGACCAGTGTGAACTTGTTGAGCCGTTCCTGGCCTGTTATGACATTCCCAACTTTGCGAAGCAGGTGGATTAGCCAGATTCCACGTTATCATCAGGCAGATCCAACCTGCAAAGCTTGAGGCTGAAACGATTGTGCTGGGTGAAGAGACCTGGTTTAGTTGTGCCAAATGTGAAAAGAGACCTCCAGCCTCTGACTAGTTTGAAATGAATGTGAAAGACAAAGCAGGAAGTCCTTTCCCTCCCGATCCCTCTCCATTGGATGTTTCTCAGACAGATGTGAAAGATAGCCGCTGGATACATGAAACAAGCCATCTGGTGTATCAAGTTAAGATGTTCCTGATAGTAGGAAGAAGTTCATGTTGCAACGTCATGCTGAGGCTCAGAACAGAGACTCAGAGCCATACTGGAGGAAAGACAGGAACAGGAGGGAGAATTGGAGGGACCTGGCCTATTTAAGCTTCAACTATTGCAATTCTTACAGACATTTTTAAACATATTATCTGTTTTGTTATGTGGTTGACAAAAATAATGGCTGTTAAAGGAGCCAGAAGGACCACAAAGTTAACTGTAACTGGCTGCGACTGTAGCCAAACTTTCGAGAGCCAGATGAGCTTGTAAAAGGAAAAGATGAACAGATAGAGACTTTAAAGACTTTAAAAGCTGGGCCTATCAAATTATATTTAAATTGTGTCATGTTGCTACAAATGTCTATATATGACAGAAAGCAAGGCTATTACATTGCTGGTCTAAAAGCCTGGGGCTGACACAAGCCACAGTTATCACGCAACCAATGTGCTTGAACTGTCAGGAAGAAGCTGGACTGCAGATTTTAACTTTAAGATGTTATTACTTAAAGAGATGATCAAGCAGGTTAACATTGTATGTTTCATTATATCATATTTTAAGGCACCTCATGCTCTATTCCACTAATTAACCAACCTTCTCACTCTCTTGTTTCCTCTGTCTGTCCACTGCATACACAAATATACAAGCATTATGTCACACAAACACGTCCTGCAGCACGTGGATCCAGGTGATTTATCGAGAGCTCCAGTGTCTCCACAATAAGCTTGCTGTCAATACAATCATTGCCTCTGCCAGCACACACACTTACACACAAACAAGCTACGCCATTCATGGCTCTATCTCTGTCCATTGCTCTATTTGGCTGGCTAGACGAACACACAAACACAGACTCCCCTCCATCTGCTTTTCATTGCTCTATTCCACCAGCTGGACTGAGCGTCCTGCAATGATGTCTCTTCTTCACAACATATCTCCCTTAATTTCCCTCCATCCGTCTCCCTCTTTCCCAAACAAACTCACACACACTCCAGCTTTTACCGCTGGCAGCACCTAAAGGAAGAAAAAAACTAGCACAGATGCAAACACTGAGGATTTTGCACATCCCGCCAGCTGCTGGAGAAAAAAACAACAGCCTGTAATGCTATCATGATAAAGGATTGCTCTTCCCGTCCAATTTTTATGTAGTCTGGCAATCCCCCATGGTGATGCAGCACAACACGAGCACATAAACAAATCATGTTTCTGCAGCAGCTGCAGCACATTTCACCTGATTTACAGCACAAGGGGTTGACACTTAAGGAATATAAAGTTATGCTCTGAATATGGAAGTTTTCATCCTGTTAGAAATATGAGCTTTGGAAATATCACTCAAGAGTGTAAGAATTAGAATTTAATCTTCACAGAGGCATATTTTTCTGTATTTTAGGACGAGTGTGGTAATTTCATGACATTTGAGTGCAAAGATGTAGAAAAACCAGATATTTCCTGCACTGGATTTCCATACTGTGATTCATGTAAGTGTTCATTCAATTTGCATTCAAAGCATCATTTTAATCACGTGTTTATGCTCTTTGCAGGTAATAATTTGATCTGCATATAGCTTGTTTCATGGGTTGCCTTTCTGGTGTTTTATGATGGTTATTCAGACATAATTCAAGCATGTTTATTTGATGAATTTACATTGCAGATGCCATAAATAGGCAGCTTTAGTCCAAAAGTGAATCTAATTTTCTTTTTTTTGCTAAGACTGTTAAGAGACATCTTTACTGATATGAAACAGCAAATGATTGGTGATTCTTCCAACTGCATTATAATTCAACACTGTTAAATAAATCTAATTTAAAGACTGAATTATCATATTTCTTACTATTTACTGATTAGTTGAAGACAACAGCAAAGCCTTAGCCTGTAGTATATGCATTGTTTTGTTCTTTAACATTTATAATAATAGTACACTAAATAATTCTGCTGCTGAATGGATTCAGTTGACATTATTACAATAGATAATAGTCACTCTGCTAACAACAATAGCCCTGACTTCAGGTAACACACAACCATTACTAGGAATTCTGCCGTAGCACTCGCACAACAATGCTTTTGCCTCTATTGTTCCTATTACCTTGAATTTCTACAAACAACCCACCAGTTCTACAATTTTATTTCGCTTTAGACATAAAAAAACATGAACTACAACAACCAAATGATTCACTCTAACGAAATCCCATGAGCTAAAAATAATTTTCCAAAATAACTGATCATCTCTGAAAATTATGTGTTGTTGATTAACACAACAGGCATTGTTTTCAGCCCTGATACGGAGCACAGCAGCAAATGAAGCAGTACACGTGCAAGAAGCAGTCATACACAGTGCTTTACGACAGCTCCAGTCAAGTGCCGAAGGAGCTGTATGAATAAAAAATTTGTCAAATCATCTGATATTTTGAGGCAAAAGAAAAACTTGCATGGTCAAGCAAAAAAATGGGGAAATAAACATTAATCGGAACATTTTGTCCCCCTTTTTTCAATTAAAACTGTTTCTTAAACTCAAGAACAATTTAATGTTATGATACTGTGCTGAATATCTGTAGGTCTTTGAGGATGATGGATGTTAGTCGAGATAAATTATTAAATAAACAAACATGTCAAATTTCAACACTGACACTTTTGTGGACAGACTCAGTGAGTCCAACAAAACGAATGATTACTCAAACAAGACATTGTTATTTTGTGCTGCCTATTGCCATTTACAACTACAAAATGCTTGCAAAGCACTTGAATAAAAAGAATATCAAACTAAATGTCCTGTTGTGATAAATGTTAGCACTTGGGGTGTAAGAAATCATAAATACACACATTTTTCGGGAAATTCTGAGGGGCAATATTGCGTCAATATTGTTGACGCAATATTGTGATATTTTATTATTCAATAATTTTAAGAAATTCATGACACATGCTCTGTAGTTTAGTGCAGCCTCTTGTCATAAGTTGGGAGCAGACCATTTGACCCTCCCATTCTCTGTTAAATGTATTACCTCAGCCAAGGACCTTGTGTTTTTGCCTGCATTTGTGAGCATGATAACTCCTCCTAACTCATATTCACTTCTAACTAGGAATGACAGAAATGCCTTGGTGGAAGTTTTTGCTCTTTCAGCGCTTTCAGTTGCTTTTATTTTTGTCACTGGAACAGACAGTAAAGGTTATACATGTTGCAGGGACCATGCTTGAGATAAATAACACTAATTAAAAACTGTTTTTTTATGCACACAATATTTTGAGTTCTTAATGCTGAAAAAAATGTTCTGGTGAAAAATATTGTCCTGATTTATAGAACTGCTGTATACTGTGATGTATTGTACTGTTGCCCATGTATTGTGATATGTATTGTATCGACAGATTCTTGCCAGCACACAGCCCTAAGTAGCACAGAGGGGAAGAATTTAAAATGGATGATCACTCAAACCAAATACAATTGTTTTCTTGTTGACTATTAAAAGAATAAAAGTAGAAGTGATATCACTCTCATGGTATGCTTTTCTATTTAATATTAGCTTGACTGTCAACAGTTGTGTAAGTCAAACAAACCAAATAAATATTTCAACAAACAAACACTTTATTTTGTTGCTTTTTATCATTACGTGGTAGATATTAAACTGTTGTATAAAAGTGGTGTCAAACTTGGCACGTGCCACCGGACTGAGTTTGGAATGATTGTTGTCTGTTATGACTTAATCCCAGCTCTGCAAATAATCAATACAACAGCACTCCCTCTTGTGCATAGTTTTGATTCAATTGTCATTATTGTCACCCCCTTGTTACATCATTTGAGAGTAATCCTGGCTTCACTGATAATTACAGTTTTTACGAGGTGACACACTTGTTGCTGATCAGCCTGCTGGGATTACTAGAAAATCAGATTATACCACCTTATTTTTCCTCCACACTCCAAAAGCTCGATAAAAAATATTTTCTATTCATTTCATCACCCCTGCTCCTCCTCTCTCTCCAAACATACCTAGTTTTAAGTATTGCTCGCTCAGTCACCGCAGGTCCCTGGGGACGTGACAGGGGCGTATTAGGCGGTGAGAGGTAGACCGCCAAGGGTGACAGAACAAGATTCATGCACCACAGTTAAACGGATGGCTGGTTTAGACATTTTCCTTTCAAAAGCCCACCCTCTTTCCCCCCCTGCGAGCCTTACTCCCCCACTCCATGTTTCTGTGAGCTACCCTAACCCGCCAAACCAAGTGTGACAAGCGGGTGTGTTGTGTCACCCAACAGCAACAACAGAGGACTAGACTAATCAATCCACAGGCCGGGAGCCAGGAGATAGGCTGTGCAACACTGAGGAAGGGGAAAAGGGGTGAGAGGTGAGAGAAAAACAAATAGCAAAAGAAAGAAAAGCTAAGAGAGGACTGAAACAGAGGCAGATTCAGGTAGACAGAAAGGTAAAACCAGAGAGGAGAGGGAGATGATGCAAGAGTGGGACAGAGGGGGTGGGGGGGAGAAGGAGAGAAACGGAGAAGGAGATTACGTCCGTCCTTGTCCAAAGAGGATAATGAGGTGAGTGGAGCTGAGCCGACCCTGTGTGGCAAATCCCGCTGCACACCTGGTGCCTGGGAAGCACCGGTGAGGATAAACACACATGCTGACACACATTTGAGGCTCTATACTTGAGAGGACCATCCTCCTCTGACTGGTTAAGATGCTCAGTTTCAGGTGATACGATAAAAAATACAATAAACACAAAAAATTTTGTTTAATCTTAATTTTAAATCACATTAAAAGCTCTTCTGTTGGTTGGCATTGGAATTGGTTTAGAGTCAAGCGTACTCATTGTCTCAATATCTTATATAGTCACTCATGGTGCCCAGAGGATACATCCCCTCAATTTTAAACCACCATTACACTGTCAGTCCTGGGTTAACCCAACACTTTTTGAATGACTGCCAACAGTCCCAAGAAGATCCATAATTCTGATCTGTTCTCCTGTGGCATGTTAAAGACTTGAACCATTAAGTTTCTCTTTATGGATTTTGAGTGAACTTTTTTAAGCAGTCTAACAGCTGAAATAAAATTTTCATAGGCACTCTTTGTTCTCAGTGGATGGACTATTTCAGTTTTGTCATTCTTTATTGATTATGGAAAAAAACTACAAGGTTCCTTTCTGAGGTTGAGAGGGTAGACCCTAAACAGAAACTTTTAATACATGACCCTAAAAAACTATCTTTAAGTTAATATCTCAGGTTTATACTGAACACGAGGGTCAAATGTCACATTGCATTGCAGCGCGTCACACAGACATTCATGGTCATCAGAGGATGAACCCAACAGTAATGCTGCTCCACTGAGTGTGAATGAGTATTAAACAGACAACAGAGGATTTTTTGTCACGATATCTTAATCAGTCTTATTCCCCAAAGGGTAAATCATGATAACATTTGTGATACCCTGAACTTTGAATTCCAGTCTCTGTAATTTCACATTAAAGGTTCTGAGTTTTTAAGAACTACTGAACTGTCTGCCGTTAAATTAAGCCAGACAACAAATTTTCACCTTTGCCTGCCCCTCCGGGTGTGATCTTTTGGTGAAATTTTTAATTTCTCTGAACCGTGGTTTGAATGAATCTTCACCAACCTTTGAATCACATACTTAAAGGGTAACTGTTGGAGTGTCTTCAACATTTTTCAGACATTCTGTTATCTAAATGCTTAAGCGCCTTATGAAAAATTAATCTATGGATTTATGAATAATTAAATTTCTCTGTTGGATGTATGCTGTGAATCTTGATGCACAGCAGTTACCTGGTCGAGTTCCTACTAAAAATGACTTGAATGTAATATGAGTGCTGTGGAAATAAGGTCATAATGCCAGTCAGTCGCCTCAGAGTGTGACAACAGTGACTCAAGGAGTGCCTGATTATGGCAGAACATTCTGGATATTTCCCATGGTTACTACCTTTCATAGAAAACCATTTAGATCCAATACTTGTGATTGACACATGGACCATTTCTGCTCAAACCCTCAATAATAAAAACACAATTTTCCCCAACAACAGGGAAAGAAATCAAAGAACAGAAGTGCAACACAACACACACTGACATAAACTCTTACTCTCACACACACACGAACACACTCAGACAGGTCAGGGATGGTACCACTGAAAAGCAGCTCTCATAATAGCAGCTTCTATCCACCAATTTGAACAGAGCAGAATGGGTGCACTTATTCAATGGGATAAGTGCAGGATAACTGACAGTTTACGAAAATGACGACCCATGAAACATGTTCCTACTACAAACATGTTAGGGCTGGGAAACAGACTGAGTCCTTGAGATAAAATGATGTACTTTAAAACTGACATATCAGGTTAATTATTAAGTTTACGTGGATATAGTTTGGGTTTATGTCTATTGAAATAAAATTCACACTTCACCTAATAATACAAGTTAGTTAGTTTAAAATTAAATGGTCATCGATCACAGGATGATCTTTTTGAAAAATTGTTAATGGTATTGGCAGATATAATAATTTCCTGTCAATACAACTGATATATTAATATTGCATATAAGCATTGAGGTTGTAGAGTTTTTACAAACCTGTTGTTAAATAAGGAGAAATTATTTTAATAGTATGGCTAAAAGATCATTTTTCTGTCTTAAAGTTGTTACAGTTCTGTTTGCAGCTCTTAAAAGCACAGATATGGCTTGGTTTTGTCATTGTAAACATATTTTTTTTGTAATGTAAGTAATATCCACAAAACAACTGGTTTAGTTTTATTAACTGATATGAGTATTGGCTAAAGTAAGTGAATCAGCATCTCAAACATCTGATATTGTCAAAAAAAAAAATCCAATATCCTCATCTCTAATTACATATAAATGTTCACTAATGCTCATGCCAGTTTGATGCCACGACAAAAATGTAGACATTCCAAACACACAATACTGGGGAATTCATTTTGAAAAGTAGGTGCACGTGGCAAAACACCTACTCCTTGCGAGTGTCACTAACTTTTAGAAAAGCTGCAAACATATATGTGCAATTTAGACGGTGCTCAGTCTCTCTGGATAAGAAATCCGACTGAAGATTACCCAGTTTCTGTACATTATGGTGGTTTCAATGATCAACACCGCAGATATTTCATCATTTGCTCGAATTTTCATAACTGTTGCTAATATTTTTGTACAATTTAAGACAGTGTGTACGATTATATCTGCAATTTTTGATGATTAAAACCAAAAACCACCCTGATGGCGGTTTTGCAGGATGTTGGTTCTCAAAGTGGAAGTGATGCAAAAGGGAGGGTTGAAAGATGCCTCACTGAAAACAAGAAGAATTATTGAAAAGATTTCAAACAGTACAACAACAAAAAAAAAAGTACACACTGTGCTTCCATCTAGAGATAGTCTCTTGATGGATAGTATGAAGATTACTCATGTTATGCCACGAGCAATGGGGTTCCCGTCTCTTGTGCTTTTATTTTGGGGGTTCTGTGCAGAAAAGTTTGGGAACCCTTGTTGTTGTGGTATCAAACTTCATTTAATTTTGACTTTTATCTAATAAAATTCAAAATTCCAGCTGCTGTAACAACCATTTGTTATCTATTTACAGAGAAAAACTACAATGGGTACAATATCAGTTTATCCTGATTTGATTTTTGGTTCTTGTCTCCAAGACTAATGTCCAAATAAGTGCCCTGCAGGTCACACAGAGAAGCAGAGTCCACCAGAAAATGCACTTAGCATATTTCTGCAACACTCCTGCAGCAGAAAACACACATCCAGCTTTGAAAGACTAAGTCATGAGGCTTCAAAGGCTCCCTTCTCAAACAGCCTTCACTTGTAAACTCTTTGGGTTAAGTTGTGAAACTCTAAGATGTCCCTTTTATTCTACGCACATCCCATCAGGACCGGACTCACACAAACTCTCTCAAACACCCCCTCAGTGTCTCAGCCTGGCCTCCTCCATCCCTCTCTTTTATCACCAGACGCTTGATCCACCATCCAACATCTCTCAAAGATGTTATCATAGCAGCGTGAAAGGGATCTTACATCTCCCAGGCGCGCACAGACGACCTGCACCTTAATAAGCCCCTCACCTAAAACGGCCGGGCTCAGCTGGTGCCGCGCCGCCGCCAAGCCCATCCACCGATCTGTGTTACAATTGCGCTGACAGCTCAGCAGAGAGGGCTACAAAATAATGGGGAGTATGTGCTGTTTGTTTACCAGTCACGTTTGGCTCTGAGCCACAAGGCTACCGATGGAGAGGGACTCAGCTGCCTCGACAGCCAGACACACAAGCAGGGTGTAAATGATTGGCTGGCTGTCCCTGGTGGAAATATCACCATCATAGTGCTATGATTCCTCTGTCACCACCTACATTAGTCAAAAACAGCAGGGAAACAAATCACAAGGTGAAGTTAGGCTCACAGCTAGAGGGATTTCTGTTTGCTGTCATTTTTATGATGTCTTACATGAGTAAGTTAAAGTACCATCAAGAGCACTAAAGTCAGTTCTGGCTAACATTGATAGAAACGTCAAACAATCATGTAACTAAAATCTCTATTCTTCAGTTACTCAAGGTTTTCCTGCTTTGTATTATTTCATGTGAATGGAACAATATACCAAATCAAATCTAAAATAAGTACAAGTAATAAATAATTTAAAAAGACAGTCCAAAAACATATTTCAATACTGTTTTTAACCTTGCAAAGGACAAAATTTGTACTTGTTGCGCACAGTTAGGTGAAGAGGTAGCACCTTCTTCTTGAGAAAAAAAAACGTGTTATATATACTATGTATATAACATGGCACCACAGCGTAAGTAGATGAACAATGTTAGGTTGGTTTGCCAAGTGAGGCTAAAGTTAGCAGTGCTAGCACCACCAGCCCTCCATCCTCTTTGCAGTTTCATGCCCACTTATCTGGGCTGAATGTGGACACTTGTTTCCTAAGTTAGATGGATATACGTGAATATAACCTAGCAGTAATGCTATTTGTTTACTGTGCTTGTTTACTTCCTGATAGTATAGCATTATAGTAGCATGGCAGTCGAAGGAGACAAGAAGATTTACTTCATCAATCCCTTGTGGGGAAAGTAAATTCTTTACACTCTGTTGTGAACATATTACACACATAGGCTAAAACACATATGCACAAACAGCTCCTATGATCATGAGCTAATAGACAGATGCCAGAGTGATTTTTGCTTCTCCAACTTCCAACCATGGTTTGGTTGAGACTTGAATCAACCAGCCTTTGGAAGGTAGAGCCACTTTGGGTAAAAGCAGGGGCCACTGGGCTGCAGTGCTGACCAGGAGTGCAGGCCTGAGTTGATTAAAAATATGTATGATTGAATAAACAGACAACCAAAGCCCGTGTTTATACCATGGACACCAATTTCAAGCATTTTGATAATGCATATCCCTATTTACTAGGCAGCCTAAATATTTTTTAAATAAAGTGCTACTTATATTCAGTTTAAAAATATGGAGACGTGTTTTTGTCATATCGCTAAGAGAATTAAAATGAAAGAACCTTATAAATTATGGGTTTCACACTGTATAATACTATATCAAATCATCTTGCTATTTTCTCATAGGTTAGCCTCACTTTAACCTCATTAAAAACATAGCCAACATCCATGAATTGCACCACTAGATATACTTAAGTTTCTAACAAATGTTAGTGAAGTAACATAAATCACTTTCACAACCTGTGAATGCATTGTGGTACTTTTTTTTTACAAGGCTGCAATCTTTTGTGTAAAACTAACCATGCATCTCAGAAAAGAACTTGCAACTGCTTCACAACAAAAAGTTCAAGGTCAAGGTTTCTTTATTCGTACCAAACGGTAAATTTGTTTACAGATTGGGACTCGGCAATCCCAATATAAAACACAACCAGAAACCACCAAAAGTCTAAATTTGCACATAAAAAGTAATTAAAAGTTGAAAACCTATCAGCAACTTTATCTAGAAGTACAACCAGAAGAAGCTCTTAGGTGACTGCTTCATTTTCAAAGTGTTGCAAGAACGTGTATATTTATAATTGCATACTTTGTCATGGAGCTGTAAAAGTGTCAAACAAATGCTAAAGTTGAACCTGATTGTTAAACTTTGAAGCAAAGAGCCACAGATGAACCTGCTGAATGCTGACTGAGGGGCTTTTTAATAAGTTTACAGCCAACTTATGTCTGATTTTTAAGCAGGATTATACAAGGTCAAGGATTTTATCATTTAAAATTCAATAAAATAAGATCTTACTGCCTACTGATCATAAAGAAGTAATACATCTACCCTTTAAATGTTTTTAATTTATGGAAATCTCATCAAGTTTTCAAGGTGAGCTCCAGATCTTTTAGTTTCACACTGCATGTGCTCCATTAATTAGGCTTTCACATTGCTCAAATCACACATTTTTTTGCATTTGTTTCAAACATTTGTCTCCCTACCAGATATTTCTCTCAAAACATATTGATTTTCTTAAAATTTAACAACCTGCAAATGCATTCAGGTGTTTTCTTGTTCTGTGTGGAGCAAAAGTCTTTGAATTACACAGCCTTCATTTTGCAGGCCCCTCCAGTCTTAAATATGTTATGCTGCTTGTTCATGCACTGTGATGTTTAAGCCTGTGATATATGCACCATCTTGTTTTATATTCACTGGCTGAGGGGGAAAAGTTTTTCAGAGCTCTCTTCAATCTCTGCTGAACACCTGGATGAACCTCTGTGACTAATGACACCACAGCTGGCCAGGGATAGTGAGGATGATGCAGAAACTTGAAGCCCCCTTGTACATTTAGAGAATTATCATTATCTGTATTTTCCATTTTTAAAGGGGTTACACAAGGTTCAGTACTGGGTCTTGTTTAATTTACAACACATCACAATAATACATCTGTTATAATGGATTGTACCTGATGCGACAGAAATCTGTAGGTTTTCTACACTGCCTGGCCAAAAAAAAAAGTCGCCACGTGGATTTAACTAAGCAAATAGGTACGAGCCTCCTATTTGATATTACTGCATGGGCGATTATCTTTCAGCTGGAAACAAGTTATATAACCCCGGCTGATGCAATGAGTAGCTTCTCATTTCTGAAACGACCATGTTGAAAGACACATCCTGTTGTCGTGGAAAAGATGCAAGTCTGTTTAAGAAGGGTCAAATCATTGGCATGCATCAAACAAAGAAAACATCTAAGAAGACTGCAGAAACTACTAAACTTGGGTTAAGAACTGTCCAACGCATTATTAAAAACTGAAAGGATAGTGGGGAACCATCGTCTTTGAGTAAGAAATGTGGTCTGAAAAAAATCCTGACTGATCATGATCCGCGATCACTTAAACGTTTGGCCAAATCAAATAGAAGAAAAACAACAGTAGAACTCAGGGGTATGTATAATACTGAAAGTAAGAGCATTTCCACACACACAATGTGAAGGGAACTCAAGGGATTGGGACTGAACAGCTGTGTAGCCTTAAGAAAACCACTAATCAGTACGGCTAACCAGAAAAAAAGGCTTCACTTTGCTAGGGAGCATAAAGATTGGACTCTGGAGGACTGGAAGAAGGTCATGTGGTCTGATGAGTCCAGATTTACCCTGTTCCAGAGTGATGGGAGCATCAGGGTAAGAAGAGAGGCAGGTGAAGTGATGCACCCATCATGCCTAGTGCCTACTGTCCAAGCCTGTGGGGGCAGTGCTATGATCTGTGACAAATCTTGTGACACTGCAGAAGCGTATTGAAACAATGCCACAGCAAATTTGTGCTGTAATCAAAGCTAAAGGCAGTCCAATGAAATATTAGAGTGTGTGACCCTGTTTTTTGGTGATGACTTTTTTTTTGGCCAGTGTATCTTTCAGTGATTAACAATTCCTTCAATCTTTAGAATATTATTTAATGTTTTATTAGATTATAAGATTTAGTTTGATGTTTAGTTTGAGGTTTTAGTTTAATGCTTGTTTGTTTTTTTGTAGATACAGTTCATCCCAATATAACCACAGTGTGGTTAATTAGACAATATAACTGAACATATATATATTAAAACATGATTAAATGTATCTTTTATTTTATACCATCTTCAAGGAAGCATTAGTCATACAATGATTATGATTGTTTTATGATAACTTACAAACACTGTATTTGTTATATTACATTACATAAACTTATACTCTACTAGATTAAATTATATTACATTTTATCAAACAATGAGGGGAATAAACAACATAATATAATGACATGGAGATTATTCCTTCCATTTTAAAGCTCTGTCTCTGATATCCAACACTAGTTTTATAGTGATATCATGCAGTAAGTTTTATGTTCCAAGTATTATGAGATCATTAAACATTTCTATAGAGTTTTATTTGTTCAATGCCTGATAGAGATTTCCCCAATAGTTAATCATATTTTTCCTTGCAGTAAACTTCTGCTTCCATGGTATTTTTCCACAGATTTTTCTACTCCCTCTAAGTCTCAGTGAGGTCAATTTAAAATCCATTTACTCTCATTGGTTTACTGTTATCTCATTGCTCTTTATATTATTTCTGTCTGTCTGGCATCAGTACGCCTTAGGGGACTTTCAGTGAGGGTTTGCTGCTCAGTGGTGGGTTTATAGTAGCCTTATGGTACTTTCATGCATTTCCTTCTGCTTTGATACATGGGCCTATTATAACTACTGCTTCCCCGTGGGAGTTATAGTAAACCTGCTCAGGTCTATGGTGAGTTTTATGTGATCAAACATCCTCCATGCTATTTCCATCTCCTGGGGTATTGTTATAATATTCCCACTGGGCTTTATGGTACACTTTATGTGCAAACTGTCCCTTCATAGGCAGCTATAGTGGCTGATTTTAATTGGCTGTCAGTCCAGTTTGGATATTAAAAGACAACAAAAATTAGTCTGAGGAAAGTGTCGTTCTTAAGAGGAAATGTGCTCTTTTGTCGAGGAGTTTATTAAATCCACTTCAGCCTCTATCTAGAAAGGGAAGCGGAGTGAGCTGTCATTACCTCATGTAAGGGGTAAACAAAACAGGAGATTAAAAAAGAAGGGAGTGGATGCTGAAAGTGTGAGTGAGACAGAGCACGCACAAGGCACAAACACAGACTGGCTGAATGCTTTCAGTGGCTAAGGCTTCCCAGAAATGTCCACTCTTACTCTTTAAATTTAATTAAAAGACATGTGTTGACAATAAGCCAATACAAAGTAGGTCTGAGAAATACTCACCAAAAATTCCACCTAAATGTCTTAAGAGTTAAGTCACACACCTAATATATCTAATCTATTGATCAAACTATATTTAGACCTAATTCATCTACAGTACAGCAAAAAAAGAGGTCTACGGCACCCAATATAAGGAATTTTTTGATGATTAAAAATTGAGTGAAACTGCCTAAAAATGGCCTTCATTCTAAAAAAAAAAAAAAAAAAAATCATTTTCATGATTCTAAACTAATACTTTTTTGAAAATGTGTTTATTGTGTAAGGGGTTACAATATCTAAAACTGCTTTAACATTAACTAATCTAATAATGCTTAGTTACTAGGTTACTTTTTGCCCTTAGTGGGCTATTATTATGATCCCATGTGCATTTGATATTAATTACAAAAGTTACACAGCATAAAGGCTGAGAGTTAAAGAGTGACCTGTACTTTCAAC
This sequence comes from Cetoscarus ocellatus, assembly GCA_037902135.1. Taxonomy (NCBI): domain Eukaryota; kingdom Metazoa; phylum Chordata; class Actinopteri; order Labriformes; family Labridae; genus Cetoscarus; species Cetoscarus ocellatus. The sequence continues at coordinate 1,621,399 of JBAMNC010001073.1, read as the reverse complement.
AAGTCAAAGAATAATCTATATTTTGAGTTTAAGTCCATAATAAATAGGTTAAAAGTTTTGTATCTTGACACTTTACATGTTGAGTCAGTAGTTTAAATTACTCTATCATGGGAAAAAAAAATAAGAAGTGACAAGATACAATTTCTAAACTAGACAAACACTGGTCTTTAGTTCACAAATAACAACCTTTGGAAAAGTGAGTGAAACTGGCTGGAGGCAAGGGTTATCCTTCTCTTTCCCAAATATTTCAATCATATTTGAGCAGTTGAAATCTCACTTTATTGTTATATTTTCCTATTTTAATATAAAAAAATACTTATATGTAACACATGTTGGATAGGTATTGCTACATCCTTAATGTGGGTAAAATGGCCAGTTGTCTAAGTTGTTTAAATGTTTCATACTAGGGTATTTTTGATGTCATGTGGAAACTCTTAAACACTGTGTAACTAGCACAAAAACACTGTCTAACCAAAACTTGTTAAATCCTTTTGCAGGCTGGACAGTCTTATTATTATTGGATGTTTGGGACTTCAATTTGATTTGCTATGACATTAAATAAGTATCACTTGTTTTTTCTAAATTTGAGGAAAAGGCTTATTACATATATTAATTACCAAACACCATGCATTGTTACTGATAGAGCAGTAAATAATAACCATGTAGTCATGATGAATATTGCTGTTGGTGCTCCTTAATGTAAACGTAATTCTTACTGACCATTAAGCCTGGCATCAAGAAATATACTTCCAAATCATTATAATATTTAATGTTAAAAAGGATATTGGCTCAACCCATATCCAGGTCCAAAATATCGGCCTTTCAGTATGCCTTAGAAATTAGATGTACTGCCCAGCCCTAGCACAAAGTGGTGACAAAAAAATCGTGGTCTCAATATTAATCAAAATTATTGTGATAACGATTCGTTTCAATGTTACGAAGTTTTAGTCTAGTTACTCCTCACAGGTGCGTACATGCGCGCACACGGACGCACGCGCTAAATGCTGAGGAATGCCATGTATTGCGCATGGCTTGACAGTGACCGTCTTTAATAAATGTTTATGTGAGTTAAATACTTAATGAAATGTCGATAATGAGCATAAAATCACCAAACTCCCTCATATTCCTGCCTCCTGTCGGAATTGAACTGCCTGACAGTCGCGTGCACAGGTGCTCTCCTGTCAGGCACGTCATCACGGACTTATTTGACTTAATGCAAACGACGCACCGGCACATTTCACCACTTTAAGTGTGTTTCCTCCACCACAGCCCCGCTCTCCGCGCTCTTACCTGAAACCGTGCCATTCTAGCAGCTTTCCATCTCAGCTGCTGCCTTTAATCCCAACAAGCTGAGCTGAGCCGAGCCGTGCCGAGCCAAACAGGTGAGGTCCTAAATCCCCCCAAAAAAGACGTGCGTTATAACCAAGCCTCGAGTTTTATCCAGGTGCGCGCGACGGCTCCAGGTTCGAGTTTGAAGTGTTAGTCCGCGGACACGAGCTCCGGTGAACAAGTGTTACTCCGCTCGCTGTCACTCACAAACAGTCCCGGTGTTGGAGAGCCTCCCGGTGCCGCGTGCTGACTCCTCCTCCTCCACCCCCTCCTCCGGCGGCTCCTCCACCGTCTGGCAGGGTCCACTGTCTACCAGGCGAATTCTCTCTCTCTCTCTCTCTCTCTCTCTCTCTCTCTCTCTGTATGAAACAGTTTCCATCATGAGAGCATCACAAGCTGACAAACGAGCTCAGCGGGGGTGACAGTCTGAAACTCCACCGTCATTACACTTTAATGGTGGCAGTGCTGAAGAAGCACACTGGGACATGGAGTCTCCAAATCCTGAGTTTACATTTTTTTCAGTGAAGTTTCTGTTACAAGGCTTATACCAAACACTAAAACACTTAAAGGAGAGGCTTTAAAGTTAGGCAAAGATTGATAATATTGGAGCACTGAAAATGTTATTTTATGTCCCACTCAGGTATTCAAAATATCATGAGTCAAAGTGCAAAACTGATAAGGTTTACGGAAAACGGCGAGAAGAGAGACTTCTCTCTGATGTTATTGTGAAGACTTGCGATAACGATGTTATTGTGAGTCTTCGGTCTACGTGTTGATATCCATGTAAACAAATCCCCTGAATTGCAGTAAACTAAAGAATAAACTGCACCTCAAGCACAACCAGGCCACCATGACATTATCAGGGTTATTTTGGCTCACTGAGGTCTAAAAAATGTTTCACTGGCTTAAATGTAACAGAAGTTAAGAGCCCGTAGAGAGAAAGTACTTGTAGCTTTAGGGAGCTGTAGTCAGAAAATAAACACAACAAGTAAGTTTGAAGGAGGTAAATGAAAAAGAAGTGGAAACTTGATCCAGTTATCCATCAAATTTTGACAGTTATCTTCATTTAACTTCTCACACTCTTGTATAAGATGATTTTTCTCACAGCAGATGACGGCGAGCAGCAGCACAGTCAGCGATTATGGGCCTGAGTTGCCTCCCTACAGCGAGGAACCAGGAATGGATTCATTTTTCAGCTAAGTTAATGCTTCATCAGTCAGCTTTATGGGCTGCTTTTGGACAGGATTTGATATCAAAATCGTTTAAGAATGAAAACATCCCAAACGAAGCCCATCAGCATGACGGATGATGAATTGAGTTTGTTGAAAAATTTAATTGAAACAAGTTTCCACCACCTTTTTTGTTTTGTTGAATGCTCAGCTTGGTGTCATGATGGATTTCATTCATTTCCAAAACTAATACAAGTGCCTTGTACTTTAAAAGATAATTGTCGCCACGTAGCTAATGGTTTGAGTAATTAGCTGTCGTTAGCGTCAAATGCTTGCCCACAATTATTCTGAGAGCTTGAGAGAGCATGTTTTTCAACTATTAATGTCTTATTCTGAAGAATCAAGTCCTTTATTTGTTCTGAGGAGTGGGACAAATTGCTGTCAGCCGAATGCAAGCTGTTATTTTCACAGGCCAATTGTTACCGTCGCTAAATTTCTGAAAATGATGCGCATACTGTTGTCTATTGACTTTTAAACCACAGAGAGCAGCCCCGCCACTCCCAGCACTCTGAAACGTTTATCAGAACCAACACTTGTGGGGCAGGAGAAAAGCACAAAATGGCACTTTGATTTTGAAATGTCCAAATGGGCTGAAACTTAAATGAGGGACAATTATCGAGCACCAGGATCAGTGGGGTGACTCGATCCCTGCTCAGCTCTGGAAAGTGTATTTTTGCTGCTCATGGACAGGATGGCAGCCCATTTCTCGGGTCATCTGATGCCCGGTAACTGGCTACAGGGATGAGATCACAGTGAACACATCAAACCATCAAAAAGGGGGTTGACTAAGTGATGTTTTCAAGGTATTAAAGACAACGTAAAGCCAAAAGCTCTATCCCTCTTTAGCAAACAGTATGAGTTATTGGTCTTTTGGGGTTAAGCAGTTAGAAAGATGTGAACAGTGTAAGGCTTTTGCTGCCAAGTGCGTACTCAATCACTGTTTAAATTACGCTGCGAGACTCTTTATGATTAAAGGGTGAAGCAGTTTTGTTAACCTTTATCATCTGCAACACAAAGAAATAAAAATGAGCTGCATGGAAAATATAAAAGGCAGAAAACATGATTAGTGGCGCATTTAATTTAGAAGGTAGAGTTATAACAAAATACTGCACTGATTTTTCTTCCTAAATGAATGCCCTTCTGATTTCCAAGGTTTATTCTCCCACATTAATACTGGACCAGAATCACTGAGTAATGGATATTTGTTTTGTGTTTGCATTATACTTGGTTTATACCAAAATTAATCTGATTTCAATCCATCCAGCCTGTCAGGGTGGCCATGACAGTTCAGACTCATTCCTTATTTGAGTGGGTGGGAGGATGGAGATGCACCAATTGTAAAAATGTAGATGTAATACTGAGTCCAGTACTTAGGAAAACTACTTAGCCGATAACTGATTCTGAGATAAATATAGATATATTTTTTTTATTATTTGTGTTTCTCCAACACTGCTAACATTGACTCTCTTGCTTGTCACACATGATATTTAACCTGCCTTTGAGAAAATGTTGCTTTGTGTCAACAGCCGAGTAAAAAAGCTTGCTAGCAATAAGCTGATACAGCGCGACAAACCTAAAGTGCTCCAAAAGTATAAGCCTTTAGCAAAAATGTGAACAAAATGCCCGATCTTGCATTGTTAAACTTTAATTTATTGTTGTCTTGATTCATTCTGAAGGTTGATGTTGTGTTTTTTATGTTTGTGAATTCTTATCCCTCATGTTTTTTTATTTGTAGCTGTTTCTAGTGATTTATTTTCTATTTTTTCTTTTTTGCTTGTTTTTTTATTTGACATTTCATTGTTATTTGTTTTGTTTTTGATTTACGTTGTGATTTCTATGCATTTTGTGTTATCTTTCTGTTCTTTAAATTTACTTACACGTCGTTATTAATTTCATTTTATGCTTTTTTGTTGTGTTTTTCAAATTGTGACAACCAACATGTCATCACTTCTTTCCTTTGCCATGACCTACAGTCTCTGTAAATGTCGTGAAAATCCAATGAGAACTTTCAGAGTAATTTTGCTCACTAATCGATGGACAGACTAACAAGCCAGAAAACATTGCTTCCTTGGTGAAGGTTAGCACACATAAGCTCCTGATAACAGGTCATGGCACTTCATTTGTTGATGTTTGTCAGAATCAGCAAATATAATTATGCGCCAGTGCATCTCTACAAAGAAGAACACAGCTATTAAAGAGTTACCACACTGATAAACTCAAGGGGAGTTTCCAGCTAAAGTTCCTGTGAGCAACTTTAGGGCTGTGTTGATCTTAGTGCCCCCTGTGGACGAGTTAGTGACTCTGTTGCTTTGCTTACTCTGTTTGTGTCTGTGCAAGTCATGCTTTTAACAAAAAAATCTGCTTGCTTTCAGTCAATTGTATCGCACCATTCATGAACATCTTTTAAACCATCTTCTCTGATGACTATCCAGCAGTAGAATTTAAATACAAAAATAATAAATGAGTAGAGATAACGTTTTCCTTCTTAGTGATGGTTTTGTTTGTTTTTGTACGTGATTCAGAGGCATCAGGATACATTTCAGTCTAATTTGTAACCACAAAAACATCACGGGAACTTTAATTTTGCAAACCAAGGTCAAATTTGGAGTAAAGCTCTACTTTTTCGACATGGCTTCCTTGTGATAGACTTCTCTAACCAACTGCTACCTGACAAAAAAGAATGGAAACATGGCACTACTTACTAATTCGGGCACTTGTGGTCCCAAAAAACAAGATGGCGACTTGCATAGAGAGCGTTTAAATATGTTAATAGGAATACAGTCATGAGGTTCCTGCTGTATCTCTCAAAGACACATCCCTACAGTAACAGTGCAGTTCTATCACATAACACTCAGTGCCAAAAGAGTTTCGCTTGTCATGTGTTAGGCTTAAATAAATCAATGATACAGATGAGGCCGCATGACTCACAGATCTACGTTATGTTTAAAACCACAATATAAGAACTAACTAATCTTAAATAACCCCCTGTTCACAAGCGTTCACTGTCATGGTAGTTAAATGAAACATTACATTTTAGAGATATAAATAAATCTGGAGCTTCAGGCTAAGGCGTGTAAAAAGAAGGAAGCATTATCAGATCTAGGAGCAGCCTCACACAAAGGATTTGGGATAAAAATCCTCTTTTATGTGATTCATTCTTTAATGTGCATCTGCCTGCCTGCTCCTGTGGCATATAAACACTATATATTTAACACTGGAAATGAATATTGGATGAAGACATTTGCATGCAGCCTATTAGAGGATCCCTCCTAAGGTGATAACAGCAGACTGAGCTTTAATGCCTATCCCTGCCTGTGTTACAGCAAGAGGAGCGGACATTATTCACAGGCGCTGATGAAGGCCGGGAGGATGGAGCGTTTTCGTCTGCAATGGGAATAAAGCGATCCGTCATGAAAAACTAGGTCTGTCAAGCGTGGCCTTATCGTTTGGATGTTAAACTTTACTGACAGGATAATGCACCGAGGGTTCAGGGCACGGCAGCGAAAGTCCCTGGTGAGAATGAAGTCATCAAATAAACACAGGAGACACAGTTAGAAGGACTCTTCACCTCTGATAACAGCTGTGTTGTTTACAGCAAGGAGAATCAAGGTTAGAGTCGCACACGTTCACACCTGGGAGCGTCCCAGTGTGGCCGCGGTCTCTTTAACTGGTTCCTGAGAGCCGGCGGGCCTGCAGAGTGTGAGGTGCACCGGTCAAGGTTATGGAGGACGGGTTGTTCCTCTTTTACGGTTACTGTCCAGATGTTTCCAGCTGATTGGGCCTGACAATAGTCCATTAGCTCCACTCAACTTCGACCAGCTACAACATTAAAACCCTGTGTGCACGCTAATGCATCAGCAATAACAAGACATTAATAATTTATTATACACAACTCCGATAGGGAACTTTGACTTCAACTTACAGCTGCAGTTTTACTTTTTTATGACACAAATCAAAAAAGATAGAGAGAAAAAAAATCAACCACTATATTTGTTATGCCAGCTCTTAAGACCTAACAGTGAATAGCTGATTTGTCATGACAGCAACTCTGTAAGAAAAATCATCAAATTTCATGCAAAGTCACCTCAAGGATTTTTGGAAACATGATCAATCTTTTGAGTGCTGATGTCCCAATGGTTAGGTCATACACCTATTATACTAAGGCTATTGTCCTATGTTTACATGTACAGGCTTCGTGGCCAAAAGGATATCTCCAATCACCTTAGCCTCAACTCCAAAAACCCTCAGCACAGCTCCAAAACCTTGCTACTAGAGCACAATTTTTGTTGCCATCAAAGCCACAACTCCAACTAGTGTTGCAAAAAAACCTTCTGTTTATGTATTTATGGTTGAAATAAAAATTTGGATATTAAAAAAGCCTTCTAGTTATGCCACTCTGGCCAAAGGAAGACGTGCTTTGTCTCAAAAATACATATATCTTTTAAAAATAAAGCACAAAGGAGGGGATGGTTTTAAATGTGACTGGTGTTCCCTTCATCTCTTGTGTTTCGCTGAAACTATAAGTAGCTGAGTTCTTCTTTCATCCCTGCTCTTATGCCACCCAAGTAGCATTTTATCAGATTAACAGTCACAACTACAGCAGCCCGTAAATCTGCACCAGTTTTAGCATTACTTGACTGGATGTGCTGTCACAGACACAGTCAGGATTTTAGCCTTTTAACTTAGTTTTAATGAAACAGAAAGTGTCATGGAGGGAGAGAGAGGAAGGGAGGTTGAACTTTAATAATCCCCACAGGGACACGGCGACTGAAACTGCAGGAATTAGATGTTAAAAGAAGAATAAGATTCAGTTTTAGATTAGTGAATTAGAGTAACAGTCAGTCTCTGCTGCTGCCCTGGGCCATCATTATTTGGTGGAACTTGAGAAAGTTTTGTTCAAATGTTAAAACACTCACAGGCATGTTTTATAGATTACATGTATGAAAGTCATTCTGATTAGAACCACAAATCCACATTACTATGCTTTAAAACAGAGATTTCTCATCTATCAGTACATTTTTTGCAACAAATTGAAAGATTTTGTGCAGCCTTGAGCTATTTAACGTGTGCAGTGCAAAATGAAATCCAGATATTTGAAGAATTTTATCAATTTGAGGAAAAGGTTGAGATTGAAATTACTCATTTCAGAAATAAAATAGTGTCCTCCATCTAACAACATTTGGATGATAAATTCAATCAAATCCTATCATTAACAGAACAAAAACACCATTTGTGCAAGGCTGTCTAAGGCTTCAGGATATTTCTGTCACTATTCATTTTGTTTTTTCAGAGACATTACTTTAAAACTGAAACAATCCACAGCTGGGCTGAAAAAAAAGGTGAGCATCAATCAGCTTCCTTGACAGAATGCCAATTTTATCTTTCAAAAACACTCCCTCAGGTGAAACAGAGCAAACAAAACAAAAGACGGATTAAAAAAAGGCTGAAAAACAGACAACTAAACAGTCTGGGGGGAGAGTAGAGCACACCTGCCCCCTCCCTGTGAGAGTCAGGCCTTTTTCAGAGGGGGAATCAGGGATGCAGATGAAGACAAATACATTGCGCTACAGTGAGCTGGAGAGGCTCGTCTACACCTGCTGGGTTTGTAATGTACCTATTTCTTGGTTGATTTACTTGTTGGTGAATATTCAGCTCGGTGCAGCGACGGAGGATGGATGTCTTCCTGAATGAAAAGCTTTATAAAAATCAAGCTGGCAGGTCCTCTGAGGTGAGAGAAATACTGTAGGTAAGTGTCAGACGGTGACAGCTCACATATGAAAAAAGACACCCAGATTTAATCAATATTGGTGATGCATAAAGACAATAGCTACAAGGGTAGACTACATTTAAAACACCAAAATGGATGGATGGTATCCCATCCATCTCAAGGCCAACCAGCCCCTCCAATATATCAGACGTAAAATGTCCTTTTTCTCAAGAACACTGCAGCACTTCCAGTAAGGCTGAAGTATGTTATTTTGAATCACACTGACAGAAGAGGAAATCGGAGAAACTGGACCTGAAGACTTAAAAACCCACTGGACGCAACGTTAAGAGCAAACACAGCCAATGCCATTGGGTCACAGACTAACCACCTGGATAAGACTGCACAGGATTTGCTAGTATCGAAAAACAAAGCCGATGCAGAAATGCAGAAAGTGCAGTTCCACTCGTATCCATTTGAGGCTGGCAATAAAAGCCTGAGAGCCCCAATTACACCCATGTAAAAATGCTATTTTTTTACATCAGACACAGATATGATTATGTTGTTTTTTGTCTCATTTATTCTTTCTATACAGGAAAAATAGGGGTTTGGCTAACTTGACTGACTGGTAAGTGTGTTGTAGCAGTTTTACCAGGCTAAAGGCCCCCTCTTTTTATATTCTTTGCCTGTAATGGAAAGTCAGCATGGTGACTGTTGTTATAAGGCTACAAAACATGTCTTCAAATAACTAATGGTTGATGTAACTACAGCTCAGTCCATGTTTATGTCTACAGGAAGACACCCCTCTCCTATTATTATGTTTTAATTTCTTGTATTTATATATAGGAGCTAATTTTCTTTTTTCTACTATTCCTTTTGAGCTGCTGCTGTAACAACCAAATTTACCATAATGAGGGATCAATAAAGGTTATTTTATATTATTTTAGTCACCAATCATGTGCATGGCAAAGAAAATTATCTTATATTACAATATATAAGAAGGCTGGTCTAACAGTTCAAACCATAGTTTTATCTCGGGTTACTGATTTCACATCCCCTTGCACAAAATTATATAAAAAATAATTGCCAAGATAAATTCCACTCATTGATAAACTAGCTGAACATTAAGCTGGATAAGTTTATCTGTGGTTCTCTTCAGCTGATCTAAATTGAAACAAGTCAGAAAAAATCTGCAAGTTAAGTACATAGAACGTAAAATTTAATTAGTCATTGATTAAGTGCAAAAATCCAACAAGACGGACAGAGCTGCCAACATAAGCCTGGGTCTAAATGCAATATGATGCAATACAACAGCAGAAAATAATTCTTCACAATGCTGTAAAAGGGGATGTAATATGGAAAATAAAAACTGATTTTGAACTGTCAGTATCTAAATTCATGTTCATACTTGAGTCTCTTTGCGTGCGTGCGTGTGAAGCATCAAATGTTTGGTATGTAAAACCAAATCTATGATCATGTGTAAACAGTAATGTGTCATATAGTAAAAGGATGGCATTTTCAATCCACATGTCTATATTCCCATTGCACTAACACAGAAAGGGTGCATGCCTTTCATTCACATTCTCCCTACTTGTGTCCTGTGGCTCCACAGCGGAGCCATCAGCCACATGATGAAACCCGATGCGAGACTTGAGCGGTGGCTGAAATCATTCAGAGTTTTGTTTTACGTCCTCCAGGAGACGGGTCAGCCCCCGAAGTAGAGAGGATTACCAATAACCTGAGGGCAGCTGGACTGATCTCCTCTGCTGCCTGGAGGTTGTAGTATTCCCGCCTTGGATCTGTGGGGATTGGAGTGCGTCTGCTTTTTTCATCTGTCGTGCCCACTGCGACTGCTAATCAGGCCTAGTGCGAACCGCTGGGCCTAAAATTGCTCGGAGGAAGCCGCGGACCCTTGGTCTCTGATGAGAGTCTTGTGTGTTCAGGGCGGTGTGTGGATATAAGATAACACAATCTGATTACAGTGTGTCCTGTGATGTCCTCTGTATTCCTCTGCTTTTGCTCCTAAGTGTGTTCTTGTCTACAACTACACTGTAATCATCCCTCATCATTTTAGGGCTGGGAAATACATCAACACAAATGAAATCAGTATAACCAGTATTGTCTAACCCTGTTTCTGGTTCTAAAATGCATTAACATATCATAAAAGCCCTACATAATTCTATTCTGAGCTCACTTTGCTATGCCAACATCCAACCGTCAAACCTGTAGGAGCAAAAAAAAAAAAAGAACAACATGCTGAAGCTCAGTGAGTCCGCCTACACAACACACAACCCAAAAGCTGGCGCGTCCTCAGTGAGCAAACATATGCCTTTATTTACAGCGATCTCCAGCGTCATTAAGCGCCACCATTACTCAGCCAGGACGGGAAATGGCAGGGATCCGGATCGGTCATTGGCTGGGGCACCTCGTTAAGGGCTTTTGATTGGTTTCAACGATGACCTCCCTCGTGTGTGTCAGAGTGTGTGAGAGTGGGTGTGTGTGTACGTGTTGGCAGGGGGTGACAGATAGGAACACAGCCGGACCAGCTGGCTGAAAATCACCGCAATCTGCTGCGTAGTTTATCTGGCTCGTGAACACACACACATAACACACACACATGTTAAGCCACACTTACATTAGCTAAAGACTTAAATGCACTTGATTATTTACACACATTGTACATAAAGAGTGGCAATTATGTGCTTAAATCCTAAAAAAAATCTTCCACAGGAGCAAACTAGAGCTACAGGTTTTAGGTCTTCATGAGGTATACAACTGCCAGATGGTTCAAGTCAAGACGGGTCCAAGAGACGGGCTGAAGTGGTTTGACCTCAACAAGCAAGGGATAAAAACTTACCCAAATGACCTTGACTGAAAACCTTTAAAATCAAAGAGTTCAACCTCCAATCTGAACAGATGTTCACGCCAGAATTACAGAGAATCACTTTAAGTGCTAGATACTAGATACTATATAGATAGATAGATATAACGATAGATAGATAGATACATAGATAGATACATAGATATATAGATAGATTTTATTGATCCAAAGCTGGAAACTCTCACTAACAAGAGAGGGGAAAATGTGATGCCCCATCACCTTGATTTTTAAACTACAATCCTCAAATCTCTCCAGTTTATCCTTGAATCAAAGGAGGAATCTGTGCTAAGTCTGGAGAAAAAGCCTCAAAGCATTCTTGAGATATTACTTTTACAGACAAGGAGTGAGGCCAAAGAACCTTAACCTTTGACTTATCAACTGAATCGTAGCAGTCTATCCTAAAGTCAGAGTGGATGTTCATGCACGGTTTGACAAAAATCTCTTTCAGTGTTCTTGAGATATGGTTGGTTACAATCTAGGGATAAGCATGAGGCTGAAAGTACTTAAACTCTGACCTACAACCACCAAAATCTACTAAATTTATCCTTGGGTCAGAGTGGACTTTGCATGAAGTTTGAAGAAAATCTCCAAAGCTCTCTTGAGATAATGTGTTGACAAGCAAGGGCTGAATACAGAATTTAAAGGCCCTGACCTTGACCTATGACCTACAAAATCTTTCCTTATCGTGTCCTGGAGATGTTACATTAAATAGCAGGGTACAAACATGAGGCAAGAAAACTTCCAGCTGGCAAACTCCAACCGTTTATCCTTGTGTAAAAATGGCTATTTTTGGAAAGACTGAAAGAGATGCATTGACCAATATGACTGTAACCTTTGACCCGTTACCTCCGAAGTCAAATTGATTTATTAATGAATCTGGGAGGACAACTGTGGGAAAAGTTTAAGGAAATCCCACAAAGCATTCTTGAGATTAACGTAAGTCCTTAGTCCTAAAAACGGGGTGTCCAAACTTCTTTCTTCAAGGGCCTCATGAAGAAAAATACAAGTATGACAAGTCCACTTCTCAATATCTCACTTTTAGTGAATGAAAGTTAAGGACTTTAGGGTAGCCAATAAGATTTCAGGTGGCTCTGGGTGACCTTGGGTACCCCCGTCTTTCAAAGGTTAGGATAAGACAGAGAGAGGAGACACGAACTCTCATTCTCTAATTTAAAACAGAATAAGAGAAAACTGCATGAAGCTGCTAAACGCTAAACGAATAATGGTGTTTTAAGATGGTTAGTGCTTTATGCTCTCTGCATTTGACCTTGAGAAGGTGCCGGTAGAGCATAAGAGCACTATTACTGCAATCCGCTGACATAATCCATCAATCAAGCACAAACTTAATGTTCTAATATAATAATAATACACATTTGATTTTATCTGTTTGAGATTGCAGAGGGCCGATCAAAGATAGTGTGCAGGCCACAGTTAGCCATAGAAGCCATAGTTTGGACATCGCTGACCTGACCCCTCCAAAATCTGAAGAGATCATCTCTGAGTCAGAGTGAACATTAATCTAAAGTTGCAGACAGCTTATCAGTTAGCTCTTGAGATATCATAAAAGAAAAGTCACAATCATGCTGCCACTAGCTCTGGCTCTTTCCATCAGCAGAGCATGAAAAGATCATTTCATTCAAATAAAGTTCATAAAATATGAAATTATTTAGAGACGTATGGTCAATAAATATGAATAACACTCATAAGAAACCGACTGATTTGTGTAATTTGGCTCCAACAGTATCATCACACTTCTGCTCTGGCGAAACCACCGGTGTGTGTCCTCTCTTTCTCTCTCTCTGCAGAGAAGCAAAAACCATTTGCAGGTCATTAAAATAATTTATAACAATTCTCAATATTCTCTTAATTAAAATTCACTTATCGCAGTTGGGGACTTGAGAGCAGGGCCATTAAGGAGACAGTTCTCCAGAGTGTATGTATAGGAATGTGCCTGGGTGTGTGTGTGCGTACAGCGTGTGTTAGTGGGACACCTGTGTGTGAATTTATATATATGAGGAGAACCCATGTGTGCCCTGCATGCATATCGAAATTAGGCTCTTAATCATGAGCTTTGGTGATTAAACCACACTGTGAGGTAATTCTTATAGGAGGGTAATAAAAGTCTGCATCAGGTGATTTCTTTACACTTAATCGAGCAGATATGGAAGCTCAAGTTTGGATGCTTTTATTACAGCAACTATAAAGTCACTCTAAATCTTTGAGCTGGAGTATTAGCCTCTGGATCTGTACAGGTGTAAATATATAAGTGTGCTATTTATCAAGTGACTATCCTGTGAAGTCACCTCCTTTTAGCATCCCAGAGTTTACAGAGCAGGTTCTCCTAATCTAGGCAATCATCATGTTTTGAAGTATTGCCTGTGGTGTACCACAAGGCTCTACTTTAAGCCCACTTTCCATTTATATTATGGACACATCATTTGTCATGCAAGTTCCTGTTTCTTTAACCATCTCAAAGACATGAAATGTTGTATGGCACAGTTTTCTCCAGAGTAATGAGTCAGAAATCTTTGATCCAAACCCAAAGATTAGACAGACTGAAAGTACTCCTGGTCCCCTCTGAACAACAATTGGCAACAAAAGTGTAATTAGGTGTGATTGTTTTTTATTTTATTAATTGAAAGCAAACTCTGACACCCAAAATTCATAAAGCAGCTTATGAAATGTTAGGATCCTTAATCCCCACTAGTTTACAAAAACAGTATAAAGACTAGACCAAGAAACAAGGATGCAAAAATAAGAAAATCCAGAGAAAAATAACAACAAAAAAGCAAAAAAAAAAAAAAAAAAGTTTCTTGCAAGGGTTTTCTGTCACTTTAACATTCATTTACCCTATCACATCTACTTTGTTAGGTGTTATAAGTGCAATGCATGATCTTATTTGATTTTTGACTCAGACCTTTAATCTAAAGGTTTATTTTTGCTGTATTTTTTATAACGAGATCCAATGGGGATATAATCATCAACTATTGATGATAATACTTGACATGTTTGTAGTCAAACATACATGTAGAAAACAAAAATATGAATTAACTTCAGTAGCTAAATATGGCACCCTTTAAGAGAGGAATTTACAGTGTTGCTCTAAAGTTACAGGCATGTTTGGTGTCTTGTCTTGTACCAAAATTAAGAGACTTTTAGCACTGATCTTGATATGATGTCTCCAAAACTGGTAACACTCCAGTTTAATTTCTTAAAAATTGAAAAGGCCGTCAATCACCTCTTCAAGTCTCCTGCTGGAGCATTTAGTCTCCCTATCCACTCTTCATCATCATTATTTATCCCACTTACACTAGTGCTGTGTCATGAGCACTTTGGCTCGGCCTTGAATTCTCTGGATCAACAGAGGCTGAAGCACAAAAAGAAGCCTGAGGCGAGCGCTCAGCTGCATTTTCTCTCATAAAAGACCTGAACTAAGTTTGTTAGCTACGACGGCTCAACAGTGAGGGACGATACAGAGAGCCGGAATCACTCACAAACACACACACCGATAAACACTGCAGCCATGTGTCAGCTCCAGCTGCCTTTGGGCTCTGAGGGAGTTTTTTTGGGGAAGTGCCCGGGCTGCCAAGGACCTCCATGCCTACTGTATTGTATCCCCGTTACAGTTGCTATGGCATCTGTATTTTCGCGCTGCCAGCGGCAATAAATGTATGCATGTTTCCCACTGAGGGCGGAGTCATTACCTTAACGAGGTCTGCTAAAGTGACACAAAATCACATCCACAGACACATTGAGGAGAGTTAAGGTCAGATGCCAAGCTATAAAAACACAGACATTGGTTCCAAAAGAGTTGGAACGTAACGCGAATAAAATACAGGGATTTGCTCTTGCTTTTTGACATGTGTATGACTAATACAGCATGATGTCAAGATATGTAATGCTCAAACTGATAGTTGGTAACAGGAGAGAGCATAGTTATATATTCATGAACAACATTCCTAAATGTGCAACTGCAAGGTATTAAGAGATTTTACCATCTACTGTATTGTCCATAATATTGTCCAAACACTGAGAGGACTGGGGCACGGATAGTCTTCTGGATTATGTCCTCATGCCTCATGTTCTTCTAGGCTTCCAGCTCTTTGTAGAGCTGGAAAATCAGTTTTTAGTTTCAATTACAAGTTTTTCCTGCCACAATTATGAAACATGAATAACTGAGATTAAATGATTACTGTCTTGCATTATTTTAGGTGTATTTTTTCATTTATTTCATGTTTTTTTTATGTTCAAAATGATAGTGTAAAAAGCATTTTATTTCAAAGATTCCATGCAGTTCACGTTGTAAAATCAGTGAGTAATCATCAGTGTTACAATTGTGATGTCAATATCTATCAAAATAATCATCAGTATGATTTTTACCATCATCAAACAGCCCAGAAATCAGCATAGTTACCATAATCATCATTATATCTTGTGGTTCTGTAGGTATCTTTTCTTTCTTTCTTTCTTTTTCTCTCTGAATTCCCACAGTTATTTAAGTCACCCCATAAAATTTGCAATTGTACATTTTTTAGCCGTAATGATTTCATGTAAATTTTTATTTTTTACAGAAATGGAGAGTAAAGATGTATCAGTTGTCCTCATGTGTCTGGCAGCAGCATATGTGATAGGGACTGATCTCTTTTTAAATGTAAATACTTGGATACATTTTGAGAGAAAATGAGAATTTTAAAGCTTAAATAGACCAAAATATTCATAATAATTAATTCAATTTTGAAATCCTGACCTAACAGCATGTGTCATAAAAGAATCTGACCCCTGATGTATGGCACAGCTTGAGGCACAAAGTATGCCAACAGATACCCTTATACTGATGAGACACTTGACATCAAGCAAGAATGGAAAATAATTCCACTGTGAATACTCTGCAATTAGTGTCTTCAGTCCTCTGAAGCTTACAGAGTGTTGTCAAAAGAAAGGTGATGTAACACGGTGGTAAACATGCTCCTGTCGCAACAGTTTTTGGAAGGTGTCACAGGTATCAAACTCAGAATTTGTGAATATTTCCCATGTTGACACATTTCACCTGATTTAATCAAACATTAAATGTCATTTCTTTATGTCTTTTGGCTGGATTAATGGAATATTTGTTAAGAAGGACTTGCAGATTACTGAAATTTATTTTAATTCAAAGATTCGCAATGTCTCAACTCTTTTGGAAGTAAGGTATATACTACACACATTTTTCCACTTTCATGTTGAAATTATAAACTCTGTCCTCGTGGCTCTAGTGTGTGTTTGATCCTGTTCGTGAGCATTTATGTGTGTATAAGATACTGTGGACTGAGGGGAATAAAAGGAGAGATTACACCGTAAGGCCTCCGTAATCTACTCCACTTATGTTTGATTAAACTAACAAGCCGGGGGACTCCAGATCACTGTCAGCGCACAAACGTTCCCAGGCCGATCCGCAAAAATAAAAACCAATTCGTACGACCGCCCCGAGCTACAGAACCTGCCAGCTAATCCAATAATTCTGTTTGTTTACTTATTAAAGACTTTTACAACCCTGCCCCGAGTGGAATAATCCTTGGGGTAATTCAATTGTGGGGGGTTTTGTTCACTTATTAAAAGCATTTTGGCTCCAAAAACCTCGGTCCTAGATTCTCCCAGTGAGTGAGCAATTAACCTGCTCGAGATCCACATGGCAGCCCAGAGTCAGACACACAAGGCTTTAGTAATTTCTTAACTATTGTACATCTCAGGGATCATTTGGAAACATTAACTTACCCTTCTGAAGAAATGTGATAATTGGAATGACTATTATTAGAGGAACAGTCCACCAGTAATCTCCTTCAGTGCTTTAATTAATTTAATAAGAGTAGCTGCTTACAGACTGAATTACATTTATGGGTTTAATGAACAGAATTATGTGCTTAACTCTGATATACATTTGAGTACTAATACAGGTCAGGTGGAGCATCAGATGTGAAATAACCATACTCTCTGCAACATATCAGATACAGTGTCAAGCAGGCCAAGTCAACAAGTTCAGAATTATAATCCAAGACTTTTAATTTAATTTAATCTGAAGCAGATTGAGTATTTTAGTGCTACCAGTCTTTGATATCATTACAGCTTACAGGAGGGATGTTTGAAAATGGCTTTTGTTTAATCCACTATTGTCAGCAAACATACACCAACATCTCCTCAAACCAAATAATGTGACACAGAAGTTTAAGAGATGATCCAAATAAAGCTCCTTTTAAGACATTACAAAGCGGAGCATTGCCTGTCCTAGCTGATCAAAGAAAAAACACCAGAAATGGATTTGAGGAATATCACAAAAGCACACAATGTTTTCAAAAAAACCTCAGGGATAATTAAATTGTTAATTTGTCTCATAATACAGGAATATTATACTCTTTGTGTGCCCACTGCTCTGGATCATGAAGCAGGGAGACTTAAAGTTGCATGTTGAGAATAAAAATGAATTACGAAGCTCAAGAAATAGCTCTGATTCAGAGGAATAGATTCTTGTTCACTGGTTAATGAGAAGATTAAAATCAATTAAAGCTGCAACGATCTGTATCTTTTTAATACCATGGGTCAAATGGCTGAATGCAAAACCCGTTACAGTAAAGAATAGATAAAGGGTTATCAAAGACTATATATGATTATGTTGGCTGTGGACATGCAGATCACACTTTTAGTGTAACTCGGACCCAGAGCTCTGGCTGAAGTGATCAGAGGCGAGAAGAGGGATGTAATAAGGCCTCTGCCCACAACTGTTCAAAGTCTCTGCTGCCAGTGTTTATGTGACCATCCATTTAGGGCTGGAGCCATGATATGCATTGTAATGGGTGTAAAATGTGGAGATTTCCTATGCCTTTAACATAACTCCAGACAACCGGTGTTTTTAATGCAAGCACAAGAAGATCAGGGACAAGGATTAAACGAATCAACTCAAGACACTTCAACTAATATTCAGAACACATGCTGCATGATAGTTTGGTTTCTACTTTGAACAGGCAGCATTTATAACACTACCCAAAGCATATTTAACAACAGCAGCCACAGTATTTGATGCCCTATTGAGTCTGTAGAATATGCATCAATACACATATATTGATACATATTAATATATTAATATTTCAGCAAAGGCCTACTTCCAAAGAAGATTCACATGATTCATGCTCCTGTAAAAGACTCAAGCTTATATTTAATATACTACACTGCTTCTTCATGATTTCTCAGTCTTAATATTCAGTGTGGAGGATTCAAATGGAGAATTATGGTATAAAGAAAACACGAGAAAACACAGGTACATATTTCTTTATGGTCATCAAAGGAAAAAACATGGTTTATCTACCGTTTGGGGCAAAAGACGTACACTATCATCAGCCCTAAAGTGTCACAGCAGTGACTTTGATTGGTGGAGTCCATGGCTGCTCGCCTACTTTTACTTTTGCCTTCTTCAAAGATATATTTAAATAATGTATTTTACTGAGTTTAAAAACTATTTTTCCTCTTTTAATGCTTTTAAATAAACTGCAGAATGCTCTAAAAATGTGACACACTGACAGTGTTGAATTTAGCGAACTGTATCTTTGTCCTGGCTTTCAGCTTTATGGGTAAAATACGGGTAAAACTCCTCATCTTAGATATTTCCATAAAGTTTTGACATATTTTCACAACCAAGATCCCCCTCCCCATCTGATGTGTCGACTTCTATGCTCCATTTTTGCTCATGTTGCTCCAGTTCTGGCACCAGAGTCACCACGACAAATTTCTGTGCTTCTGGCAAATTTGGCGATACTGAGCCCACCTTCATCCCTTAAATTATTCCCACAATTCCAAGCTGACGTTGCATCTGTTGGCCACATGTTGCCGAGGGCCGGCAGCAATCATTTCCATTAAAGAAGGCAAACACAGCACCTGGTCTCTACTGTTTGTTAAGCAAGATTTCCAGTTTTCCTTCAAACCTCATGTCCAAAAATAACTGTGAATGCTAACTGTTTGATGCAGTGTGTTCAGGCCCTAAATGAACTCACATCTAGCTTGAAGGTGTGTAAACAAGTCAGGCAACAGTCTTTGAGGCCCTGAAGCTAAAAAAATGACCAGTGAAGTGAGACTAACTCATTAGGAGGAAAGTTCAGATTGAACTGCACTTGTGCCCAGGTCAAATTAAATCTAATGGAGTAAACTGAGCTGCACACTTGGAGAGGACCATCTCTAATTAAGCTCAACCTCCTCTGTAAATAATCTGTGATGGAAAAAAGCCTGCACCAAACTGCTGAATTTGATAATAGTGCTTAAAATGGTGATAGATGTGAAGCGCCGTCTGTGTAAAAGCTGAATATAAATGAACCATTCAGCTCCTTCTAAAGTTTCCCCCGCCTCATAAACGTTATTTAAATCAATTGATAGAAAACAACAGATGGGGAATGTCTCAGAGGAAGGGCGAGATGCTGCGATGTTTCCACACAGCCGTAAAGTTTGATGACTCTCATGTTGCATTTCTGAAACTGTAAGTCAGGATCCAAAGGGGACGAGGCGCTTGGGTTGTTTTTTGGTAATGTGCCACATGGCAGCGGCCCCCCTCGACACTTCAGAGGCAATACGAGTCCACAGTAAATCTCTCCAGTGTTTTATTTTCATTGCTTTAGTTTATGGTGGAGGTACGTAGGTGGCTTCAAGGTCTATTAAAAAACCATTACAGTATTTTCCAAGAGACAGAGGAGAGTGTCAGTGCATGCTGTCTCATTTACTGTAACTACGAGCTGACTTATACTCTGCTTTATTGGCCTGGAACGACACAGAGCACATCAGCTGTGTTTTGACATGCTTTGGAAAAGCACACGGTAAAAAAAGATGTTCATTCGACATTACAATTTAATATCTACCGATGATCATAGGGTAACTTATGCTGTCAATATTAATGACATCCATTTTAGAAGTCTCAATGTACTAGTGAACCGAGGTTCCTCCAATTATGAATGAACACAGTTGCCAACATTAAATGATGAAGTCCCTGTCACTGTAACTTAAGAGCTGATTCGTGCTCAAAAAACTACAGATGTTAAGAACAGCTGCAAAGTGGCAACAACTAGTTTGAGCAATCAATAACATTTGCCTTCAAGCTTAACAATTCCCCTGTCGATGCCTTCTGCTTGGTTTTGAATGCTTTGCAAATCAAGAACACCACAAACTCACCAGAGGTAGTCAGCATGGAGGAGATCATGGCTTACAAAGGACAGAAGTGGTCTTCACAAGACGATTGAAGCCACACGTCTGTGAAGTTGTAACTGATTGCGCAATAGAATAACTTAAACTTGATAAAGTTCTACTTTGGTCTGTAATGTTTTTTAATTGTATTATTTTGTATGGATGTCTGTCTATTACAAAAAAGTTTAGATTTATGTTCGGACATGACAACGTAAATATAAATTAACCCCAGTTTCCAGTTAATTCCCATAATTTCAATGAAAAGTTTCCAGTTTGGATTATTTCCATAACTTCCCATCTTGACTTCCCATGAAAAGTTTCTGGAAGTTTCAGAAAATTTACTGGGAATTATCCATCCCTTTGCAACCCTATTTACAGTTTTTTTGATATGACCACAAAGACAAAAGAAGAAAAAGATTCAGTTTAAAGTCTCTATTTGTACCGTCATATTTCATTTGAAGCTAATATATTTTAATTGAGGGTAACACAATGACTCACTGCACCATGGTCTCTAAGAGAGCCTAGTGAAGGGGATATCTGACATACTTTTACTGACCATAGTTAAGAAAATAAGAAAATTCAAGCTTTGGTTTCCATCAAATGATAAACAAATGGCAACATGATGTTCTCTAAGTCACATGACTGACACTGCACCTTCTGGGATGTGACCGTTGCATATGTGCACATTGCGATGATAAAACACTATCTTGTGCAGCCCTACACCAATTCTTGAATGTTGATGCCACAGATATTATCAAATAGGGGTGTGAGTGTCCGCCAGAATTAAAACAAAGCAGATGCAAGATACAGACACAATCACAAGTCTTTATTTGTGCTTTTCTCTGTTTCATTTTCAAAACATGCTTTCATAATTGTTTGAGAAAAACATAACTGGACTTGAAGGTGCTTTGAGCTATAAGCTGAAATTTTAGATTAACCAAGAAATAAGTGTTACATGATTTAACAGCTAAGTGATTGATAGAGCAGCACAGGGGACTGATTCAACTCTAAAGTTTAGGTGAAGGTTTAAATCCAGAGGGAGACTTGCTGACTGTAACACAGTGAAACAGTTTCTCTCAGAGTAGGAAAAGGTTGTATAGGGGACAGAGATATCACACAGGCACATTAAATTAAGTAGTGGAAGAAAAGTTATTTATATGGTGTTATCAGTGCTCCTGCTTCCCTGTCTCTTATGTAAGCTGAAAAAGAGTCCCTGTCTGCTTCAGAGGCGTGGACGGTGCAGCCGAGCTTTCTGGAATATAATCTATTTGCTAATTATAAACCAAGGCTAAAGCACGACCGAGACGTCGCTCCACTGAGCTCAGGGCTGTACCCAGAGGCAGGGGGAGAATTAGCATGGCCTGCACACACACAGACACACACACACACACTCACACAGAGCCTCAGAGTGATTAGACCCGCCCGGGATGTGAACAGCAATTAACTGCAATCAGAGCCCTGTCCCTCTCCTCCCCGGCCTCCCACCTTCTCTCTCTGTCTCATCCCTCGCTCTTTCATCTGGGTGTCACTCCTTTCATTTGTTTTGTGTCATGATTATTCAGAGAGGGGGTCTCTTTATGTGTCGGATTTTGCTTGGCTTGCCTTTTTGAGCTGACACACATCATTTTGTTCCTGAGAATCCAGCCGACCAGTAAAACAGAGTATTTTGCTCGAAGGTTGAATTTATTTGACACAAATTTGTTATTTAGACTCAACTAGACAGCCCTCATTAAATATAGAAAAAGCTCCTTGGTCTGGGAATTCAAATGTTAAATGAACGTCTATGTGTCGATATTTTTCTGACAAAAAAATCCACTGGGCCTTCATTTGTAACCAGTAAGCTCACTGCCACGAAGGTGGAGGGCAGTAACCTGAGATTCCTCTTTTCACTCACCTTCAACCGTGAAACAAATTTGTAGTTAAAAAAAATGAAAGAGGCATTTGTGTATTAGACTAAGATGTATGTATATTGATCTATATATGCACACTTATTTATTATGTCTTGCCCCTACTGGTGCAGGCGGTGGGATTCGGGGTACGTTTGTGGCAATCAAAGTCTTATAGACTGTTGTACTTTTTTTTTTCTTTTAATACTGTGGTGACCTGTAATTGATCATGTATATAGAAGATTTTTTCTTTATTATTTCTTCATTTTTTTAATTATTTTTTTTAAATATTAATAATAATTATAATAATTATTATTAATACTATCATTTTTACCTATTCTTATTTTAATTAATTTTTTTATTCATTTTATTTTATTTATTTTTATCTTTTGTTTCTTTTACAGTTTTGAATATCTTTTGCGTTTAATGTATATAATTTTCTATACATAAAAATTCTCAAGTGCAATTATTGTTACTAATAAGCTTGTTAAAAATCTCAATAAAAAATTCTATAAAAAAGAAAGAGGCCAAAAAAGCTCCCTGAGCTAAGACACATAACGGCCTGAAAGCAAAGTTTTTAGCTGGATTTTCGCCAACAACAGAGCAAGACGTGCATCCATGGCTCAGTTTGGAGACTTGCTTGTTCATCGATCAGAAGGTCATAGGTTTGAGCCCAAGTCCTGCTGTTACATGCCAATGTACCCTTGGGCAAGGCACTTAACCCCAGATTGCTCCCACCATCACATTAGTAGCATATAAAAGAAAGAGTGACTGAGTCGCTGATACTGATAACAGGATAGAAACTCCAACAATCAGTGAGAGAATAGGAGGGTGAATGGGTATGAGTGACCCTGAAAAGCACTTCGAGTGGCCAAAGATGAAAAAAGTGTGATACAAGCCTGAGTCCATTCACCATTTATTATTTACAATTTCAGGCTTTCTTCTCAACTTTCAGAGGGAACTTCTTGGCCCTCTTTGGATGAGCTTCATTAATCTCTAAGCTTCAACTAAACTCTCACCTGCAAGAGACAATAAGCAACTTACAGTCAATTGATCCGTCATCTGTTTGTCTCTTGGGCAAAGAAAACATCTCTGGTTTGGTTTTTTGAATCTCCTTTATGTTTCTCACTGGATGCTGACAGCTAACATGCCTGTCAGCTTTGGCTCATGACACTATGGCCATCATACCAGGTGCGCTTCATTTTGGCTGCCACGCCTTTCTTCACATATTTTATCTCAAATATAAGAAATTTAGAAAGAACCACAATAAATCTCACAAAAGTGACTTAATTCCTGGAATAACCAAGTCCATAAACTTCTTTACAGCATGGATCAGAAATGTCACTGAAGTGTTTCTGTCTTGTCCGTGACCTGTTCTATCGCTGCAGATCTGCATACCTGCTGAAACAAGGTGAGCACAGCTCTGGATGTTTCAATTTTCTGTCCACTTAAACTGAGACAGAAAACATAGTTCAGCCTCTTACTCTAAACTTATTTTTTTTGGAGGGGGACATGGGGCTCACACTCGCAGTCTGACAACTCAGACTTAACAAAATGTTCTCAGAAATAAAAACATTTGCTCACTGCTTCATGCAAATGCAGCCAGTGTGCAACATTGGTTAAACTACGTCCTACCCGTGTGTGACACAAGCACGAGTCAATGACTAACCAGGTTGAGTACAAAGATTCATATGTAAGTGTCCTAACTGCCCATGAGCAAGCCCCTCCTTTAGTTTCTCTGGTTTGCATCGACGACGAACAAAAAAGTGAGACTGACGCTGTGCTGAAGGGTTTTTCTTGGCTTTTCTCTTACAGCAGAGAGTGTTAAGTTGTTTTACGTAGTTGACATAGTGGAGCATTTAACTCTGTATGTGATTGATGTGTA
Source organism: Cetoscarus ocellatus (assembly GCA_037902135.1). Lineage (NCBI taxonomy): Eukaryota > Metazoa > Chordata > Actinopteri > Labriformes > Labridae > Cetoscarus > Cetoscarus ocellatus. The sequence continues at coordinate 1,597,296 of JBAMNC010001073.1, read as the reverse complement.
TTATTTCCATTTTCAACACAAAAAGTAAGTGCAGATAACACATCCTGTTCTCTACCTGTACTATAGAAGCACCTGATTTACTGTTTACAGGGGGAAGCTCAGGCTATAATATAAGACATTAAGGCTGTGTCATGAGGCACAACATCTGACACTTGTGCTCAGTTTGGACATGGTGTTAGTTGTCCTCGGACGCAGTGTCCCTGGTTGGCTGGGCGTTATTCCCGCAGGAGATGGCAGGGATAATGGTTGAAGGAAGGGGAACATGTGAAAAAGACATGAATGAAACAAGTTTGAGCCTCTGAACTAAATATTAACAGGCTGAAAGTCCTGTCCGAGTGAACAGAGTGCTGATAACAACAAACCCAAGGGGAAGTTGACTTCACTTTTTCCTAGAAATGAAATGGCATACACAGCATTTCATATTTGCTTTTTGATGTGATAAATGTTTACCTTTGTCAAAAAACTTTTCATACAATTATTTACTCAAACAACCACATCTTTAGGCGTTGTGTGGAGAATAATTGCTTCGAGTAAAGAAAGCAAGGCAGGCAAGACAACTAATAAGGTAAAGACCTTGACGTTCAGATGTGAGTGCTGTGAAGGTGAACTGCTGTTTTTTACACCTCAGTGAATAGGTGGCTTAATTAAATAAGTAAAGTAAAAGTCAAATAACAAATTTACTTAAAGGATGTTGATTTAAAAAGTATTCAGACTAACGTGTCCTCATTTAGGAGATCTATGCTAACCACCTCTGTCCTCAAAGTCACAAAAATCCAACTTTTAGGTTGGTTTAAGAGTTTCCGAGTCACTGATCTCTCCAGTTCTTCTTCTCATCCTTCCAGTTTGATCCTCAGACTCCTTATTAGAGTATGCAAATGAAAAGCATATTTCTGCTGTAACTTTGAGTCGATGTGGTTGCGTCAGCGAAATGCAGTGAATGTAAATAAAGATGAAAGAGTGACAGGGAGACACAGGGAGGGGAGCGGGAAGGGTTTTGGTGGGTGTGGAAGCTGCAGACACAAGTGCAGCAGTGATCCACTATGACACCCTGCAGCCTTGAATGAAACTAAACAACATTAAGCCTTTAGTGCTTCAGGGAAGCAGAAAACCAAGACACAAACAGCACTGAGAAGAGGGCAACATTGTTAGAGAGTTTAGCATCACTTTCAATGACACCAAGAAAAAGCACAAAATGAATATTTATGTGTGACTCACAGTTGATGGAAATATGAATTAAATTGAGAACTTGCAATCAGTATTTCCTGACATAGGTGAAAATATTATGTTGATTGAATTCCTCTAATAATCAGAATAATCAAGTGTTGGATGAAAAGGTCATAATAATCTTTATATTGTCTGCTATTCTGATTACGTTTATGCAAAATCAAAACAACTGTGCATGCGTTTTTTTCTTGTAGCTCTTCTTATGAGGGTACTTATTTCAATGTTTTGAGGGGATATATTTTTTTAGGTAGTGATATCATTAATTCAGTAAAAATCCACCACAGGGGGCAATCAACCAAAACAAAAAGACAAACAGAGATAAAAAGTTGAATCCAAAGATTATAAAAAGAGGGAGAGCGACCCACAGTCACCCACCTTCACCTGCCTTTTACATTTCCTTTTCCTAATGTGAGGTGTGTTTACCAAATGGCAAACCAGCATTTCCATTCCCTGGATAAATATCACATAATAACGGTCAAAATCTTTGGAAAAGAACTTCAAATGATCCCGTGATGCTAATTACAGACAGCAATAAAGAGTAAGCATTAAGTTTTGCATGCACGACAATAGTTAATGTACTTGGCTCAAAAACTGTGTAAAAAAATGTACACAAAAACGTCCTAAAAAAGTTATTTGGCATTGTTACAAGATGTTTTTTATCCCAGCTAAGCCACTCATGTACTGAGTAGATAAATGAATAAATCAGGCTCTATTTACAGATATAACAATGCTTGCACCATGGACTGTAAACAGAGATAAAAGCAGTTGCCTGTAAGTGAACCCAAACATTTCAGGCGCTATCTGCTGACTGGTTGCAACATAAGTCATGAACCCAGCTTCATCCGTATAAACAGCTGGGACGTGGGTCGAACTTTAAAGCTGTAAACACATCAAACATTGATTCCAGAGCCCTTTTCACGGCACTTAATAGTGCTAGGTCGAAAGAACTGACTTCCACTTTCCTTTGTGCCATCAGTGTAGTTCCTAAAAACATGGATATATCAGCTAGAAAACATGATATATAGTCGAGAGAGTAAATCCTACCATTGATAGCAGTTGAAGACATAGAAAAAGGTTCATTGAGAATACAAGGCAGCTTATTTTAACCTCTGCCATTACTGTTTACAAAGCAAACAGTGAGTGAGAAGTGACAATGACAAACAACTGACAATAAAGCCATGAAACTCTCCATAAACTTGAGTGTGTGCTCCAATCTGACACATTAACCTGTTCTGCTGTAGACTGTACCATCCTGAGGCATCTTTGACAGTTTATCTGCGAGATGAATGTGTTCTGCAGTCAGCAAAGGGAAGTAGCATCAAATTATAAGTCTGGCCTGCCAGCACCCCTCCATGCATGTCTAGGCTCCTCATTATGTTACTGATACTGTACGTCAGCATCGTCCATTTGAATATACAGCCAAAAGTTTCCATGCAGATTTCTTCTTACTTCTACTCTCAAAAAGTTCCTATTATTCTCCCCTAAACATCTTTAACTTGTGCTTAAAAACTCTTTTTGGAAATCACAAAGCCTGACCTTTAGATTGAATTTATATACCAACATTTTTTTAATGAACAGCAAACCTTGCTTCACTGCCTACTCATCAACGTCCTGTCAAAGTTTCCGTCATTAATCGCACGTTTTTCTTTTATAAACTTTAAATGTGGGAGCACTGAGGGGAAAAGAGTGGAGGGAAGGGAGCGTATTTAGCCGGAAGGCGTCTTATAGCAGCCCACATCTGGTGAGTCAGGCTGCCTGCTAACCAGCTCAGAGACCCACAAAACATCCCACAGACCCTCACTGATCATCTCAGTTAGGAAACACAACCTTCAAACTAAAAGTCTCTTTGTCACGCAATACTTTCTGCTGACTTTATCTGTTTGGATGATGTAAAACTACAGCACCACTTCTTCTGACCTAAGGTCATTGGATTGACTTTTGTTCAGTTTTTTTTTTTAGTTTTTTTTGTGAGATTTACAATTGCCGTATTTTATGAGTGTTCAGGTACTTCAGGTGGCCTTGGCCAGCATGGTGTCATCTGTTAGAGGATCCTCATTACCATGGTAACATCACAGAGGTGAGGTCAACCTTGATTTAGCTCAGCACTTATTTTTCTTTTCACAAAATATCAGAGTGTAAAATGACTGAAACTCTATGATACAGCAAAGCACACCAATGCCTTTATCATCCTGCTTCGTGATCAAACTCTTTATCATCTCTCTTATTGATTCTTTAAGATTTTCTGCGTGGAAAAAAAAAATGGGCTTGTGCAATTTTTGGTGTCAGCAATGTCAAAAACAATGCTGTGCTGTTCTGACAAATGTTTAAACATGTTGTTAGTGTCACAGACAGACATTGCCACAGCTTTGCCTCCTGTCTGCAGTAACTCCTTCCTCGACTGATTTGCTGTGGTTTGTGCTGACTGCCTCACACAGGGAGCTTAAGATCACTCAACCTGTTCTTCTCGACCTGGTTTGCATAATTGCAATGAAAATCCATGTGAAAAGTAAGCAATCACCATGTTTTGGTTGATACTTACTCTTTTTGGTTGCCGTGGTGTCTAGCAAGTATTAATACTGCTTGATTTTTACTGCTATTATGAATGCTCCTTCAATTAAAGTAATAAATCAGCTGAAACTTTTATAAAAGATCATCTCGTGGTCAATATGGTGTTTCTTTAAGTGGTTTTTGCTATAATAAATGGTTTTAACTGAGCATCTGGCATCTTTTCTAAATCAACTTTAACATAAACTTCATTTATGAACAACATGATCCTAACCCATATCTCCATGAAACTATACTGATATATCCATAAGACACAACACATTTCCCAGCCCTAGTTCTCTTATCTTGCAGTTATGCCCATCCTGCTGCTTCTTTTTTATTGCTTTTTATGCTTAAGATCTGCTTTCTTTGCACCACGTAGTTCAGCAGAAATGGCAAGAAATTACATGTACACTGGAAAAAAAAAATAGCAAAAACTGCTGCTCATGACTGAAAATATTAGTGAATGTTTTGTATGTCACTTATTTACACCAGGCTGTCCTTGGGTGCACTGTCCTCTGTCCTCTAAATTTTTCATCATTTCCCCCTCTTCCTTCCTCAAACTTTCTCCATCTGGCACCTTCATCCTCAAGGCCACCTCAAAACCCACCATCCCTCTGTCCAACAGCTCCTGAAAAATCTTGCAAGTTGGCTCCTTGAGCCTCAGCTGCTCCATCTTTCATGTAAAATCCTCCTGCGATTCACCCTCTCAAACCTCTGGCTCGCTTCCTTGCCTTTTTTCTCCCCCCTTTTACACCTTCCCATTCGTCCATCTCTCCCTCCTCTGTTTCATCCGTTCAACCTTTCAACCCTGGCGGCACCATCCGCCCTCCAGCCATCTGTCTCAATTTCTCAGATTTCTCTTTTTTTACTTTCACATCCCCCTTTATTTTCTCTCATCTGTATTTTCTACATCATCTCTACTTCCCTCGTTTTTTCCTTTCCATCGTATCAGGGAGAAAAATGAAAAGAACATTGCTGAATAGAGGAGGAAAAAGAAAAGGCACAACAAAATAGAGGAGGCTCGGGTGTGAGCTGGGTGCCTCAATATGAACAAACAAGAGCGAACCAAACAATAAAATAAAAAAAAGAAAATAAGGAACAATGGAGAGACAGACAGGAGAGAATACAGAGTTGAAGATACACTGACAGAATGACGGAGACGGTGAGAACAAACAAAAGAGACGGAGAGCAAATAGTCGAGAGAGCAAAGGCCAGATTGAAAAGTGATCTGAAAGTGAGTCGGGCAAATGTACATCTATCTATACTCTGCTGAGCTGCAAAATCACATATAGCAGCAAGGCTCACATGAAGAAAACACATGTATGCTTTCACTTAGACATACAAGCACATATGTGCCCTTTAAAGGTCCTTTTAAAGTCAAATGATGGGAACACACAGGCAGCAGATCTCATACATCTCCATTTAAAGAGAACTGGATGGTCAGTGTGTAAAATCTGCCTACAAAACAATAAGACCAGGTACTACCTGTCCAGACCAACTGTCCCCTGGACCAACTGTGGCCTGTGGCTGACTTCAAATTGATCCACAGCACATTGAAAAACAGCGCACATTATGACTGAAGCTTGTAACTGACTGATGAAAAAAAACACATGGAGTACACAGCCAGTAACGGTACATACTGCACTTATTTACTTCACTGTCTGCTCCTTCTCAAGGTCTGATTTACACAGCATATTGCATTTATCATTCTGAAGCCCCTTCACTCCAACAGAGTTTGGCAGTTTGCTCTTGTTTTGTGTCTGAATGTGATGAGCCTTCAGCTTGTCCTATCTGCCACATGAACCATCATTTTCATCTAAACAGGGGGCAGACCAGGTCCCCTTAAATCTACTGGCCATCCCAAAACCCTTCAACCTAATATACTCGCAGTAAGATAAATCAAAGTGGCCTGACTAGCCTTATATTTCTACATACAAGGACCGCAGTTAAAAATAAAAAGACACTGATCTAGAAATAATGACAAGCAAGTTCTGTTTCAGAATTAATGTAAAAAATACTGGTGCAGTGGCTTCACCAGTGACTGTGCCAATGAGTGACTTCTGCAAGAAATGGGGATTAACACAATTTAATTTACATAAATGTCATTATTGATCCAATTCTTCAGCAATTCTCTTAATGATTTCTGTGGATATGCTGCACAAAAAAATGTCTACACAGGTTTTCAGGATGCTCAAACACGACTCTCCTGATGCTCAATGTTTTATTATGTTGTTGGGGATTCCCTTTTCTGAAATTACACCGGATGTTGCACAATTAGCATCATTATATGGATAAATATGAAACACTTTGACATCCTCCATTTCCAAGGCAGCCAGATACTAGTGGAAGAATTAGAAAATGGAAAAGTTAAGCAAAACGACTGATGGTTTATGCTGTGAGCTCCATGCAAAGCATTCAGGGATCACTCAACATCACTGTCACTATTTCCTGAAACATCTAAAAAAACTATTGGCAAGTTTAATTCAAGATTAATTCCACCAGCCACAATCTTTTCTCTGTCTCTGGACTTTTTTATATCTGTGATTGACAGGAAGTTAATTGAAGTTAGCACCTCCAAAATGAAATATGCCATTGCTAAGCTCCAAAAGGCCTCTTCAGACCACAATGAGCGATGTCACTCCAACTAAGTCCATGATTACACAATGTCTGATGCAAATCTAAAGATATACCAGCAATTTTAAGTGTTTGGTATTCTCTTAGCTGATTGTCTTGGTTTTAGAGCCAACGACTTTACTCTGTCTTTCATCAATTTACCAACTGTCAGGTCAGCTCCTAAAACAAATGGAAAAGGAGGCCAACATTAAGTAGACGAGAGCTGATAAAACTCATATTTAGAGGCAAATTTGTTCAGAATTTCCAGATGGAGAAAGACAAGGCTTCTTGCCAGTTTGTTTTTGACCTAAAAGGAAGTAAACTTCTATGTCTTGCTCTCTTACATCACTTTAAAATGTGCATGTTGCAAGCATTGGAGTGTTTAAATGAGAAGATTTCTTATTTTACTTTTTATATTCTTGGAAAATGTTACGTCTTAGAGCTTTGTAAAGATATTTTGGCTTAGAGGAAAACAGTGAGCAGTGTTTCTGACATTTCAGAGATTAGCTGACAGTGGAGAAACTCATTAGCTGCTAACGTGCATGAAAACAAGGCCTGTATCCACATTGATCTGCAACTGACACATTGAGAGAAAAGAGCGTGGCACACTTTCCGATGCCGGATTCATTAAGATGAGAGGCTCTATGTAACGCTGCTCCTTCTTCTCGTACACAGGAGCACACACAAACACACCCCTTCAAGTATTCAAGGCGGTGCCAGGGTGTTTAAATTCTTGGAAAGGAGACACTGCAGGTTTGGAGTCAGGCATTGAATGATGCACTCGGAGAAGAAGGACGCAGCAGGAGTGCAGATAAGATGTGATATCACCCTTTTAAATTAAACGAATCCCTCTTTTTCTGCATCTTTGCCATCTCGATTTCACATCATTTATATGACTTAGTCTGTGATTTTCAAGCAGGGTACAGAGTCTGAAGTGAATAATCTAAGGAGTGTATTACCTGAAGGATTTCTGCCTCCTCCATAAACGTTGATGAATAAATCAAGACAACAAAAGTAGCTTACAAACAAATATTTCATCAGTGAATTATTCAAACTAATGCTTTGCTGCTGTTCCCGTCTTTTGTTCAAAACACAAAGCTGGCCACTCATGGATGAAAATGGGATACTTAACAGACAACTGCTCAGATAAATTCCTTAAATTTGTAATCCTACATAGCAATAAGCCTGAGACTGATTAGGGCTGTGATGAAATATTGGTATAATTTAGAATGAGATATACTAGGCTAGAGACACACTTGCTGCTTTTTCCTGCATTTGCATCTGTCTGCATCATGAGAACTCTTGTAGTTATACTGACCAATACTTAACTACATGTGGCATTAGTATACCACTTAAGGGCAGAGAGAGAGAGCTCAGGCTGTATACAACTACCTGATGTGCAAGATTGTAAACTGCCTAGACTAAGAATAACAATCAGTGAAAAAAAATATAATCAGGTAAGATAAGACAGAAAAAACTATCAGCCTTATCTGCTCCCCATATTTACAAAATTTTCCTCCATGCCTGGACGCAGTTGTTTTAGTGTTATGGTGTACTGAATGACCATGTCAAACGGTGACTTTCTGCCAACTTCAAGGCAAAAAAAATACAATTACAGCTCCTATGGTATGACAAAGATTTGTAAACTTCACCCACATAATTAGACTCATCAAATATGAATTTAATGAACGACTGAATTATTAAAACACAGCTACTGGTGTTATCGACTGAAAGTCATGAGTTTACAAGGTCAGTCGTTGATTGTCACACCAAACTTATTTCTGTAGCTCTACAGGTTTGGGCATTGACCTCTGAAAGAGAATTTATCTGTTGCCAGGAAGTGTGACTGACATGTTTCTCCATGTGGTGTGACAATGATACATTGCACAGATACGGAGAATTGTTGTTTAGTTTCATAGTTTGTCTTAAAAAACTGTCTGTTATTATTGATCCTGTTGCTCTATTGTTACATCACAGTTACATCCCCTCTGACTCTATGCTGCCCTCACCTGTCATGTGTGAACTGCATCTTGTGCCCACGTTCAGGGTAATAAACAACAATGTTATTGTTAAAAGGCACTGGGAAATATTTTAATATTGTTTGTTGGCTTGATTCTGTCACACACTAGAAAATGACATTCATGGGCAAACACATAGCAATGCATTACACTGATTTAAACCACGAAAAAATTAATTTCACTCAACAATATCATCTAAAGTAGCTCCTTGAACAAACACTAACTTACCAATATTCTGTCAAGTAGGTTGTGTCATAAGTTTGGAGATTTTACAAAAGTTCCTTTGTAATTTTTCTCTTATTTTGTTATGCAGTGGTGTCAAAGTAAACAGCATTTAGGGCATGCTAGAGCCACTCCTAGATGAAACAGCCACAACCAAGTGTCACTGAAAATAATAGGGAAAAATAAAAAGACAAAATGAAATTGTAGGAAATCTCTGTATATGAACAAGCTACTGACTGGACATTTGAAAATCATCTTTCACTCCTGGTATCATTTTAGAGGACCTGCACTGCTGAAGCACAAAATGGAGGCAGCCAATATGCATCTGGGCGGCATATATCTGCAGTATAGGACCATAAATTCGTATAATTATGTTGATGTTTCACAAATTTGGAGTTAAAACTTTAGTATTGTGACATCCCTAAAATTAGCAGCACGTGTTTGTGAGTGTGTGAGAGCCCTGGTTGTCAGCTGAAAATGTTTCTTTGTCACTGATTGTCTGTTTAAAGTTAGAAAAACTATTGTAAAAGTTGGAAGTCAAAGCCAATCCAAGTTCAGTGAGCTTTCTGATCCTGAGGGCTAATATTGTGAACGTGAATATTTGCACTGAGCTCAACTTTTGACGGCAGACGAATCACTCAAACTCAGATACGATATCCTCTGTTGACACTAAACCAGCTGTCAGACCGCTGATGATTACAACGGCCTGACGCATCAAAAAAAAAAAAAAAAAAAAAAGATAATTTGTGCATGCAGAGATACTTTCCCATTGATTCTGGCTCAATGGGACTCTTCCTCTGACCTGATTGATGGGTGCGAGCCCTGCTGCGAGCTGTTGTCCCATTTCCATGAGAACCTGATTTCCGAAAAACCCACTTTGGCTGACATGACTCATCGTAACCCAGAAAGGGCTTTTGTATGCGCTGGCGTGTCTCTGTGTGAGTGATTGAGCGGGGAGGGGGTTCCTCTGGGATCCTCGACTCATTATGACACCCGCACATGGTCGCCTCCTCCTCTTTCTCCTCCTCCGGTCTTTGGTGACCCAGAATTTTCAAATGGGTCAGATCACACACTGAACCCTCTCTGTCATGACTGAGTGTCACTATATTCATCTCTTCTGTCCCCAGCTCAAGGAAATAACTTCTACCTTTCTCCTGTACTATATTTGTTATTTTGTTCTTCCTCCTACATCACACCTCGGTCACTCTCTGTCTCTCATAAAGCCAAACTCAAATCTCCAAAGAACAGACAAATGTATTCCCACACGTTCATCTTCATTGCCAGCATTTCATACCACCTCTGTTTGGATGCTTACAAAGCCACACACTGACTCTGCTGCCATCTTCTGTCCGTAAATTTTACAACTTTTTCATCAAGAGCCACTGAATAAATCTCAAATATATTTATCTTACCATACAATGAATGATTGATGGGTCCAGTTTTGCTCCAAACAAGATGCCTGTTTGTTTGTTTTTGTTCGCTGCATCATTTGGTTGGGTCTTAAGTGCACTGGGATGCAGCATGACACAGCAGTTGGTCTATATCGGGAAAAGTTTGGTGAAATGGTCAAAAAGGTTGATAGTAATATAGTATCGTATCATTATTCAGCGATTATCTAGAGCTGAAGCCTTCTCCACAACAGTTAGACGTGAGTAAAATGAAATTACGAGAAGATTTACCTCAATGGGTGGGAAAAATTATATACTATCTTTCAGGTTTATCTTAGTGGTGCTTATGACATGAATAGAGGGTAAGGGGTTGGACTGATACTAAATTACAGTTAATTGATAAAAACTGAGGCTTTTTTTTTACCTGCCAGATAGTTAGCATCATAAATCACGATGAGATTATATGTTTTTTGTCAGGACTGCTCTGTGCTGCAGGAAATAGTGATGTTGTCTCATAGCAAGAAGGTCCCTCAAATCTCAGTCAGGGTCTTTCTGTGCATATCAGCGTTCACTCTGGGTACTCCAGCTTCCTTCCACAGACCAAATGCATGTTCTTTAGTCGAGATGTGAATCTTTCCCATCTAACGATTTAATTTGATTTTGAGTCAGAAGGTGACGATTTGATTCAGAATTACTCAGAAAAATCAAAGCTCTTTTTGTTACAAAGGGTGCTCATATTAAGAATTATCACAGTCTGTTGTGTGCTTGACATTGACAGGAAGCTCAGAAGAAGTCAAATAATTAGTGCGTAAAATTGTTTTTGAACATAATTAAGCTTTTAAATTTACAATTGGGTTTTACTAGCTGTTTCCTGAATGGATTTATTTCTGGATTAAACATGATACATTGAGAAAACCTTGCTAAAATTAATGCCAATGAGAGAAAAAAATAAGTGGGGCACTAGTAGACATCTGGTTGTGCCTGTGCACGGAGGCTGTTGTCCTCACATCTGAAAATGTGTCCTCAATTTTGCTTTGCCACTCCTTTGCTTCACGTCATTCCTCACTTGTTTTCCACAGTGTTCAACTCTATCCTTTCTCCAAATCATATTAAGTCATAAAACCTCAAAATAAAGCTTAGAAAAGAGGGGGAAAGAGAAGCTGGCTTGAAATTGCTTAGTCACTGGCTAGTCAGGCATTAGAAAAAACAAGTAGTTGTTTCACTTATTGGTTATTTTTTTGTTTTTTTTATAAAACTTGAAACTATACATACTTATGAGGATTGGAATTTTTTTTCTCAACTTTAAAACAAGTAGCTGTTGGCCAGACTCTTGTAGTACGCTGGTTACTTTGACAGGTAATGTTAACATCATTTCTTCCAGCAGAATTCCTTTGACTTGGCTTAATTTCCCACCTACAGTTCATTAATATCTGCATTGCCAATTCCAGCTGCTTTTCTGCCCCTCTCTTGGACTCATAACTGAATTTCAGTGCAGGTTCCTGAGTTGGAATATCCTTTTCTGGTTTATGTCAAGGCTTTCGGTTACATTTCCACTCCTGTCAGGCCTGTTTCTATTATATCAAGCAGTCCACCAGCTTCAAATTATAATTTCCCACATGGCGTTCTCCAAAATTTTGTTATAACTTTGTTCCATTTTCATCATTTCAGAGTTTGATTCAAACAGACAGGTACACTGAGGGCAGCTGTTGTTCTGCCAGCTCTGGGTACAGAGTGTTACTGGCGGGATGATGAGTTTTTATTTGTTCAGATGGTTAACTCATTTCTTGGTTAGTTAGGAGGGGTTGCTACAATATGATAGGATTGGGGTACCATGCAATGCGGTGGAGTTGCAACATTCATACCTTTGCCTCTCTGCGTGAGCTGTTTGTGTAACTGAAAAGGATATTTACTAAAAAAGAGACTTGCATTTTTTACTAAACTGTCCCAGGACACTGTATCTGTGCTCAGATTAGTCCCTCATCCCTCGCTGCTGACAGATGAGGTTAAAACGTAGGAGACAGAGCGGCTGTTCTTAAAACAAGGCTGAGGGACGCCTTAAATCCCTCTGTGTTAATTGATAGCCCAGTGTGTTTACACATGAGGTATATTTAGGCTTTTACCCAACAGAGTGTGCATCTGCCTCTGAGCCTCTGAAACAGGCCAGACTTCACAGAAGATTTCTAATTAGAACGAAAATAAAAACAGCAAATAAATATTCTCCATTTGAAGAATTTAAAAAAAAAAAGAAAGATAAAAGGAGCCCTGCTGTGCGTTTTGGGGGTACAACTGGAAAATAAGATCAAAAGTGAGGCAGAGACGGAGAGAAATCAAGATGAACGAGTTCATGAAAAGAGGTAAAGAAGTCATGATGCCAGGCGTGTGGAGGGAGGTGTGGTCAGGTGTCAAAGTGAGAAAAACAAAAAAAGAGAAGAGATAAAATGATAAAAGTGATGAAATGTTAAGTAAGAAGATTGAGGAGCAGATGAGGAGCAAAAATTAAAGAGAACATTGAACATAATGAAGCAAAATAAGTATAAAATAAGAGACAAAAAGCAGGGGTGGACAGCTACGGAGTAGATTTAGTTGAGTACTGTACTTAAGTTCATTTTTTGAGTATCTGTACGCGACTTAAGTATTTTTATTTTTGGAAATTTATGACCTTTACTCCACTACATTTGAAAGACAATTATTGTACTTTTACCTCCATTACACTTCTATGAAGGGCCTCATGACTTGTTACTTTGAAGTTGATGACATTTCTTTTCTCTTTTAAAATGCGATCTGTGTGTGATTTGTTCAAGTGGTGACGCCGTACCTGTACCTTGCGCTACTCAGATCAGGCTGGTAACGTTGAGCTAATGTTGCTTCGATAACGGTTCGCCTTGTCAGTAATGATGGCTACAGACAACAATTCCACACTAGAGCATGGCCATATCTGAAGTCCATGTTTGAGAGTGTCGAAATGAAGAATGATTGATATCGTTTTAAATGTTTGCTTTGTTTTTGCTTTGATCACCGCCTACAAAAACTCGCCGTCCAACCTGAGAAAGCATGTCAAGGTAAGGTTAGTTGCACACTTTTTGCCAGAGCTGTGTCAGAATGTCGTTTTGGGGGGGTGGGGAGTGGTGTTAAATAAAAAAATGAAAACAGCAATGGTTGTCCTTTTGTTGATCCAATCATGTTTCAAAAGGCGTTTCTATAGGTTTTGTTGCACATTTTACAAGCTTTTAATTCTACAGGTTCTATAAGCAGGTCAATGCTTCAGTAGGTTGTTTCAGTCATTAGCTTCTGTAAATTAGTTCTGGCAACAATACAATCACGTGTTGACATAAGAATGAAAATGAACTTTTTATACTTAAGTATTTTCAAAAGCAGGTACTCCAGTACTTTAATTTAAGTAAAAATTTGACTGAGCAACTTTCACTTTGGAGTAATATTTGACCAGGAGTATCTGTACTTTCACTCGAGTAATGGAGTTGAGTGCTTTTTCCACTACTGACAAAAAGTGAGAACAAGGAGAAAGAAAAGGGGGGATGGGTTGTCTGAGGTAAAACATTAAAAGACAGTAAAGCTCAGTGAGAAAGAGTAACAGAGGCAAGAGAAAAACAGAGAAGTCAGGTGAAATCATTCAGTGAAAAAGTCAATAAAATAAAGAAAAGGAAAAGGCAAAGCTATGAAGTCATGGGCGAAAACATGAAATGAATCAGTGTAAAGAAAGGTGAAGGTAAGCTGAGACGAGAGAAGTTCTGTCTTATAAGGACAGGGGAAGATAAGGGAGATGAAGTACAGAAAAAAAGCAGTTTTAAACAGAATGATCAAAGAAAGAAAGAAAGTCTTTCAAAAAATGAGGAAGAGTGACCTGATTTTGAGTTAAAGAGGAGCGGTACAAGAGAAGTCAAGGGAAGTGAAACAACGGCAAGGTAATCTAAGTAAAGTAAAATTAAATTCAGTTTTAAGGGTGGTTAAATAACTGGGCAGCACAGTGATGCAGCAAGACCCGGAAAGAGTGAATGGATGGTTGGATTAAATAATCTTGCCCAACAGTCTCAATGAGAGGAAGTAGAGTGATGTGATGGAGGAAACGTAAACAGAAGTGAGAGGAAGACAAATTAAAAGGTTTAAATTAAGTAATATGGACTTATGTGGACATTCCTATGTAAATTTAGTTACATTTTCCCTCAATAAAAAGTAACTGCACATTCTTTCTCAATCTTTAAATCACAAATATTTGGCAAAAATGAAAAGAAAAATCTAATAAATGCCAATATCTTAGAGGAAACGTAAGAGGTACTGAGGTACTTTTGAAATAAAGTAATTGGTGGTGGAAAAGAAAGATCGTCAAGAAATTTGATTTGGCGTGCTATCACACTGCACTATTTTTCTGGCTTGTTTTCACCTTAAACTTTCTAAAGGTAGGTGGAAAACGTGGCCACATGTGCAGCAATGGAAAGCTCAAGCTTGTGTGCAGACTATTTCTGTGCAGGTGAGACCTGATCTCCCTCACTATGAGCTACACCTCAAACAACCCCACTCCAAATATCCTGAACCAAGTGGATTTTATCTGCTTCTTTTGTTATGTAATTTTATTTTAGTGCTTAGCACATACAGCTTTTACATGTCCATGAAAAATCTAGCTGTAAACATATTATGGGACAATGTTGAAATTGCAAGACCACTTTAGATATGCCAAAATCCTGACCCTTTCATACAAAACAACAAAACAAACATAAAAATAGGCTTTGTCTATCTCACTGCCTTGTTTTGTTTTTAAGAATGATGTAAAAGTGGACTATTATTACAAGAGTGGATGATTTTTTTTATCCATGTTATCAACAAAACTTATTGGAAATTTGTAAAAGGCACCTTAATTAACCTATGATACACATTGACCTTTAATACAAAGACGACAAGGTAAATGCATTGAAATCCTAACAGAAGAACTTGAAACTGGCCCATATTAGTATTAAATGGAGGACATATATAATGTATGGATGAACATGTCCACTCAAGGCCTCCATGTGATGCAAAGCCAGGTAAGAACAGTAAATGAACACGCCAAGGGAGAAAGGGTTTTATATTTTATGTCACATTGGGTCTAAAAGAATTAAAGCAAAATAATGACAATGGGTAGAAACAAAACCTTGGAAAAAAGGAAATATAAGTAAAGCGAGTGAAATCGGGTGAAGTCAAATAAAGTTTATAGAAGGGACGTTGTTTTGTCTTTTCTGGATGTCCCCCTCTGTTTTGCATGTTGTCCCAAGGGTCCCAGAGGTGCTGTTTTCCAGAGTAGCACCTAGATCTACCAGCCTGTCTCCTCCAATAAGGATTAGCATCCAGATGTCCGTGCCTGGCAAGGAATGATGGGTAATAGCACGGTGGTTATAGACCTTCAGGGGTGTGTGATAACAAGGCAGACTCACACATACATACGAAAACACACACTCTCAGCCTCCCACAGCCAATGAGAGGTTGTCAATGTTGATAAATTCCACAATTTTAAAACTAATCTACGCACCATCCTGCAGCTTCACACACACCTGCACTCATGTTTATGCACACACACACACACACAGCCAGGAGAGGGGATAAATCAAGTGGGCTGCATGTCATCTGCTGCATACTTTTGTGTTGCTGGAGGGAGATATTAGAGCAAATTGCCAATTTGAAAAAGGCAGTGGTGAGGAAAGAGGTCACTATCAATCCATCCATCTGTCTGTCCGTCCATCTATTAAGAAAAATACTCAGCTGAAATTAAAGGTAACTTATCTGAAAACAGCTCAGCTGAAAATGTCTGAACATCAGCGCAGATATTCATAAACCAAAGTGCAAGATCGACGTACCAGCTACTTCTCATTTGCTGCACTCGGCTCAGGAGCTGCTGAAACATGGAGGTCTTTGTTCAGTTACTTGTCAAAAGAACAACTGGTGAACAGGTGCAGAGGAGAATGAAGTCCTGTAACAGAAAAAGTCCTGACCTCACACACTGTCAGCACGTTCCTGATGCATGGAGAGCCAACAGAGGGCAGGAATATTTGAAGAAAATTTGTGCAGATCTATTTTAAAGTACCAAGGACATGTTTATTCAACTGTATTTTTAACTGAGAGCCTGAGCTGCTTTTGATGGATTTATGGTTATGTTTTGTTGTACAGAATTTTCTTCATTTCTTCGTGGATATAGTGGTGGTGTGGTGGTAGACTTTGAATGTTCTCCCAATGCATGAGTGGGTTTCTCTGGGAAAAGAACATGCTAATTATATCAACGTGTGGCTCTAAATTGCCTTTAGAAGTGAGTCTGTGTGTGTGTGACTGGTCTGTCTCCACATGTTGGCTCCATGATCGGCTGGCGTCCAGTCAAGAGTGAACCCTGTTTCTCGCCCAATGTCAGCTAGGACAGGCTCCCATCCCCCGCGACCCCGAAAAGGGATAAGTGGCATAGATAATGGATGGATGGGATGTTAAAAGGTGTTCCTAATACTTTGCCCATTCCAGTTATTACATAAGAGGAGCAAAATATCCGGAGCATCTTTCATTACAACGCCCTTCTGTACAGCCCCACCCACCCACTAAGACTTCAATGACAAGTACAAACCCCAGTCCCAAAACAGTTGTTGTGATGGCGTGAAGATGAATCTGCCCATGGCATGGACACTAGGGCTGAATGATTTTAGGAAAGGATCAAGATATTACGATTTTAATTCGATTCACGATTTTCTTCAAATCAAGCTTCAGTGCAAATTCACTATGTTTACAGTAACATATACAAACATGACAGAAAATTACATCATACCATCAAACATTAAAAGCTATTACTCTAATATGAGGATGAAAACTAAAGGAGAACATGCATGTACACTCTTTTAAGTCTTTGACCAACAGCAGTTATTACAACTGAAGAACTAAAAGAGCCATCTTTGACTGTCTTAACTTATGAAAAATGTAGTGCAAAAAATCCTTAATTTTGTTAAGATAAAAAAAAAGTTAAATTAAAAAAAAAACAATGTTCAATAAGTAATAATGAGAAAAACAAAATTCAACAATTTCAATAAAGGAAAAAAGCCAGCCATGCCAAACCAGCATGTCAACCTTTAATGGTTTTGGGCATGAGTGCTGACATTTGACAACATCGCCACTAGCAAATAGTTGACACAGCAGATCCTGGGTCAGTCAGGAGCACTGCAAAAATTTGCAGCTTCAAAGTTGTCTGAAATAGTGATTTCGATCAGAAAACGATAAATCGTTCAGTCCTAATGGACACTTGCAAATCTGTTCAGTTAAAACAGCATGGATTAGCAATTACAGCGAATGAGAACCAGACTGACGCGCATGCAGTCCAGACTTGTCTCTTATAAAAACTGCAAAGAAAACGCTGCGCTGCTGAGCAACTCAAGATGTGCATCAGTACTTCAGCATTAAACGTCTTCAATCCTTAGATGTTTAAAGAGCGTTGTTAAGAGAAATAGTAATGAAACACAGTGGTAATATGTTCCTCCCCAATTTAAAAAAAAGTGCATTAAAATCAGAATACACGCATTTTTAAGAAAAGGCTGGGGCACAGTTTCCTCACAGGTTACTAATTTCTTCTTTTGACATTGAAATACTCCAATTCTTTTTTTCCAACTTTATGCCTTTAATGGTCTAAATATCTTAATGTCTCAGTTTTTAACTTTGAATTCCTGTATGTAAAAAATCTGTCTTGCTTCTGCACACTCCATGTATGGAGACTCTTGACTTAAACTCTGTGTTTAACTCTGGCATGATGCATCTTCCCTCACTCTTTTGCCTCACTTCCCAACTCGACCAGTTGTCTCTCTTTCGTCAAACAAAGGCACTAAAGGCCCCAAAAAAGTTTAATAGTCTGAACATTTTTATCTTCATGCTACAGGTTGAAAAGGACATTGTATTCTGTTTTTGTTAAACATGCTTCACACTGTCCCAACTCTTTTGGAGTTGATGGTTAAACTGTTGAACTGGATTGAATTCAATGGCTTCAGTATGGTGGTCATACCATTTTAGCTTATGCATGTAAATAGAAAGATTACAGCACACAGTTTACGGCATGTTAAACATGTGAAGAGTCTATACATACAGCCCAGAGACAGACAGCTGGATTTAGCTGCTGACAAACAACGTGGGTGGTCGAATGTGACAGGGTGGTATGTATGAAGACTTTGAGACAAATATAAAGAGCGAGACAGCCTAAAAGAAGACATGGATATATGAGTTTGTTGACATAAATGCAAAGAGAAGCAAGTAGAAGACATCTGAATGCAGCTGTAGTGGGAGGTTTTTGAGAGACTGGGGGGAGAAAGGGATGAAATGGCAGAAAGAGAGAGCGGACATGCAATAAGAGAGAGGGGAGCATGAAAACAGAGGGAGAGAAAGGGGAGGCTGGAGCTGGCAGCTTCCCAAAGTCGGCTATCTGACACCGCACACCATCCGTCCATCAGGCCAGCTGACCGCTATTTCCAGCATGAGATGACCCACCAGCTGTACCGCGGGGGGAGTGGGCGAGAGACATTCACATAGTGCAAGTGAGAGAGAGAGAAAGTGCTTTATTTATTCATTGAGGCTTTATTTAGGCAGGCAGGTCAGTCAAGGAAAAAAGGTATTTACTCTTAGAGACACACAAGAAGGAAATGCACGTCCCGAGGAAGCAGATCTGTCCGTCGGTCCGTCTGTTTGACTCTGCGTCTCCTCGGCCGCTGGACCATTCCAGGTCATCCACTATTTACAACAGGCGCTATAACAGGAAATCAAACCTCTGCGGGCTCTGAGGCACCCCGGCACGGCACGCTGCGAGGGCTTCAATGTCACGGTCCCGAATCACACAAACAAGACTTCAAACCGAAACAGTTTTGGCCCAGGGTCGGTTTCTACAAGTTGTGGACTTTAAATGCGGAGAGGTAAAATCTGGGGTAAAGCAGCTTGCTTCAGAGAGCCGGTCCAGGATAGTTCAGGGGTTAAAGAGGGGGATTTAGTGAATTAAATGTACGCTATGTGGCACCCAGGGAACACAAGACAGAAATAGACTCAGAAAACAAGATAATCACAGCACAGGGAGCTGCAGCCTCTGCACTATGTCATGTATTTTAATTTGATGCCTTTGTGTTGATGGATTTATGGAACAAGATCAGTGAAGGAACTGACTTACTGTACCAACTAAGGAACTACAAACTCCAATTCCAGTGAAGTTGGGACAGAATACAATGATTTTACATCATTCTTGACCTATATTCTATTGAAAACACAACAAAGACCAGATATTGACATGATTAAGTTGATTGTTTGTTGCAAATATTCACTCATTTTGACTGAGATGCCTGCAACACGTTCAACAAAAGCTGGGACAGGGGAAACAAAAGACTGGGAAAGCTGATGAATTCTAAAAAGCACCTGTTTGGGGTGAACAGGTTATTTGGAAACAGGTGAGTGTCAGGACTGGGTAAAAGGAGCAGCACAAAAAGGTTCAGTCTTTAACAAGCAGTGGTGCTCCCACAGTTGTTCACACCACTTTGTGAACAACTGTGTGAGCAAAAAGTTCATAAGTTAAAGAAAAATGTTAATTAATTGCAAGGAATTTAAGGGATTTCATCATCTACAGTTTATAATATCACAAAACGATTCAGAGAATCTAGAGAAATCTTTGCACAAAACCAGCAAGGCCAAAAACTAACACTGAATGCCCATGACCTTTGATCCTTCAGGCAGCACTGCATTAAAAATCAATATCAGTCTGTAAAGGACATCCCCACGTGGGCTCAGGAACACTTCAGAAAACCATCGTCAGCTTGTTGCTACATCTATGAGTGCAAGTTAAAACCCTTCCATGCAAAGCCAAAGTCAACAACACCCAGAAACGCTGCAGGCTTCTCTAGGCCTAAACTCATCTGAGATGCTTTAAAGCATCACTGTTAGCTAAGAATCACCGCATTTTTAATGTGATGTCACAAATGAACAATGTTGCATGAAAAATTGCAAATAGCTTAGATGAGCTGCAGTTTCAAGACAAAGGAAAGTAAAAATCTGAGGGTTAAATAATGACATAAAAATAACATATTTGCATCTCACAATTCCAAGAGCAAAGGACTCCTTCAACGACAAACATTACGATTCAACTGTTTTCTGAGAAACATCACTGTTAGCAAGAAAAGTTTGAGTATATTCTTGAGTATGAATGCATTTGTGGACGGTTTTCTGGTATTTTGCAAATGAAATTGACTCCATGTTGAAATTTACCAGTTATTTTCAAAAAGTTTTCCAACTCCAAAGAAACAGTTAATTTCTTTAGAGACAGCATAGCTAATGAAACACAGAAGTGTTTTGATAAGAGAGAATATAAACCTGTGACGTCATACTATTACATCAGTTTAAAGACAGAAAGTCTGCATGCCAGGACTGAGGTCTGATGTGTTTATGTGGCTGCAAACCAAGCAGTGAAAGAACTAACAGAACTAACTGAACTTCCAACTTAGAATTAAAGTTCAGGCTATAATTTTGTTATTAAAAGTAACATGTGGGTACCATTGAGACCTAAAAATGAGACTGTACACAAAAATGCCAGGGTCTACTATTATAAAAGTATTTTTCAGGATATCCATCTTCAAACAATACTACAAATTGTCGGAAGGAAACATGGGGGAAGGTTCTGAGTGAAGGAATATAATCTCAACTCTTCTTTTTAATCTTCTGCTGCTAAAAAAAATAATTAATCAATTAAACTGATTTATCACCCAATCCTAGACCCCAGTCACTAAAAGTCACAACTTCTCAGATATCTGCAACAATGCAAAGCACAAATAAAACCACTACATCATCACAAAGTTACCCTTTGGTTGTCACTTGCAAAATAACATCTCATCTACAACCAAGAGCGAGCTTCACAGAAGTCTCTCCAACAGGCCACAACCCAAGAAAAACACTCTCAACAAGGTCACATCACAGGCCGCCTCTGCTGTTTTTAGATTTGATAATGCCCTGCAAATGCCAACATCCTGCTGGCAACAGGAAGAGAGCGTTCATGGGAAATGTAGTACTAATTTTCACACTTGCACAGAGAAGATCATGTAGAGGCTGCAAACTGTTTCAGACACAGTCACATTTGCACTTGTTATCACATGTGTTGCTCAACTATGGCTAAAAGTAGACTGCAATTAGCAACTTAAGCATTCTCAAGTTTCATAGGAAAGCACCAAACACAAGCAAAGCAGTGTTTTACTCTGATGAGATGCTAATTTGCAAACTTCATCTCAGAGGCTCCTGAGCTCTGAGGAAGTTTGTTATCATTTTGGAGCTGCTGTTAGAGGTATGGAGCATCCTCAGTCAGCAAGAGATTTCCTCATCAGTGGACAGATGGGTCTTTAATATTACACACACACGCATATGGTTGACACACACTCTCTCTGGTCTCACACACACACTTTAAACAGCTTTGAAGTCCTACCCGATCGACACTTAATGATCTCTCCAAACTCGTCCTCCACTGGCTCGTCGCAGTAGTCCTCAGGGCGCACACCCTCCGCCATCGATCACAGCGCGAAAAAGTTACACCGGGGGGCGGGGCTTAATAAAGACGCAGGTAAAATCCAAATCCAGCAAAATAAATCCAAAAGTACAGATCCAGATCCAGACCCAGAGAGAGCGCACGACGCGGGCGCAAGAGCGGAGCAAAGTGACGCTCGGAGGGGACAGAGGCTGTCAGGCAGCCTCAGACGGAGCAGAGCAGGTGTGCAGGGTGCTGGAGGGGGCCGCAGGGGGGTTAAGGGTGGGTTGGTGTCGGAGCATTCCCACCTCTAAATAGTAGGATGCCTGGAGGAGGTGTCTCTCCGCGTGGCCCCTGGTCCCGTTTGGCGGACGCCATGCGTAAAACCCGACACCCCGCGGACGCGTCAGTGCCGGTAGACGCTTATTTCCGCGATGATGTAGGGGCGAAATATCAAGGTGTGGGGCAACTTTGACCTCCTGTGGGTGGTGCTGACGGGACAGAGGGCAGCCAATGGGATTATATTTCATACGAGTGTCGTGATTTCCCCGGTAACCTCAATCTGAGGCAGCCAGAGGAGGTGAGTGGCTCACTGATGCGCATGGATGTGGGTCAGTGAGTTTACAACCACACAGACTTATGGATGAAATGGAATTAATAACAAAAACTGAACACTTGACATCATTTAACCGTGGAAGAAAGTAGACTGGGGTCCTGTGCTCCAAGAGCCCTCAATATTAAGTCATTATAAACACAGAATGTGAGAAAAACGTCCAAAACACATTCAGTAAATCGTTATTTCAAACCTGCCTGTTAGATGGCAATGACAGAAAAGTTTGCACAGGAAGGGCTCACCAGTTTCATCCAGTGATTAATGGTTACATTTTTTAGTAATAAGAGGATATGTTTCAAGATGATCATGTTTCAGTAAGGTGTTGCCAAACTTTTTGTGCAATTGAGACAGTTCGGTGAGAATTTCTTACTTTTGACAGTTTTTCCTGTCAAAGAAAATGTATCTTGTCTCTAAACTCATTTAATATTTTTCTACATTACTCTTGCTTTTATTTAATGCTTCAGACTTATTTGTCTGGTCTGAACAGTGCTCTCTCATATTCCTGCAATAAACTCATCTGCCCATTTGTTTTGATACCTTAAATACCTTATTAAATCATTAGCATTTTCTCATTCTCTCATATTGCCAACATATAATCATATTTGTTCCAAATAAGTTGGTTGTTTAAACTTTCATAATGTAGTAAATATAATAAATATACAAATAAATTCAATCGATATTTTAGATAAAGCTGAATATATAAAAATATGCTTACATAAAAAAATGTGAATTGTACATTTGGTAAACATATAAGTTATTTTAGTATTTTGCAAGACAAATGTAGTTGTAATAATCCCTGTTAGAGTCGTCTTTCTCTTCCTCTTCAGTCATAAACACTCCTGGGCTTCCTTTCAGACTTCCTAATATTAGATCTGTTGATAAACTGACACCCTGGATTTCCCGGCTCTTCAGAAGAAGGACTTGATTTACAGTAATGGCTCCATTACGTACGATGCTCAACAGTTTGAGAGTCTGTGAGAGCTGCTATAATTAGATATGATGGAATGATGGATACTCACATGCTCTGAGAGCCAGAGGGAGGGAGCTGGGAATGAATGAGCTGATCCAAAAACAGAAACTTAGGCACAGACTGGCATCCTGAGAAGGCAGCAGGCTGGTCAAAGACGGGAGGGCTGCTGTCTGGACAGGGTGTGTTTGTGGGTGGGCTGCCTGTGTAGGGTGTGAGAAGGCAAGTCTTCAAAATATATATGTATTTATCATTATTTTTATGCAAGTAGATCGTCTTTTAATGAGAGAATAAAAATAAAAACTCTGCTCTTTTTGGTGGTAATGTTTTATTTTCACTCTACCTGCAACCACTGACTGCAGACGCAGAAGTCTCGACGTCCTGCATTACACGATTTTGGCCACAAGAGGTCAGCAACAGCATGAGGGAAAGTTTGGAGAGCACTGAAGGAGACTGAAGGGGTTTTAAAGTTATATCTGAAGCACTTTACACAAAGAATAAGATCCCTTTCAACACCGAGATCTACTGAAATGCTTGTTACTTGATGTAAAATGCAAACATAACACACAATATTGCTGAAAAACAAATGCAGTTAGTTTATAATAACCATTAACTCTCTAAATCCAAAAATAAATCAACATAAACTCATTTGTGTGGAAAAGAAGCACACAACTCATTAACTGGTTTAGAAGGTTTTAGTCACACCTAGTTTATATCAAAAGACATATTTGTCAGGCGTATTTGGCGTGAAAATAATAATAATAGAGGAAATGCATAAGGATAGCTTTCAACATCTGCTGAAGCAATGGAAGTAACCATTTAACTTGGTAACTCCTTAGATCACAACACCATACACTCTCCAATGTCCCAAATAATCTTTGTTTGGATATTCAGTCAAAAAGCTAAATTTAAAGGCTATTTTTTTTTACCTTGAAATTACGAAAACAATTATTTGTCTGTGCTTTAACCATCTTTAACTGCTGTAATCACTAATGACAGAAGATGGCAGATAACATGGTCACTTGATAAACATAACACCGTGTTAGGTGGCTTCTTCAGCCAATTATCTTTGTGTAGCTTTAGCATAAATTGCATATTAATTAGATATTTTGGCAATTAACGCATAAAAGATCCAAGTACTGAATATATGGTAAATCTTCAAACCAAAACACAATTTACATGGCTTCAATCAATTTCTGTTTGTTTAGTTATTAATTACAGACAAATTTAAGGAGTATTTTAGCATAATAATCCACAAGAGACCTTTCAAATGGGTTCCTTATATGTCTTTGATACCTGCTGCGACCGGAAGTCGCCAGTTGACACGGTAACTTGCTGAACCAAAACACCATGTTACTAAATTTCTTTAAGCTAAATCTTTTTATTGTTAAGACATTTGAAAAAGGCAACATTTAATAGTTATTGTGGCAAAATGACACAAAGAAGAAGATTTAGCTGAGTCACCCTCGTCGTTAGCTCCTGTTGTATTAAGCCCTTCCCGGATGTTGTCAGTTACCTGTCACTGTTAAATCTCAACACCTCACCACCTAGCTTCCTTCAGCTAAATGTTCTTTCTTCGGGTTTCCGGAAAAAGCCACCTAAATAAGTACTCTGGAAAAATAAAAACAAAAAGGACACATTTGGTTGAGCACTTTCAATAGCTGGAATCTGTTTTAACCATACCCGCAGACGGGTTCAGCTTCAGTTAACACGGCTACGCATTCAACCTCACTTCCGCTTGCTAGTGGCTGCGTTACAACAGAAGCGCTGAAAATAAGTTTTTTTTACACTAAATTTATTAATCTACCTTAAAAAGCAGCCCATTCCATCCACCACTGTCGTCCGTCGTTCTCACCAGCTTTCTTATCCTCCATTTTGTGTGGAAACGACCAGTCAACCTGTTAGCTTCTCCACTGACATTTTTAAGGAAAGTCTTCCTCATTCACTTCTTACCCAGAGATAAAACAAATGTCTGCATAATATTTTATATTTTTTTTACATACAAAGTGCAAAATAATAATTAAAAAAACTCTTGGTATTTTCTGGACTTAACACTCTTCCATTAGGTGGATTGATTTATGACCATATATGAGCTTAAATTAAAGGTTTACGTCATTACCACTGACAAAACGTCGTTTTTAAAAACTTGCTGACAGGACAAAAACAAAAATTCATCCAACAGTCAACGAACAATGAGCAGCTTTTACATGAAAACACTTAATACATACAATTAAATCAAACTGAACATAAACAAAAGTAATATAATGTGTACAAAAACACTGACAAATATTATTGGCTCAGTAAGAGTAAAGTTCTATTCATTTTCTAAGTTGATGACAGGTGTGCATCCTCTCATACCAACACATCTGAATATTCCAACAGGACTTTTTCTATTTGATGATAATGATAGAAAATACAGCAATGTTATAAAAGTACAAACACTTTCCTCAAGCCTGAACCCATCCCATAATGCTATTCTGATTTTTAATTACAACACAAGGACATTAATTTATCATGGTTCTCAAAGCCTGTTACACAAAATGAATATGTCACATAGATAAATGATCATAGATTTGTCTGAAATGAAAACAAAAAAACATAATATTCTCGGGTGGGACGGTGGCACAGCAGGCGGTGCATGTGTCTCACAGCAGTAAAGTTGACAGTTCGATCTCTGGTTGGGCAGGACCTTTCCGTGTGGAGATTACATATTCTTCTGGTGTATGCGTGGGATCTTTCTGGGCACTTCGGCTTCCTCCCACAGACCAAAAACATGCTCACCGGGTTGATTCAAGACTCCAAATTGCCCTTGTGAGAGTGAAAGACTGTCCCACCTCGCTCAGTGTAAGCTGGGATAGGCTCCAGCCTCCCACAACCCCGAAATGGATAAGCAGTATAGATACATACTCTTCATTAAATGGGATAAATACTCTTCACTAATTATTTAAGGAGATAAATGTTCAAAAATTAACTTTAATATTCTTGAATCTTGAATCTTCAATTTCCTCTTTTTCTTGTGGTTTGTGACATTAGTACCTATATATTGACTGCATTCTAAGTAAATCCTTTATTGAGTAAAAGATTAACCTATTTCTTCCTACAACATATTTATATTAATTTATACATTTAACAAGATACAAACAATGACAGTATGTAACAACTGGCCCTAAGAACAGAATATTTGACACTAAACACCCAAGAAATATGATGAAATTAATACCTTAAATAACAATTACACAGAGTTCAAAGTGTCTACAAATATATTTGAATCCTAATATGCATTTAGTCAACATTTAGACACTAGAAAATTAACTATAATGATAGTTCTAATGTATGTTTTTATATACATAAATCATTATATGCAAAACAAGTACGGACTCTTGTCCAACTATATTTCCTGATAAAAGTAGTCATTTCTAAATACTGATATAAATAATGAACCAACAACCCTCAAATACTTCTACTACTTTTCCAACAGTCCCATATATTTGTAAATTCAGCTGTTTGTCTTCCCATATTGGTGAGTTCCCACGAGCCAGGCTTGATTGTAATTCCTCAAACTAATGATAAAGAGAGGAGTCAACTGCTTGTGCATTTTATTTTACGAATCTTTCAAACTAAATATCTCAAATAAGCCCACAATAACTTCACATACTGAATATTGACTTGTGTGGTCTCTGCAGAGTCTGAGCAGCAGGGGGCAGTCTGGGCTAACGTCCTGTTACAGTATGGACTCCACACTGTAAACTAGGCCAGGGAGTCTTGGGAACATGTTTTCTTACGTTGTCTCTGGGCTGAGTAAACACCAAAGCAGCAGCCTGAATCTTCAAAAACTCTCAATGCAGCATGAAAGATAAAAATGACTCAGAGTGGTGTTACACTTTATTGTCAGTTCATTCACTCATTGTGTGGGCCTGTTGGAGGCTAAATGACACAGATGTTGAGTGCGGCTGACTGTAGATGTACTTACAGAGCTGATGGGAGTTAATCCAGGCTGACGAAGCGTGCAGATCCTTCACCACCCTACGACTCTCCTGGAGCTTTTTGGCAGCAGCTGAGGCGGTGGAGAAATCACTTCCCTGCTGGAGCTTCCAGTTTATCAGCTGTGCTGTAAATTTTAGTCAATATTACCCTGCTGTATCTGCTTTTTTCTGTGAATGAGCAATGAGACAAAGTGAGGAAGTAACTTTTTCTTCAGAAGTGATTTGACTGCAGTTTTTAAAGGTACAGGATGTAAAATCACTGCAAGAGAATGATTAAACATGACTCAATGGGCTCTAATTTCCTGGCGCAACTCAGGGTGGCGCAG
This sequence comes from Cetoscarus ocellatus, assembly GCA_037902135.1. Taxonomy (NCBI): domain Eukaryota; kingdom Metazoa; phylum Chordata; class Actinopteri; order Labriformes; family Labridae; genus Cetoscarus; species Cetoscarus ocellatus. The sequence continues at coordinate 1,569,916 of JBAMNC010001073.1, read as the reverse complement.
CCTGGCGCACCCCGCGCAGTGGTAATTTCGTCCGGCGCAACGCCGTGCGCAGCCAATTTGGCAATTTGGTAGACAGGCTGCGCCGAGATGGGTGTGACGGCGCACCAGGGGGAGGTGTTGACAGATTCAGCTTGGCGCGGTGACAATTTCGTGCCAAAAAACCGCGCAGAAGGTGCGCTGAAAGCTCGTTGAATAAATGTAAGTCACTCAGTGTTTTGAGGATTCACCTGTGATTGCCCATATTTCTCTGTTTTAATTTTTATTCGTAACGTGATCTAAAAAGATGGAGTACATTATTGCAAGGAGGATGAGGAGGAGATATATTTTCACTATATTTTTCAGCTACTCTGTGTGGGACAATAATAGGTGACGGACCGAGTGTACTATGAATGGAGCATCAATAAAGTAAATCTAAAAGGTAAGAGCTACGTATGTCTCCTGCAGAGCATGTGAGCAGAGTGCAGCAGTGAGATTTCCCGCTCCTCGCTCTCACAGCTGTTCTAGCTCCACTTATTACCGCTCTGATGCTCAGTCAAATTTCTACCCGCTCCACTCAAATCACTCACCACTCACTCTACAAAAATATGGAAGCGCATTGCATTCACTGGATAAGAAAAATTAGACGATTGCAGGTGACCTGCACTGAGGTCTGAGAGCTTTTGCGCTGTCCGCGGTGCTGATCCGAGTTGTCAACATCCAGTTTCCGACAGAAAACAGTGTGGGTGGCTGAACAATTAATTACATGCAGATGCACTCTGTGTGAGACATGCTTCAGACACTTGGCGCAGCTGGTCTACCAAATTGAAAAAATTGGCTGCGCAAGGCGGTGCGCTGGACAAAATTACCACTGCTCAGGGTGTGCCAGGCTGAGCCACCCTGCGCCACCCTGAGTTGCGCCAGGAAATTAAAGCCCTATGGGACCAGGCGCAGGCGGGGCGCACCTGCCCTGCGCCGCGCCTGCGCCGCGCCAACAGGGTGTGTCCAGGGCATTTTGCAAGTTTCGTGCATGGCGCAGTCTGGCGCAGAGAGGCGCACCCACGCCTCCTTCTCTCCTACCGGCGCACGTAGCAGAGAGGGAGGAGAGAAGACTTGAGTGGGTAGAACACAGCCGAGTGTGATCTTCACCAAGGGCTCTAATTTCCTGGCGCGCCCCGGGCAGTGGTAAATTTGTCCGGCGCACCGCCAATTTGGCAATTTGGTAGACAGGCTGCGCCGAGATGGGTGTGACGGCGCACCAGGGGGAGGTGTCGACAGATTCAGCTTGGCGCACTGACAAAAAAACCGCGCGGAAGTTGCGCTGAAAGCTCGCCAGCCCTAACCTGGTCTATTCTCGGCGCACCCGGGGCAGTGGTAATTTGGCTGACAGGCGCACAGTGCGCACACGTCACCAAAACCTCACAGGCAGGTATCCAGAGTGTCAGGCACATTTCAATGAAATAAACAATCACAGCAACCACTATTTAATGTAACCATCTGAAGCAGCATATGCATTTGTATCTATATTAATTGTCCCGTCACATCTGATGTCAGATCAGAGACGTTTGTCATAACTAACGAGTTCACATCTCTCAGCCAACCACAAACAGCCACATCATCAGATACGGAGTATCCGGCTTCTCTCATCTCATGAAATTCAAAAGAAAAGAAAAAAGAGAGAGACGCTCGCTGAATAACTGTAAGTACCTCGGTGTGACTTACGCCACCTCCAAGCCCCGATTTGTGCGTAAGTAAACTTTACAAATGAGGCCCCAGATCCTCAAAAGGATTGCACTGCTTTTGCGACCGCTAAACGTGTGCAAATGAGAGAAAAAATAGCGTGCAATCCACAAAGCGTACGCAAAGGGTGAAATGCACGCAAACTGAACACAAACTGCACTGCCACTCCTAGCTGCGCCGGTCCAATTTGCATGCATGTAAATTAGGGAATATTCATAAATTCAGCGCAAAATTACCCCCCTTCCTATGCAAATAAGACTCATTGCAAATACCACCTAATCCACAAAGACCAGCGCTAATTGCCACAGGCAGTAACGCGGTGCGATTTAACGCCAGTGAAACCCGTGTATTAAATCCGCGCAATTTCTCTTTCTCCCTCTCTCCCTCTCTCTCACGCGCAAAATGATTGCATATTGCACACAGGGCTGTCATGCCAGGACTCTCCGGTAATCATGGCAGCAGTGGTTATAGCCAGGCGAAGGCACCGTGGCAGGCGCGCACAAGAAGGGATTTATCGGAGGAGAGTATCACTTTTTGATTTAAGTGACAATGATATCATTTGTAGATACCGGTTGCCAGGCCACATGATCCTTGCGCTACTAGATGACATCAAGGATGACACTGAGCCTGTCACCCAGAGATCCCATGTTTTACCTGACATTGCCAAATTAGATTACAGGTTCTTGTATCTGGCTCTCTCCAGAACCCCAGGCGTCTCAGGGCTCTCACAGTCATCCATGAGCAGGGCCATGTTTCTGCATTTATTTTGGCTGTTTCAATAACAAAGGCCAAAAAAAAAAAAAAAACCTGAATGACCAACAACAAAAAAGCGATAAGGGGATAAATCAGTAATACCCAAACAAACCCGAGAAATAAATGCAACTCTCATCCTGACAATAATAATTCAGCGGCCTCAGTGGTAGGTCACAGTGGGCTTTATGTTGACCTAATGACAGGACCACGGACAGCTCTGCTCTCAGGTAAACAGGTCAGTACAGAAGATTCAGGACCATGGACAGCTCCGCACCGACTTGTTTATGTTGTTAAGATGCAATCACAGTCCTGTCATGAAAAAAAATTGACTGTATACTACAAGTCGACCTTAACCCATTTATCCACTGAAGATCATCAGGAGGAGTCTTTCCATTCACACATAGTAAATCAACATATAAAGCCTCAAGCATTTCTGGAAACACGAGTCTGAAAACGACAACAAAAAGTGAATGTCAAATAAGGTCATTAAAAATTAAAAAAAAAAAAATTCTGCCGGATGGGCCAGGCATCGGATCGTCCAAACAAGGGTGGCATATTATTCTATGTTAGCCTATATTTTCTTTTTTTTTTAACAAACTAACCCAAGTTAAACATATGACACATGCTACAAAAATGGGCATTTTTAATATACATACCTTGGAATTCTTGTAAAACACTCTCGCCCGTGTCTATTCCCTTCAGGCCAACAATTTGCTCAGGCTGGAGGGTCTGCTGAACTAGTTTCTCAAGATCTGCAGGATCTGTTAGAGGCTGTTCCTGGGGCGGCCCCCCGCCAGCTGCAGATGCTTGGTTGTGGTTGTATGAGATCTTTTCATTGGTCCTGCGCTTCAGATCACGCCATCTTCTTTTGCACTCTGGAGGAGAGCGTTTGCACACACCAACTGCACTGACACAGTAGGATATAGATTCCCATCTACGACTTTTCTCTGTTGCAGTGATATATTCAGATTGGAGTTTATATGCATGTCTCTGCACCTCGTCAGTGAGGACTTTGAGTTAGGTCTGCAAATTTTTGTCTTCTTTTTCTGTCTGACAATGCCATTGTCGTGTCAACTGTGATCTTGGAACAAAGCCACCTACAGTATATGCCACGCGGCTTATTGCAATCAGAGGCGCAAATTGCGCTCAGCTGCCAAACTGTGTGGGCGTGTTAGCGCCGGCATATGATTAGAGCAAATTCTTCTGAGGATAAGGCGCTAAAGCAGGACAGATTGCGTGAGCTAATTCTGCGCAAATAAAGGCGCTATTAGCAGGAGCAATCCATTCTTTGTGGATCTGGCCCCAAGTGTTTCATAACTTCTTGAGATCTCGGCACTCCCTGCTGTGAAGAGCACTCGTCAGTGCAGCAATCATCACCCACTCCAAACAAAACACCCCTCACTCTGTTTTTTTGGCTTACAGGCTGATTACAGATCATCCAGAGAGAATAAATAAAGGTCTCTGAGGGGCTGGATGTAGATATTAACTTAATATGTTTTCACTGGAAAGAGAAAGAAAGTGTGCGACTCTGCAGAGGGTTTCCTTATGTTGTAAATTGGCACTGCGACGTGTAATTGGCAGGAGTGTTTGTGAGCACACGAGGCCTTGAGAGCACACTTGAAAGTCAGAAACTGGCAGCAGATTTTGCTTTCTAATGTGTTCATTCAGTTAATGAGGGGAAATTAGTGCTCCTTGAGGAGGAATCTGAGTTTTGCAGAATTAAACCTTGATGCATTAATACAAGAAAGAAGACCATTTTTTGTTAATTTGGAGCATTTACTTGAAAAGCTAACTCTGAAAACACTTAAATGTAGATTCAAAGGAGGTTGTTTTTCAAGGTCTGTTTATTCAGACACCTCAGATGGAAGTTTCATATGTAAAAGAAATCCGACTGAAAAACAGTATCACTTTCAAATATCATGGTTAGTGGGTGAGAGGCATATCACACGCTCTGATGTTTAGTATAACATCACAAGGACTTTTCACTTTTTTAAAGTCACTAAGTTTACAATACAGGCGTTAAAGTTCGTCCTGATAAGCCAACAAGTGTACCAAAATTACAACCAGTGCTGATATTCAGTACAATATCACTCCCACTAGAGTGATACTGCTTTATAAAGCACATCTTTACTGGACTATTTCACATTTCCAAGGGATATATATCCCCCTTAAAAGTCTAAAAGCATTATTTTGGTCGAATATTTTTTCCTTTTGATAATACTAATTAGTATTGTATTGTATCTTGTTGGAAAGCCTGATTAGTTCCCTTTACAGTGAGGTATATACTTGTGAGTAGCACCCCCAAAAAAGTGCCAAAATCACCCGCAACTGGCAGCTTGTGTAGGCAGAGTGGTGGCATTATTTGGTGTCAGCCCTGGTACCATTTCCAAACTCAGGCCCAAGTCCCATAATACTGGTGAAGTCAAAGACAGACCATGAAGAGGGCGTCCCAGGAAGACAACACCCCAAAATGACTGGATCCTTATCCTTGCTTCACTGAGAAACTGAAGCTTTTCTTCAAGAAGAGGTAAGGAAGTTTTGGCACTTTTTTGGGGGCTGCTACCTACATGTTTAGCTGTGTTGCTCATTTTATCAATACACGATCCTTACAAGTTGTACCCTGTTGCAAGGTGACTAAAGAGGCTTTTTGGTTATAAAATAAAATATCAGTTGGCAGCATTAGGCAACAGAACCTGTAGAAGGAAGACTCTGCTTGCCAAAACTGGTCTGGAAGAGAAATAAATATCTTCTCCAGTTTTGTGCTGTTTTTAGGTCTGAAGTTAGCCGACAAGATCTCTGAAAATTTGGGATTATATCAGGAGCAAAATAAACATGACAGAAATGACTTCAGAGCTGAATGAGGACTGAAAGGGGAAAGAACAGAAGAATAAGAGGAGTGAGAGTTTCTGTTCAGTGCTTTAATGTGCCAACGTACAAAGAGCTAAATGCTGATTACTGACATCTCTACAATGGCATCTAAAACATGCCAACACGCACACATGCGCACACACGTCCTGTCATTCACTCGCACACGTACACACTTCCTAAATCCCTATGCACATCATTAGACAGGGTTTGTCTCCCCTCTACTGGGAGATGATGCATAAAAAACAGAGCTGTCTCTGTTTACGAGCCTCTACTTTTCATCAGGAAATTAACAACCAAATAAATGCTAATAAATACGACTCAGACCTGGGCTGAAACATACAAGGAATTAGCATGGGCTGGACACCTTGAGGCCGCGGTGGTAATTATAATATTAAAAGGCTGTTGTTTTTTCATGAAGGAAACCGTTAAGCTCACGTAAGTCCCCATGGAAAAAAAAAAAAAACACTGAGGGGCTTAACACAAATAATTTTATTTACTCAGAAGCACATTAGAGCACTTCATTAAAAATCAAAGCATGTAGGTCATTTTCTGAATCTGGAGCAAACATATTTGCATTGTCATTTAGATTCAGAGGGCTTTAATTGCGATTGACGTGACATTAATTTCCGTTCCCAATTAAGAAATGAAAACAACTTTAACTGCATGTTCTGGCGGGTGAAGGAGGCAGTGATGAGCAATCAAACTGAACTTGTTTACTGCTCACTGAGATCTTTGAATTCACTGGGAATCTGGGTCAAATGATGAGAAAAGATAGCTGTAATTTTAAAACTGACCAAGTTACAGCAAATATACGTTCCTGTTGGTTTTGGTGCCCAATGTAAACAGAGTATTACATCTTATTTCTGTATTATTTTCATCCTGTTTATTGGTTAACACTACTTTAAAGCTCCTGTTAGCAGTTTTTAGACTCAAATGAAGAGGACTGACTTTGTTACTCCTCTCTCTATATCAGTGGTCTACAAAATTTATGGCCTGGGATCCCAAAAATAGAAAAAGTTATTAATAGAAGATGATTAATAGAAGAAGTTATTCTTAAAAAGTACAATAGTGTTCAAACAGATTGGAAAGTAACTGATTTGTCCACAGGGGGGCACCAATTCAACTCAGACAAGAAGTTACTCACAGGAGCTTTAACAAATATTTGTTGGTTCATTATTTTACCTTTAACGTACAAAATGCATCATTAATTATGAATATTTCCAGTTTAAAATGTAAGAAAATTGTTTTTAGGCAGTTAATAACTCTACCTGACACCTACCCTGCAGCACATGTTTTTTTCACAAAAAAACAACTACACAAAAATGATAAATCTTGTCATTTATGGGCTCATTATTGATTGTTGGTCATAAAAGCATCCATATTTATTTCAATGGGCTTCACAACACTTGAAAACTCATCACAGGAGCTTTAATTGTATGAACAGGGGCTTTAAATGGTAGGTTTTTGATTTGTTGTTTCATCTTTTTACTTGTATTTAGTGCTATACTTTAAGATGCTCCTGAATGTTTAAACCCAGGTCTGTTACAGAGTTTATACCTAAGGCTCCTCTACACCACCAAAGCACAGAGACGTTTTCTAGGTAGCAAAAACACCTTCACTAAGCTGTGATCAGACAGTATTTAATACACTAGCGGCCATATCAGATATCATACTGGTGGCGATGATCCCTATTTCAGCACTTCCTCGCTGTGTCAGGAAATGAATGTAACACACCGAGCCGGGTGTTAAGAAAAACGCCTCGTCAGTGACCCGACAGGAAATTTGGTGACCCGGCAAAGCTAACACTGATTAACTGGCGCTCCATTGCTGAACACGGTGAAACTGTGACATCTTTTAGACTGATGAAAAGAAGAAGAGCCGGGTCACACTCTGAAAAGCAAAACGCTCACCCAGAGGGGCAGTTTGACTAATGGAATAATGGCTGTAACAGTGTGTGCTGGGTGAAAAAAATCCCCATAAAAGCATTGAAGTTGGGGGTATTTTTGCCCCTCAGAAGACCCCACTTTCAGAAAACATCCATCAGTTGAATACTACTTAATAGAATTTACATTGTGGATTTACAACATGAGGTGTATGTCAGTCTGAAAAGGCTTGTAAAGTGAGATTAAGTGGCTCCGGGCTCTGCTACATCCTTCCCACAAGGTTACTTTGAAGAGATGATTTACATGACAGCCTGCAAATTACAGCGGATGTGTTTTGTGACAGGGTGACCTCGCAAGAGGAGAGTACACAAATTAATTTTTCTGGTTCTGAACCAATATTTTTCAGGTCTGAACACACTGGTGAGTTCAAAATTAAGTTTGGGAATCGGAACTGGCATGGAGCTGTGCCGTTGTGAGAGCCCTCTATTTGGCTTGCAGCCAGTTAAAAATCAAAAAAACATATGCACATGGAGAAAAATCTGCTATAACATCATTAAAAATAACAACATTTCAAAGAAGTCTCACTATTATTGGCTGAAGTTGTTCCTGTTAAACTTCCTTTTAAGCATTTGTTTATATGGAAATAAAAAATTCTGTAAAAACTACTTAAACAACCAGTAAGTGCTTTGTCATCGTCATAAAAAGGGTTGAAAATGTTGATAACATCATTAAAAATAACAACATTTCAAAGAAAATCTCACTGTTATTGGCTGAAGTTGTTCCTGTTAAACTTCCTTTTAAGCATTTGTTTATATGGAAATAAAAAACTCTGTAAAAACTACTTCAACAACCAGTAAGTGCTTTGTCATCGTCATAAAAAGGGTTGAAAATGTTGATTACTAGCTTCTTTTGTCAGCTATATATTGTCTCTTTTGTTAACTATGAGTTATTTGATTGACACATTACAAAGATGTGGCCCTCTGACAATGAGCATAAATTGAAGCAAGTAACCAAAGTTGCCCAGAGGCAGAAGAATTTTAATTTTTGAGATTGTTTTGGTTAATCTATGAAAATCACTGACAACTCGATTAAATGCCTGAAATATTACTCTTTGAAGCCCATTTCTCTTACCTAAATTTCCAGAAGCAACTTAATATTGTTGCTGTTATTTAACAATCAAGCACTTTTGAATCCTACAGTGTGATATATTTTGACAATCACAAACATGTAAACCCTTAACCCCTCAATTGAATCCTCTCTCAGTGTTGTCAGCATTAATCCTGCTACAGATAAGGATAATTATGTCTTTAACTGCTCCTCCACAAGCTAAAAGCTCACACTGTAATTTGCAGGCTGATATCTTAAGCATGATCAGACTACTCATGTCACATCAGATCACACGTGTTAATAAACCAGGCACAGGGATTTAAAAAGCACTGTTGTTGAAGTGACAGGCGTAGCTGCCAAAAACAAACTGCTTCCTCTCCTTAACAACAGAGGAAATGATATCCCTGGTAAACATCACTCTGTCATTTAATATAAAATGAATGGACTTCTGTCAGCTGCATGCATCACATGGCGGATGTGCGGCTCCACATTTGTAAAGGTGGCGAGGGAGGCAGCCCGGATCCTATTTTTGGTAGACGGTTGCTCGACAGCTCAGCGGTAAATATGTGACAATGGAGAGCGTAGAGAAGACGCCGCTCCTATCTTCAAAATGTCAGCGGCAGAAATCTTATTTACTCACCACTCCTTGTGCCGTTTAAAATTTACAGAAAATGTTTTGAAGGCAGAGACGGGGTCAGAGGGTGAAGGAAGTAATTCAGCACAATGAGGAAGCTGAATGTGCACTTCGTCTAGAAGGAAAGATGAAAGTTTTTTGCACATTCAAGGCAAATTATAGCATTACCACCTGCTTTACGGTCTGACTTACAGTTTAAAACCAATTTGAAAGTTTTAAAGTTTGCATCTGCATCCACTTTCCCAAGTAAAATCTGCACTCAATCCACCAAAACAACTTAGTTTTCAACCAAACTGAGTTAAATAAAGATGCAGTAAACATGTCCAGGCATCCATTAATCTTGACATTTGACACGGGCTGGTATTGGCATTTGCTCTCCCTGTGTCAACACATGTATGCCAGACTTGTTTTCCCACAAATCTGCACACTCCAGGCGCAGAGCTGATCCCTGACATTTACTGTAGACACGGAGACAGCGGTCTGATGTTAATGAAATGTGGCCTGAACTTATCAGTCGGTACACTGATCCAGTTTATAAATAGTCCAGTCCAGTGGCAATGTTTACATGCACACAATTAAGCACTGATTTCTCACACTGGGAGCTAGTCGATTGTCTAAATAAACCTGTAAAAGGGAAACAAGTACTATGAGTTTGGTGTTTTTTTTGTATAATAAATTAACTTTTGACAATCTTGAGTTGTTGTTATAGCACAAATTCATAAATATTGTGAAAATTTGTAATTCAAATACCTAAAGAAAACTTGCATCCAAAAGCACTCCTAAAAGTCAATCATGAATGGACATAAATAAGTACTGAGATTTTATTTAAATGGAATGTATTACAATGGAAATTTACTTTGTTTTGGCCTTTACTGGAGCACGGACATGTTATTCTAGATGTGCGGCAACACGTTTGATAATGGCGTGCCTCAAGGCTCAATGCTTGGTCTTTTTTCACATTAATTTTCTTTCATTTTGTTTCTAAATAAAATATCAGATTTCTCTTTTAAAGAGACAAAAGACGTGTTCCCCATGATAATTTTTAGCCGTCTCTTTTGGTTTTTACCAACAAGGGGTAAAAGTATATATCCTTTCAGCCACCAAGTACCCTGCTATGCTCACCAGCTAGTGGCTTACTCCTCCATTAGCTGCCCTGTTTTTTATTAGGCAACCATATTTGTACAATCATATTTGAATGAAGGCAGCAACAGTGTTCATGTCCAAAAAATGAAATATGGGGGTATGCAACAATACTGTACATTGTCTAGATCTCTGACATGTATGCACAGTGGAGTTCCCCAAGGCTCATTGCTCGGTCCTGAGACCATTTTTCTTTTTTTGGATCTATGTCTGATTCTCATTTATCTTCATGCAGATCATCTTCTTTTTGGATAAAACATCTGATTCTTCTTTTAGAAAGACCATGGGCATGTTAGCTCTCTTTTGGTTTCCACCCACTAGTGAGGAAAATATGTACCCCTTTACCAATTAATAGCTCTGCTATGTCCACCAGCTAGTGGCTGACTCTTCTTAGCAGCGACACTGTGCAACAAATCAGAAAACAGCATATTTTTGGGGGATTAACTTACGACTATGCTACAACATGTATGCACAGTGGAGTACATCTAGGCTCAGTCCTTAGATCTTTTTTCCCATTCAGGTCATCTTGTTTTATGATACAATATTTGTTTTCCTTTGATATCTAAGCCTAGCCTGGTTTAGCATTTCAGAAAATCACTCTTAAGCAGCATTTATGGCATCGCTTTATATCAAATATCAAAGATTTGACTGCAGCCAAGTAGATAAAGATGAAACAGTTATCAGATGCTTTTTTTGTTTGTTTTCATTTCTTATTGAGTCTATCAAATGACTGTTTGTTACAATATTCAGCCAATAAAGATTTTACATGTAGGGCAAATACCAACGCTGCAGCAAAAAGAGGCTTATGAAGCAAACTGAATGAAAAGGTTTACTGCTAGAATCAATCCATTCTCATAAAGTGAATATCAAAGTGAAAAATAAATCCACACATACCACACCAATCTACAGGAGAAATTTGCTTTCAGTTGTGAAAATAAAAATGTTATTTATCTGAAAAAAACAACATAACTACCTCAACAGCTCAGGAGGACAGGGCTGTTATTCTGAACTGACAAAAGACTATCATGTTAATTTTGAAAAACGGCTATTTTTTGTCATAAAATGCTTCTTGTAATTCAGAGATAACATTTCATTGATTTAGAAAACTTAGATTTTTAGTTGTACTTTCTCAAGTGAATGCAAATTGCCTCTGGACACTGCATTCATTATGCACTGTTGCATGAAAGTCAGGCATGCTAAATATCCATCCATCATCCTGAACTTCAGTTTTACGTGAATAAGCACTGCATGGTTGCTTTAAATGCCACACTAATGGATGGCATTATTTAGTGAGTGATTGTGGATACACCCCCTTAACTCAAACTAGGCCCTTAACTTTGAGACTTCACGGTTTAGATGCCCTGAAGAGTGTTGGGTTAACTCATTTCTCACGTGCTTGTACTGCTTAAAATACAGAGTGCAGATCTGACTTTTAAAAACTTAAGCTGTGTATGTAAACATGCCCACTGGGTGATTGTATCTGTATCTGACAAATAAACAAGCTGCAGAGGAGTCGGACAAGATGAGGAAGGATGCTCTGTTCGTCATGGTGGAGAAATTCGCCTCATTGGGAATCGAAAAATCTAGCAGACCCTCGGAGGCAGCTGAGCGCGGTCCTGTCTCGCACCTCCGACCATGGCTAATCAATCATGACAGCTGCATGTGCGCACCCTGTGGCTCGCCGCGGTAACAGACAAGTGGGTCAATAACAGAATATTGAGCGAGTGTCTTTATTTTGCTCCCCCTCCCTCTTACCTTCACCCAAGAGGAATCAATCTGTCTTATGAAAAGATATGAAGCGCAACAGTAACGCTTGATCCTCTTCCATGTCCTTGTGAAAGTTTAAGAGCTCCAGAGGACTCCGACAAACAAAAAAAACACAACTTCTCACAAAGCACCGATGATGATGATGATGCTCCAATGAGGCAGGAGTCGAGGGTTTGATTCTTAGAGATGTCCAACCCCGGCATTTTATGTTTACAGGTGAAGGTACACAGCCTTTTGCATGTGCATGCGTGCGTAATCGTGCAGAAAAAGCCTCCCACTCTGTCGTCCTGTTTCCTCAGTCGCCGAGTCAATAAGATAAGACTGTTCCTGGTGGCAAAGTAAGAGCAGGTCTTGCAATGAAGTTCACAGGGAGGAAAGACCAAAGCTGGCATCGACACGCAAAGCTCCATTCCCCATGACTGCAGGCTTTTCAGCTTGCTCAGGTGTCACAAATCCCAGGAATAAACTAATACGACTCCTTCACAACTCTAGAAGAACAGAAATCCCCCATCTTAAGGCCATACTGTTATCGGCTCAGTTTGTTTTGAAGTATTCCTTACACTCTTAGTGTGGATCGGAGCTAGTAATACTCCTCATAGTTCTTGGGATTGAGGCAGTAGAGTATTCCCCCACCGAAGGAGAAGATGGTCCCTCCCCAGGCCAGGCCATAGCCCCAGTTGAACTCGTGGTAGATCCTCAGGCTGACGCTCTCGATGAATTTAATAGGGTAGAGGACCAAGCTGCAAGCCTGGAGGACAACTGGAAGAAAAAAGCAAGCAGTGAGAATGAGATAAGGTAATATTTCTTGAAGGCAAAGCCAAAAGAAAAGTATAATTTCAAATAATTTACATAGATTATTCCATTTCTGATGCTACTGGCATAGGCATATTAGGAGGTTATCAAATGTCTTTTTGTACCCAAGCAGTATAAAAGGGATGATTAATGTTTCAAGTCCTGCAAAAGAAACCTTGTTAGAGAAAGGTTGAGCAAATACATGCCGTTAGAGGGAAAAGCAATCATCATATCGATCAAGAATAGCTGAACATATGACAAAAATGCAATAATATATGGGATTACTACATAAAAAATGCATGGTTGTAACAGAACATTACACATTATTGGTCATAATTGCACATGACATGTTACAGCAACATGATTTGAGCACATATCAAATTCTATCTAACTACCATTATAACTGTACATGAAATGTCTTTGCACTTTGGTTTTTAGGGCACATTAAGAGATTTTGAAACATAATTAGATTTGCACATGACATTTCTGCAACATGATTTTTATTTCACATGTGTGTGAGTGCTGTCCTGCTTCACGTTACTTCAACAGGCATCACAAAGGTGAGAACAGCAGAGCCGGTATAGAAGCGCTGCACTCTGTGTACATGTGGAGCTCGAGCTGTGTGCTGTTGTGGGATCAATATGAATGTCTGTAAGTGTGATGATGGCAGAGCTCGGCTGTGGTTGACTGTCTTTGTTTTGATTTGTTCCATCATCATGTTAAGATGTGCTTTGTCTCAATACTTATCTAAATCAGAATACATCAGTACAAAAGACATGCATTTTCTTCACTTTGACTAAAGGGTAAATTAAGTAATCCAAGCATGTTAACAACAGAAAAGAGCATGATGAAAAGGATTAAGAGCACACATGCCTGGCATCAGTGACTTCTTTGTAGCAATGCTCAGCTGTGCTTCAGTACAGCCACACAGTGTTTCTCATCCTAATTATAGCACTTTTTCTGAAATAATGTCCATATATAAGCCTCCGTAACTCAGCTGGTGTGTACTTTCAGCCACCCTGCAGTGCAAGTCAAACCCTTTTCTTATGTCACCATAGAAACTGGAGTTATAGATCATGAACAGTGATAATAAGGGAGGAAGTTCAGACACAATATACCATCCTCTAAATAAACTTCGGACAGTTTCTGTGTTCAGTTCAGTTTTTAAATCAGCAAGGGAGCCAGCTGGAAGAGGCAGAAGGGTTTTAAATGAGGAAATTAATGCAGTTTATCAGTTGTGAAGAAACAGCTGAACAAATATTTGTCATTATAAAAGACAAATAATGTATTTAACGCTCCCAGTGGGGCTTCAATATTTCGTTTTTATGTGACTTTCTACAAAATATCATTAAGAGCTGAATTCTAAGATGTAAAACGAGTCAGCTGTGATTTTTTTGACTCTACAAACAAACCCCAATTCCAGTAAAGTTGGGACCCCATGTAAAATGTAACGTTTCTACGATTTATCAATCTATTGTTGTCTCTTTATATTTTCAGGTGTCGACCAAAAATAATTAAAATTAGAATTAACTGGGTTTGTGAAGAGAGTAGTACTCTCAAGAGGAGGTGTCATTAGCTCTGGTTCATTTAGAATAACAAAATTAATCAAAAACTTGATGAGAAAAGAGAACACTAGTGAAAAATAAAGGGTAAAAAAAGCAAGGAAATAGGTGAAAGGAGTGAAGGGGAGGAGATTAGAGTGGGTCTGAAAGGGTAAAAAAAACAGGAACCAGTAAATGGAGGGATAAAGGGATGATTGCAGGTGAAAAGCTTTGGATGGAGGTAGAGCGCTGGAGCGGTGGAGGGATGGATGCTTTAACACAGGGGCTGAGGAGCGATGGATGGCAGTGGAACAAAGAGGGAGCACATCAATCGCTTCCCCTTCAAAGGGAATTCATCTCGCGGGAACACAAACAAGCTCTGGCACTTTTCTGCGCAAGAGAGGAAAAAAACAACATGGAATACTTAATATCTGAAAAAAAAAGGCATGCAAATATTAACATGGTTGGTGTGAAAACACGGTTGAGTGTGTGTGTGATCTATCATTCATTCCCTTTGGAGTCAACCCCGAAACACACAAAGCAGATACTTAGAGGCTCAGTTTGAGTCCAATAACAAGAGAAATTAAATCAGTTTGACAGCTTTGCTATTGTTTATTTGTTTGCTGAGTATTCAGAGTTTCCAGGAATCATAAACAATATATTTCATTATATTTGGAGTTTAAAGTTTTTTGTTTTTTTTTTACTTTTAAAGTTATTCCAGTCTTTCGGCACATATCGACAGATGCATGGGGCTCAAAATGATGAACAAGATCTACTTTTTTGAGACCTACTCATGTTTCCTTATCATGTTTACCTTGTTTGGTTTATTACAAAGGTTTTGTCCTTCCTGGTCTTCAAGTGCATCCTTTAAAAGCAACAGTATTCACTAATTTGGTTTGATTTGGTGCTTACATAAATCACAAACAATATGATGTAGACCATTTATCATCAACATCAGGCCCCCCACAACTTCCTATTTGCCCCTCAGGTTACTGTCAAATCTAAATGAGCGTGTTGTTTAAGGGTAACTTTTTGTTGATAAAACCATACGAATACCAACACATTCTTTAAAACAATTATGATATGACATCGTTTAATCATCATTTTTACAGAAATCCACCTGTCAGCCAATATTAGCCAATATTTAACCATAAAAATAAGTATGTTGGAGTCAAACATGGTGACAGAAAACATGTTTAACCCAGAATGTTGTGGCCAAAATATCTTAAGCACCCCACGTAGCTGATCTCACTTTTAAAGGCTAAGACATGCAAATTGGGGAAAAACAACTTTTAATTTCATAAAATACACATACATTTATATATATAATTTAACATATTTTTAAAATCTGGCCCTCATTACACATGTCAAGATTGAAACTGGCTGTTGGACAAATGTAGTTAATCGGTGATGTGCACTCCTGTACAGTGAGGGCTCAAAACAAGCCACCAGACACTGTAGAAATGGTGTGGATGCCATTTTATCTGTTGAAAGTATTGATATTAGGCTGACTTTGAAACTACCATTTACAAAAGTCACATATTTTGCTTTAAAACTTCTATTTGTATTCAATATTCAAATTAGTCTGATGGTGTTAGTTCTGCAGGCTGGTTTTGGCTGCAGTGTCCACTGCTGCTGCAACTTTTGTGTCAAATTAGGAAACGGAGGGTGGACCAGGGCATGGAAATCCTCTCTTCCATGAATAACAGATGCCTAAATTAAAAAGACTTCTGCATGTTCTGACAGGCTTCTGTGACAAAGAAATAACATAACTAGAACCCTTTGTCTCTTTGGTGAAATGGTGGTAATGCTGGCTCACAGGTCCTGTCTGCATTAATGTTAAATGCTGAAAATGATTGTTGATTCCTTGCATCATGCTGCATGATGACTTACTGGTTTCAAACAACTTGCAAGAAGTATAACCTTGATTTTTAAACAAGAATCCAGTTGGGAGGGCTTCTATTTCAAGCAGCAGTGTTAGACTGCTGAAGGACTTTCCAGCCACACTTTAAGACTTAAGTTTACTTCAATGAATTTTGGCACAACAGGCAAGCTTTCAATATCAAATTTCAGCCCTGGGGCCTTTGGCAACAATTCACAAGTGGCCCCAACAGCCAGTTTTCAACATCGTTATGTTATATTATGTTATAAAACAAATGACACCAATCAAAAACATTTACATGATTACAGGATAGAAGAAAAGAGGACAGCAAAACCAGAGTGAGTGCCATGAGATGAAGCTCTCTGCAGACTGTGTGACTGTCTGTTACCAGGGCCACTTTGTCAAATAAGGCGATCAAAGAGCCTTGCAGAAGTGCTGTGGCTTGACCAAAGGACATGACAGACTACCCAGTGGTACGTGACTAATCATAGCGACCAGTGTGATGACATCGGAAGCAAGTAGGGCAACACAAAAAAGAAAACCATAGACAAACATCAGGGCTGCTGAAAATAATCCTCAGTTGAAGTCTAGCTCAACCGATGTGTAGAGGATGTGTAGCCTTGTCAATCATGTCCCTATTTCTAAAAACAGAAATCCTCAATAAAAATAAAAATGGGGGTAATGTAAAAAAGTTAACCCCTTCTGCGGTGAGAGCACATCGATGTATTATTTATTTGGACCACAGCCATTTTTTGGACCAGGCTGTAAAGATGTTTATTCAGGCCACAAAAACACCTCCAGGGTTCCTGCAGCCAGCCCCAAGTGGATACTCAAGAAACCACAGCCTTCGGCACCTCCTCATGGTCCTCCTTTTAAGCCCCAGAGGTTGCTGCCTGAGTCTGACCTTTGCTTTGGGAGATTTTCAAACTGCAAACTTGAACACTTGGAGAAACTGCTGTGGTTTACCGGTCAAATATCATGAAAAATACACTTTTTTGTTATTTTTGTACAAACATAGCCTGTCTACAGACCACCCAAACACGAGAATATCATCCTCTTTGTTCTGTCAGAACATTTATGCTTAAGAGGGTCATGTAAAAATTTCCCTAATGATATCTGTAGGCCGGCTCCAACTGAAAAGACGGGTTTAGGCATGTTGTTTTGCAGATCAAGAAATGTCAAAAACATGTTCTGGTTTATCTGGAGCCCATGTTAACTAGTTAAAAAGGGGTAAAACGTGACCTTCAAAGCCCAGCTAGGGCCCTGAGAAGTGGCCTGCCCTGGCTGTTTACTAGCAGCACATTCAGTGCTTTGTTCCTGACTGATCTGACTTTGATACAGCTCTTATTCATGACCCTGTCAACAGTCTTTAAAAAATGGCAGATCAGGCTTAGTTTTTCAGCCACCTGCCAAACCTCAGAGAAAGAGACATCAGTTTTCAGAAAGCATACTGAGAGCCGATAAACAGTCGGCCATTAAAAACCCACAGCCGCATAAAATGATCAAGACGATGCTTATTTCTCAATGCTAAAGACATTGGAGGAGCCTTCAGACAAGGTTAGAATAAAAGTTTCCTGGGACCAGTCGCTCTTATAACTTTGCACCTTCTTTTGCATTAAGGCTGGAAATGTCACACTGTCTGTTTGCTTTGCTGAGACGGAAAAAGCCTTTCAATCATCACAGCATACAAAGTGGCTGCTGTATTTAAATGAGCAGTCAAATGTCAGGCAAATATAATGGTGATATTAAAGCCCAATCTGCTGCTTTGTCACTGCCCACTCACGCTTTAAAGGCAGGATAAGGCCACTTCCACTTCAAATGGCTTCTGTAAATCTCAAAGCATCCCATTTTAGTTAAGACGATTTCCTCTTTCAGTGCTGAATCGCACCATTGTCGCACCACAGATAGAAGCACTTCAGGCCCAAATGGAGAAGAGGGAATCTAGTCATTATTCTTGGAGGTGAGGACAGGGACAACGTGGGAAAAATTTGACAGTTGTCCAACTGGAGATTGGGTTTGGCTGGGGAAATTAAACAGACAGGCGTGACGCTGCGCTCCGACCCTGCTGGGCCCGGCTCATAAAAATAAGATTTCCTCTAAATGAGTTTGAGGACAGAGGAAAAGAGAGTCAGTGCGAGACTGCATGTGTGTCTGTTTAATGAGTAAGTCAGGATTATCATTTAAATGCATGTCAGTTTTCAGTGTGATTACCTCGCCACCTTCCAGCTACCTTGTCTAAATTGGCTAATTAAGTGCGTGTGTCATTAGGTGTGTGTACTTTAGCACATAATGAGTGTGTGGCCTACGACCCAGTGCAGATGTAATCGTGTGTGCGTGCTGACCTGCAGCGAAGAGCATAAAGGCGACGGGTGCGTAGAAGCGCCGTCTTGTGCCAATGCACACGGCAACCAGGGCGACCAGGAATGACATCAGCACCAGCGCTCCGCCCCCTAGCAACAGGGCCAGCGTAGCAACCTGCCAGTCTGGGAGGAGAGAAAAGGGGGAGTGGGGTTGGGGGAGAGATATAAAAGAGGGAGGCATAAATAAAGGAAGATTGACAGGAAAGTGTTTGGGAAACATGTTGCATAAAAACATTTAGAGAATGTTGATGAATAAATGCAGAGTAGTGAACGCACATCAGGGAGAAAATGAAATGCATGAGACCCCCAGGGCTGCCTGAGAGGAGATACGGAGCCACGAGAGAGGTATTATTTTATTTGACATTTTATATTCACCGCAAAGTATGTTGATTAGAGGGAGAATGAGAGAAGAGCCGGGGATGGAGGGGGAGAGATGATAAAAAATGAAGGACCACACAAAAGGATAGTAAGAACTAAAAGAAATGAGGTTAAATTTTGCAGACATGGAGATACAAGTTACAAAGCACAAGTAGACACAAGAAGAAAAATGGAAAAAGAGAAAGAAATTCAGGATCAATTCTGGCCTAACACTTCAAAACTTAAAACAAACAAACAAAAAAAAGCAGGAAAATAAGAAAGCGAGGAAAAAATAGAGGAAAAACTGGTGAAAAACTTACCAGGTAAATAAATAAAAGAAAGGGTGGTTAAAAGAAGAAGTAAAATTATAAAAGTATTTGAAGATACCAATTCCGGGGTTAAACTCTTAAAGCAGAATGCCTAAAGAATTGGGGCATTGATTTCACATATTGAGAGACCAAGACACTGGAGACAGTAAGGTATTCAGTTAAAATTATTGGGCTATTCAACATACTATTACGACACTATGGGTTGTATGTAACACCCTCTTTTTAGGAGATATTTTGTGGGTTTTTCATGCTTTTATTGGATTGAGAAGATGGGGTGGACAGAGTTGGAAAGTAGGGCAAGGGATTGGAGCAGACATGCAGAGAGACGCCATAGGCTGGAACTGAGCCTGCGTCAAGGTGAGTCTTAATACATAGGACATCACTGGCTAGGCTATCTGCCCCTACACCATCGGTCCCTAACTCTTTTCCTTTGGAGCCTTGCTCGTTGATCCTGAGACCAATCAGACACCCCAGGACCTACAAAAAAAGTCATGCACTAAATGCCTTTGAAGAAAGTATGCAGTAAGTGCATTTTCTGGTCTGAGTATGTTCACCAATGGGGGAACCCAGGCTCCACAGGAGGCCGCAGGGCCACATCAGGCCCCCCACAGCTTCCAATTCAACCCCCAGAGTATTTCCAATTTTAGGTTATATCTGGAGAAAAAACTGGTATTATATTAAAGGTATCTTTTTGCTAACTCCCCACACATATTGAATAAACCCCCAGTTGAGACTGAAACAGCCATATCAGGAATTACTTCATATTTGATCAGGAGACCCTCCTCTCAGCCAATTCTAGAAAACATTAAACAGGAGGAATATGAATATTAGAGATGGATATGATAGATATGGTGCTAAGAACTAATCTCACCTCAAAATGCGAAGAACAACAGACATTTTGTAAGAGAAAAAGTAAGATAAAGATGATGAGACTGATGGTAATTGCCTACACTCTATATACCGAAACTATCAGCAACTGAGAGAGAGTTTGCTGTGGGGGAAGGCCAATGTAGGTCCAGAGGAGAATGTGCTGCGCATGGCGTGGATGAAGCTTTATGGTGGTATCACACAAGCCCCCTCATAGACAGGGTGGCTGCATACTCAGGCGAAGCTTCAGTAACACTTTTACATTACATACAGTGTGTAGGACGAGGCATTTGGTTTCGGACTCAGAGGAACTACAGTTAGGCTGTACTCTTAAGCTGTGTTAGTGTGACAAGGTGACAAAACAGCTGAGACAAAAAGGTAGGATATGTGTTGGATGAACAACAGGCAGAAAGGGAAAATAATGGAAACAAGAAAGGAAGAAAGGGAATAGGAAAAAAAGGAAATATAGGAAAGAGAAAAACAGAGCGACAGAAGAGGCAAGGGAATGCAGCTGACAGTGATGCCCCAGCAAAAAAAGGAATAGGGAAAAAAAAGGGGGGGGGGAAGGAGTCCAACATACAGTCAAAGACAAAAGATAAAAAAGAGGAAGATTCAAGAAAGAAGATAAAAAAGGAAAAGAAAGGAAATATTGCGAATTATGAGAAAGGGGAAAGAGAGGGAAGAAGAAAGCAAATACAATTTTTAAAGTAGAGAGTAATGCAAGAAAATAAATAGTCAGTATAACTGGCAGTGACAAGTGAAAATGGAAAAAAGATTAAAGCAAAATAGATGAACAAACTCTTCAAATTAAAACAGAAAGAGGAAAGTCTGAGCAAAACAGAGAGGAAGAAGTGAGCAAAGTTAGGAGAGCAGTAAAGAGAACCTAAAGGCAATAAAGAAGAGGAAGTGAGGACAGACAAACAGACTATGGGATATAAAGAAAGTTATGAGGGAAGGAAGGAAACAAGGGTAAGACGAAATGATGAAAAAGTTGCGAAAATTGGACTTGGTGAGAGTTTCAGGACAGAAACAGAGTGGAAAGAAACAAAAGAATGAGAGTGAAGAATGGGAGGCTGTTAGAAATGAACAAAAAGGTACATCAAATCAAGAGAAAGGAAAGCAAACAGAAAAATGGAACAGAAAAAAAAAAGAGTAGTGGAAGTTGTGCAAATTTTGCAATGACAGGAGGAAACCCTCCTAATGGGGCCCAATCTGACAAACATTCATGATTTAAGTTTTTGTTATGACTCATATTTTCTTCATTTTTATTTTAATGTTTTACACATTCAAAGCTGCTTAAATCACCTTTCTTCTCCATACCAAAGCATGGTTTGAACTTCAGCAGATCATTTTGACCATGTCTACATGCCTAACTGCTTTGACTTGCTGTCATGTGATGAGCTGATTAGCTGTTCGCATTAACAGAAAGTTGACTGGGTGTATAATCAATAATCATGTAAGCCTAAATGTAATTATAAAACAGTCCAAAGCAAATGAAAGGCAAACTAAATCATGGTACTTTCTGGGAGCACTGGGCTACTGTGTCCACGCGCATCACCATAATACAGTATGTTGGTTTGAGGGCCCCCCAGTGAGTTTTTTGGGCCCCCACCAGACTCTGGAGCAGCCTCCGCAACTGTGAAGAAACCGTGAAAAAAACAAAGGGACAGAAAACCAACATGGTAGTGGTTAAAAAACAGAGAGACAAGTTAAATTGAGAGGATCTATAAGGTGTTGGAGAAGGTGACAAAAGAGGCGAAACACACAAGTGGAGAGGCGTAATGTTACAAGGACAGAGCGAGGGCAGCATGAAAAAGAAATGTCAAGAAGACGGTAAGAAGACGAGGAGGAGGAGGGAGTGAGGAGAGAGTGAGGAGAGAGACAGAGGGGAGTGGAGGGAGGTGAGGAGGGCGTGATGGGGCTGGGGACGGAGCAGCGCTGAGTGAAAGTAATGAAGAGAGAGAGAGCACTTAGAATACCTGAGCTGACAAAAAGCCTCGGCTAAAAAGCTTTGCTGGCATCTTATCAAAAATCTGCCCTGCATTTATATATAGGGAAGCACCGGCCGGGGCCTGATGCACTCGGAAATAGCACACACAGCAGCAGATGCACAGTGAAACACAAACACACACCTCCATATATTACGTCAAGCTGAAGATTTGAGAGTATTTTTGTTTTCCCCACTTAACATGTGCTCAGAAAGAAGTCAGGGCAGTTTTAGACAGACTATGTTGAGATAAAAATAAGACACACTAGGACAGGAATTTACCTGCAGCAGCACAAAGTGAGAGGAAGAACAAGAAAGACTGGAGGGAGGATGGATAAAATGGAGATCCTGGTGAGTCTTTGAAAGCCTGAGATGACATTAAATGTCGACACACTCCTCAAAAAATGATCTGTGCATTTCCGTAACGTCAGGAGAGGGAACAGAAAGTGCTATGGGGGTGTATTGTGAGTTTTATTGCTTTTTGTTGCTGACACTAACAAACACTAGGAGCACTATTTGGTAAATTAATGTAGCCAGTAACAGTGATGTGTCAGAGGGGTTGACTGGAGTAACAAAGCACCTGTGCTAAAATCTGATTTGCCACTCCTAAGTGCCCTCAAAATGTCTGTAACTACAATCTGAATTTCAGCCTGAGAGTGATGTGATGATTTTGTTTGTCAGCCGATCCCCTTGACTAAAAGCCTGTGGATTTTCTAAGTGGGCTTTTGTGTTATGCTGATAATAAGCCCTTTGGCTAAAATAGTATGAAACTTTCACATTTAGTTCATCAGTTTTAGAATACAAAAGCTGTTTTAATCATTTTTAAAGGCAGATGTAAGACTGTCAAGTAGAAAACAATAATTTTAGGTATATTACAGCACTACAACTTGGCTACTTGACATAAACATCATAAGCTTTGTCAATTTTGGTTCTGAGGAGTTTGCCCACGATCTATACTGCTTATTCCTTTGGGGTTGCAGGGGCTGGAGTCAAGCTGACATTGGGCTGCCATGTATAGACAAACAATGAAATCATAGACACACACATCTAAGGGCAAATTGGAGTCACCAGTTAATCTACAGAGCATGTTTTGATCAATGTGAGGAAACTGGAGTATCCTCATATTCACTGGAGAACATGCAAACTCCACACAGTAAGGCCCTGACCAACTCAGGGAGTTGAAACCAGTAACCTTCTTGCTACCAGGCACAAACACTAACCTAATATCTTAACCACTGCCTTTGGTCTGTTTGTCTTCAGGATAACTCAAACAGCTCCCCACGGATTTTGCTGAAATGTCCTTTGAATGTTCTTCATGCCTCAAGGAAGAAGTCATTTGATTCCAATATTTTCACTAAAACTCGGCTAAAGATCAGAAATGCCTTGAAAAAAATCTTGCAGATGTTTGTCATGTGGGTCCATGCAAAGCCACAGTTAAAGGGTCTGGATCAGGGGTTAATGCGTATTTGCCCGTAGAGGCCACTGACTGTAAATGCCTTTGCGGCAGTTTGTGCCCACTGAATAAAAATGTAGAACCAACCAGGAGGCTGAAGCGACACAATTTTTGGGGAAAATGTTTTAATCATGACCTTCATAGAAGTTGAGTTCATTACTTGTGAGAATGCTCAGAGGCATGGTTAGCACACTTCCTTTGAGCCTGAATGGTCACTTTTTTGCAGAATTTAGGGTGCATTCTCTGACTTTTGTTAAAACTGAATGGAAAAGAACAAAAATAGGCTAAAACATCTGCCTCTGTTTAAAGTGAGCTATGATGCTACAGGATATTCAGAGCAGAGCACCATCTGTGAAGGTTTTCAGTCATTTAGATCATGATCTTCATCCTAAAGGCAACTGGACTTTGTTAAAATTTTAGAAGGCGTTTCACCTCTGTTCAAAGATCTTCAGCTCTTAAATCGGCCAAGCTGTTACAGAAGTAAAAAGGCCCTTTGAAGGAGAGGTGAAATATCTGAAGAATTCTGACCAAGTCCAGTTGCCTCTGGGATTAAACCTAAAAGAATAAGAAAGCTAATCATGATGAATCCTTGACTATGAAGCATGAAACTTTGTTTTAACAGTTGGTTAAATGTTGAGGCTGTGGTGGGGTTTACCACCACAGGACTCCAGCAGGGGGTTTCGGGGCAGCTTAAGGCTTTGTCTGACACAGACAGGGCAAACTGTGACAGCTCTAAGAATCCGTCTACCTTGAGATGAACCTTCTGAGGTGGATGGTTAAAAGGAATCCATTCTGATTAAGGCACAACAAACAGTGTCCACTGGGAAATTAAGACTTTACTGTGAGGCAGATAATATATTATTCATTGCATGAAACAGGAATATTTGATGAATATATACAGATTGATAGATTTTTTAATTCTTATTACCGTATCTTATTTGTTATATTATACATCTTTCAATGCTCTTCATGTATCATGTTAACTGAATGATGCTGTAAATACAGACATTCATTTATCTGAGGGCTTTAATGTTTTTGTTTTAGAGACAGGGTGGAGGATCGAGTCTACAACCATGGAGAGAAAGAGGGGAAAGACTGACACCCTGACCTTGACCTCTCTTTTTTATCAACTGTCAAAATGGCCTCTCTTTGGTCCTAAATGTGCATGTCATAGTAAACATCTTGGAGTCAAAGTGAAAACCCAAGCAGATGAACTTCAATCTAATCCTCAGGTCATGGATATTTAAGTGGAGAAGATGGATTGCTCTGTGGAAATCTCTTGTTTTATATGCTGGATGTTTAGGGGGCTTGACACACAAATGCACACAAGCACAACTTGTCATGTAATCCATCTCAGCTCAGAGGGAGAGAGGAGATTCGACCATTTCTCTAACCTTTTATTCCACCTGTCTGCGCTCAAACTGTGATCAGATTTGATGCTGTCAGACCAGCCCCGGCTCATGTAAGCTGCTGTAAAACCTATTTCTGTACAACACGGCTAAACCAGGAAAGAGCTATATCACTAATAAAATAATCCGCACTCCTTGAGGACGTACAGGAGGCAAACTTCAAACTGAAAACTGATATAAAACATCAATGAACAGACACAGAAATGTAGCTGTCAGTACAAATACAAAGCATATGCTATACTTCAGGGCCATTTATGAGAATTTATTTTTATTTTACAGCTGTTTGAGGCGTGTAAATGCCTAAATTTACTGCTCTGGGGTGGTAATAAACCTTATGAAAGATGGATGTCGGAGGGCAGAGATAGAGAAAGATGAGATTTAGAGGCAGAGGAAAGGAAAGAGAGATGGAGATAGAGGTGAAAGATGAGATGAAGAGGTGGATTGTGGGAGGCAGGGTGGGAAGGAGGAAATTAAAGATGGAGAGCATAGTGGGGTGATACAAAGATAGACCTTTGGTGCAGACTGCAGCTTGCATTAAGGCTGCGCAACATATATCTTTTTCACCGTAAATAAAACAAATGGTTGTCACAGCACTAGCATTTTTTGTTTTTTTATTAATAGAAATTGTAGAAACGTCATTTTATCCGTCTAAATTGTAAAAAGAAGACTGAAAAAAGTTCTCTAAATTGTGGTTAGTAAAGTTTTTAACACTTTTTTTAACCAAGAGTAAAGAAATTAAATGCTATTTTGTCATATTTTTTAACAATATATTACCGATAGATACACAGTATTGTAGCTATCCTACAGTAAGGACATCTGAATTATATGGAGAAATTAACATATAATTTATTACTTTTTTATTTATGTGAATCAACAAAATTATAGATGGAATAAATTAAAGTAAGATTTATCAGTGAAGGAGTGAAGGAAACATCTGATTGCACAAAAATGTTGACAACTTTGGTAAAAGGATGGGACTTGAGAGGGGCAGAGTAAACTATTTTAAACACATGGGCAATATCTGGAAAACGGCCTGAACTGGTGAAAATACCAGTTCTGTTCACTTTTCTGAATATTGAAAGTTGTGCAATTTAAGACAGCAGTTTGTCTGATAAGCAAAAATAATAAAATGTTAAATGTGGGGTGTTTTGGTCCTTCATTTTTAGTGCAGTGGCATCAATATCATCAGATAATGTATAAATAAAAGAAAAGAAAAGATATTTCTTCTCTTTATTACTTGAGGGAGTCAAAAAAGGTCTAACCCTGTCAATGTACTGACTTGACATGTTATTTGTCTGACATAGGCTACTTCTGTATGCTGTTTGTTGTTCATGTATAAAAACTCTGAGCAAAACAAATTATCTTTTGGTCAGTAATCATAATATTGATCATGGTTCTTCTGGTAAGCATATTTTCTCCCAAGCATCTAGCCTGGCTTTAGAATCAGCATAACAAACACTGACAGAAACAACGTTGAACTATTTTGAAAAAACAGATACATCTCAAAAAGCAGTGTATTGTGCAGCTCAAGCTTGAATTACAAATACAGAGCAATAAAACAGCTCAAAAGTATTCCTCCACGAAGGCCTGCATTTTGATTTTTTGCCTCTGACTTGGATCAGCCCATGCGGGTTTGTCTGCACATGTTAGCATCTGTTTGCTTCATTTTTCAGGAGAAGCACTCGAGGCAAAAAATCTGGAGTCAGCACAGCAAAACCAACAACACCAAAGCAATTCTGTCGCCCCCTGAGAGTTGCCCAAAAAGTTGCCCCGTAGAAGCGATGTAACAAGGTACACAGCAGCAGCATGAGGGATGAGAGGGAGAGAGACAGAGCAAGGTGGAGGCGAGCGGGGAAAACGAGGCTCTCGGGAGGCTCAGGTGGTTTATCATTCATTCATTTTTAACCTCCCTCCGAGCGCAGAGCAGGTTCGGTCTGTGCAAGCAGAGTCAACCAATCAAAAGCCTGCTTCGAAAGTGAAAGACAAAAAAAAAAAACAATCAGAGGGGAAAACAAATGTCCTGAGCAATAGTTCGGTGAAATTTACATCTCTCTCTTGCATGCAAACAACCTCACAGACACATAAGTACACAAACTTTCACCAAAGCACAACAGACTTAGAAAATGTGAGTTTTTCATCACTTATATCTCTGTTAGACATATGAATCAAACAATTTTAAGCAAAATCACAGAACAATTTAAGACCCTTGTGGTTCAGGGCCCTATGAAATGTGAAATTAGAGAGGTTAAAGCTCAATATTTGGGTTTGAGTGACACTAACAGATAACTGCAACTGATGGTGTAAAAGGGCGTTAAGAAAATGTTGCATGTTAGAAAGTGAACTTCAACTAGACTGAGGGCAACAAGAATGTTGTTTGCATTCAACATGTGGTAAAATTTGTTAAGTTAATGTTCCACAATTTTGCTGGATGTTAATGACATGGTTAAAGTTAAGTTTCTTGTTTTCCTGGTAATTTAAAGCTAATATTACAACACTCACCCAAAAGGTGGAGATTACATTTTACTATAATCATCATTTCTTCTGTCCTAAAATACTTTTATCCCTTTTGGCTAAGTCTTCAAACCATCAGTCCTGTTTTAGACAACTATTAGTCCAATTAATGGTACTCATTCAGTTCTCTTTTTTACAGATAAAGAATGCAGAGGCTGTTCTTAACTTTGACATGCCGACTGCAGTCTTTCTCAGAAGCATCATCAGAACACTGTTACGTGTCTTTTTCAGCTGTTCTTGCCAGGCATGGACAGCGTGAAAGACCTGACTGGTCGTATCCAGCTGCAGCCCCTTGCTGCACAGGCCCCTGGCTGCAAACAAGAATTAAATTGAGAGCAGAAGCATGAACATTCGATAATGCTACTCCCACAGTGGTCTATTAAACATTGTAAATTAGCCCTGAAAGCTAAACAAAATAAAAGTTTCTTTCCCTCCAAGTGTCATCCATGTTTTGGTACATCACGTGGGATGATTTCTGAACCCTCAACATCAGTTTGCGCAGCCAGGCAGCAGTGCAGTACAAGGGCTGTGCAGCAAGGCACTGCATGTGGATGCCACTTGATGTGACAGGTCTGATCACAACTCCTACCAAAGAAGTGATGAGATTATGGTTTCGATCTGAGTCTGTATGTGGATCCAGTAAGTCAAGGTCAAGGATGTGTTAACATTGCAAGAGATGGCAGGTTTCCACATTTTTGACAACAACTCGCCCGACGATGAAGGAAATGCATTGGCAGAGGTTTTTTCTTATAGTTTGCAGATGTGACATTTTCATAGAGCTCTTTGGGATTTTAATCAAACTGCACGATTATTAACTCGGACTGAAGGATACACTTATGAGACTTTGAAGGTCATGGGTAGAGGTCAAGGCTGTAGTCTCCCATTTTCATCCCTTACTTTGCAGATATCCAGTCTTTCTGATGGTAGACATGATAAGATTTTGGAGGATATAGATCAATGATTAAGGCATTAGCTTATACCTAACAGAGCTACAGATCTACTATGCTTAGTTCCAGTTTTTGTATTTGACTGGGGATTAATTTTATGGTTAGAAAGAAGTCTTTCACCTTTCAGTCACTTAAAGTGTAGCAAAGATCTCAAACCCAAACCTCGACACACTCATGCAATGAAGAGGCTCTAACTGTGTAATTCTTTTTGCTGTTTTATCTTTAATGCGTACGATATGCAAAGAAAAAAACTGTCGCCCTCTCACACACTATGGAAGATTTAAATTTTTCACATTCCTTCATGGACATGCTGACACATATAGGAAACTGCATGACTGTCCATATATACCATAAAAATCTGCCCTCTTCCCCTGGCTCGCACACACTCTCTCTGCTGTCTATAACTTGCACATTTACAAGTCCCTCACACAGACGCACATTGTGCAGTGCTGTGAGAAATGTCTCAGGCTCTAATGTGACTGTTCGCCATGTGACAGGATTACTGCACTGAAGTGTCACAGTTTTTCTTTACCGTAAAGCCACTCCAAGCTGTCACGCTGATTAGCTGCCGTAGCACTTTTGAATTCTTGTTTCCGTAACGCGAGCTGTCAGTCCTGCAGCTGCAAACGTAAAGTCAAGAGCCAAACCTTTTAAGTATTTTGTCAAATGTCTAAACATTTCAATCATCGCATTAGGAATATTGGTGCAGATAGTGTTATAATCAAGCAACTTCGAAGGAGGCTTAAATTATTTATTTCTATATTGAGGTGACTACCGTATATATACTCAACACACAATCCAACATCATATGGGCTTATAAAGTTCATCTCTGGACTAAATTACATTCAAACCATGTTGTTAAGTTATCATGCCAACAAGTAAAGGCTGGACATCAGGCTGCTGGGCCTTTATTTAAAAAAAAAAAACTCTGACAGAGTAAGTATTTGTGCTAAAGTGTGAAGAAAATCTTGAGTTATCACGTTCACAGCTAAAGACATGAGCCTCAATGACCTTCACCTCCCTGGAGCACATTTCTGCAACATTTGGAGAAAGTGCCTCCTGGAGTTTGTGTGGTACTGTGTTCACTATAACAGGACAGACAGATGTATGTGCAGACGGACAGGCTGCAAACACAGTGCCCCTGGCTTTGGCTGCAGAAAAGAGGCATGAAAGACTCACTGATGGCTGAAGACAAAAGCTCAGCGCTTCAGGGTGCCGTAGGTGCGCACGACAGCCTCAGGAAACACATAAAAGTTAAAACAATGCTAAAATCCCCGTAGATTGTAAATACCTAAGCTAACGTCGTGTTTTCCTGGGGTTTATGCTCATTTGTGCTTCCCCCTGCTCACATCATCTTGTCTGCAGCA
Source organism: Cetoscarus ocellatus (assembly GCA_037902135.1). Taxonomy (NCBI): domain Eukaryota; kingdom Metazoa; phylum Chordata; class Actinopteri; order Labriformes; family Labridae; genus Cetoscarus; species Cetoscarus ocellatus. The sequence continues at coordinate 1,540,246 of JBAMNC010001073.1, read as the reverse complement.
GATAACAGAGAATCCTGTGTAATTCAGGCACAGCTGGAGGTAGAGACACCTTCATGGATTGCTGACACAAGGATTTAATATCACTAACTTTTATGAACTGCAGAAGTGCTGAGATTTGCAATTTGGACTCTGAGGGGACTTAGAGGCAAGACTCCAAATAACGGTTGTTTCTGCTAATTTGGGACTTTGTCATGAGAGTACCCTAGCATCAGGTGAGTCAGTCTATTTTACAGTCGTTTGTTTGGAGTGATGTGGACATGCATGGTGCCAGAAGGATAATTCAAACTGGCGTTTTGTCACTTATAAATACTGTTTGATTCCTTTAAACCACAACGAAGCAGAGTGTGAGTGGATTTGGGTTAAACTGGAAGATATTGCACCAAATAGGACTTACTCTCTAGAGCAGGGGTGGGCAACTCTGATTACCAAGAGGGTTGCATAAATATTCAGTGCCTGAGGGCCGCACTGTTACATATTATAGGGTACTCTCAATGAGGAAAAAATTACATAAATAAAACCAAAAATTGCAAATAAAAAGTTTCAAAAAAGGATACCAAAACAAATATATATTAACTAAAACACAATCACAAAATCAGACTTTAATAAGCATGACACATAACCAAAGCCAATATAAGTTTCTTTTGAAGCAACAAAAGAATGAATGTTTAATAGTTTTTAAAGCACAAATATATGACCTTTACCATAGTTTCCAAATATGTTTTTTACTAATTCTATATATTATATCGTAGTGCCTAGTAAAAGATATTTAGAGATGCAATCATATCAAAGTAAGTTCTTTAATGACTTGTGAAAAAAAGCATGTAACAGCAATTTAAAGTTAATAGAAATATTTTATCACCTGTCCTAATTTGTGCATTATGTAGTACTGGTTACTCAAGATTAATCATTTAGAAGTTGTTGTTATATTTTCTGCAATTTCCAATTTATGTTCTTTTTTTTGGAAACGATTAGTGGGCCACATTGAGCGAGGTAAAGGGCCACATGTGGCCCCCGGGCTGCCAGTTGCCCACCCCTGCTCTAGAGGTATGATATGTAAAATAACAACAGCACAACAATAATGGCCTCATTGACTGATCGTCCTAAGATGGTGAACCTATAAAACACAAGGATATTTTGAGTATTTTAGTGCGCCACTGATGGCTGCTATTAAACGCTTTTTCTAACTTAACGTAGCATGTCTAATGATCCTTTCTGTTTTCATTTCCTTTCTATATCTGCTTTTTTAATTGGTTTAGTGTCTGGGGAAAAATTAATTATAACAAGTACCACAATATTTAATCATTTTCATAAGGAAATGAGAAAAAGCATGTAAGTTACTTTTGAACATACCAGGAAAAGAACAAAAAGGAAAAGACAGCATTAGTTTTATGTTCTGTTCATCATTACTGCTGCCTTCCACAGCAAGGACACTCTGGCAGAAGAGATGTTGTACTATATTACACTTCCTAAGATATTTTTTGGCATAATATAGCACCAAATATCTGTCCATATCTGCTGTTAGTCAAACCACAGACTGTAGAAATAACAGATAAAAGCTGGAGTGAAGTCAGGTGTGTGGTTACTAAAGGGGACTTTTGAAGCCAATCCTAGCATTATTTTAGATCAACCTACTCGCAGATGAAGAGGCTGAGCAGTAGCAAGGCTTAAGGTTGTCCAACCTGGTGCAACACTGCGCTGGCTTTTAGGCATGTCAATCATGCGTCTTAAAAGCAAAACCAAAAACCCTAAATAAACTCAAAAGATAAAGATACAAAAATGTGCCCATACAGTGAGAGGACCAAAATATATACAAACAAAATATGCATAATGTTGCAGTTGGGCAGAAATCTTCTACTTTCAATGTCCCAACTCTTCTGGGAAAAGCTGTATTCTCTGAATGAATAAATACTATTTTACCATAACTAACAACTAGTTTTGATAATTTGCTTTGAAATGGATAAAACCTGCTCACAGATGTGGAGGGTGATCACTCGCACTGATCATTGAAGAGTAAGAAAAAGGGACACATTTCTACCTGGCAGCAATGATTCGTAAGTAAACCAGTATAACATTTCTGTCTTCAAATCAGGTTCAAAATATCACATTATTTTATTCATACTGGATTTTTAGATACCAATAAATCATGACTGCAATTGATGATCGTCATGGATTAATGTATCAGTGAACTAGTTCTTTAGTTATCAATAAAATTCTGATACTTCTGTGCATGTCTGTGCTTTGTATAAATTACCCTAATTATCAGCACTTTTGTACAGAGCTTTATTTCTTCAATACTTCCTGTATTTTTCATTTATGATCATTTGGTCATATTTCCAGTATTTCCTGCAGCTATATTGTGCATGTGACTGCCTGCAATGCCCAAAATCCCCCTCAAGGATTTATAAAATTAGTCCTGATGATAAATAAAAACAATAATTTGGTTCATGAACTTGAAGGTTAGTCAGCTGAGTTGCTTACAGGGAAAATTGTGCCTTTAAATGTCTCATATTATGTGACTTATACTTCTGATACCATCACAACTGCTGTGCAAAAGTCCCCCGGTAAACTTTGACAGATTTATGACTGCACTATGTAACTTCACATGGTGACAAGTGGAGAACAGAGGTTCAGTGAAGAAGGCCTTCATTAATAGAGTTAAGGGGCCTCTATGGGTTATATAAATGTATCGCATGTTTCTGAGTAAACATTACAACTTTGAGTTTAAAAGCAGAACTTTTATAATAAAAATCAAACAGTTTTAAAGTGAATACCAGAGGAATTAATGTATTGAAGCAATTTTGTTCCTTTAAGATGATGGATAAAGCAGAATTTGTTTGTTTTGAGTCTTATTTATGCCGCCACATGCTGCCACTGCGATACTGTAAACACTTTGAAGGAGGTTTGATTTGCATCCACCAAAAGGATTATGTGTGTTTGGGCGTATGAGCATCCCCCTCCCTGAAGTCTGTGCATGCATTTATGAGTGTGTGTGTGCGTTTTTAGAGAGAGAAAGCTCGTGTGAGTGTTTTGGGGACGGCGGGTGGGAGCTGCAGGTCCTCGGCTATTCCCTTGTCTGTCTGTCTGCCACAGAACTGAATGCCACATCATTTCCCATTCCTCATTCAGACGCTGCAAATAGAACGAGCGTCTCGGGGGTCCGGGCTCGCTGAGAGAGAGATGGAGTCAGAGAAAGAGAGAGAGGGGGTTAAAGGAGGTAGAGGGGGGAGAGTTGACCCTGGAGAAAATGGAAAGGAGAGACGGAGACGGAGCGGGAGCTGAAATTACAAAGGGAAAATGATTAACATTAGAGACGTAACAATGAAAGCCTCAGGGAAGATGATGGAGGGATGGAGTGGAAGACACGAGGGGATGAGGAACAAACAGAGAGAAAAAGGCAAGAAAAAGACAATTCATTTAAGGCTACAGATGAAAAAGGCCCGGGGAGTGAAAGCTACAGAGGGATCGATACGCTGATAGAGAAAGATGAGAAGGGCAGAGCGCGAGGAGGCAACATTTTATAGCGGTTTCTGCAGTGACTGATTTTAAATCTGCGTCAGTAAAAGACGGGTAAATTTAGGTCAAGACAGGCCGAGACGGGCACCACTTTCCTCTGAATTCATCTCTTTTTTTTTAATGTCATTGGTCCAAAAAGATCTGCACTGGCTTTACACATTTAAACCGGTTAAAAAAGCTGCAGAAGCAGACACATTTACAGTGCAAGGAAAGAGAAATAACACTGTGATAATGTCCTAGAGTGTTACCGAATCTAAATGAGAGTCCCTCAAGGCCAGGTGAATGACAAACCAATTAGAAGTGTCAACAAATGTCTGTTTTTCTAAAGAGTGATCACATTATACTACATTCATACGTTTTTGGAAATGTAATAGTAGAATCATAAACTCTGATATGATATTCAATAGAAATTAAATCAAATCCTATCTTTAGAAAAACTCCTAAACACTCTTTAAGCAGTACAAAAACATTATATATTCATAATTTCAGAGACCACTGGCACCAAAAAAAGGGAGTAACTTAATGATCTTCAGTCATATATTTAAGCAAAAGCGTTTTAGACAGTCAAGTGCCACTTCCTCTCATGTTTCTAAATGTTGGTAATGTATTTGTAAAACTTTAATAGTGCATCACACTTGCCTGCAAGTTTCACTTCTATACCTCAATATACATATTTTTACTGAGCACAAGGCTGCCATCTATTGCTTAAATCAACATCAACCTAAAATATCTATGTAAAGGCTTCTGTCTGACCTCAACTCTCATTTAAAATCAGATCAAGCCCTACAGTGGCACACAAAAAGAAAGAAAAAAAGACATTATTTTTAGTTAAATGCCCAAAAGTCAAAAAAGAAATCCAGCAGACAGTGTGGGGACCAAAGAGGAGATGGAGAGAACAGCAGGACTGATGAGGATGTCGAGGTGGTTGAGCTTGACAAGGAGGAAAAAAGAAGGACTAAAGAGAGACGGAGAGCAGGAAAGACTTCAATGTACAACTTTTTAAGCCTCACACACCTTTACCAGGGTGTAGAGTGTGTGTCTGTGTGTGTGTGTGACAGGTAAAAGTTCCCCTGATGTCTGCCTATAAGGCCAAACGCCCACGACAAGATTTCTCATCTAACAGCCTGTCCCATTTGTCAAATGTGAGTGAATTCAATTCCAGGATTTTGCTCGGAGCTGACAAGATCTTGGATGTCTGCTATTGAAGTTTGTGCACTTGCAAAAAAAAATCTTTTTACTGAGTTTTTTAGGCATGGAATATGGAAAAATGATTCATGAATGTGTTAGAGTAAAGGATTTTGGGTTTTCTGGTGCATAATTTGATTTTTTGGCAGGAAATTTGGCATTACGTGTGCATAAGGGAAGCATTGGCGGCACTAGTGAAGAGTGTTTGGTGAAAGTAATTTTGGAAGCCTACACACTGAAACAGAAATGAAAACTTGAGAGTAATTTGTTGGAGAGGCCTTGCCTAATGGTTTACAGAAATGTGAGGAATGCCAGCCACCTCCTGATTGGTTCATCCTTTACACGATGATCTTACTACCCGAGTTCTACTTATCAACACAGCACAGAAATAGCGCAACTGGACTTGAATACTGCATTAACAGATTGAAACAAGTCTCCAACATCAGTATGAAGCTGTGTTGATGCACCTTTTGTTTACTTTTTTTGTGTTGGGTTAAGTTCGAACACTTCTAAACAAGGGTCCAGACTAGGTCAGTCCAGAAATGTCAGTCAATTGGTTGATAAAATGAAACAAAGGCAAGTAACAACTCAAAGTTATTTTAAGACACAATCATCTTCCATGATAGCTGTATCGTAGTCATGGTCAAAAGACATAACACCTGAAGCAAACTAACACCCCTTTTGTGTCTTAACAGCACCACCTTTTAATAAAAATGGAAAAAAAGTTTCAGCGCTGTTTGCATCCCACAACTAGATTTTTTTGAAAACTCTACCCTAAAGCTGTTCAACCTTTACTACAGCCCCTTTTACACATGCTCATGACATTTTCCTAATTTGTCCTTTCACGCATGTCCCTCAAAATGGGAGATTTTCCCTGTTGGCTGAAGGAGGGGTTTTCGAGAGGTTGAACATGGTGTGAAGGGACAGTACAGAGTCTATTGGTGCTTTCCCATATGTGATATTTGCTCTACTCAGCTCAACCCTGCACGGTCTGGATACAATCCATTTCATTTTCCATTTCAGACTGTCAGTACCTCTTGTACGTAGGTGTAGTCGTTATAGCTAGCTATGCAAAACCACTGTGGCAAAAAACAGCAAAACATGATATTATCCAAAGCAGAGACAATTTGAAAAGTCATGCAGCAATATGGAGCTAATAATGGTAGAAGTTTGTGTCAAATACCCCGACTCGTGGCAATATTCTGACCATTCAGAGGTCAGTGGTGTCTCTGAATCACATTTAGCCTCAGCTAAGCTCGCCTGGAACCACGCTGCAGGTGAGATGAAAACTGTGCCAGGTACTAGGCACAATCCCTAATGAAATACAAACACAACCGACTCAAGCAGATACAACACAGTAGGAAAGCCCCATTTGTAACTTTTACAACTGATCCAAAACGAAGGAAAAACACAAGAAATCCCTGTAATAAAAGCACTTGTTGGCTCCATGTAGCACTGCATGTAAAGTAAGACTCGTAAAGAGCAGATTGACTGGAAAAAACAGACTGAAGCTGCTTTCTTATTGCACCAGTTAAGATGTGGTAGGAGAGTATATCTCTAACCTCTCCATTCATGAGTTTTTAATTAACTTTACCAACACTTTGGTGCTACACCCACCAACCATCTTATACAAGCTTTTGCAGATATAGAGCTTGAAATCGGAAATAATCCAGGTAGAGTTAAAAGTTTGTCTATTTCTGTCCACATGCACAGCCCGTCTAAAGTATTTTGAGAAATTGCAAGAAGAGAAGTGCATTTGTAAAAGGGACTGATGCCTATAATTACCAGTATTTGCTCACTTTGTCTGATGAGTGGTGGTAAGTTGTTGGTGTAAAGTGGGTTTATGGCCTTTATAAACAGGAAACTGCTGCCTAATGCTGCAGGGAATAGAACAACCAACCATTAATACTGCAGATTTAAGAAAAAATGGTTCAAGACGCTAAATACACCCCTAGAAATAGAAGAAATAGCAGATTTGGTTTAAAGTGCTCTTGATTTTATTGCTTTAAAAGAAGATTCTCACTTGACATAGGGACATTTGAAAACTGTTTGTATAAAATATTAAAGAAAGGAGCTTTAAGTTTTGGTTGTATGAAAAGTTTCCTGTCTGATTTTCCTTATTTTACTTATGAATAGCACTGGAAAAGACAGGTTGTGTGAATTTATCTTATTTCATATTCTGACCTGACAGGAATCCCTTATTGGATTGCACCGGTGGTCTTGGGTTAATGCTGTGTGAACCCAGCATTAGGGTTATCCATCTTGTGTAATAGCACTCATGCCAACTCCCAAATTGCAATTATGACTTGGAAACTCACATGGATTTCTGTGAAGCTCTACAAAAATCAGACTTGGCATGTTATAACACAGAAAAGTCTGAAAACCAGCCAGGCGTGGACCCTTTATGTGAGCCAAAGTCTGCATTTCACATAATTAGATTGAATTTAACCCTCTAAAGGCCGCCTGTGTGACTATTAAAATGTTTTGGGTTGTCGACAGACACCGGGAAGCCTATTGGTGCACTATTCTCTATCCATCTCCTCACTTCTTTGATGCCATCTTTTTCTGTCAAATCTATAATGCATTTCATTTAATAGATCCCGTGTTACTATTTCCCGCCCGGTAAGATTGCTGTTGTGAAAGTGCAATCTCATTTAAAGGCATCTGAAAGGTGCTCCAGATACTCGTAACAATAAACAGCACAATAGCACCTGTAGCAGTAAACAAGAACATTTATCCTGCGAGATATTACAGCTGTTTCTGAAGAATATTCTCCTCCCGTCTGATCCTTTGTTTGGCGTTCCGGTCTAATTAATAAGAGGCTATGCACCCCATGTTGCGAGCTAAAGATTGCATACTCTGATTGGGGTATTACATGATGTGTCGGCGCATACATTATATCGTTGTGCCTCCTGTTGAGGGAGAGGGCCAAGGCGCAGAGATCAGTGTCTTTGTCTGGAGCTAGGGATGTAATCTGAGTGGTTTAACCCTCACACACATGTACTGTGTCTTTAGAGATATTTGACCACATCACACCTGGTTTATCTTCAATCGAATAAGCCCTCATGAGCTTCATTTTCATGATTCTCTGGAGACAACTAGATTGAAATGTAAAACGAAATGCCATCTTTTTCACTGTATGAAGGTAGGGTGTGATGTTGAGGCTGGTTTTCTTGTTCCTCCTGTTTAGAGGCAGATAACTATGAAAATTATTTATTTTTTCCAGTTTTCGGAAGAAATTAAAAAGTATCCTGTGCCCTTGCTGCTACATTCATTACAAGGAGATACTAGAACAAATATGTAAGGTTTAGAGAAAAGAAATGCTTTTAAAATTGACAACTTGTTGCAGAAAAATTCAATAATGTGCTTTTAATTTGCTTGTGCAGTTTAAAATAGAAGGGGGCACATGAACATTAAGAAAATGCTTGACCGCGTTCAACAGATGATGCTGCATGACTGCTGTTTGCAGGCTGCACGATTTGTGAAAAAACATACTAGAGTGTATATTTAATTTTTTTTACTGCACCTTTATAACATGAATTTAAATTTAGGTATCACAAATTAAAAGTGCTCTTGAGATAGCTAGTAATTGTCAACTGCTATACTTGTGGATCAAAATTAATATTTGTGTCAAAAAAGAGACCACTATAATTGGAAATTCCTCTGAAATAAATAAACCCGGCTGCAAAATTTCACTAATTAGTTTGATAAATCATAAAAAACAACTCTATCCAAGGAATCTGTACATTTTCAAAGAACAATTGAATACATAGGTAAGCCTTCAAACTAATCCTACTGTAAAAACATCTATTTATCCCACAATACCTGCAGGTGGAAGAAACTCGTATGAAAGGCCAATCCCAGCTGATACCCATGTTAAACCAATTCATCTGTACATCCCGAGCCAAATTCAAGGTATGAGTAACTGGCTGTATCTGAAAGCTCTTTCAATGTGTGTTTCCATTTAAGTCATTTTGAACCCCACAGTTGCCCAGCAGGTTCAAACTTCCTATGCAAAAATGCCCACGATCAACATCCAACTTTAACAACAGCGACACCACACGGGCTCTACTTCCAAACGAAGAGAAAGGCTAAAAGACAACCGTCCTGCTGTGATCCTTTCACTTCTACGTTCCAACAAAGAGGGTAGATCACAATGAATGAAGAGAACGGGATAAATTAACAGGAACTGCAGCTTTGGTCTGTCGCCGCTGCTGTTGGAACAAGCTGAGGGAGCTGGCACAAGTGAGGTCTGGCTTATTTTTTTAGATTAATGTGTGTATGTGGGTACGAGGCGAAGCACACCTGTCGACAGCCAAGACATCTAATTAGGGAGTCCTGCTCTGGAGTCTGGGAGTGTGTGTGTGCGTGAGATGGAGGAAAAGAAACTGCTGAAAACTGTGGCCATAAAATGTGTCATAAAGAGTGTGGGTGTGTGGGTGTGTGTGTGTGTGTGCAGGTCCTAAGAGAGGAGGTGCAGAGATGTAACAACAGAGAAATCAGAGTGTGACATAAAATATTCAGCTGGGCTTCAGAGGAGACTGTCCAGAAATAGGTCAGCTCGACGCGGTAGCCTCTTATTGGCACAAAAACACACACACACTGAGAGCCAGGTCCCCCTCCTGCCAACACACACACTAATTCAATTTCATACAGACATACTCAGTGACAGGCTTACACATAAAGCCTAACACATACCACAGACTTCTGATAGAGATGAATAGATGGATGAATGGATGGATGGATAAATGGATAGACGGGTGAGTGGAGAGATGAAGATGGATGGGGGAGGAAATGGAAAAATGGACAGACTCACAAATGGACTGATGGGTGAACAGACAGAAGGATGGACAGACGTGGATGGAATAATGGATGGATGAAAATGCAGAGACTCTTTCATACTGATGGATACACCAATGAATGGATGGATGGAGAGATGAATGGATGAAAGGAGAACTTATAACAGTCTCTTTGATAAAAAAGTATGGATGAAGCATGGACAGATACATAGAAGGGCGGATGAATGAATGAATAGACAGATATATACAGACATGTGCAAAATGGTTGGTACCCTTCCGTTAAAGAAAGAAAACCCACAATGGTTACTGAAATAACTTGAAACTAACAAAAGTAAGAATAAATAAAAATTTACTGAAAATAAACTAATGAAAATCAGACATTGCTTTTGAATCGTGGTTCAAAAGAATCATTTTAAAAAACAAAACAATGAAACTGGCCTGGGCAAAAATGATGGTACCCTTAACTTAATATTTTGTTGCTCAACCTTTTGAGGCAATCACTGCAAACAGGCGATTTCTGTAACTCTCAATGAGACTTCTGCGCCTGTCCACAGGTATTTTGGCCCACTCCTCGCGAGCAAACTGCTCCAGTTGTCTCAGGTTTGAAGGGTGTCTTCTACAGGCTGCATGTTTCAGCTCCTTCCACAAATGTTCAACAGGATTTAGATCTGGGCTCATAGAAGGCCACTTCAAAATAGTCCAGTGTTTTGGTCTGAGCCATTCTTGGGTGTTTTTAGCTGTGTGTTTTGGGTCATTATCCTGTCGGAGGACCCATGACCTGCAGCTGAGACCAAGCTTTCTGACACTGGGCAGCACATTTCACTCCAGAATGCCTTGATAGTCTTGAGATTTCATTGTGCCCTGCACAGATTCAAGACACTCTGTGCCTGATGTAGCAAAGCAGCCCCAGAACATAACTGAGCCTCCTCCATGTTTCACAGTAGGTACAGTGCTCTTTTCTTTGTATGCTTCATTTTTGCATCTGTGAACATAGAGTTGATGTGATTTGCCAAAAAGCTCCAGTTTTGTCTCATCTGTCTAAAGGACAGTCTCCCAGAAGCTTCGTGGCTTGTCAATACACATCTTGGCAAATTCCAGTCTTGCTTTTTTATGATTTGCTTTCAACAGTGGTGTCCTCCATTAAGTCCACCTTGGCTCAAACAGTGATGGATGGTGCAATCTGATACTGATGTACCTTGACCTTGGAGTTCACCTCTAATCTCTTTGGAAGTTGTTCTGGGCTCTTTGACGACCACTCATATTATCCGTCTCTTCAATTTGTCATCAATTTTCCTCTTGCAGCCACGTCCAGGGAGGTTGGCTACAGTCCTGTGGACCTTAAACTTCTGAATATGTGCAACTGTAGTCACAGGAACATCAAGCTGCTTGGAGATGGTCTTCTAGCCTTTACCTTTAACATGCTTGTCTGTAATTTTCTTTTTAATCTCCTGAGACAACTCTCTCCTTAGCTTTCTGTGGCCCATGTTCAGTGTGGTACACACCACGATACCAAACAGCACAGTGACTACTTTTCATCCTTTAAACAGGCAGACTGACTGATTACAAGTTTGAAGACACCTTTGATACTAATTAAAGGACACACCTTAGTTAAGCATGTTCCTATGGTCAAATCATTTTCATTCTTTTTTAGGGGTACCATCGTTTTTGATAAGGCCAGTTTCATTATTTTGTTTTTTAAAATAATTCTGTTGAACCACAATTCAAAAGCAATGTCTGATTTTCATTAGTTAATTTTCAGTAAATTTTTATTTATTCTTACTTTTGTCAGTTTCAAGTTATTTCCGAGACCATTGTGGGTTTTAATGTCTTTAACAGAAGGGTACCAACAATTTTGCACACGTCTGTAGATAGATGGATGGGAAAACAAAGGACAAATAGATGGATAGAATGTTACAGCAAGAAATCTAATGTAAGGCTGAAAAGACTGACTGCTGCATGGATGCATGGATGGATGGAAAGATGGATGAATGAATGGATGAATAGCTGTAAAGACAGATGGATCAATGGATGAAAGGATGTAGCAAAGACTGTAAAATGGATGAAAAGATGGATGAAGGACAGATAGATGGATCAATGGATGGATGAAAAGATGGTTGATATGGTAGAATTCTCAATATAGACAGCTAGATAGATAGATAGACAGCTAGATAGATAGATAGACAGATAGATAGATAGATAGATAGATAGATAGATAGATAGAAAGGTAGACAGATGGATAGATAGACAGGACAGAAAGCCAGACTTTAATGAACCAACTTTCATTCCAAAATAAAGTAGCACTCTTCTCTCCTCTCCTCTCCTCTCCTCAAACCCTGCACTGTAAGATCTCTCCTGGGTGTGACACTGAGGTCTGCTCTCTGTTCAACAATAGAAGCAGAGGACAGAAAAGAGAGACTGAGAGAGACAGCTCCTCTCTGCAGACAAATGAATTAATTAAGCGTGGGTTAGAAGGCATCACCCTGGAGAGTTTGTGTACTCTACAATGAAGGTGGTGGCAGGTTTGCAGCACTTGCAATCAAGAATCCTGGCCTAGCCTAGCTGGCTCTGTGTCTTGATACACTTGTGTGCCTGAGAGCTTGCAAATGCACCAGACGCTGCAAATGTCTGCCCTTAACCATCTACATTTAGGTCCTTCATATCCACCTACACTGACAAGTGAAACATGTTTAGAAAGAGATACACAAATACCCACTCGCATTGTGAAAGTCTGCCTCAAATTGTGTTCATTTGGCTCATTCTGCCTCCCATGCAATGCAAACTGTGACATTCGCTAAAAAATAAATACTAGACAAGTTTGCCTTCAACAATCTGTATTTGGGCCCAGATAATAGCACTGTATACAACAACTGACTCAAAAGAAACTACAGAGGACCTTCTACACTAAGGCACATCATCTTTGACAGACTCTTAAAGAAAATGTCTGAATTTGGGTCACACCTTAATGCTATTACTTAACACACAAACAGACTGGAAGAGAGATACATAAATACACAAATAACAGCTGAGGTCTGCCTGTAACTATCTGCATTTGGGTTCTACCTTCAAAGCTAACTTCAGAACAGACTCAATGAGAGATAAACAAATATACAAAACACTTCACAATTCTGTCCTTAGTCATCTGAATTTGGGCCCAACCTTCCTACCAGCATTAAACATCAGGAAGGTCTAATCAATCCACAAAAAATATGTCCTCTAGCTTCCATCGGCATCTGGGTCCAACCCTCAAACATGCAGTGCACAGATTCAAGATGTATACTTAAATACACAAAAACTGCAGAGGCTTGCCTCCGTCTGCACTGGGGTCCTACCTTCATCCCAACACACTGATACAGACTCACAATGACAGCTAAATACATAAAAAGGGCACAAGTTTTCTTTAACTATCTGCATTTGAATCCTATACCTTCACACCTGCTTTCTGCATTGAGATAACAATAGAGATACAAAACTGCACAAGTCCGGCTTTAACATCTGCATTTAGTTTCTTCCTTCCTCCTTGCATTAAAGATTTATACAGGGATGGGCAAATTTGGTCACCAAAAGGGTCAGATTTTTGCAGTTTGAATGGTACTCATCAGGACAATATGCATAGCTGTCACAAGAGGTTACCTCATCAACATTTGAGGAACATGTGCTGTTTTCTTCCATTTACACATTCAAAATAAAGTATTCAATCAATCATTCCACATCTATATATATATATAAATACATGCAATCAGCAATACTTAATCTAATGACAAAAACACTTAAAGTCAAAACAGTTCCGCCTACTTTTTTGAGAGCATTAACAGGTTAATGAAATATATTTTACATAAATTTTTATTTCCCTTTTTGCAAAATGCATGAAATGGAGTATCACAAGATGCAAGTACTGGCTTCTCAAGCTGCATTTATTTAATAGTCATCACAAAAATGCACTACTTCATGGTCACATCTATAAAAAATGGTCATGACTCACTGGGGTCTTATAACTATCACTTTAAGACCTTTCAGTGCGCAAAGAGACCCTTTTACGTCACTGCTCACTTTAAAAGTATGATGCATGATTGAATCAGAAAACTGATAAAAATCTGTTTCACTTCATCAACGCTTGAGTCTTCAGGATAATGGCAATAAAACCCAAAATTACAGTAATATTAGACAGGGGAATTTAGATCATATTAATATTTTAAAAAGCTCAAATCTGGTTTAAAAAGGGGCTGAAACTATCAGCCAGTTCGCAAAGTGAGTCAAAATCATTTTGTCTGAATTTTTGAACCAATGGTTCCAGGCTGTATCTGCCGACCGGCAGCGGTTCACCTCACTGGGAAATGCATCCATCCTCTCATCCACCTCCCAAGGGGACCGACAGCAGCTAGTGAGCCCATATACATCAGGCTACACCTTTACGTGTTGTCAGAATGTCACGTTTACAGCTTTAGGTGGGGAAATGGCAGTGATGACACTGGGAGAAAATGGATGGGGTGCAGCTGAAACTCAAGATTTTCTAAAATTTCTTCTCTTAAAAAACTTAGTGAATGCAAAGTATGAAAAAATGCATCCTCCTCTCTAATGATTAATGTTTAGATCCCAGTGGTGTGACTGGTTGTCAGGCTGAGGCTTTGTTATGCTTGGATGGAAACAGCAGGGAGTCACCACACAGATCAGCACTCACCCTTCTTTTGCTTGTAGAGTAAACACACTACACTCTGCATTGTTATCTAGTGTTGCCCTTCTGGAGGTGAGGAAGCATCCCCTCCATCATCATCCTGAGCATCACTCCCTGCTGTCATTCATAACAACTCTTTGTTCGCCTGAAGACACATGGTAACTGCCCTGCATGCTGCTCAGTGTGCACGGGACAGGACAGATGATGGATGGATCTTTAAGCGCATGCATTGAGACTTTACCTGAGCCCAGCGTGCTGTTACACTGCCAGTCCTCGGTGCTCGCGGGCTTCCAGCAGGACTCCCACAGGGACAGGTAGTACTGGTCGTCGGCGGTCACCCACGCCGGGCTCATCACGGCACCCACATCCAAGCAGAGCGCCAGGAACACGCACACCAGCCCCACCAGCTTCAGCGGCGTCAGCGGGGAGCTGCGCGCCGACTCCTCCGTCTCGGTGACAGCGGATGACATGGCGGGGGGCAGGAGGGAGCCGATGGGTGTGTTTGAGTTGGTGTGTCCCTTTCCTAGATGCTTTGAGGGAGTCGGTGAAGACGGGGAAGTCTGAAGAGCTGAGAGTTGTCGCACAGCGCAGCCGCCCCGCGTTGCGCGCTGCACGGACGCTGCGCCTGTGAGCCCCGCTGCCGCCGCGCGCAGGAGATCTCCACCGTTTACTGGGGTGACGTCACGGACCAGAGGGATCAGCAAGGTGCTACAGGGTCCTAAAGAGAGGGAAGGGGCGAGACACAAGACAGGCAGGGGCGTCGTAGGGATTTTAGGACAAGAGACCTTTGCCCCAGACACCCACAGCTGAAAGTGCCTGCAAACAACCAGTAACCACATTATGTGCTCTTATATTTTAAATTTAAGTCAGACTGAATTACTTAGATCAGTTCCTAACATCTTTTAGATCAGTGCTTCTCAACTGGTCTGGTCTCAGGATCCACCATCACCCCTTATTTTCAAGCTGTGACCCAGATTGAGGGAAATTTTCAACTTCTCAAATTTATTTCATAAAAAGATGCCGCACAGTGAACCTGGGAAAGTACAGAATATCAGAGTATGCCAACACAGAAAGTAATGCGAAACCAAAATGACCTGCATGTGGTGATACTAGAGAGGGAAATATTCCCTCTTACACTCAATTAACTGCATTTTAGTTGTATTAAAATAGTGTATCTTTGTGATACAAGGTCTTAGGTAATAATCTCAATCAGCAGAGGCTGTCACAACCCAAAAAAACAATTGAAATGAAAAAAAAGTCTGGCTACTGAGAGGCCATTTCAAAAAAATATTAAAAATTATGCAGCTTAGGCTGGGTACCTACTTATTATATATATATATATATATATATATATATATATATATATATATATATATATATATATATATATAAACACCTTTCTATTAAAATGTGTCAAGTGGCATTACGGGATATTATCACCCCCTAGTGTTTGGGAGTGTGTAAAAAAGAAGGCACTCCACTGCATAAAAAAACCCCTTCAAAATAAAAGCACAGGACTCCTGGGTCACAACTCACCAGTTGAGAATCACTGTTTTAGTTTATATACAGACATCAGAATGATCTGGATTAAAAAAACATCAAGAAAAATAATTTCAAAAAGTTGGATTAAGAGAAAAGTACTCACCTGACAGCTGTGGAGGGCTGTAAAATAGTAGGTAAACAAAACCACTCCACTCATAAATTTGGAGACTTTGGAGATTTGGCCAGCTGAGAGAGGCATGTTTTGACTATAAATGGACATGGTTTCAGGACATTAAATGGATAGACCTCAACTCAAAGATGCAACACCTAGTTTCAACCTATTTTAAGCCCTGCCAATCACAAATTCATCTTCAGACATCAGGCCTGTTCCCATTTGAAACAACTGAAAACACTCTGGGATTTGACCATTTTTTAATATTATGATTATTCAAATTATTTCTGACCTCAGTTAAAAAACTGAAACAAAGACAAGGTTTGTTCTTGTGCTTGCGTGGGTTTTCTCATAGACTGTAGAAAGAATTGGACAAAGACATGGGAAGGCAGTTGTTTGATTATTAAAGGAGCCACTGAAAGTTGTTTTTGTACGTCTAAGGATGCTGCAATACTGCACATCATCTAAACCAAACTTCATCATCAGCCTAGATGTAGAGACCGTACTGAGGCGAGACTTAAGGTCGTCTGACCATGTCAATCGTGTCCCTAATTTTAGAGTGGCTTTTGGTTTGCGGAGGAAGCTGGTCCACCGTGCTGCCTTGTATGCATTATGTTCTTTAAAAAGTTACAAATGGCTCAATTCTAAATACCACGACTCTAGTAAGTAGGATTACTTCATCATTTCAAATAATCCCCACTTAATTATAAAAATTGATCAGTGATCTCTTCTGAAGCCAGACTAGATTAGATTTAGGATTCATTATTAGATTGCATATTAAGGATCTCTCTTTCAGTGGAGCTGGGGGCGAGGAGAAAGCAGCAGAAAGTGGGAGGCACATGAAGGAATATTATTGTTTCTTCTGCATACTAATGACAAAGCCAGAGATGAGACGAGGAGACACACATAGAGAGGAGGATGGAGGAGGTGTGGAGGTCTGGAAAGCAGCAGAGGTGAGCAGGTTTAGGGAGAGGGGGGCCAAGCCCTCCTCGTGTTTACCCGAGCGGAGAGAAAGGAGGGATGGAGAGGGCTGACGGAGAGGAAAAGATGGCCTTGTTTACTCCCCAGCAGGACAATAATGAGCGATGATAACAGTGGAGAGAAGGAGAAGGCGGATAGAGCAGATAGAGGTGAAAGAGATGGAGGGGTGACGTTTTTATGTTATGGAGGCCTTAATGAATGGACCTCACATAAGTTATTCACAATTTAATAAGAAAATAGCTCCTGGCAGTGTTTTATCTCAGAGACGCGCCGCCCTTCAGACAAATGCTTCATCCTTACACTCCAAAACATTCACCCCTATCAAATAAATCACAGCTGAATGGTGGGAAGTGGTTTATATTTCCGGGGCGAATTACTAAATAATGAAGGGATACGCCTGTTTTGATGCAGCACAGGTAGAAATGTGCATCAAGGTAAATCCAATGCAGTTTTATCAAGGACATTCTTAATTTCTGTCAGGCTTTTATTGACGTTAGGAGCAAGAATAATGAGCGCTGTCCACAAATTGTGTTTCAGTGCTACATGGGCAGACAGATCTGGTTTGTGGAGGCGTCATTTGGGGACATGCACATAGTAAAGTCTCCTGCTGATTTTAGCAGGCAGATAGAAAAAGCTCAAGGGACAGTAGTTCTTACCCTTAATTTTTAGCCTAAATGTGTCAAAGTTAAGTTAAAGAAAGTGCCAACCCTGCCTTTTCTTCTTTAAACTGAAAGTGCAGGATTTTTTGAAACAATTAAGCAGCATGGAAACAAAAACCAGACATGATTAAAACTGTAAAGACTTAAAAATAAGACTGCATTTGTGAGCTGTAAACACTTAACCTGGAAATGACTCCAACTCTATGTGGCATGCTTGTAATAAATATGACTCTTTAATATATTAATTCAGTATCATGAAAGTGAATATGGAATAGAGGTGGTGGGATTAGACAGAACCAGAGTAAGGTGACATGGAGGTAATGCAGAAGTTATAAAACAGTCGACTTAAGATCAGAGCATTTGTGAGAATACTGGATAAAAAAAAAAACATGACATTTTAGCAGAAAACCTCATTAACTTCAACACAAAGTTTGCTCTGACATAATGTAGGAATTTTATAGCTCCCCACAGCAAGAAACAACATGTGATAGATCTGTTTTGCTCTCG
The DNA here is from genome assembly GCA_037902135.1 of Cetoscarus ocellatus. Lineage (NCBI taxonomy): Eukaryota > Metazoa > Chordata > Actinopteri > Labriformes > Labridae > Cetoscarus > Cetoscarus ocellatus. The sequence continues at coordinate 1,522,279 of JBAMNC010001073.1, read as the reverse complement.
GCATATGAAAAGTGTTCAAATTTTGGACACAAAATGGAAACTTTTTCATATTTAGAGAAATAATCATGGTGTGAAATAACCCCTGGGCTGCTCCCTAATTGTTTACCCATTATCAGGCAATTAAATGAGTGAGAGTCAACCAAGTTTTACTGCAGTCATTTAGTTGTAGAAGTCAATTCAATGTGGCTAATGTTTCATACAGAATCATGAAGGGGAAATGCATCTGTATATTTAATTTCATCCTGTTTTATTGCATTTCTGGGTGAATTCAATTGATTCTTAAGATCTCAGGAATTAAACTTGATATCACAGAACAACCAGCATTGCTATCCTGTGATATTATTATTTTGTTACTGTAATTCATTTGAAAGGCATTTATTTACTTATCACTGTATCTCATATTGTCTGTATCAAAACCTTTCTCCTTAGTATGATAGCTGTATTTTTATGTCTAGAGTTTAATTATTTAACTGTATCTATTCCTTCTTAAATTTATATAATCATCTTCTGCATGCTTCCTTCTTGTGCTAATGTAACATTAAAATTTCCCCACTAGGCATCAATAAAGGATTTTCTTATCTGAAAAGAAAAGTGATAAGTTGAAATCTAAAAAAGCAAATAGAAAGTGAAAGAAATAAGCAAAATAGAACATATTTCTGTCTTTATGAAGCCATAGCAGTTTCAAAAGTAACCTTATTGGATTACAGCTATCTGATTGGATCAGATCTTGAAAACTTATTGTTTAAAGAAACCAACAAAACAACAACGAAATCAGAGAGCACAAGGTTCTCCCATCATTGTGTCGAACAAGACTTTGTTTTGGATTAAGATACTTGTGATAAGAGGAAGTAGGGAAACGCTTATCCAACAACAGAGCTGCATACAGGCAACATTTTAAAATTACAAATTTATTTGATAGATAAAAAGTGCACTTTAGCGTTGTAGAAGTGAAGCATTCTGCCCCTGTAACATTTCTTTTGTGTTGATATTGGCACTCATGGTTAACAAATTATGAATTATTAAGACCACTTTAGAGCACAAGATATCCTGAATTGGTTATCCTTAGAAAAATAGACCTCGATGAGGATGATAAATGAGGGTTGTGTGATTAATCTGTCCAAGTTCTCGTTAAAGAAGGTTCTCTTGTCTATGATAGGCTTTGAGTTTCTCTTGAATGTGAGTGAAAGTACAAAAATACACAATTAACTGCATGTTTCCAATGAAATGTTACAGTGGTTGGATGAAAGTGCGTTGGCAAAATTCCATTACAGAAGTGCAGGTTCAGTTTGTGTTAAAAGCACTGAGTGGAAAAGGCAGTGCTCAAAATTAAGCAGTCTTGATAGTTGGGTTGCATGTCAGCACTGTGATTGGCTGGTCTACCTGTCCACCTCTCACCAAATGTCAGTTGAGTTATTCTCCAGCCATCAACAAATTGGATAATGTCCGATGAACAAAGGTTTAAAAATGGCTTTGTAAATTAAAATATACCAATGCGACAGCAGTCGTGTGCTTGAAGAAGTTTAGTTCACCTTAGAATATAAAGTACAATGATGAGAGAGAGATCCATCTCTGTTCCTACATGCAGCTTTCTGTATGTGTAGTTCTAAATTCAACACTAAAGACTTAACATTCTTCAATCTCTAAAACCCTGTTCTAAAAATCACAAGACTGCAACAACTTGTCAACTCATCTTAAAATGCATCTGCTGGTAAATATCAAATTTATGCTTTAGTCCAGGCAGCCATAATGAAGCCCATAAAACCGTTTCTATGTATACGGACAGTTCTGAAGTAAAAAGCGAGACTGGGGCATCTCTTCACACTATGTTTATGGTCTGGTGGTGCTGAAGAACTTCACTCTTTTCCTGTCTCTTTGAATATCTGGAAAGACGAAAAGAAGGGGAGAAGGGGTAAATTAATGAAGTGTAAACAGGAAAAGTTTGCATGCATCGCTAAACAATATCATTAAAATAGCTGCCAGAAAATGGTTATATCACCTCCCATCTTCTCGGTTCTGAAAATTAACCTGCACACTGGATGTTGGGAAGAGAAACAGTGCATGTGAAGTTTTTGTCTCAGTCTAAAGAGGAGCTTTGTGTCATCTAATAAAAGCCACTTGTTCTGTCACCCAGTCAGTGTAATGAGGACAACCAGTCTGCAAATCTGTAAGCTGGGAACTCCACACTGAAGAGGCATTTCTCATATTAATTTCTGTTTTCCCTTTAAGCTGAATTGGGGGGAAATGTAGGCACCTGATTTGCAGTAAAGTGTAAAAAGAACTGATTGTTTATTTTAAAGAGATACACTGGTGAATATGCTGTAAAAGATGCATTGGATGTCTGAGAATTCTGGAAAATGTAGTTTAAACTGCATTTGCAAGATCCAAATCAACTAAAATCAACATTTCAGTCTCTAAGAAAAGCCTGAGTCGTATGTTCACCTTTCAAACAGATGAAATGAAGATGTTCTCCACATGGCACATCCCTCCAGTAAAAGCTGCCGCTGGTGTCCATGGCACCACATGGACTTGTGACTTTCCATGTGGCCTGTTTCTCCCAGTGGGAGTAGCTCTCTGTAGCACCAGGCATCCAAAACCAAGTGTCACCCATTAAGTACCTGAAATGACGCCTTGATGTGTGAATTTTCAAGTAAAGATGGAACAAGAATTCAAGTTTGAGAGCTTTTGAAGTGAAAGGACCACAAGCTTCAAACAGCCAGTGTTAATATGACACTGTCACACACCTGAGCTTATTAACTGTGACTTGTGTTTCATTATTATTGCTCCTTTAATGGCCCGTTGTTAACACACCAGATGGTTGTTTGCCAGAGCAGTGCTGTAATAAATGAGCTTGATATCGAGCTTATGAGAGTAAATTGTCTTTGAAGATTGAGCAACATGGTGTGTTCAACTGTAGCCTGAAAATACACTGAAGCTGTGTGTATCACTGTACATTTAAAAATATTTTCAATAAAAGCAATTTAGAAAATATGCTTTGGTGAATCTATCAGTAAAATGGAAAAACATAAGACAAGGGATATTGCTGTTACAGCTTAGACCATAACTACTCATTTTTCCTGGAAGAAATTTAGATATTTTCTGGGCTTAAAGTCTAATATTTACCGCCAACAAAGAGTAAAGATGGTTCTGAAAAGCTAGAGGTCATTGTCTGATGTATGCAGCTCCAGTATTCAGTCAATGCAGCCTGCCAGTCAATTTAAAAGTCCAGATGTAAATCTAAATGTGTTTGTAAAAATAAATGTATATAAGAATAATATACTGTAATAACCAGAAAATGCTCCTTAACTTGCATTAAAAGTAGCTGTAATAGGCTTGAATTCTGTTTCTTGCACAACATTTTTTTTTACTACACGTACTTCAGTTCAGATTAAAAAAATTGTATCACACCTTCTTGTGATTGCAGCAACGTAGCCCTTTGGCAATGATAACAAAATTAACGCAGCCCTCTTGATGGATAAAATAAGCCATAAGATCCTATACTGGAATTATCTCAGGGGGTGCAAAACCTTAAACATTGTTTGTAAAAGCTGTCCTAAAATAAAACATATCACAGTGAGCTTGAGGTTCTGCACAGCTAGTGCAGCACTTGTACCTGCGCAGCCCCAACCACACATGTTTGGTGAGAGCGAAGTTGGTGCTTTTTATCACATTTTCCACCTCCTTCTGCTCCATCTCACTGCGTACGCTCAGCAGGTCCCAGTAGAAGTCTCTGCAGTAGAACAGTGCATCAGACCAACACAGCTTCTTCTCCACCAATGCAACACCTCTACCCATCACAACAGCGCTGGAGGAAGGAGAAGGAGCTGCTATTTCTGCAAAATGCGAGCAAAAATTGATATAATTGGAAGATACAGTTTCAGAGGCACAAGGTAATTAATCACAAGTTCTGGTTCACTGACCTCCATAAGCTTCCAGCTCACAGATTGTCAGCATACCCTCTGGGTTGGTGCCTTCTAGTTTCACGTTGATCAGTCGACCAAACATTCCTGCACAGTTAAAGATGCTGGTACCTGCGGCCGGGATGGAGGAGATCACTGTACATCTAAAAGACGAAAGAGACAGATAGGAGAGATCTACACGTTTGAAACTTTAGAGCACATAGTGGACAAAGTTTGAATATTCCTTAAAATAAAGCAGAAGTCCACTGTTTCTGTGAATATGTATAGGATTACCTTGGGTTGTCATTGCCATTGTTCTCCATCGAATTTCCAATGAGGAGTTCAGCATTACTGATCCTGTGATCCACTTCGTCTCTGTTGGTGATTCTAATTTCTGTGAACCTGTACACAGCGGGCAGGAGCAAACTCCACCAGTTGCTCAGTGCAGGTAGTGTATGGGTGCAGGATCCAGCATAAAAGCTTGGATTTCGATTCTCATCGATTGCAGTTGAAGCTACGCCATATTCATAGGTCGATGACTGAGATGCTGTCCCAAGAGGTGCCACATTGGGCAAAGAGGAAGCTTGGAGGTCAAAGACACCAAAATAGATTAAATCATGATGGTGCAGGATTATATTGCATAATTTTTGTACCTTTAAGTGAAAGGACAGATCTGATTGGTCTGATTAAAACTACACTGCCTCTTTATTTGAGAAGGTTTAATATGTACATGTTGTACTGAAGCAGCAGTTAGATCAAAACAAACAAGTCTTTGGTCATCCCAACATTGTCCCCCAGCACAGCACTTCCCCACCCCTCCCCTATTTCAAGTGAGTACAGTCGTTTACTGTGCTAAAGTGGTTGTTTTTTCTTTTAGGTATACTGCTCTCTGCTACTGTACCTCTGAGTACAATGTCCATGAGTGGGTAGGACTTCCTCTCAACCCCAAGTGGCAGAACAAACGGTTCAAGAGGGAACAATTTGTGTGGGAAAAAAATAAATATATGTTTGAGCCTCTAACTGGAATATTAGCAAGCCAAAGGAAGCATTGCCCAGTCATTGTGAACATAGAGCTGAGAACAACAAACCCAGCGGGAGATTGACTTTATTCTTTTTAGGGAGTCATTTCTTAACAAAATATCAACTAACATCTGAGTTATTAATGTTTATAATTTTGTATTTTGTATCTTTAAGATATGTGTGAAGACAAATCTCAGTTACAGATTAACAGTAACATGATTTAGTTGAAATCTATACAAACTGTATGTATTAATAGTAAAAACTCAAATCTTTTTATTGTATTCTTAATTTATCTCACATTATGGGCTAAACACTTGGATTTGGCCGCTAATTAGAAAGTGTTAAGAATAGCAACATGTCATCAGCATAGAGTGTTAACCTTCTCTTTTGATAATATAGAAACTGGCCCAAGAACTGAGAAAAAGTCTGAAATACGCTTGTCAAGCGTGTAGCTTAAGGTGGAAATTGTCTGGTGTACATATCATCTTTTGGAGCTTTATTTCAATTATAGTTAAAAAAAATAGCAGCATGTCATCAGCATAAAGAGTTCATCTAATGTCTTCTCCTTTAATAATGTCCAAGCTGTATCAAGGACTCCAGAAAATAAATGTTTGCCATGTGATGGTCAAACTTTGAAACTTATTGTGCAATTTGTCTTGAGTATAGCACAGCTTCTGGAGCTACAATTCAGCTCAATGCTGCACTGCCCTTGCCTGGAATCTCACAAAAGCCTGTTCAAGGTCTATACTCCTCAATCCTAGGCAGACTGTTGTGATCTCTATTGCCTTTATGTTTGAATGAAGTGAAAATAATTGTAATTTAAACAAGGGAATAATCTATGCTTGAAAAATTAGCTGTATTCTGGCTTTTAGCAACGCTGTCACTGGCATTTTTATTCCATAAAAACAGCTAGGGTTTTCCAAAAATATAAATGAGAAAGTTTGCTGAGAAAATATAGTGATCATAAAATAATTAAATGGTAACTGAGGCCAATTCCTAATAAAACTGTAGGTTAAAACATATGAACTTCAATCCTGTTAAAAACGTCTACTCAAGAGAAATGATATTTCCTACATGTTATGCAGTAATACAGTTGAGTTTTAAAGAAAAATGATAACAAAGCACACACAACAGAATATCAACAGCATAACTTAATCAGCTTGATCTTACCTGAGGAGCTGCAGAGGAGCCATAACTGAGGGATGATTACTTTAATTGGAAAAGACAACATGGATCAAAATAACACCTTTACAGAAAAAAATGAACGTATTAAGCTTTTGCCATAAAGCAGGACTAGAAATGTTCTTTTTGTACAGCAGACTCTCCTGAACAATACATTATGAATATACAGTGAGCAACAGAGGGTTGCTATTTTATTCTGTCAGTTTTTGTCTGCAGCTGCTGACAGACTGATCTGTGTCCTCGACTACTGAAGATGAGAAAGTGAAAAAATAATCTTGAAGTGAAATCAAATAAGGAGCTTTTGACAGACTTTCAAGGACAGTATTGATGAAAAGTGCTGCATTGTGATGTCTAAGCTATAATAAAAAACTGTCTTATTGGTGCAGGATTCACATCATGAAAGTAACGGGGACGAAATGGACAAAAGGTTTTTATGTGTCTCTGTTACAGTACAGCATCTCACTTTGCAAGTAAAAGCAGATAGGGTGATATTTAATACAGAATCTGCAGTATTAAAGATAAAGACCTACGAGGTGTTTGCATGTTGAAGAAACAGACTTGTTTCCTCTCCCAAACTACCTAATGGATTAAACTTTCCACTGCATAAATTAGATATCTTCTCCACAAAGTTGATCAAGTGAAGATTGGTATAGGAATGCGTTGTCATTTTGAGCATTTTTGTCAGAAAGAAAATCAGTAGTCTTCAAACCAGTGCAAATGACTGGTCAAAGAGACCTAATGACTTTGAACGTACAAAATTGGATTTTTTTTTGCTAATATCCAACATTTACAAAATTTATGTGGTTAACGCCGATATTGAGAAGGACATATGGAAACAACTGAAAGAAGTGCAACAGTGAAGTACCAGCCTGCTGACCAAAAATATGCCCTTTTCATTTGATCTTATAATTTCAAATAAAGATTAATATGCAAAATCTCCACAACTTAATGCTAATATACAAGGCAATAACACAAGCAGTAAATATTGGAAGAAATATTCATATCTGCCCATACCAATATGTAGCTTTTGAATCAGTTATATTATTATTATGTCAATATCATACTGATAATATGCCCCCTAAAAATGACACTAGTGCAGTTAGTTAAAGAACATACTTTCACAGTTTTTTTTTTTTTCTATTTCTAGCTCTCCAAGCGTATACTAGATCATACTTACAGTAAATATCTTTGCAGGTCAGCATGCTTGAAAGATCTGGACCATTTCCTTTCATCACTGCACCCATGTACAGTGATGTAAATAGCCTGACATGGTTTGCCTATCCAAATATTCCTTGTTCATGCAAGGTGAATATGCATATTTACAAATCAAAAACCAGAGAGGCCTCTTCATCACTCTGAAGGTCGCAGTCTCCACTTCCCCTTTCGTTTGAAAGGCAGGCAAACGAAGCAGCTTTCAGTTTACATGTACTCAAATGTTATAATGGTCGGCTGAAGGTGCTCACACGAGGAGGATGGGTGTGTCTTCTTCTCATGGAGAGGCAAGCTGAGAGTATGTTACATTAAAAAGGCTGAAAAAGTAACGTAACAAATAGTTATCATCACTCTGATTTGTGTCTGTGTAAGCTTTTGTCACAAAGTTTTCAGTTAAAATCCTTACTTGGACTAAAGCACTGTCTTACAGCATGTAAGCATCAGATGTTGCTTGCACTGCTCCACTCCCAACACTATTATTCACACTCCTTGATATCTGCTCCTCTTCCCTGTGAATTTAAGTTTCTCCTTCCAAAGAGTATAACATAGAACTATTACTTTGTGGTGCTTCACACTGATGACATTGACATCACTGAGCTAATTAGGTTTATGTCCATGTTAACACAAGTCAGAGCAAAAAACACAGATATAGATATCATAAATTCACCAATATCTCCACTTAGTAAAACATGCTGACAAAATCTGTTATGCAAGGAAAGAGGAAAATAATCAAGAAAAACTTCCTGGAGATTATTCAGAGTGCCTTGTTGGTCTAACTTAGGGATGGGCAACTGGCAGCCCGGTGGGCACAAGCTGCCCTCTATCTAAATTAATTTACTTATCATGAAAGACACAAAAACAATACTATTGTTTAACCACGATATTACTTCTTGGTTCATTTGGGCTGAATTCAAAATGGCTGACCACATGTGACAACTTTATAAAGGGGCAAAAAAGTTCAGGAAGATTAGTTAAAGCCTGAAAATAACTGTGTTTCAGGTGTCTACGGTGCGTTTTATTCGAGTAAATTCTCAAATGAAAACTCCACGTCAGATACGTATATGTAATAAAGCAGAAACAGAACTATAATTTCCACAAAGTAAAACTGAGGCACCTCCTTGAAATAGAGCACTTTCTAGTCTATAGGGATATTCATTAGAGCTGTATTTTCTTTATCAAAATTTCACCCTGTGAAGCTTTTAATTAGTGAGTTTTTTGCAATTAGACGCTGAAGAAGCAGCACAGAGTGTTTAAGTGTAGCTCCTGGTGAGCTTTAATTATGAATCCAGTGCTTCTTTCAAAGAGTAATGGCTCTCTGAGGGTCTTCACAAATGAATCGCTTAAGAGGTCCCCCTTATTTCATTTGGCACTTGCTTAACATGATGGAAGAATGCACGGCAGGAGTCTGCACTCATTTTTCAGCATAGGATTAAAGTGGCTTTGGTAATATATAAAGTGTATAATAACAAATCAGTCTCAGGGTGTATTGGTTATTTAGATTAAAAGGAGCTGTAAGCGATGAACACTAACCTGATTGTGTTTGTTTTCCTTCAGCTGGAGTGATTACAGGTGGGAGCATGTGACAGGATAGTTAGGAGAGAGGAGACTTCACTTTGCCATGACAGATGGTGAACAGTCTTGAGCTTGTGTATTGCCTCTCTAGTTATCTGACTACTTAAAATGCTTTTTTCACACTTCTCCATTCAAATCACATTCATGGTTTTTATGTGTCTCTGTGTTACAGTAAAGCATCTCACTTTGCAAGTCAAAGCAGACAGGGTGATATTTGATACAGAATCTGTAGTGTTAAAGATAAAGATCTATGAGGTGTTTGCATGTCAAACACCAAGCAACTGATGCAGCCATGAGACCACTTTGGAGTCAAGTGTCTACCTATGGACAAATCTACATGAGACTACATTATCAAACCCTCAACCTCCTGATTGGAAGACTTGGACTCTTATTCTGTTTCCCCTCTACAGACTATACACAGGGCTTGACACTGAAAACCAGTGGGCTCCTACGGATGTAAGAGGTCACACTGGTAGGTCTTTTCAGTGATGTCTGTGGAACTAGCTGTCAGGCAGCTACTAGTGCTGTTCACAGAGGGACAGGGAGAGTCCAGATGCTCCAGACGTTTTTGTCTTGTGCACACATTTCCTCTGTCACACAGAGGAGACATGTAAACACACTAAAAAGCATATAAAACTTAAAACGAAAAAAAAAAAAAAACATAGTATGAGCCCAATAGAAATGAAAAGTTGAAATCATATCAAAGAACATCTTATAGTGAAAAGCTCTAGGCTCTAATGTTTACTGTAAGTGGTCCGTTTCCTTAGTCATGGTTTTGTTCTTCACTGGTGTGGCAGCTCAGCAATTACTTCAGAATATTTATAGTTTAAAGCTGAAAGAGTTTTGAATTGATTTTATCACCATCTGCTTGCAGCTAAGTAATAACCTGATGTTACTGTGATTTTCCTATTTTCTGCTTGGTAAGTTGTGGTGTGTTTTTAATTTACTGCCAAAATGTGTGGATGAGTAAGTGCTGCTACTTTGTAAAAAGCTCGTAACGTTTGATGCTTAAGTTTAACTCAGTTTGTTTACCTTTCAGTGATTTATATCAATGTCTTTGACTTTCCTGATGTGAAGCACCAGCCCTCCATGCAGTTGAATAAGTTCAGTTCTGACCTGGAACACGGTGGGTAAAAGACAAAACCCTCAGCAAACTTTTTCATTTTCTTTCAGCCGTGTGTGTGATGGGTTATTATTAATGTGTCGGTTCATTAGCATATTTCATATCCTGCTGCTGAGCGTTCCCAGCTCTCTATCTATCTCTATCGGCGGCGGCAAAGACAAGACCCAGGTGCTGAATGCTGTCTGAGGACGGAGAAACTTACAAAAAAGATGAACAATGTGGTAAACATACAAACAACTCGGCCTCATCAGTCAACAAGATAGGCAAAAACAAAACATCAGTCAGAGTAAGAGCTTCATATCAATGAAAGCATGTCAAATGCTCCAACTCGATCTGTCACGCCATCAAACGCTGCTTCCAAAAGTGTCACCAAAACCAGACAAACACAAGCTGGATGTCCCTCACACACAAGTGCTGCTTTGTCAAACAATAACATGAAACATGTACGAGTGTGTCTTGCTAATACACACACATGAAGATGATGTGATTTTTTTGTGTTGGAGCTGAGTTTTCAGGATGTGAAAAGGAAGAGGAAAGGAGATGAAAGTATAGTTGAGCAGCTTGTTCTTTCTCCACATCTCCTCTGTCATGTTCACCAGAGGGAGTTTTGATAGGTGCCGAACACAGCAGCACACACTGTAGCTCAGAGGCATAAGAGTAAGACACACACATGCAGTGTTCTTGAGAAGAGCCGCAGCAATAATTAGATTTCACTTCAAAGAGCCGCAGAGTTGTTTCGGCGGGAGAGTGGGCTGATGTATGATTGGCTGCTCGAATTAGGAGGTGAGGGACTGTGGGTGCTCTGTGATGCTGGACCCTGCTCTGCTGTTGGAAAACTGCGGGATGGGATGTGGGTACCACTGTACCTGACTTTTAAGTTGGTTGGCAACTGTCTCATCCTCAATCAAAAAATACTATCACATGCATGGCAAGATCAGCATGGACACTGCATGGAGACACTGAGGCTTCTCTGTTTTTATAACTATAAAGTCTTTTTTTCTCAGCAGTAAGTCAGGTTTATTTTGGTTTTAGGCAAACCCCCATCGATCTTATTGATAGCAGTTATAAACAGGATGTCTCAAGAATTGTACAAACTAAACATCCAAACACTTACTGGTTTATTAAAGAAATCAAAATTTACACAACTATTACCTCAATTTATAACTACTTTCCCCATGAAATCATGCCCTGAATTATTACCCTGAAAAGACAAACTAAATCAGTTTCTTCATCGCAACTGTTGTCGACAAATCTGACAGCGCTGTTTGATTTTCTATAAGTCAGTGAAAGCATTTATTATTAAGTGTAGCACAGTTACAAAAGTTGAACTCTTTTTATCCAAGTGCTGTTAGTGCAGTGACAAAACCAGCAGGTAGCTCAGGACATTGAGCACTGATAGAGCTGAATTAAACTGTTTTTGGGTAATAAATTTGTGCTGAGAAAGATCTTGTATTTTAGAACATTTCTCTGTTTGAATAACAGACAAAAATATTAATAATGAAGAACAGTGTGCAGCTCTTTTTTATTTGTCCAACAATCATAGAAGACAATTACTGCCCACAAGAGTACACCATCACGACTTTAAAAGCACAGCAATCTTATTTCTATCTGTTTGTTATTGTTGTATTCTATTATTTTTAAATTTTTTATTTTGACTAATTTATTGTTATCTGAAGCTTTTTTTAAGTTCAGAATTTACGAGTGGTTGTTTCTAATTTCATCTTGACTGTGATTTTTTTGCCCCAAGTAAGCAGCCCCACTGTTGGTTGTTGCTGATTTGACACCACATGTTGATGTTCAACTATATGTTGCTGTTTTGATTTTAGTATTGCAACCACAAGTTCATGTTCACCCGTGGAAAAGATAACAGCAAGCCCTGTGTCTGCAAACTGAGATCACTGACAGAAGCAATATGTCAAAAGTAACATCAATAAAAACGGAATCAATCCAATATGAATAAAACGTCATGCATATGGTTTCCACAGAGATACCGTATCAGCCACATGCTTGTTGAATATTACACAGAAACAACAGTACAATAAAGGTGGTACATGACAGTGAGGAGTGGTACCTGTCTATGGAGCAGAGGTGACAGGCTGTTTATTCTGTGAGCGCAATGAGCCAGAAGAACGACAAAAGCAGCACGGTAATAATCAGCATTGACATGTCTCACATGTTTTCTAACAGAAAAATGTCTTATTAGTCACTCATCGGACTTGAGCAAAATGAGTGGATATAAAGTGGAGGGTTTGGGTAAAAGACTGTAAAACTCCAGAGGGAAGAGAAATTTATCTTCAGGAAATGTTTTTGTTTTGAAATAAATACATTTAAATTGGTAACAACTCCAGTCTTGAATGAAATAGAACTGAACACTATGCTTTCTGGTGAGTCAAAAATTCAATGAAGGTTAATTAAAGTTATTCAGATTGAAACTTCTGCTTCGTCTTATTGTCAAATCACAGCAAATGCTCATGTTGGTGGATTTATCTACAACACAGTGACAAGAGAGGAGGATACAAAACAAACGGAAGTATCCTCCTCTTACTTCTTTCATCACCCTCCCTCTTAAACTTCTTCCTCCTCCTGGCAGCCTGTCAAACAATGTTGTGTGCGTTTCATTGAGACATGGGCCCTGCTTAATTACTGCCATGCTAATTGAATCCCGGTGTGAGTGATGTATGGGGACAGGACTCAGTGTGACAGAATGAAAATGAAATGGTATTAAGCAGCGGAGTAGATAATCCATTTAGGAATGTCTGGGAAACAAGGAGGATTAGTTAATGCAGAGACATATGGCTCCCCTGTCATAGGACATCAAAGACATTTCAGATCTAAAATGTTATCACTCTCTCGCTCTCTTTATTTTCAACTGGGACTCTTCTCTCCCTAAAATTTTAAAATAATCACGCCTGAGGGATGGAGGAACATGAGGCAAGTTTGTTGTGCCAGGCTAAATTAAACTTTTGCAACATTCTGCACTACCCTCTCGAAGTTGGACCCTGGGGAAAAATATTGGAATTAAGTAAAAAAAAGTAAAAAACTATTGATGCTGGCTTTTACAGAGATTATTATTAATGCATGAGGATTCAGCATAAGCTCGCAGTAATGATAATGCATAAGGAGAGTAGGCACACATTCATTAATCCGTTGATAATTATTAATGTGCAAAATTTTTGAAATTATTTTTAAAACTGATGCTTCAATGCCTTTTAGTTTCTTGAAATTAATTTTCTATTCATTCTGTTTTGCTGCATAGATTCATTTGTAAAAATGGCCATGGAAGTAAAAGAAAGGAAGTCCTAAAAAGAACTTTTCTCCGCTACTCGGCCACAATGTCTCACTCACCTGAATCGCAATATCTGGTGCATAAATGAAGGCTCGGTGGGTTTATCCATTGTCTACTTGTTTAAACGTGAAAGAGGGAGGGTTCAAACTCTGTTCTTACTTGGTTGAATGATCACAGAAAACCTGAACAAAAGCATGCCACCTCCTTCATTTGGGAGGTTGAGTTAGAAGGCAAAATGTCAAGTGCTTTTATGTGAAAGCTCTTGACCCACAGATTTAAATTTAGACAGTATAGTTTCTATCAGTACCATTGTTGATGTGCTAAAATAGGATTAAATTAGCCACCATTAGGAATACCAATGTCCAGAATGCCATAACATTTGACAAAAAAGCTTGAGCATCATGACTGTTTTCCAGCTTTTATACAAGCGCCACAAAGTGCAACATGATGACCGTGTAAAATGGTGAGCTGCAGCCCCAAACCTCAAGCTGTTGAAGCTTTAAGTCTCATTAATCTGTGTTTTTACAATTATTTATCAGGAAAAAATAGAGAGAAATATACTGAATATCACCATTCAGCTGGAAAGATTTGAGATGTAATTTTGGTCCATATTGCCCAGCCCTACTTGAGGGTCACTGAACGTGGATGCAAGTCATTTAGTGTTTTCTTAGCTTTTATGGCCACTAAAGAGCTTGAGCCCAAAAAGCTCACATTTTGGTTGTTCATAAAAATGTTGATAGAAACACATACTTCAGTTCATTATCAATTATCAATTATTATCAAATAATAGTTAACAAAGTAACTGCTGTCAAAGTGACCATCAAGAGTAATCATTTCATGGCTAAAAAGTGCAACCAGTTGCTGCCACAATGAAACAATGATGTTGTTAAAAGCTTTGTCATCTCCATGTTACCAGATGGGACACCATGCCTTCCTCTTACCACACTTAATTTCAAGTGGTTTATTTTTCTTAAATATTTTATATGAATTGGGTATTCAATGCTAGATTACAAGATAGATGTAAAGAATAATCAATGAGTGGAAATGTATGGAAGGCAGTCATGAGTGCTGCTATATGTTCCATTAACATGAGCATCTACTATAAAATGTGTTTTTGCCACTTCTATTGAAAAGCTGTATGTGTTTTGGTAGGAGAAAGAGGTCAATTCTGCAGGTCTCTGCTCTAGATACCTTTGCCTTCACAGTCTGCCAGCACTGATGATGTAATTATTTTGGCTTCAGTTTTCTCCAGGAGTTGGAGAGGTGCTGTCCATATTGATACTTGGTCGATGCTTAGCAACAACAGACGAATGCTAACAGCCCTTTGAAGGCGCATGTTAGGTTGAAAGAAAAAGAAACAACAGCCTAATGAGGCAATTATCATGTGAGTAAAGGTCAACAGAATAAAGGGAAAGTGCAGTGATTAAATGGTCACACAGTCTGAATAGAAATGTCAAAAGCTAATTGAATAATTGGCTTGTAATTACAACCTTTTGAGCCAGAGTTAGCAGTGTTCATATTTTCTCCTACAGCATGCTATATTGATCAGCTGCATCGGTTTAGAAGCATATAATCTCTCAGAAATGATAAATTCAGTCCTTCTTGGCAACCTAAATAAACTTTTCTGACTCCTGGCAGAGCTGCAGAGGAGTTGTAAACTGTAAAGAAAGAGGCTGATACAAAGATGATTTGGACTATGCTGACAAACATAAGGGCAGCTCATGCTCTCATACAAGGTCAGAAACAAAAGTGATGACTATGGTATGTGACAACCCACAATTTCTGAGCTAATATGGCAAAGTGAGTCTCTGGAACTTTCCAGAAGCTGAAAACAGCAACTCAGACACTATTAACTCCTCTAGGAAGGAAAATGTACTGGTAAATCAATTTATATAGGCAATCTGGAGACAGAAATGAACCCTACGAATGCTCCTAGATGTATTTTGTCAGACACAAGTGCCTCATCAGAGATGAAAACACCCACCCTCTCGAATATGATATGCAAAACACACACACAGATGTGTCTTCCTTCATCCTCGACCAAACATTCGCCTTTTAGTGTTCTATTTATCTGCTGCTCTCATCAGTTCTTACTTTCTCTCACCCCCGCCTGCTCCGTCCATCATCTGTTACTCCAACCTTATCTTTCCTTTCCCCATTTAATTCTTCCCTCTCTCAGCATCCTCTTCTTCCTCTACCTTTTCTCTCCCATCCTTTTCCTCTCTCACTCCCTCCATTCTTGCCCCAGCAGGCTGCAGATGGTGCTTAATGGAAGCATAACTGAGCGTAACTACCTCGTGAATAATTCCACAGGCACAAGGTGAGCCATAGGACAGCTCCATATGTGGATGACAGAGAGGTAAGTGCACACATGCATACACTACAGTATGCAGCTTCACATTTATTCTGCAGACATTCAAACTTTATAACAGTACCCCTGATGTCTACATGAGCATCTCCATCAAAAGTTAATAATTCAAAACTCAAGAATTAGCATTTTAAATAAGCTTCATTACAGTATTGTAGTGTTGGTATTAAAGTTTTATGTAAAGGGAAACTCTATTTAACAGCTAAAAGGTGCATTTTCACAGTCTATAAAATGTTTGCAGAAGGTATAAGCATTTTACGTTTGGGTACAGTCATTCATAATTAACTAGTTCCGTATTAACTGCCACTTTGGTGGTTAATTGTCTCTTTAGTGGCACATTAATGGAAATTCTCCACTCAATTACATCAAATTACTGCTCAATAATCATAACTGAGGAGTCAGTGTACAAGGCTAATGATGTCAAGAAAATTATTCATATTCTAAAGTGACCTATGAATAACAATATCCTCATATTTTTTTATATGATGTATTTAGTGTGCATAAAATTGTTGGTATTTTAACATCCATAGCTTACCTCACACACCAGATAGTTCAATGCACTTCACAGCATGTATTTCACTGGTCCATTTTGGGCAAAACCTTTCAAAAAAACATATCTCAACGGTGACTGGATGATTGTTCTGTCAATCACATTCATTATACCAATCAGATATTGTTGAAGACAACGTGTCCAAAGTGGAGCAAATTATATTTTCTATCAATAAGTGCTTTCAGTGCTATTTGTTTTTCATGTAGTGAAGAAGTGCTGAGCAGAGCTGACAAAACTGCTACTGCTTATCTCTGTATGAGCAGTCGCGCCTCACTGTTGTCATACTTGCAGCTCCCACCTATTCCTGCTTTTAAAGGATGCTGATCTGAATTAGGTGGATCCAGCAAATCTGCAAGCTTAATCCATGTCAGTGTTTTCTAAAATACAGGCCTCTGCCCTCTGGTGGGCCCCAGAGGTACTGAAGATGGGCCATGGGAGGTCATTTACAGTAAATGAAAACCATACAAATAATTTGTATCAATAAAAATAAATAAAACATGTTTGTATTTTCTGAAGTCATACATATAGCTAACGAAACACAGCCTCATGATTGGACTGACATGCCACGTTTTTAGTGGCAATCATTTCTTTTGTCTAATGTAAAGAGCGGGCATTGCATTTTGATCAGGTGATTATAAGCGCATCAATATGTCTGTTCAGGAAATAAACATGAATACTAAAGTTGGGGAATTGTGATAGCATTTGCTAATTTATGTTACCTTACAAAACTACCAGAATCACTGTCAGCTGCCCCTCCCAGGCGGACTTCTGGGGCAGTGATGATGGTTAAAAGGCACTTTGCTCAAGTTCACAAAACATTTTATGATAAGATAAGGGGAAGTCTGTTCTTTCATTCCCTTCAGGGAACGGCATCTAATAGCATCAATTTGCTATTTGCTCCTCTCTGGGTTTTCTTATCAGATGGGATTGAAGGAAGAACAACTTCAGCTTGTCTCCGTGTCTGTTACAGTATCTAATTTAAACACAACTGTCAGTTGTATAAAAATCAGAAAATAAAGCACATACGTAGCATCTGAGACTGGCAAACTTCTTCAAAGTCTACAGCAGAGAGAGGCTTTTCTTTCTGGTCAGATGCAGGGTTCGATAAGTGTGTCAAAGACTCCAAATCTTGTATTGTGGCAAACCCTCTCTCAACAAATACAATATATGTGTTCACTTTCAGTCCTTGAGTACTATTGGATGGATCTCTAGACTATGAATCAGTATTTAGGATCTATAATTTATAGTGTTAAACCAAACAAAAATATCTGACAAATCTGCTGAAGTTTGTTGGCTGCATTAGCATAAACTCATAAAACCTGTGTCTTGAAGTTTCCAGAGAGATCGCTGTATATTTCAAGGTCATCCTGGTCAGTTTAAAATAATGTGCTGTGGGGTGTCCAGGGACCAGCAGTTTAAGGTGCATGTAATTTATGAGCCAACTATCGAACTGAGGATCGTAAGGGAAGTGATGAATACAATAAAGCTGGAAACATCTTACTCAAAAAGGACTCCAAGGCATAATAGGGACCTCATAACCATTACTAGCATATATGGCTCATTGTTCGGCGGAAAAAATGCTGACTGTGTAAAAACTTGAGGGGCAGCGGCTCTTTTTGTCCATTCCATCTTTATGATGTTACCCATTACATCACTGCTAATATGAAAAAATGACATATAGGTGCACCATCAATTACACTTCATGCCTTGTGAAGTATTCAACGTATGATAATAAGACAGACAGAGGACAGAACTGTTAGAAATTAAAGGTTTTCATGTTTTATAATTACAGAGATGAAGGTTGTGGTGTCCGTGTGTCAGAGTGTTCTTTGGCAAAACACTAAATACTAAAAGGCTTTAAATATGCAGCCATTTCCTTCACTATCATCCAAAAATTTCCCCACTAGGCAGACACAAAAACCATCTTTGTATTGGCAGACAGATAGCTCATTATACCTGCTGATGAGAAACACTAACACGGCTAATGAGCCATTTTAAGAGAAAAAAGGACAAACCCATCACCATGTGGCAACCTGCCTGGCTGAGTAATGCTTCAAAAGGTACCACTGTAATTAAAGGTGACACTGCTGAAATGTGAATATGCCTAATACAAATGAAAATCAGGCAAAATGATGATCCTTAGCTGTGCTAGAGAGTCAAGATGTCCTTTATCTGGTCATTTTTAGAGAAGAGCGAGCCGGGGCAGGGAGGCGAAGGTTTCAGGTCACAAAGTTGAGCGGGTGGTCAATGGCTGGACGTGTGGGAGAGGAAGGGGTGCCATTGGTGCATTAAGGGTGTTGGCTCTCACCTCATAGATCCACTGCATGTCATCTGCCTATGAAAAGAGGAGGAACTGTCGGCCAAAAACTGAAAGCTCTTAGAGTTTCATTAGCATGAAAAAAGCTTAAAAACATAAGAGGACATCAACAAGAATACAGTAAGGACGTAGAGCTCAGTATAATTGATACAACATCTAAAGAGTGGTTTATATGTCGGTAAGACCTGAGTATGATTTTAAAGAGAAATGCCTGAAGATATTTTTAGAGAATGAACAGTCAGAGAGGGCATGCTGTGGGTCTCAGATTTGAGGCAGTGGACTTGAAGGCCTGACTGTATGTTGCTTAGTCCTTGGGGGCACAGAGATGGTTGGTGTTTGCAGAACAGAAATATCTTGTAGAGGTTTGAGGCATGAGTTTTTTTTGGGGGGTGAACAAGAGTCTTCAAAGACTGCGTTTCAGGAATATCAGCCTGGACTATCACCAGTAAGTTCAACGCTAGGTTTTTGAACATTAGTGACTGTGAATGTACCCTAGCAATCATCAAAAACGAATATATGAACCAGAGTTACCTCAAGATATGTCTATGGATCAACTTGTTTTCATCGCTGGGTGTGGGGGCAGAGCAGCAGGGAATCACTACCATGTTTTCCTGCCACTCTTGACATCATCTTTCAATTTCTTCTCTATTGTTTTGCACAGGAGAGCTGTAGCAATGACAGGCCAAGGTGCAGGCTTGCATGACTGGGTCTTAGGCTTAAAAATCACGTAATTCAGTATTTTCTAAGTGTATTTGTATTTCTTTTTCAGTACTGATTTACAAACTTTTTAGCCCAGGAGCAGTAGAAGACACTGGGGACTCCCTCATTCTCAGGATGACTGTCATGGGCAAAGTAGCATGTTCTTTTTTAACTTCTTACATATTACTTGCATATCAGCACTCTTCCCAACTGTTAGTATATGGTTTGATTCATACTAATTTTATGTATTTTTGAAATAAGGTTAGATGTATGTAATTTGAAATCGCTCAAATTAGTTTTGGTTCATTGAATGCAGTACTGCGACACCTCCATATTGAGTAATGTATATAGTAGATTTAAGTTAAGCTTGTTTTTACAGTGTTCCTCCAACTGTTTCTAATTTAACACCATGAATATGGTAATTTAGCATGTTCGAAGTTGTATTTACCAAAATGTTTCACTTATGTGATAATCTGAATGCGTCTTGAAAAGTGAGACATCTAAAACACTTGATGTCTCACATTTTTCCTTTTGCAGCTCATGCTTCATTTGGTGGGACCGACATGTGTGATGGACTGTTGCAGTTATGCCCTTACTGTTTTCAATGAGAGCATCCAGGTAGTGAAATTCACAATGTGCACTTAAAAATGGTTGAACAAAAATATAACTGACATGAAAATGTCATTCATATCGATGTATCACCATAAATTAAATTAGTATGCACATAAATACTTGAGACTCTTAAGAGTAATAAACAGTATTACCTGGATGATCAGTCTGGCTCTGTGCTTGCAGTATGTTTTGGGTGTGAAGGACACTGTGATGAGAGCCCCAGCAGAACCAACAGGAGGTAACACCCCTGAGGCTGGAGTCACTGTGAACTCACCGCCGCTGCCGGGCAGGAGCGCTGCTGTGAACGGCTCTGCCCTCCTGGAAATAAAACTTCAAAGTTACTATAAGATGAGAAATAACCCCATGATGCAGAGAATACATAAAAACATAATCTAATCTGTGTGTGTAGGAGACACAGTGTTACATATTTCATGCTGCTGCTTGGTTATCAAACTCATGTTGGTATTTTTGATGATCCACAAACTAGTGCAGCGAGCAATTAAGTGTCTGCCTCTTGTGGACACGTCTTGTGTTGCTGAATGTTTATTAGCTCGACAAGTGAAGCTGTGATGCTGCTCTTTAAACTCACAACAGAGCTGTGTCTGTAAGAACAAGATGAGAAACGAAGACGAGAGAGAGAGAGAGAGAGCAGGGAATATGAGAATAAAACGACTGAAGATACAGAGAGCTTAATTTGATGTTTTTTTCATTGCGCTCTGTGCAAAAGGAGAAATAAATATCACCACATACTTTCATTACATTCATTTAAATGTTGCACATAGTAAAACAAAGAATATGATTTTCTTTCCATTGAACATCTCAAAGCCACGATTGCTTCTTCTTCATATTGGAGCTTTGTTTTATCATCCTCACAGTACTTCAGATGTGGGAGAATAAAAAAACAAAAGTGCAGCAGGGACTTGACTTTTATTCTTCAATGCAAAAGATAAATAAAGTTTTCATCTAAAAGGATGAGAGCTGTGGTGAATTCAAATCTGTGTTTCATCATGAAGAAACTTGGAAGGATTAAAATACGCGAACAAACAAACCTGGTGGTGCTGGTCAGTCTGAAGCCCACGGCTGATGTCTTTCCCACCTCGGCAGCGTCGATAAGGATGACATCATCAACTTGAGGCTCCGTGGCAACAAGAATGACTGGAATCTCCCAGATCCTTCCTGTTTCACTCTGTATGGTGAGGACAGCTGCACACCTAAACACAGATATACACTACTGGTATTGGTGTTATTAGTAGTATTTTTAATATTGCAAATTGCAAAAACTCAAATCTTGGGTCCAAAATGTCTCCCTACAGTAATAATAATAATAATAATAATAACAAGAAGAATTTATAAAGAACCTTTAAAACAGATGTTTACAAAGTGCTTAAACAGACAAAACAAAGACATAATAATAAATCAACAATCAGGTAAAACAGAGACCAAAAGAGTCAAACCAGAGGTCACAGAGATTCATGTAAAGTAAAGTAACAAAGAAACATTCACCTGGGAAGTCCAGAAACACTGATGTCAGATATTTCAAGATATCAACACCAATGGTGAGGCCTGAATTGCTTGCAGTAAGTGATATAGCTGCAAGTGTAGCATGTAATTTTTGACTATGTGCTCTTAAGAAGTAGAATGCACATTGTTTAAGTTACCAACATCTCATACCAAGTACAGGGATTAACAAAATCATGAAAAACTAAAATGCAAAAAAACTCTGACCAAGCCTGCAAAACTGTGTTTGCATAACAAGTTGAAACAAAGATGAGTCTTTAACAGCAGTTCATAATGACTGTGACATACTGGAAAAACAAATTAAACGTCAATAATACTTGGATTTTCACATGACAAAACTGTATCAATGAAACAATTGTAAAATTTGATATATATAACTTGACTAAATATGTAAACAAATCTTTAAAACCAAATGAAAATAAAAATAACAAATACTAATAATAAATCACAAAAAATTGTAACTTTATACCAAGGCAAACAACGTGTACAATTTTCTTGTTTTTTTAGGAAGTAAATCATGTCTTATTGTTGTTTTTTATACCTCTAAGGGGATTATTACCTGGCTTAATGATGAATTATTCAGAGTCAATGAATAATCCTTGACCACAATTTAGAAAAATTCAATTGAGAAGAGATGAGTAACATTCCTGTAAATCTGTACCTGTCCTAAAATGTATGAATAGTTGTACAAATTGTTTTCAACACATTTCTGCAATAACTGTATTTCTATTTTGTGGTAATGTTTCTAACATTTACCGTGCAATGACAATTAAAGTGAAAATATCTTTTTGAAATGGACAAAACAATTGAAAGACGGTTTAGAAAATTCTCTTTATATAAAAAAGTATGGTGCTTTTTGTGCTCCAGTGTACCTTAAATATGGTATCAACTGCAATAGAGAAGATATATTAGAGTAGGGATACTGTGTAAGTAACATGGAGGCCTGGATTTAAGTGGTTTTATACTATGTAAACTGAATATAGCTCAAACTGAAGGACAAAAACCTGTATTTGTTTGGTTTATGGCACATACCAGCTTATACCCAAGACTCAAAACCTCTATAGAAGCACTTCCTCTGCTCTATTTATCTTGAAGAGTGTATTTTAAGCAATCCTATTTATCTAGAAGGAAAACATGGCTCCCTAAACTGGTCTTTAATATTCCCGCTCTCAGCCCAGGATGCTCGGCCCTCCTCGTCTGAATGCCCACGGCACAGAAATAACACGTAGATAATGGAAGAGCCTATTAGCGGCACCACACCCCCCGTCATTTCCTCGTGGAGAAGTCATTAGCTCTCCGAGGTATTGATTCTACCGGGGCACGCCTCATTAATGGACTCCACAGATGAAGACGGGAGCTGATAAATGAATGCACTCTTCACTCAGCGGGGTGTCATGCGTAATGTACAGTAAGGAGGACAGAGAAGGGGAGGTAAACTGAGATCAGACAGAATATTTAAATTAGAGGACACCACGGAGGAACTACAGCGAGGAAAGTGGGAGTAATACTGACAGGTAAAGGCACCATGTGGAGTTTTATCATGAGTGCATCATAGTTTTTCCAAGAGATCCAACTGGTGACAATCCAGCTTTATATTACAATGGTTAAACTCTTGACTTTTGTACTTGAACATCTCATTACCAAACAAAAATCTGAATACAAGTCTAAATAATAATCTGCCCAACAATTATTAAGATACTTCTCTGTCCAACTGGCACCCAGAGGCAAAGCACAGAGAGGATAATCTTGGCAGGAAACACCCTCCATGAACTGCCAGTTTCTCAAAAGCAAGAAAAGTTGACTGTCGACTTTAGAAACGAAACTATGTGGAGATAAAACTCAAAGACCTTGGGACTGAGCTGTTTGTGGAAAATGTATTGCAAAGTAAAATCGAAGTATGAAAGGTCTCACATGATACGCCTGTTCAAAAAGTTAACCCTGGTCTGGACTGAGAACATATTTTTGAAGTTTTTTGCCTTAAAATCCACTCAGATATTAAGTTTATCGCTATTTAAAACAGGCTGTTTAGGTTCAAATGCTGCCAAGGAATTAATGTGGCTCCAGCTTTCCAGGGCTGTGCTCTTATGTTTACTATCTACATGACAAGACATGTTGTTAAGACATAGACTTGTACTTTTGTATGAAAATTAGAGATGGAGGATTTATCCAGTATCCCATATGCCAGTGTTTCCAAACTCATTGTCGCCAATATCAATATCCATACCGATATTTTTTCAAGAGCACAAAGCTTCCACTTAACTTCAATGGGCCCGTTCCTTTCATGGTGACAGTCGACTTGTGTTAAAAACAGATGTAAAGAAAACAATCATTTGTTTTTTAATAAAATTACACTATACATTCTGGTTATGTTGCAGCCAACATGTGCAGCCAAAATACCGTCCGTAAATATGTACAAGAATGTTCACATCTGCTGATACCAAAGAGCAACTTTTCAGGCAATTATCTGCCGATGGTGATATTGTTTCGATATCATTGTGTATCCGAAATAAAAATCATTAAAGAAGTATTTTGCATAATATGTGACATTTAAAGCCAATGTCAACTTTATTTCCAATTCTGCAGACAAGCTCCTGCAAAACGTCTAAATTCACAAATACAATGGCAATAAACTGTACACTATTTCTGAATTAATCTTAAGTATTTGAACAATATATTTAGTTATTTTCAAGATATTGGCATTACATTCAACATCTTGTGTCCTCAAAATCTTGAAATGCCACTAAATGTATTTGTATAGATAAAATATGATGTGCAAGTAAAATATATTGGAAAAAAACAGTAAATACAACTTTGGTTGATGTTAATTTTTAAAAATGCTATATTATTCCCTTTGATTAAAGAAAGTTAGTATATGTGTTGAATGATGAGTATCTTACATTTTGTTGTGTGGCCCTCCAACTGTGTAGATAACATTTATTTGTCAGCCAGAGTTGCCCATCCCGGCCATAAATATATGAAAATGTGACAGATGCAGGAGATTCCCATCAACTTCTGATGGTGAAATCCTCTATTTTTTATTTCTATTCTTGATGCTGTGGTTTCATTTTGAATGGGCTACTTTGTAGTCAACACACATTTTACTGTTAGTGGTTTTTGCTGTTAATCTTCTGACAGTGCATTAGGCCTGATGTTTATTTTGTTTCTGTCTCTATTATTAACTCAACACTGCACAAAGCAATTATCAGATCAAGTCAGAAGAAACACACAAAGCGTCTAATTTAACAATGATCACGTCAATATCAACAAAAGCCTATAGGTTGTTTGCAAATATGTTAATATATCAGCGCTTGATTAAGTGTGACAGTTCATTTCTAAAAAGCTGAAGTATCACCATATACTTTCAAAGACATGAGTGTGTTTTGACCAAAAAGCAGGAGGAGACCCCCCAGTGTTTCAAAGCTTAAAAAAGAACCAAATGTGATTTCAGGTCACAGCAAAGTTAATGTATTATCTTCGAGGACCTGACCTTACATTTCCAGTCCTGTTAAAGCAGCAGAGCAGCTAATGAGCTGGCCCTCCCCTCAACCTCCGAGAGAGCATGCAGCATCCTTTAAGTACAAACATTAAGACTCAGCACAAGTCGACAGTGGGTAATAAATGAATGCAGAGGCCACACCCACACCAGAGAGAGAAAACACAAAGAGGGAAAACTGAAAGAGTAGATAAATGGATGCAGCGTTTTCTCTCGATTCAGGTGTTATCTGAGGGAAGAGAAGAGCAAACAGATCCTGTTGTTTGCCTGCATGTGAGAACGTGCTTGTTTTTGTTTCTGCTGACTTATTATTAGCATCCTTTTGTTGTATTTCTGCACAGATTTGGTGTGCATATTAGTTTCTTTCAGCGTGTGCAGTTTTGTGTCTCTATTTTGAGTTTGTGTGCTTGTTCCAACTTCTGAAGCGTCTGCATAATTCTTTCTCAGAGTGTTTTCTCCTCACAGGTAATAAGTGTTTGAGCATCTCAGTGTGAATTTAGCTTCAATGCAGTGTTTTTGTTCTTTGTGTTCCTTGAAAGGAGCTTGTACATCCTTTTATTTGTACTGATGACTCTTTTCCCAAAGTGTGCGAGATGTTTGTGTGCATTAACCACAAATGCAACAAGTGTTTTTTTTTTAGAGAGGAACAGCAGGATTCCACTGAAAAGCTTCTGAATTTCCACCCTGTTTGTTTCTTACAGTGTGTTTTTTCCCGGCATACTTGTAGATGTTCTTGGTATATAGTGCTCATACCTGCATGGCTTGAGGGGAGCGTAGACTACATTCAAGGCCAGTGTGACAATCCCAGTCTCAGGGTCCCTCGCCGCTGCTTTAATGGAGACTGAAAGGAAGTCTTGAACTTTGAAATCTTCTGCTTCACCATCTGCATTAATCTTGCACTGGAAGCGTTCCACTGTTGCATCAGGAACTGTCCAAAAAATGTTTTTAAATGTAGAAATTTTTATGCTTTACTGTTCTTATTAAACAAAAATCAGTCATAACAAAGGGTATTTCAAGGCAGATCAACTCCAACTATCAACTGCCTTACATTACAGGAAACCCTGAAAAACTCAAATCTTATCCAGCATATTTCTCTTATTTCAAGTCATAAATATTTTCTTCCAATTATTTTAATCAATATTACCAGCCATGTACAGAAAAAAACATCTTATAACACTATATAAAAGAAAAAATAGGACCTTAATTGCTTGTAAAAATAACAAATAATATGCTTTTTCAACAACAAAACTTGCTTGAATGAGGTGTCTTAAAATAAGACATTCTCTCTAATTCTATATATCCAGTCTCTATTCATGACAGTCAAGAAGTAAATAGCACCAATTCAGCTGGTGGATAGAGCTGCTGAATTATGGCAAAAATCACAATCATAATTGTTTTGATAGATATTGAGGTCACAATGATACAACATGACTACTCACTGATCTATAACATAATCAAACACTGTCATTATGAACATTCTGAACTGTGGGGGCAATAATGATACTACATTAATTGCACAATCATACTGGTAATTTAGACCTTCATTTTTGCATTTTTATCCCAAATAATGATATCTGTTTGGAGATGTCAACTGAAGGCGCATCAAGTAAGTGTAATGGGATAGTTAAACACTTACCCTTGCTAAGATGCTAAGATTTGAGTTTTTGCTACTTTTAAGTGTAGCTATGACAATATTTTAAAAGCTTGCATCATTAAACCCTATAAATTATTAAAACTGATACACTTTTGATGGGATACAACGTGGAACTGTCACCCTTGCAGTACATTCTAGCAGCTAAACCAGCCAATGCAAGGAGCGCTCAAAATGCCAAACTGATTGGAATCCTTCTGTACATTGCAAGACAGACTATTCTTAACTTTTGGGTCTCTAAAGACACTCCAACTCTAGATGACTGGTATAAGGAAATACTGAGAGTACTTCCCCTGGAAAAACTGACCTATACCCTTCATGACAATATCCAGGGTTTTATTAAGCTCTGGCAACCAGTCCTGGAGAAACTGGACCCGGATGGACAGACTTTTTCTCTACCCGGTTAACATCATGGAAACAACAGTGTTCACTGGAAACATGGACGTCATTGTGCCTACATGGTGGTGTATGTGGTCTGTCTTGTTCAGGTCTTGTCTCTCTTTTGTCTCTGTCTCTACTCAATTTTATTTTTATTATTTTTCTTTCAGTAGTATTGTGTTTTTATTATTATTATTTACTTTTCTTTTGTAATATGTCAGTTTATAATGTGTCCTGCTGCCATTTGTTTTTGTTCTGATAAGGTTGTTTAACGTTAAGAAAAAAAAAAAAAAAAAGGGGTTCCATATTGATGGAATGGATTGTAACACTGAATGCCGGAATCTCAATAAAGAGAAATTAAAAAAAAAAAAAAAAAAAAAAACTGATACACTTTTTCTGAGGGTAAAGGCAGGTTTGCTGTTGAAATTGGAGGGGGTGTTGATGATGAGATACAGTTTCCAACTGCTGCGTCATATGGAAAAAGAATTCAAATAAACAATGCAAATCCAATGGATACTATGAAAGAGCTGTATTATATCCCAGAAGCTACTTGTTATAATAAACCAGGATCTACTGGCATCGTAGTCAGCTCAAAAATGAATGTAAATCTTACCCTCCATATATGTCTGTTATATTAACATCATCATTTCTTTATCACAATCAGTGGAGGAGCACTTTTTCACCTGTTTCTAAGTTTAAATACTAAGTTTTAGTGAGGCTGGCTTTACTTTGGTAGAATTCGGCTGGATAAGCCCCATAATGAACTGATTCCTTTGGATTAAATTGTGATTAAATGCTTTTAAATTTGACCAAACTTTCAGTTTAGACTTGTAAAAAGTTAAACTGCAAGTTTGACCTGGTACATCCTCATGAGAGGGTTCTTAAATGAGAGATTAATTATTCATGATGCAGTCCAGGGGGTTGAGCGGTTTTATTTTGTAATTTATTTTGGCACTTACTGGCCTTAAAGTGGAGAGCCTGAGAATGGAGGCCTGCAGCCAGACTGCCTCGGGATAAACAGTATATACCTTTACTGGGTTACTGCTAATGGGAGCAGAGGTGTCATTATAATGGAGTTGGATGTGTTAGCTCTGCCTATGGACTACATAAATAAAAGCCAGCTTATTACTACTTGGACACTACCTGATTGTGGCTAATCGGATGTGCTCTTCAACCTTTCAGAAAAACAAAACTTCATAATACTTTTCAAATCTAATTGATATGCTCTGATTAATATCCCTGAAGTCAGCACACTTTCCGATCACCAATCAATCACCTGCTGAGCCAAATCAGTCAGAAACTGTCAGGTCTCATCATCAGTGCGGCTTCAGGATGAATTTTAAAACAATCTTAATTACTGATCATTTTCAAAGTCTCATGTTAAGCAGTATTCCATAAACAAACAACCTTTGACTTTACTCAGTAACCTCAAGATGCCTCATCATTGTAACAGCATGATAAATCATATTTCAAAAAGTGATCTTACATTGCTAAACAACTTGGAGTAAGAATTTGAAAACTGGCTCACACCTCCATGTCCTCTACGGTCTTGATTTCCCGTCATGCACTCAGTGAGCAGTACATCCACCGTCTTCTCCAGCTGGCAGCCCGCTTCACAGCGAAGCACGCCAAGTTGTGACTTCTCAACAGGCGCTTTCACGGGAATCCCACGGAGAGGGTAAATCCAACAGATGGTGGACAATTCCTCCTCTGACCTAAAAAATAAATGAAGTGCATTTTTAATTCATACGCTGAAGTTAAAATGAGCCTTGTGTTCATGTGCAGCGTCTGTAATTCCTGTTATTTAACTTTAAACACAAGGAGTGGGGCTGGTTTGTCATGTTGTTGTATTTTAGCCCCACAGAAGGTGACTTAAACAAAGCATCCAGCACTCAAATGGTGTGAGTTTCAGCCAAAAGAAGGTGGCATTACTCAATATGTATTTTTAACAAGAGCATTTTGAGCTATTAAATGATTCATTGTTGTATTATGCTCTAAATCTTTCTCCGTCTGCTGCCCTTTATAAATATTTAACTGCTCCAGCACACCTGATGTAAACAAACTAATGTTATCAGCCTTCTTAAGAGCTTGATGACAGGGCATTTATTCAAATTAGGAGTAGTGAAGCAAGAGAGCCTCTTACACATGCATTCTTGTGCATTTTTAATGATTGTCTTCTTATTAATGAGCATTACGTAATGTCTAGAAACCTGTCTGAGGGCAGCCATTACTCAGTGCAGGGTTTTCTAACTAAAGATGCACTGATTGCAATATTGTTGGCTGATTTATTTTTGTAATTCATTCCTGGTTTGACCTCCTGCTCCCAATTTTCCTCCAATAAAGAATGATAATTGAAACATAAAACATTTTTTTACTTAATTAAAAGACTTTGGTTTGGGGCCATAATAAAGCACTGACTGTTGGCTGTTTATCCATGAAAGAAATTATTCATCTCCACAAAAACTTTTGCTTATTCTCACTGAAAAATTAGAACATCTGGCCTCCACTCATTTGCCTCCGTATTTTTTGTTAATTAAGCGGCATACTTAATGGTAAAAGCATTTCTGGAGCAGTGAGGTACAATAAAATGTGTTAAGTTACCTATTAAATCATATATTAAAGGTCACATTGGTCCCTGATGACACAATTTTTAAGTTTCTTTCTATAAATCCACTCAGGTTTTGGTCTTTAAACTCCTTTTTTTCATCCAAACCTTTGTAATTTAAATCCTCATGAATGGTGTCCAAGCAACCCCCTCTTAAGACTGGCAAATATGGCTTCAGCTTCCCAGCACTGTGCTCTAATGTTTACTATGACTGCACAGGCACAGTACATGTTTTGTCCACCTGAGCTGGCTGTGGCTGAACAAAGACCTGGCTCAGGGAGTGTCCCACTTGGGGGCATGGCTTATAACCTAACCTCATTTGGGAAACATTTCCAAATGGACTGAGAGGGAGGAAGACTTTTCTCTCAAGCTGAAGGGGTCGTAGACAGGTCATAGACTAGGGATTGGGAGATACTGATACACCATAGTTTCAATACTCGATATCTCAGCTGAACCACACATTAGTCTGTATAATTATCTAAAAGGGGTCATGTGTGCACTGCAAAAACTCAGATCTTAGCAAGTGTGTTTGTCTAGTTCAAGTCAAAAGTATCCATAACACTTAGTCTAATTTCATATTTACTGGAGTCAAATGGATATCTTTTTACAAGAAATCAAAAATAAAAATAAGGCATTGAATTGCTTGTATTTATCAGAAAATATCTGCCAATGAAACAAGCACATTTTACTTGAAGTCAGGTCCAATAACTCCTTCAGATAGCACGTCTTACTTCTGAGAAATCATACCCGTTAACTTTGTCTCATCTCATTGCCACATATTTTTGCTTAGTTAAAGCAATTCTGGCTTTATTTTTTGCTTTTAAACATCAAAACAAGACGTGCAGCTGGACATGACAGGCAATTTTGGGTCGCAATGAGTCTAGTGAGAATATTAGGCTTGAAACTGGACAGATAACATCCTTAGATTGTAGTTTCTGCAGTGATACAAAAATCTTTTTCATTGTTAGGACTGGTAGTATTCAGCCCCATCTTCATCATCACTGTAAATGATAGTACGGCGCACAAACCTCATGTCTGTTCTTGAGGAGGAGTTGCTGCCGTTGTGGGGCTTCATCGTGATGCAAAGCCAAGCTTTATGTACATTCATGGAGTTAGGCTCAAACACCACTGGAATATCAAGGCTAGCACCTTCACTGATGTGCACACCTGCAGGCAAGATGGAGGACAGATGTACAAGTGTGAAAAAGTGAGCATGCAGGATGAGAATGGGAAAAGTTGTTGGTCTAAACACCTTTAGTTTGACTCAGAGGGACAGAGAAAGCCATCCTGTGTGTAGTATCTTGCTGCTTCTCACTTGGATCCACATCTAACATGTGAAAAGAAAGTAGCGTTATGTTTCACATGCGTGCGACAGGAACAAACGACTAACAGAGGGCATGTGGGAGAAGTAGAGGAAGTTTCTGTGACCTGTGAGTGTGATGCTGAGCACTGCTGGGAGCTCAGTGGGGTTTGTGAAGGGAATGGTGATGGAGGCTTCTGTGCCGATGGGGGCTGAGATGCTCAGAGGCTCCTCACGCTCTGGTTTGAGGCCTTGCCCACGTAGGGACACACACCAATCCTGCAGCTACAGAAAACAAAGATAGATTAGCAGATTTGGAAGTGGCCAGAGGGAGGGGAATGACATTAAGATGGGAATGAAGGGTGTGGAAATAAATGTCTGACCACAATTTGGACCAATGTTAAAGCTTAATTTAGCGATGTGATAGCTTCAAGCTCATATGTTTGTTGGGTAAGTCCTGCACTAGTTTAAACTTTTTTAAGAAGGAAAACTTTTCCAGCATTTTTGTATGAGGAGGCTGTAGACTGTGATCTATGTTATCTATTTTCTCCCTGTGTGAGTTTGTGGGTGTGTATATCTACCTGAGGGCACAAGAAAGTGATCTTCGCTGTGTGGTTCCCCTCGCCGATGGATGAAGGACTAAAATGGACGCCAAGCTGGGCAAAGGAGTGCGGCTCCACAATAAGCTAGAACACAAACACACTCACAGAAATAAAAAAAACTCAGAGAGGTTTTCATGGGGACAGTAAGGGAGGATAAACACACTCTCACTTTAAGAGATAAATCCTTGAAATCACACTGCTTGGCAACCCACAGCTTTTCATCCAGAAACTCTCTCATTCTCAATCGACAACAGAGGCTTGTGTTTGTTTTATCCTGGCCTTGACTGTGTTATCAAGTGTTTCTGTGTATGCATGGTTTGTTTAAGATATCAGATGCAAAGCAAGTGTGATCAAAAATGCTCTGAACTACAAAAGAAATCAAACACAAATGTAATCAACGTCCCTGAGGCAGAAACAAGGTATGTGGTGACTAACGGAGCATGGGATGATTAGAGAGGATACAGATACAGCTCTATTCCTCTGAGGATGGGGTCCTTTAACCCCTTGCAACACCCCTGCAGACAGACAATCTGTGAAGAATTTCACTTCATTGTGTTGTTTACTCCAAGCATTTTCCATATGCTTACAAAACTGCAGACACTACTGAGACATTTACAGGAGGTCTAACAAAATCTACCTTTCAGTTTCCACTGGAATAAAGTTGGTTTAGTTCTCCACTCATGGCTCAACAACATATAATTTGCTCAAGAAAGTTTAGCTT
Source organism: Cetoscarus ocellatus (assembly GCA_037902135.1). Taxonomy (NCBI): domain Eukaryota; kingdom Metazoa; phylum Chordata; class Actinopteri; order Labriformes; family Labridae; genus Cetoscarus; species Cetoscarus ocellatus. The sequence goes on along the minus strand of JBAMNC010001073.1, from coordinate 1,490,174 downwards.
TCTTGAAAAAATGTTTGTGATAAGAAATGACACTGTGTGAAACAGTATTTACTGAACTATCAGATGTCTTGAATAACATCTGTAAGTTGTGAGAAGAGGGAGAGAAAGCTGCTGTCAAATAGCTTTGATTGTATCAGTTGTCATTGAAAACGGGGGATGGTGAAAGTTATTATTTAAACTTCTAAAGTGACACAAAGCACTGAACACTTCTGTTTTTCATTATGTAGTTTGATTAGACACGTACTGCTCTATGTACATCAGAGAAGCAGCTGATATATTTGATGTTATAAGCCCTGATTTACACTCTAACTCTGATTTTTCTTCCTGCATCTGTCACTGCAGATTTAAGCCTTCAGTATTTGTCCAACTCCATCAAATTCTTTAGTTTGGTCTGACTGTTTATTATACATGATGGTTATGGCCTTGGTGTAAATCCCTGCTCCAGCCTGTCTTGTCAGCATGAGCGCAGGTGAAGCCTGAGTCATACTGTATGTATTTCAGCCTTGCTTTCTAGATTGAGACCATATTGCAAATCCAAGTAGCCCATAAAGTGGCCCAAATCTGATTAAAATAATCAGATTAAACATGACTTGGCCAGCTTAAACAATCATAAAAATATCTGATCTGAGTCACATATTAGAAAAACAAATCAGATTTATTCTTACTCTGTTTCCTGAATCCATCTCCAGTGCGAAGTTTCTGGGGTTACTGTTGGACACCATTATCTCCAGAGTCCCATCTGTTGGGTTTACCAGGGGAATGGTCTGTCTGGTCCACCTGACACAGATAAAACACATTATTTTCACACTCAGGTGAAAAAGGCAACAAGAAACACATGAGTCAAAGATATTAAAAAGTTGTAGAGCTGACAAACAGCGTTCACTTCTAAATGTCAAAAAGGAAGACCAGAAAGAAAGCTTATATTAAAACCTGCTTCATAATACAGTGACATTTAACTACTGTTTTTTCGTTCATAATGTGAAAACAATTATAGGGTAGTGAAACATTCATAAACATAAAAACAAAGCTAATCCTGCTGCTAAAGCACAGAGGGAAAGCAAAGTAAAAAAGCCTGAAAGCAGAGGAATAAATGCCTGAATGTTGCAGTTTTAATTAAGTGAGCCAATTAGCATTGTACAGCGATTAATATGCGGCTTTAATTGCAATTTATTAGTGTGGTAAACTATCTTTTGTGTTCATTAGATGTCCTTTTTCAACTTAGAATGGATTTGTGATTGTTTAAAAACTTTTCTGTGTTATCTATCTTGCACACATTTTGGCGGATAAATTGACTCTTGTCGCTGGTAAATTACAAACCCCAATTTCAGTGAAGTTGGGATGTTGTTTAAAATGCAAATAAAATAGAAAACAATGATTCACAAAGCCTGTATGACCAATATTCCCTTGAATACATTACAAAGACAAAAATTTAACGCTCAAACTGATTAACTTTTTTGCAGGTATTCACTTATTTTGAATTCTATGCCAACGAGTTCCAAAAGAAGCTGGGACTGTGTTAACTGACAATGGTTTTCTGAAGTGCTCCTGAGCCCACGTGCAGAACAGTTTCTTTTTTAATGCGGTGCTGCCAGAGGGATTGAGTGTTGGTTTCTGGCCTTGCTGCTTACATGCAGAGATTTCTCCAGATTTTCGGAATCTTTTGAAGATATTATGGACTGTAGGTGATGAAATCCCTAAATTCCTTGCAAGTGTACATAAGGAACATTGTTCTTAAACTGTTGGTCTATTTGCTCACACATAACAGTGTGAATAACTATTCACCAAGTGGCAAACCTCGCCCCATCCTTACATGTGAATGACTGAGCCTTTCAAGGAAGCTTGTTTCATACAAAATCATGGCACTCACCTGTTTCCACTAAACCTGTTCACATATGGAATGTTCCCAACAGGTGTGTTTTGAGCATCCCTCACCCTTCCCAGTCTTTTGTTACCCCATCCCAGTTTATTGGAACGTGTGACAGGCATCAAATCAAAAATGAGTGAATATTTGCAAAGAAACAATGAAGTTTAGCAGTTTGAGCATGAAAAATAAAGTTTTTGTTATGTGGAAAAGGATTGGCAAATCATTATATTCTGTTTTTGTTCACGTTCATTGGCATTGAGATTTGTAGTAAAGCATAAGGTAGTTAAGGTGTAAGCATAATACTGAAACTAACAGGCATGTCTTTAAGCCACACTACAGCTGTCACCGTTTCAACAAAAGATTTCTTAATATGACAAAATGTATCCCGACTGCTCGAATGCTGACCACAGAATGTAACTGCGTTAAACAAATTAGTGTTTCTGTCTTAAAAATAAAACCTTTTCTCTCAAACACAAATGCTAGTGTGGGATATTTTTGAGCCCAAAGCTTCATTCTTGTAAGACAGAGCCAGTCGAGCAAACACACCACTGAGTTGTGGGAAAATCCTGCTGATGGGTTTGCAGCTAGGAACAAATCTGCAGTGGTGTTTGAGCTTGTTTATACAGTATGTGTGCATTCAGTCCCAGCCAATAACCCTGCAGTGAGATTGTGTTTGTTGGTGCGAGTATACCTACTTGCCCAAATGACAGCAGGCCTGTGGCAGCTCCATGGCTGGAGGAGGAAGAGCATAAAGCTCCAGTTGATACCAGAACTCCCCCACCAGCTCGGACTGGAACAAAACACTGGCAGGGAAAACAATCCAAAACACAGTGTCAGTGATAAATATGTAGCACAGGATTGTTCAAAACAGACACATGAATCAAAAGTAAATTTCACCACATTCACACAGAGGCCATTTTTTATCTGATGTAATGCTCATGGCAGAGGAGGAAATTCACTCCTATTAAACATAACGGTTTGATCTCAACAAATGTTACTGTGGAAAAAGTCGGTGATGGTTTCATACAATAGTGTTAGTAGGAATCTTTGAACTTTTTGGCAGGCCCTCTTGAAGGCTGGGTAAATCTGAAAAGCCTCAAATTTCTTACCCTACAACTTATCCTACAGTATACATTATTAGTCATCATTGGAACCATCGAGTTCTTAAGTGAACTTATGCTGGAGGCATCAAAATTTTTGGAAAAAACTTATAACACACACCTTGCCTCAGTGTAATAATTTTAGCTACTGCAGGGGTCCCAAACTGCCAGGCTGTGGACCAGTCACAGACCATGAATCATTTGTTGGCGAGGAGCAGAGAGGTACAAATAATTAATTTGATTTCCCATTTTTTAGCATGATGAGTGGACACAGTTTGTTAGCTTCCTGATGTTCATCTAACTGAAAGGAACATGGCTTCTCTGTGAATATGGTGACTTTGATTTGCCTGCTTCTGCAAAGGTCTGCTGTGTATTGAATTCCCCAGCATGATTATCAGTAAAACATGTCTTTATAGATCAGTAAGAACGCTTTTTATGAACCTCTCCTCCACTCCCTCTTCTTTTTTCTTTTACATCCTCCTTTAAAGCAGGGGTCAGTTACAGTGCGGCGAGTCTTACCTGCCTGTACTCTTCCCCACTATAAGAGGGGAGAACGCAGCTTTGTAGGTGAGAGTCTCCCGCGGGGGAATGGAGACCCAGTTGGCTCCGCTCAGGTTGTCTCCTTTCAGGAACACATCCAGCATCAGCAGCTCTCCTCGTGGGTTACTGACAGGGATCTCTATGGCAACCGAGCCCTGGGAATCATTTCAAAGATGACACCTGTTATTGCTTATCCCTGTGATATTGTGATAAGGCTTTTGATCTAAATGTAGATGGGAGATGAAGTTTTCTTGGAACAGTAGCCGGCAGAGGAAGCACTTTCTACGCTAGAGTAATTATCCTGAGCTGAATCTTCTCTTTGCACTTTCCTTCAATATGGATCAAGTTACCAGCAACAGAAAATTGAACATTAAGCAGGCTTACCAACAAAGAAGTCTGGTTTCTAACTACATAACTCCTATGCCTGCATGTTGGGAAGTTATGGCAATGCAAATTTCTGCTGCTGGTGAGCGTGAAAACAGAAAACCTTGAGTCCAGATACCTCAGAAGCAGGGTGAACTCTGAATGAACTAACATGACAAACCTCTTTTGTTCAGTGATCATACTCTCACATCTCCTCTAATCAGCTGTAATGGAGAGGGAAAAGGTCAGGAACCACACTGACTTAGACAAGGACCAACACTACGATGTGACTGTGGGACTGCTGGCTAAGGCTCAGTATATAACGTATGTCTGAAGAGGAGAAAGAGGATGTTAATGACGTTGATGTGATAGATTCATGCACATGTGAATTTTGACCAGCTGCATGTATCTACGGGAGAAGAAGTCAAAGCCACAGTAGCAGCCATGACAGTATTTTCTGCAAAATATAGAGTGCTTGTGTTCTTTTTGAAACTGCAGACATTTCCTCAGTGAAATTAGAGTCTAAAGGGGGGCATAATAAGAGTTTTCCAACACTTCTTCAAGTACTAAGCAGCCAAATTATGTTTGTACTGATTTGATTTAATATCATACCGAGGCTTTGTGCAAATATGCAACAACAGAACCACAGCTAGAAATTATGTTTTGTCTAATTCAGTTTGTATAATAATAACTTTCTGTGTCTCTAAGCAGCCCCCTGCTTGTGTTATTTAATACTGAGCCCCGCTGCAGCTCCAGTCAGTAATCTTTTACATACTGTAGGTATTTTTACTTTGATTTTTTTTCTAAGAGATAAAAACTGCGACGGCAGGTCTTGTGTCAGATTCTTTTACCATTTCTTTGCTCTATGTTGGTAACATGTAGCACTTGTTAGCTGTGTTTACTGAGAAACTAAATGACTCCAAGACATCTTGAATCATGTATTCCAAGCAATGCATTATTTGTTTATGTGTCAAGGGCCTCACAGATGCCTCCTAAACTTAACACCACTACCAATTAGATTAGATTAGATTAGATGGAACTTTATTAATCCCTTTGGAAAACTCCCTCAGGGAAATTAGGATTCCAATAGCAGTGTGAAAAAGTAGATAGAAAGATCTATAAAAAAGATGGATATAAACAAACATACAAATATATATATATAAATATAAATGAAATAAATAAATAAATAAATAGAGGAAGAAATAAAATAATAAATAAAAATATAATATAAATAAATATATGAAAATAAATAAATAAAATTTAAAAATTGCAGTGCAATAGGAGGGCAGCAGCAGCCAGATAGTTCATAATCAAGTCTGGAAAAATTAAAAATGGCTGACATCCCCATCAGTGGTTGTTTTTCAAATATTTCAACCACACAAGAAACATTAGCAATCCCAGGTTCTCCTAAGCGTTGTTTAGGTCAATTATTTCTCCCCTTCAGTAATACCAGTTGGTATTGTATTTCATATCACTGGAAAGCCTGATGAGTCACAAGGTACAACAAGTCCAACTTGTAAGGATTGAACATCAATAGAATGAGCAACACAGCTAAATGTGTGGGTAGTGGTCCCAAAAAATGTGCCAAAATCCCCTCGTTCTTGGAGGAAAGGCTATGATTCCTCAGTGAAGCAAGTGTGAGGAACTGGTCTTCTTGGGGTGCTGTCTTCCTGGGACACCCACTTTGTGGTCAGTCTTTGACTTCACCAGTCTCACAGAACCTGGTCTGAAGTTGACCTCGGTGACCGTGTAGTATATGCGGCAATATAAAAGACGAAGGTGTCCTACACGATCAGGAATAGTTCTTGTGCATGCTCTGTAATGTAAACCTGGGGGCACCACAGGCACCAGTTTGGGGTGATAATATTTAAATCAAGTGATCCATCTTTGATCACTAACAGATCTGAAAGAACTTGAAAGTCTCAACAAAAATTCTCCCGTTAAACACCATTATCTTCTGCTTTTTCCAATTCCAAACCCTCCTCTGGATTATGAATACACTCCTCCTGTGTGTTTTTGTGCTCCACTGCTCTCTAGACACAAGCAACATGTGTTAAATCACTCCACCATCTGCTCTCTTTTGTACTAATCAGATGAACTATGGATGGGCTTTGTTACATCGGTAGTCTTAGTGAGAATTCCTCTAAATGTGGAGAAAAGGCAGTGATGCTAATGTCTCTGCCATTAAAAGCTACATAATTATACAACTGTGCATGTTGGACTTACCTGAGCAACACACTGCACATGTATGACCTTGGCAGGGGCTGCTGGTTCACAAATTATCTCCAGAGAATAGTGTAGATCATAGGGTCCTAGAGCACTTGCAGGATAACAGATAAGTACATACAGTATAAATGCAGTATATTTACACACAAGAACTTAAACCTCTTGAGACTCAGCCCACCTTTATTGTCTCCTTCTTGCAAGTCTTCAACTTCCACAAATGAAACACAGCCTGCAATATGTGATCAGTTTAGTTTCAGTTTAAATTAAAAAACCCCCATTTATTTATGTTCATGGATGTGTCAGCTTTTCAGTTTGTAGATCAATCGCAAAGAGCTGTTTACCTAAATACAAGTTAATAAAATCCTTGCAAATCCTAAATGCGGGCCTAATTTAAATGTAAAGAATGTCACCTTGGCCTGGGAGCAGGTTTACAAAAACACTATGTAGAAAAAATGCTGTATTCAAATGTAGGTCTTAGAGCTGGCACTGAAGCAATGGAAACAACAGGCATTGTTATGTTAGTGCCGGCTTAAGCAAATGTAAAGCACTACAGTAAACACATTAAGCTGACATTTGAGCAGCCTGCCACATCACGTACTTAAACAGTCTGTAAGAGCCACAATCACAAACGTGCAGCAGGGGGAGGAAATAAATTCACCTGTCTGTTTCCCTCTTCTCCATGGAGACACAGTCAGGGAGTATGGGGCCGTGTGACCAGGCTTAATCTCCAGGGAGGAGGCGCCACTTACAACAGATAGGTCTGTCACCACCTGAGTGCATGAGAGGGTGTGAGCAGAAACACAAAGATGGGGAGGAAGCACGAATGCAGAGGTGAAATACAACAACTAAATACATACCACACCTACATTTTAAATAATAGGGAGAAAATTAGAACACTGCTTATATGGCTTTTATTATATTTGAAACATTAGGCTTTTTTTTCAATCAATCAATCAATCAAACTTTATTTGTATAGCACTTTTCATACAGAGTTTTGTAGCACAAAGTGCTTCACATAGAAATGAAGAAACAAAATAAATTAAAGTAAATAAAAAGTAGAAAATTGAATACAATAAAAAATACAACCCCTGATCCTCGCAATCCACATACAGCACACACACTCACTTACACGCACACATACAAAGACACGGGGAAGAGATTCTAACAGAAAACAGAATAAGAGGACTGAGGAAACGCTATCTTGAATTAAAAATGAGGAAACAATGGAGCTAAGACTAAAATAATAATAAAAAATCCTGATAAAAAATTAGATTAAAAAGATTAAATTTACTATAGAAAAATGAATAAATAGATAAATAAAATAAAATTTTATATAATAATATGGTAAAATGAGATAAAATGTACTGAAGTAAGATAGTGGAAAGAAAATCAATGAACAGACAATAAAATTCCGAACAATAAATCGGAGCTGAAATTAAGAAATAAAACATATTAAAAGGGTTAAACTATACATAAATAAGACTAAATAATAACAATAAATATAATCAGCTAAAAGCCAGACTGAAAAGGTAGGTCTTGAGTTTGCTTTTAAAAATATGAGTTGCTGGGTTAAATAATTCATAAATATAAAAAAGCAGAAGGCAAGAATTTGAGGCTCCTGTTTTCCCCTGAACCTGACCTTAGGTTTTGTTGTGTAAACTCCAATTCCAATGAAGCTGGGACGTTGTGTAAATTGTAAATAAGAGCAGAACACAATGATATGAAATACTTTTCCACCTCTGTTCAAGTGAATACCCTACAAAGACCATATAATGTTCAAATTGAAAAACTTCATAGTTTATGTGCAATTGTTAACTCATTTTGAATTTCATGCCAGCTACATGTTCCAAAAGAAGCTGGTGTAAATCAGTGTATTCTGTTTAAGTGTTTCACAAAACGTCCCAACTTCATTGGAGTTGTGTGTTTGCAAACAAACAGCTGAAAAGCAAGTAGCATGGCTGCACTCAGTCGTTTTCTTTAATGGTTTTAGATCTTCTTCATTTATAGTCTTGTGTTTGTACCTTCAGAGTTTTTGTCCTCTGGCTGTAGTTGGGAACATCCAGCAGCGTGAGCGTTGACTCTCCAACAGGGCAGCGCACAACAACGTGGTCCACAGGCAGGGGGCGCTCTCCCACTCCTCTGAGCGTAAACGCGAGCTCTGCGCCGTTAAAGTCATTGTGCAATGATAGTTTGCCCTGTGGAGCGAGGAGAAAGTCCAGCGATCAGACAGAAGATACTCAGCGTCACCTGAACTCATGTCCAGGTCAGACCGAGAGCTGCAGCTGGATGTGGATAAAAACCTGGAGACGGTCAGGTACGTCCAACAATGCTCATGTTCACCTGTTTCTGCTTGCACTCATCAGGCCCTGCAGCTATTCGGAAACTAAACGATTATAAATCAGTCTTATACCTCCATGAAGAAGATTACTAACTTAAGAAAATGTCTTACCGAGGCGCTCCTTCCACCTCCACTGACCAGCGACAAATTTCGGCGCTATAGTGATTGACAGCTAATGAACCAACAATAATGACTAAAAATACTGAGGTGATTGGCTACACGCGACTACATCGGTTATAAAGCCCGCCCACTCGCTGGGTTCACAAGCATTGGTGGTTCAGTGGTAGAATTCTCGCCTGCCACGCGGGAGGCCCGGGTTCGATTCCCGGCCAATGCATCATCCTTTTCACTTTAGGAATATTTTCTTATATTGTTTGTGATTGATGTCGACGTAAAATTTTAGACATGTTTGCAAAGAGGTCAAATGTACTGGTGTAGGCTTCAGCGGGATATGAGCTCGACCTTATTCAATAAAGAGAGGGTGTTAATTTTTTTCAGATGAAAATTTACTTAGTAAATAAAAATGAAATAATTTATCAGAGGATGTTGAAATTGCTTGGTGATGTTGTTTGTCAGATATCAGAATCAGAATCAGAAATACTTTATTAATCCCCAAGGGGAAATTCAGTTGTTTCAGTTGCTCTTATACACAGTATAGCAGTCAGAAATATCAGATGAAGACATTAGATAGATAGGAGCATTAATTTAACTAAAATGGAGTAAAATAAAATAAAAAAGAGTAAAATAACATAAAATAAAATAAATACAACTGAAAATGAAAATAGATTAAATGAGAATGAAAATAAAGTAAGCATGTTGCAACATGCAGATCATTGTTTAAAAATACAAAATGCAACCATTATTTAAAAATAGTTGAACAAGTCTTGAGTTTAATAACAATTTGGAGTTTATTTGTTGCTTTATTAATTAATTTATCCATTTGAATTCTTCTGGATTCGCCCTTGTTCTGGATGTGTATTTACTTGACTTCTTAGTTAATTTCTACCTGGCTGATCACCTGAGGCTGAAACGCTCCCCTGTTAATGCTGCTGTATAACCCCCATTAAAAGTCAAAGACCTATTGAGTGCGGATGCTTTTGTCATCCACGTTAATGTGATTCTCAGTTTTAGAAGGCCAAAATGGTAAAAATAAAATCAGTACTGTTAAATAACATTTCTAGCCTTTATCTAAATTTCATTGTATATTTTCATGTTCAAAAGAGAAAAGGAGCTGGATCTAAACAAAGGCTACCAGAACTGCTGATAATACAATTAATCTTCCTGCTTACCAAGACTCAAATTGTATCAAGTTGTTTTGGGTTTTGGAGAGCTTCACAGTCACTGGCCTAACCCCAAATGCAGCCACAGCTTGGTCTGATTCTATTAAAATCTCATATAAAGTTTGGAATATCTTGGTAAAAATTACTTTTTTTAAGTAGAACAAATACTCAAGTCAAATATGTATGTGTAGGTGTAAAAACAAATTATTCAAACAAAAAAGCCCTAAAAAAATAAAGTGAAAAAGTGACACCTCAGCACAGAGGGCCAGAGCTGAAAGTTTGTAATAAGATTGTTCAATAAATGTCACACAGTGAAATAAATGTTCAAAAGTTTCTGGTGGCTGAGTCACGTCTTCAGACTACTCTGAACAACAGCCCAAACTTTCCTTCAGTATAATTTACACTGACACATGTATAGTGGAGTCATTTCTCTGATCTAGACGCTCCAGTTTCTCTCGTTTTAATTATTCATTGTCATTTTAACAATTGTTTCAGCACTACAGAAAACAAGCTTGCCTCTGGCTCTATTTCCTAGTTTTATAAAGTATAACAGCAGCTCGATGATGCAATACAGACTCAAAATTGCCATTGAAATACAAGTATATTATTAAGAACTAAATCAGCAGGAAGTCAGAAAGAAGTGAATTTAAAGTACATATAATCTGGTTTCATGTGTGCTTTCCTAATGTTCCTTATTCATAAAGCTCTTGTTTTTCCTTTATTCATGATGTCTACACAAATCACGAGAGGACGAGTTGTTGAGTCGGTCGTCCTGAATGAAATCCAGTATATATGCTGTGTTGTCCTTCCAACAGAGGATCTTCTTCTTGATCTGAGTCAAGAAACGTTGACTTGAAACTGATGGAAAGTCTGAGTCAAAAATCTTGGTTGTTTGATTTTTGATACTTGACAATACTTCAGCTTTGGGTTTGGTGGATGAAAAACTCAAGCAAAGGCAATAATGCGTCAGTAGTCCAGCAGAGACTGAGGAAGTGGCAGCAGCAAACACCGATGAACCGATTGCTGACGATTCTTTGAAAAGACCGGTGTGTCCATGCTTTTCTGATTTCAAGCTGCTTCGGTTAAATGTTGTCCTAAGTCCAGAAAGTTACTTACATCGCAGAAAAATCATGTTACAACAACCTGTTCATGTTACAAGATTTGATTTGGATCTGTCTTGGTAGCTCCCTTTTGTCTTGCCTTTTTTGCATATTTTTGGGAACAGTTTGTGTACATCAACAAGTCAAAACACGCAAAACATGAGTGAAAAAACAGTGAATGGTTCAATAGGTACATTGTGCATTTTTGAATTTGAATATATGGCTTTTAAGATATTTCATGCCCTTTTATTTCTTCAAGTCAAACTGAATAATCACAGAGCTTTAAATCAAAATTCCCTGAAACTCTGTTAGTAGTAAAATATGACTAAACAACAGGAGAATGTAGAGAAGAAAAAGACAGTATGTGGATAACTAAGGGTGTATTACCATGACTGTGCACTCTGCAGACGGCTGGAAGGTTAGAGGGTAGCTTGCTTTGGTTCCTGCTGGCAGACTCACAACCTTTGGGCCGGTAAATCCCACACCACAGAGCTCAGCGTGCATTTTCCAGTCTTGCAGGGTCTCATTGTGCTGTAAAATAAATACACAAGCCTGCATCAATATCATGTCCTAGTTTTATACTATCAGTCAACAGTGATGTAATGATAATCAGAAATACACTGTGTAATCCACAATAACAACTCTTCTTGCTGAAATTTGCTTCTAATTATGGAAATTATATCTCAAATCTGTCATAATTAATAAGATGCCTGTGGTTAGCCAATAGTTTGCAGCTCACACACACAGATGATAATATATTCTTTCCTCTCACCAGTGGTATCTCTTGGATGACTGAGCGATGAGCAGGTGACCTGAAGTCTAAGTGGACTGATCCTCCCTGTGGCGACAAAAGAAACACATGGTGGCATTAACATTAAACCTCATATACCAACAAGCAGGCGTTTTCTCCGGTAATGAAGACCATCTACCTGTGAAGTCACCTCTGCCTCAAGCATGAAGACTCTGGTGTCACACCAGGACTGTAGGACCACCCGGCAGGTAAATCGCCCCACAAAGTCGGCCTGGAGTTGAAACGGGATGTCCACACAGCCACAATCTGTCGATCAGAAGGATAAATAGACTTTACAGCCATCAGATATACTCACGCAGTCTCTTCAAAGGAAAGAGTGAGCTGTTTTCCATGTTCAGGTTGCTATGTGTTTTTATTTTTATTTTTTTTTAACCTTTATTGAACCAGGTTAGTCCCATTAAGATCAGCAGATCTCTTTTCCAAGGGAGACCTGACCAAGAATGGCAGCAATACACATTTTCAACAAACAGTCACACAGACTCAATACAGTACAAATAAGTGAGGAAAACAATAAAAGTCATCAATTAAACAGTGACATTCAGAAAGTCTGTATTCCAGAGTTTTCAATGCAGATTTAAAGACATTCAGAGACACCAAGTTTTGCAGCTTAAATTCAGTCTGCAGATTATTCCACGCAAAAGGTGCAGAGAACCTAAAGGCCTTCTTTCCCAATTCAGTTTGGACTCTGGGAGCAACAAACAGTACAAAGCTCATTGATCTCAGGTTATGTAATCCGTCCTTCAAGATTAATAAGGAGGAAAGATAGTGGGGAATTTTGCCAAGAATAGCTTTGTAGATTACCTGTAGGATTCTCCCATGGTATGCTGGTGTCTTCTTTTATTGGGATGGTAACAGTTCTGGGGAAAGTGAAGAACTGCGGCAAAGAAACGTCCACACTGTACTCAATTTCTTTGCTGTCTTTAACATCTTTCATTGTTGTGGCCTTAAGAAGAACAAAAGAAGGGAATCATTTTAGATACTCTTAATACTAATCAAGACTTGCTTCCAGAGAGCATGTTTCTGTATCTTTACCTGTTTAACAAGTTTTCCAGCAGCTGTAGTGGCCCTCACGGTGCTGCTGTGCAGAGTGTGTGTCAGCATCCTCCTCTGGTGTTCCTCTGCACTCATGCTGTGCTGACCCCAGATGGCCAGAGCTTGCTCCCGGGCCATATTAACAAGAGGCACGCGCAGGACCTCCTCACACAGCTGGCCCACCCTGCAGCGAAGGCTCAGGACTGACACACACACAGCTGGGTCTGATGGAGGAACAAAACCGCAGTGCTGATATTATCCGAGGCCATTAACTATTAATAACCCACTTTGTATTTGTGAAGAGGGGACCTCCTATCTTTTAAAGCATAAAGGGGTATTGGGAAAAATACAGAAAAATACAGTATACAAAATACAGTTAATGATATCTGCAGTCAAACAAAGGATTCTTACCAGAGTTTTGGGGGATGGAGACCACATTAGCGCTGGGCCTGGCAGTGAGAATTGCAGGGAGAGGCAGTTCTGCAGTGGCTTTCACCAGATAGACCATATCTCCCACCTACAGGGGACAAACAGTGGTACACATCACAACAGTAAACCTGAGTATTAGATATCAGATGGACCAGAAAGAGCATTTCTGTTTTCATAATATAGATACAATTTAAAGTCTACCTATAAAGGAGTTTTAAGACTTCAAACACTTTCTTACTTGTATTGTTTCAATGCCAGATATCTACAGCAACATTCACAATAAGTATTTAAAACACTACGGTGATTCCTTAGTTTTCAGAATTAGAATGAAAGTCATTCACCTTCATTTTATTGTAACACGAAGCAATTTAATAACCCAAGTAACTTCAGAACATAGTAATTAATTGGTTGCTCACTAAGTATTCATAACTGTCTTTCTGCAGCTTAAAAAGGCAGTTTAATAGTTTAAAAATCTATTTCAAGGGATTAAAAGACAGCGATACAGACACAAGCCGACTAACCTGTGGGCAAACAAGCAGCACAGAGCAGTACTTGGTGCCCGGGCAGAAGGGCAGGTAGTTGATGATCAGAGTGTCTTCTTGGCCTGACTTCAGATAAACACTGCTGACTGAGCACAGGAACTCACTGCCTCCACCATCTGTGCACAGACACACACATGCATGAGCCAGGGCCAAGCAGACATGAATGAAGATAGTAGTCGCACATGGGAGCTCAGAAAGTAATTATGGCAGCTCCTGTGTGCATATGGGTTTCGAGCTCACTGAGATCTGAGGGCTTCCCTTCCATTTCCTCCCCACAGCTCTTGTCTGAAGTCGTCTTCTCTGCACTAAAAGAGGGAGGCGGAGGAGAGAAAATCATCATTCATGGTTTATGGATATCAGACTACGCAACCTGATTCAGGTGCACCTCAAATGACCTACATCAGATGCTCACAGTCGACTCCTGATTAGAAGGAGGAGAGCGAATACTCGGCTTTGAAGAAGTCTCTGGTGGGGAGTTTCATACTAAGCAGCTACTCCTAATGACAACCCAGTGCTCTCCTGAGGCAACACCTTATCTCAGATTCTGAAGGCGTGACGAATGCAAGGAACTCCCCACCTTTTCATGAACAAACTCTTGCTCTAGTCACTCTGAGACAGGTTAATACTGGGGCAGGAGAGCCATTACATTTTATAATCCCAGCTAATCACTGAATTTGATGACTAATTCTAACTGATTACGATTTTAATTGCAAGTTAAAAGTTCCATTACTTTTCACACCAAAACAAAAACTCTGATTCCTTATAGATTAAGAGGGAATATTGTAAAAAGAGCTTCTTAATTTGAGGATCAAATGAATGCAAAGAAAGTTCTTTATAATCCTGACTTTTATTTTATGTAAATTATTGTATACAATATGCTTTTTCTTGCCTTATTCCTTCAATAAATGAACGCTGACAGCCCTAGTAGATACAGCCCTTTTTTATTCTTTTATTCATAGCTCTACTGAAAAAAAAACGAGCACATTTTTGGCTGTTGAAAAGTAAGTGAAACCTGCCAACCTCTCTTCAAAGCTAAGAGATGTCAGACTTTTCAGTGTCAATCTACTCTTATAACTTTGGGAGCATGATGTGGACTTCAGTTTGTGTCTCTGCCAGGGTGTGTGGGTGTGTAAGCTGTCTGCTTAGGGCTGTGAAGAGTGCATGTGTTACTTGGCCCTGGATGAGGCCTGCTGAACCAGGCTGTCTCTTTTCTTTTCAGGCTCCAGTGGGTTGAACGCAGACTCCACCAGCAGCACCCTACACACAGAGACACAAACATGAACAAAACAAACACACATGGCATTGAGGTTTGAAATCAAGGAATATGATGTAAATGTAAGACATTCAGAGAAATGTTGGGTTACATTATTCACACAATAATCTCCAGAGCAGTAAGAGTACTACAAGATATGCTTACAGTTTTTAGAAAATAGGAAGAAACCTTGAACACTGTACCTGAACGTAGCTTCTCTGTCAAAAGGGTTAGTTATGGACACTTGGATCTCTTTCAGCTGGTAGCACGGAGACTTACACTTGACAGTTTTCTATGGAGACAAAGTCAGAAGCAAACCATCTTAAGATCTAGTTTTCTGCCTCTGGCTGCCGACAGACTTTAAAAAGAAAAGTAGTTTCTGAGCTAACAAGTCAGACTCACTGAAGATGTTGAAGCTTCCTGCAAAAGCCAACCAATTCCCATCAGGTCCCATGTTAAAGCTTGTGTCTACTTGCGCTTTTTTCACTCATTTTCAAAAACAAAACCAAAGAAGACAAGCATTTTCAAAGCTTAAACACTGCAGTGCTTGTAATTTTACTTCTTTATGTATTAAAAAAGACAAACAAAAAAACACAGACTAAAATCACCTCACCCTAAACCTACTGATACAAAAGTTTTGTTAATGATTTGTCTCAGGTTAGTCATTTTCAGTTTTGGAAACTTAAAAATGTTTTCCATTTTATACTTTAAATTGTATTTTTAATACAGTTACTTTAGATCATGGATGGGCAACTTGAGTCACCAAGAGGGCGACATTGAAATTTTCTTCATTACCAAAATTTTGCGATTTGAGGAGTACTAGATAGGACGAATGTATGTAGTAGTCATAAGAAGCTACATTGTCTAGATTTGTGTGTATCAAAACTCAAATGCTATCAGTGATACTTAATCTTAAGAGCTAAACACAGAATTCAAACCAATTTCATCCACTTTTTTAATATACGTTACAGAGCATTTACATGTTATAAAACAATAATCTACTTACATTTTTATTCTTTACATTTTAATGGAGACTCTCAGAAACAATTACAGCTCTCTTAAAGTGACTGGCAGGCCGTATTAAGAAGTCGGAGGGCTGCCAGTTTACCACCCCTGCTTTGGATCTTTTTAATGTTGTTATTGGTGCAGCTCCCCTAAATCCTACTTGTATTTTGGCATTACCTCAGGTGAGGTTCCCAATGATCTGAGTTAAATGTGACATTGAGAATACTGTTGACGGCTGAATAGTCAAGAGAGTTGTCACTAGGAGCATCATGAGAAGTGTGTTTGCCATTGGGATCAAATCCCTCTCCTTATCTAATTCATTCTGCTGCATGACTTTCCAAAATCACCTGTGCTGTAGTTGTGATTTTTTTACAATTGGCTGTAGAACAAAACTTGTCTTCTGCTGTACAAAACAGCAACAGACTGAGAGCCAGCTACACTATGGCCTAATGTCCTCCACTGTTCTTGTGTTGAGCTGCACAGTAGTCTCACACAGCTGCACTACATCACTGAGAAGGAACTATCAAACTAGACTGACCCAAACTTTGGTGAAGATGATACGCCCCAAATGCTGACCATAACCATTTAGCATTCAGGCTGCTCCTGAGAAACCAACGAGACCTAACTGAGGCTATATTAAGTGTGCTGTTATGTTTTCTTTATATGATCTGTAGTGAGAGTGAATGATACATACAGTTGGCTTGATGTTGCTGACATGGGTTCTCAAATTAAAGGTGAGTGTGATGCTGCACAGGCCAACAGGAGGGCTGGAGATAAGCAGAAGGGTCGCCTCTTTCGGCTGTATGAAGGAGCAGCTGGACTGGATGCTCACTTCAGCGCTCGCTCTGCAAATCAAAACATAATGCCAAAGTCATTTTCCTCAACAAATCGTCTATTGAACAACTTCCTGTTTGAGAGTGATAACAATGATGAATTATCAGAATATGACTACTAATTCTGCTTGAGGCCACAGTGCTCAAAAGAGACAATAATTTTGAGAGTTAAGCTGGGGATTCTAAATGGGACATGGGCTATTTTTATAAAGAGGCTTCACTTGAGAGCAAAACTGGTACATTTTAATGAGCCACGGTCTCCAGGCAAAACTAAATTTACTTAACTTGGACACAGCTTCATCAGTTGAAGGGAGTTTTTCTTTTCATTACAGCGGTCAGCTTGACACAAGTTATTTTGGAAGTACAGATGCAAAGACAGCAAGTTCTTTGCTCACCGAATCAGTTTTTAGTGAAGAGTTTGTTGTTGATGCACACTACAAAGGCATGCACCAGTGTTTCATAATTAGAGTTTCACTGCACAACACTCCTCTTCTTGCATGTTAATTTATGCTTTAACCTGGAAAAACATGCCTGTAAATAGTTCATTAGATATGAATCCTGAGTGCACCGCATAAATATTGAGCTCTTCATCAAAATGGAGATGAAGGCACTGTGAGTCAAACCAAGCTATGGGATGCTTGCTAGCAGTAATAACAACTTTTACCATATTTCACAGTAAAATGGGCAGCATTAGATTTGGGATATTAGGCCAAAACAACATACTTAGGAAGAATAGTGACAGCAGATCCACTAGTGACAGAGAAGAGATGGGCATCCTCTCCCAAAAGGAGGACCTGGTATTTAACAGGCTTAGAGGACGGGCTTTTCAGATGCACCTGTGGTAAAAAAAAACACACAAATACAAACAGAAATAAACACATTTCTGCACATTTAAATCCAAGTGAGGCGTGATAAATGATGCAACCAGATTACAATATAAGAATCCATCTTGCTTAGCACAAACAAGCAGGCATCTGTTTTTGTCATTCTGTAATGTGGCTTAAACCTGACATCGTGGATCATTACATATATCTATATTTGTCCTTTTTAGTAATCCTGTTAGAGTGTGTGTAGCTGTATCTATAATCCTATTAATGTATGTGTGTGTGCCTATAATCCTGTTAATGTGTGTCAGCCCCGTGGCTGTTTGTCTGTGTGTCATTATCTGTCCAGGAGGCCATTATCCGAGCCATTTCACTCTCGCTGTGGTCATGAATTTGATATACAAGGCAGGTGGTTTCATTTTTATTTAGGTGACTTTTAAGACCGTCGTTGATGCATGGTTTTAAGTGAGTGTGTGGTACCTGTTTGCTGAGGGTGCTGTGCAGGCCTCCTGACAGAGTGACGGTGTGCAGAGGCATGTACTGAGGCAGCCTTTCACACAGGTGAACACACAGCATCAACATCTGCACTGGGTTTGGGTCTGACAGGTCTGTGGGCTGAGCAAACCACACATAGTCAGACACAGTGACACACATCATGGTGTGCTGTCAGTGTTTTTTAAAACTAAAGTGACATATTTTATGCCTCCACTTATGCTAAAAAGAAGCTTTCAGCTCAATGAAAAACCCAATTTGACACCAGAAGATTTAACCAAATTACACCTACAATTTTCCTTTCATTTCATCTGTCAAGTGCTAAAATGTAAGATTCAAGAGTAGCAGCTAAGTTTGAAGTTTAAATGTCTTTAGATGATCTGTCCACTTATCTTTTTAATAAAAACATCCATAAGTGAATTCATGTGAGATTTAAAATGACAGTAAAAAAACTGGAAAAGTTAACTTTACTTGAAGCCTGTGGCCATGGTTCAAGAACTTTTGACCTCACATATCCAGTTGTGTTAACTCAGTGAGCAGTAGCCAGCATTGGACACTTCAGTTTTTTTGATAAGGAGTGCAAGTGAACTGGTGTTCACGTCCATGCACCCTTGTCTTCCTAAAGCAGACAGCTTTAAGCTAAAAAATAACAGTGTGCTCAACTGAAAAACAACTCAATTAGAATTCCTGCCCAAGGCTTACATCAGCGTGAAAAACAGTCTCTGCTAAACAGCTCCAGGTTTTTGGTTACAGGAAACATAAGCCACTGTTAGTCAGGGCTGTACAGCTTCACAAGTCTCTTGATTCAATTCAATTAGGATTGAGTCAACTTTTCAATTTGAATTATCACAATGCATCACAATTCAACACAATACGCAGCATCTTTCACTTTCTTAAGTACTGCACATTCCTACAAATTAAAATAATAATACTGCAGTGCTCATGTATAAGACAAGACCCTTTCTAAATGTGAAAAACAGCATGAACATGACTTTAGTCTAACTTTATTATACAACAAGGGTGTTTACAACAGTAAATACTTTTATTGCATTCAACTGTAAA
The DNA here is from genome assembly GCA_037902135.1 of Cetoscarus ocellatus. Lineage (NCBI taxonomy): Eukaryota > Metazoa > Chordata > Actinopteri > Labriformes > Labridae > Cetoscarus > Cetoscarus ocellatus. The sequence continues at coordinate 1,471,081 of JBAMNC010001073.1, read as the reverse complement.
GTATTTTTTTACAATGTTTGTTCACTATGAAGATATTTCAGAGTTGATCTTGTGAGTGTTTCAGTATTGGACACAAATATCTAATACATGAATCAATTATATCCTGTCCCTGGATACGTGCATAATCATCTATGTCTGCATCCAAATGCACTGATGAAAGGATTATTTTAAACACCCATACTGTTAGTGTTGTACGAGTGCAAACACTGTGATCATTTTACAACATGTTAAGTTTATATACAAGCAAGTAGTTGAGGATAAAAAAAAGAAGAAGCAAACTGCAGATTCTGCTCAGATAAAGTGACAAAACAAGCAATAAAACATGCCTGATGAAAATGAAACAAACTTTTTTTTTAAGTATTGATATCAGTGCTTTGTATGCTTTGAATTGCATAAAGCAAAAGCAGCAGTGTAGAATTGTTGTTGTTGATTTTTCTACTTATTTCTAGTGAAAGGTGTTCTTTACTGATGAGTAGTGATTGCCAGAGGCTAAATAACCTGTCTAATCCCATCTGATAATTACCTGTAAATCTATGTTGAGACAAAGTGCATTTAAAGCCCGGACCATGATGATGTTGTTGTGAAGAATCTGCTCCAGGCTGCTAGTCTTGGTGTACATCCTGCGAAAGTGGCTCCAAATCTAATTAGAAACACAGTGGTTAAGTGGAATTAAATGACAAGATTTATTTGTAACTCCACATGTTTCATTTGGATTTATTCCTTCTCTCTCTGGCATTTGGTTGCTTATTACCCATGGCTAAGTACCAATACATGCTGTGTATATCAGATTTTTAAATCTAACTTTGGCTCGCAAAAGTTACAGTTTTGACAGATGTTTTAAGGATTTGGACTGACGCCCACATCAGCATCTTGCAGGAAAACACTACTACTAAACTCTGCCGTGACACACACGCACACACAAAATGGTGCTTAGAATGATAAGAGGCTCCCCTAATCTTGTTCAGGACTAATTGCGTCCTCATCACATCCATCAGAGTGCCACTTACAGACATTAACCACCATCCCTCATTGACTTACACACACATTAAACAACACACAAAATTAACAGGCACGCTCATGTGCACACACTTACCAGGTACGGGCAGTAGGAAGCAAGCAGAGCAGCGAGCACCAGCCCATCTGTCAAGTCCAGGTCGAAATTCACGATCCAGCGTGCTGATGGGACATTACCTGCGAACCATTACCAGGCAGGAATTACCTCAAGATCAGTAATGCACATCAGGCATCAGAAGGTAATAAAAACCCGCCTAAAGCTTCACACTGAAACAGTAAATTATGATCCAAGTGGTGAGGAAATGCTTTCACAGGGCTGACTTGGATTCAGAAAGTGAAATGTAGAGAATTTAGGTAGTGATAAGAGTTTGCAAAGTCACAGAAAGACTTGACAACCAAACAAGAGCCCAGAAGTGGATGAAATGGCTTGACAGTTTAAAAGATAGACAGCAGAATATGCAGAAATTGTAGTTATATTAATCTTTGATGCTGTTCAATAATTTAAAGCATGGATGGATTAATAATAAGCATTAGGCTGGAATTATTTAAAGAACTTACAATGCTATAAAGAGAAAAGATGATCACTCTTGGGGTTAAAAATACTTTCTGAATTTGTTGAGGCTCGTCAAAGAGCTGCTTTATTTAGGAATTTATAGCCCAAAGAAATAAAGAACATATAACTATAAAAACTATTCAGGAGGTGATCTTTGATCATTATTACATTTAGAATTAAAATAAGAATTAAATAAAAAATGCAGTATGCAGAGGTTACATGGAGTGGGGCCTCTACTGCAAATCAAATAAGCAGTCCCAATGGAGTTCCACAAGGATCAGTTCTTATTCCCCTGCCACTTAACAAAGCTATGCTCTAACTGGCGTCCATCGTTCAGCAGAATAGTAGTTACACATATCTGTTTTCTTAAAAAACCTATATCCCACTAATTACCTCATCCTGTGCTCCTGCCAGTGAAACCCTATGAAGTAAAAACTTCAATTTCAATAAAGATTAAAATTGCAATTTTAAAAGTGTCCATACTAGTACTGTAAAAAGGTAGCACAGAATGGAGTCTTCTGCAAATCTAATACCTGGTCAGGATGGAGTTTCACAAGGATCAACTCCTGCTGCTTAATCTATGTATACTCCTTCTCAGGACCATTATTGTTATATGCATCTGTTTCTACAAACAACCTACTTCCTGTAAATTATGGTTTCCCCTGCGTTTGCCAGAGCCCACAAAGTCAGATGCTCCATGCTAGTATTGTCTTCTAAACTTGCATTATTTTGTAGAACAATCATTATGTTCTCTGCCAAAAATTTTCAATTTTAAGCATATTAAGGCTTCACTGCTCTTCTGAAATGTGTTGTATGAGTAAAGTTGACTTGAATTGAATCACAGGATCGTACATTACCCTTAGTAACTTTATACCAGCGGATAGATAAACCCTTAAAGTTCTTGAGTGTGTGTATGAGTTGTGTTTTCTACCTTTCTCCCACACTGTCTCCCTCATGTCCTGGTAGTGTATGTTGAGCCAAGAGAGCAGCTGGAGCTCCCAGGATGAATATATGTTACTGTCCAGCGGTGCTGAGCTTACTGGGAGGATTCCAGCCAAGTCTTTGTTTTTCAGAGCAGTGTTCAGACCACTTATAGACACACGACATAACACCAGCACCTGAAAAAAATATTATACTAACATTCAACAAGATCAGGTTATCTCAGCAAGACTCCACTTTATGTTCACAGAGACGTGTTCACACACTGTTTCCAAGTACAAAAGTATTCTCAGGCTTCCATTAAGATGTCAAGATCTGTCAAGTCAAATGGTTTTTATTCCGCTTCGATTTATCCTTTATTTGACCATCAATAATAATCAATTATTTAAAAGACTACTGCCTGGAAGGGAGAAAAATGCATCAAGGAAGGAAAGCTTAAGTATAATATGTACAAAGGATTGATGCAGGGAAATTGTGCATCCATTATGTGAATCAAACAGACAGGTTTCAAAGAATATGTGAGCTACTGTAGCCGAAACGGTGTGATTTAAGTTTAACACCTTGTATACTTGCAACAGCACATCAGTCCAGGAGCGTTTGCTCAGAGATTCATAGTCAACATTGCTGTAATCAAGGCTGTTTTCATCCTCATTTGCCTGAGAGAAACACAAATGCATGAATAAAGCAAAAGCCACTCAGATATGAGTAAAAGAAAGCAACAGCGACAACAAAAAGTTTTCAGATTTCAGTGGTGTCAGGATATGGGTGTATTTACCTGTAAGGAACACCAATGTTTGAACTCCTCTGTATCCAGCAAGTACTCTGGTCTGATATGACCAAGGCAGGCTCCCTGCACGCTGAACAGAGTTTAAGTTAGCTGGTTACAACACAGTTGTGTACAAAGTGTCCTAGTGAGTTAGCATTTTAAAACTTCTGTGTCCCTCATCCCAAAGTCTGGGATTTTTGTATATTTTTTGAGGGATAAAAAAGGTCCACGTTTAACACAAGCAGACAAGGTTTTAAGGTTTCTTTCTACCACAAAAATGCATCTGCTTTATTCCTTAAAGGTATAGTCAATCACTTTTATTGCCAGTTTCTGCCATATGTACAAGACATTCAAAAAAATCATTTCTTTCCACTCGTTGGTATAACAAGTATGTAAATGAAAAGTAGTAATGATTAGGGATGCACGATGTTGGATTTTTGCAGATATTCAACATCAATACCGATATCTTTTTGTTAAGAGCACAAAGCACAAAGCTGTCATTCTACCATCTCTGCTCTGCACTTGACTTGCTACTGCAAGGCAATGAGCTAAAACTGCTGATGAAACAATGGCAGCATAACACTGGTAGGTCTATTCGAGGGGGACTGAGGAAACAAACATTTTAGGCAGCTACCGGCTCCATAAACATGGAAAGAAGGAGAAATTCTGAAGCCATGGACTGTTTGTCCTGTTCGCAGGCATGCTCTATCATGCAAATGAGACATCATTAAGACCGACAGCATGAAGCCTTTTTCAATAGACATTCCTAAAACTTGACTAAAACATAATAGGAGCTACCTGCCGAGATAATTTCTCTCATTGGAAACTGGACCAACAGTATGACACATTAGTCTTCCCAAAACAAAAGCCATATTTCATGGGTAAATTTACAGATATCTAGATGTTACCAAATATTCAGACTTCAAGCTGCAAAGACTTGTTCTTAAGTCACAAAGAGGCAACATAACAAAAGATTTTTGTGTATTTTGCCAAATATTTTATCTTTAAAGCTAGAAATTGTTTGAATGAATGACTAGCACATGTATTAGATGACCTGCTTTCTTTACAAAGTGACTGGATCCAAACCTTTAGATAGTTGGAAGTGTGACAGAAATGTAATTAAGTCCATCATCGTGACACCACAGTGACCTTCTGCTCAAAAAAGGACCACCATGTAAAGTTTCTATCATACGAACTTACATAAAATGAATGTCTTCAAGGGCTTTCAGCTGTCATACCTCTGACCTCTGTGTATCTGTGCAAAGCCTACCTAAGAAAAGCCAGCATAGCTTCATGCTGTTGGAGCAGCTGTTTAGTGCGCTTGTCCACATCACTGGAAAATGCCTGGCAGCAAGTAATCCTTAGAATCTGTTTGCCAGTCAGGTGATGAAGCATGTCCACCACAGACCTAGACACAACAACACAATAAAGTTATGCCTCCTGCAACTTGAGACTGATCAATGCCACTGCTGCAGGGAAATTAAATCCCAGCAGAGCACCAGTTCAAGTATCATCTGTTATTTTTTTTGCTTGACCTACTTAACGTCTTGGAGAATAAATAATCTATAAAACCTGAGAAGGCTGCCATTACCATTTTAAAGAAACATTATTTGCACATGAGGGCTTCTGTTTATCAATGAATTCTCCATATCAAAGTGACACAGAACAAGCAGTCTGTCAAGGTGTAGACTTTAAATTCTGTCAGTTATCTCACACCATAATAGCTTCATTTCATCTTATTGAAATGTTGTCTTGGTTTGCCTGTATTATGTTCAAGTATTTGGACAATTCATTCACAAACACTTCTTTTATCTTTCTCCGTGGACTGTGGGAACTGAAAATGCACACTTATACGCACCTGGAGTCTTTGCTTAGACTGACTTGACAAGTTCGGCCACCTGACTGATTTATTTGAATTTCTGACACATTTCTAAAAGAAAAAAAGGAGGAATATATTACAATTACCCAAAAATCATAATCTTCTGACCCTTCCCAGCATAAGCACTGAGATACCTCTTTGTTCTTACCTTCTGAGTGTGTGTGGTATAGAGATAGGGTGTGGCCCGCCCGGCCACCCAAATAGGCTAAACCACCTCTGCACAGCCAGCAACACATTCTGGTAATATTCCTCTGAGTTGGCAGCAGGGAATTCTGGGAAGCCAAGATTGGTCGGAGTGTCATTGTTTGGAGAGATGTTTGAATTCCTGCTGCACCTAGTGTTCACACTCTCACTGCCTGAATAGGACTCTGAAGAGGATAGAGACAAACACAGTTAAGTCCATAGAAACACAATAAAGATGGAAATAAAGGTCATTACTAAAATCATATTTATTTATTTATTTATTGTTTATTTGACATGGACACACAGTAACATTGATGCTGTGATATTTAAATATACACAGGTCCCAAATGCACTGCTGTAAGTGTTTATAGCACAGTGCTAATTTTCAACACCAGTCCATGGGAGGCTTTTAAGGATTAAAATTGTACAAAGAGAAATTTATAAAAAATAACAGAGATACCCATGACACAGTTCATTAGAAAATACATTAGAATCACACAAATATACAGCAAGTGCTTTGTTTAATTGTCTTACCTCTTGAGGTTGAGGTCTTGATTGTTGAGCTGTTGTGGTCAAACGATGAGGAGGAGGAGGATGAATTGGGACCAGGGGCAGGACTTGGTGTGGGATGACTCTGAAGGATGGCTTCAACAGCTCTGGTCCCTAAAAGTCACACATCAAAATTCATTTAAAAGAAAGATGCTGAATAAAGAGTAAAAGCTGAAAATAACTATTGCAGATGAAGTCCAACACAAAAAAATATTGCTGTAAGGAATAGACTCGACAATAACTGAGCTTTTTTGCTTCCAGTTCACTAAAATAATGTATTATAAAGGTCAGTTGTGTCGTATTAGTGTGTGTGTTGTGTGTTACCAGTCTTGAGAACAATTTGTTGATCAGAGCGATGCAGAGCCATGTAAGGCCAGACTGTCAACTGACAGCTGTCGGCAATGGCACACAGCTTCACCTTAAACCTTTGGAGTGAAGGAGACGACAAAGTCCTTTTCATGCGTGCACTCTCGGAAATTCCACAATATCACAGAAAGCATGCAACTTAATTCCAGACTCATTATTGGCTGTTTTTTGTCTTGTCTTGATTTAGATCTAGTAATTCTGAAAAGGAAAGCAAACTTTCAAAAGCCAAAAACAGCTGGTGAGAGTTGTCTGAGGCTTAAGTTTTGAGCTCTTACATGAAAAAACTAAGTAAGTTGATGCCAAAGTGAATTTCCAATTTCATTAAACCTTTGTGTGTAGATAACAGTGATTAAAGAAAGAAATGAAAGATAAAAAAAAAGAAGCAGTTCGCAGTTAAAACACAACTCAAGAAACACTGTACTTATTTAAGTTTGATTTATGAGTTAGAAAAATAAAGAACAGCAGAGGAAAACAACCAAAGGAGAATAATAGAGATATATTAGGGTGGTATCTCAGAAGAGGCACTGACTGGTTATTGAGGTGGTCAGTGAAGGTGACCGGAGTGCACAGGGACAGAGGCACAGTGGAGCAGAAGAGCACACTGCAGATAAGAGAATCCACACTGGCGTCCTGGTTCTGGGTGCTTCCTTGATATCTCTGTTTGTAGATAATGTTACAGGATAGTTACACAGGTAATGACAGCTTCTGTGCTGATGTGACAGCCAGAACAATCAGCTCCACGTGTCATACTAACACAGTCTGAATCACCAGATGGAGGCAGTGACAGATTTGGGCAGATTGTCAAAAACTGAGCAGGGAGACATCAGCCGCATGTTGCAAGTGGAATTAATAAAGACATGGAGAACAAAAGGACTGTAGAACTGAAAAAAAAAAAATTACTGATAAACATAGCTACTGTAGATGCAGAACAGACTTTTGAGGCTTATTTGGAGTACTGATTGATGTTTCTACAGGAAATATCACATCAGAGAAGCTCATTTGTTTCCACACACAGACTAAAGACATTATGAGTGAGATTTAAATCAATCACATTGTAAGCAGTAGAGACATTTCCTTGTATATCACCATGTTTAAACATTTCAAACCATTCAAAGGCGTTATTGCATATGCCAACAGGAAAGGAAATTTGCAAACCATTAAGCTCAATGAAAAATGTTCTAAACTCAGATGACAAGAAACAAAAAAATACTCTGAGGCAAACACAGTTCTGTTTGTTCAGATGATTCATTCTTGTCTAAAATGTCTTAAAACAAGGCTTTACCTGATGCTGGTTTTGGGCTGGGATGTTCCTCCCCTCTGGAAATATGACAGAAACTGGCTGCACTGTTCGTCCATCCTCTAGTTTCACCTCATCCACTTCAGCTGATACAGTAGTCCCACTGCAAATGAGGACAAACAACAGGTATGAAGATTTAACATAGTAAACAGCTTAAGATACATACAAGGGAGATTTGGATGTGATATGACACAATGTGATACAAATTTAAAGCAACAGAGAAGCTAATATAGCTCTTTGTAGTGACATAGTTTGTTAAACTGCTGTCTCCCTGGTCGTAAATACACTTTACAGCGAGAGTAAAAAGCTATTACGCTTACTTTTTATATGAAATATAAACTATGAATCAATATACTATATGTACTATGAATAAACAACATGGCATTTCGACTCGGACGCAGTGACAATGTTAAGCTAATGTATTCTAAAATTTCATCTACTTTTGGCCTTGGGAACCCGAGGTGCTTATATGCTAACTCACTTCTACGTTTCTGGACTAAAGACCTTTGTAACAATCCCTGAGAGACCACTTAAGTAACTTTAGTGTTTTATACGTGCATGGGCACTGACAACTGAGTGTTGTATCTGTATAATTACATTCCCCTAAATTTAAAAAAGGAGAAACAAAGACTGATGTGAGTGGAGGTGAACTTAAAAAATGAAAACTATAATGCTGTAGTTTCAAATGATTTACATGAACTGAATTAATAAAATTGTCGTTTAGATGGATTGATAATCTTTTTAGCAAGAATATTAAAATGATATTTTAGTCAGACTGATAATAATTTAGCCTTTAATAATTTAAATTGTAGAATTAAATGCACTGTGTTCATCCATACAAGTCTATGCTCATACTTTAAATAATACCTCTCATATAACATTATAGATGGCATTCTGCATATTGCACATCCAAGCTTTAATGTTCATCATGTTTTATGGTAATATTATAGCTGCTGTTATAGAGGAAGACAAAGATACTATGTTCCCAGTTCAGTCACAGGGATGTGGGTCAGAAAATGCTGCCAGAACTGTAAATGGTGCAGCCAGATTGCTGTCTACTGTGAAATTTGAATAACAATGTAAACCACACAGGAGCGAGGATTAGTTCTTTGGCTTACAATGTAAGTGAAAATCTAACATGAGCGCAGGCCTGCCAGGAAATGAGTCCTGGCTTGATTGATAGAAATCCCAATGAAATGAATGAATCAGTTTATGTCCCTGTGTTTACTCTGCGTTTAGCTCCAATTGCTCAACACAGCTGCTAAATTGCCACCGGCTGAAAAAAATGTAAATACAATAAAAGTCCATCAATGTTATGGCTTCACTTAGCCAAAACACAGACAACAACATTAGTGATCATAAAACAGTTGTCAAGGTGTTGAGATCCAAAGTAAGATATTCCAAGATGAGGAAAACTTAGAATAGTATTTGTTTGTACACTTCAACCAACCTCAGATATCCATAGGCGAGCAGGGTGACAGAAGCACTTGCATTTGTTTCCAGAGGGACAGGTGTGAGGAGGATTTGAGGAGGGTGGATGGTAATATAAGGACGCTTTTGAGTTATGGTGATGGAAAGCTCTCTGTAGGGTTGATTACCTCCTTGTACCTCAATCTTCTCCTTTCCTTCCTCTCCCAGGTGAAGAGGGAACAACAGTTTGGTCACGTCACAACCTAGAAGTAAAAAATGTACAAATCAAGTTGTGGTTGTGCAATCAAAGGGTGTTATATCAATATACATGACACCTTCCCATATTAACCACTGCCTTTATTCATTTATTTCTGTTTGGTGTTCCACCTTTATAGAATACTTTTTCACCCGGCTGACATGTAATCACAGAGGGAAAAGGTTGGATTCCAATTACAGCATTCATTCAAACCTGACAGAATAAAGATTAATCAGTAATTTTCAGCTGCTCAGTCATACACAGCACCATACTGCAGGTATTTGCTTTACAGTGCTGACTCTCTCTACAGCAATTTAACAGTAGCAGGTGCTGCTCCATCTGCAGTCTTAAACTGGTGTGAGAGACATTAATGCAAAACAAATCAGCCCATAAAATCTTCTGCAACAGACTGTTGCAAAGTAATCAGAAAAACTCTGTGCTTATGTGCACATCAAATTGGTTGCTTTTGGAACTGTTGACAGAACACAATCTCATAAAAACAGCCAAGTGATTAAAACTTTTCTCTCTGTCACAAACTCCCTCAGGTCTGTCCAAAAACATGGGGAAGTCGACTTTTGTACAGGCCAAAGTTTTGCCGTAAGATTTTCATCAAGTGTGCATTTAGCTGTAAATTATTCACATTAGGTTCAGTTCATGTTCGTAAATGAAGATAAAAGTCTTACTTATACCCCTTTTACATTAAAGCTATCTGCTCAACTCGGCTCAACATAGCTGTATCACCTCCAGCAGGGTTCCAAGCTGAGCTGAGGCTAAATGTGATGGCCAGATTCTGCTGAGTTAAGCTGCCTTGAGCTGATACTACAAATGGAAACATGCGTCCTTTACCTTATGATGGACAATAAAAATAGAACAAACATTGTGTTTATGTGTTTGTAGCTCCAAACTAACTCCCACAATCTTTCCCCAGACAGTTCTGCCATTTTCCAAAGTATTGCTGGTATTACAAACACTTCACGGATGGCATTGCAACTTTTGGTTTGTATCTGTAAGCTCCCACAACGGTGCAGAAATCAATAGAAAATTTCAGACTATGTCCAAATTTAAATACCTATTATATAATACATATAATGTGTAAATGACCCCTGACTTGATAACTGTTTTGTTCATAGGTTATTAAATTTTCTACATGAAAAATCTTACTAATGCTTAGCTTACATTGCACGTAACAGTCAATCATGAGCATTTCAACGGAAAAAACCTCTGGAGATTGGATCAAAAGTCAACATTGTCACACCAGTTCTGCTTTTGTTTGTCGGTGACCCGTGCTGGACAGCAATGAAACAAGTAGAATATTCTCATTTCCTGTGAGTACGTTGAAAATGTTTCCTTTAGTTGGGATTTATAAAAACTATCATGTAAATAGTTAACTTTAAGATTCATATTGATAAAGACTTGGAGGAACAGACAATAAAAATGTTCAAAAATGATTAAATGAACATAAAAATTCAATTAAAAAACTGCAAAGACTTTAAATGCGCTTGAATTACAGTCCAATCAAAAAAAAAAAAAAACACGATATAATATCGTAAACAATGTACATTTTATGGCCACAGATGGTTACTTCCTTGTTTTATTTTGATTGCTACTAAACCATAGCCGTATGTTTATTAAAAACATAATACAGTAACGAAAAGAAAATCCAGCGAAACAGCAACATCTGCTCCTGGCAGTATGTCCAAGCTGCTGTAATTAGTTTTAAAAGTTAACAGAAACTTGAAAGCTTGTTGGGTAGAAAGTTTTTAAAAATCACAAATGTGACTGAAAATGATCGTCGATGCTTCTGATGCATGCAGTCACATAAAATGGATGGTAATGACTGAGTGGGCAGGTGTCTTATGTTTCATGCATAGTTTCAAAACCAGAACATAAATTTGGAGAACCTAGACTTGCACAAAACAGACTTCACAGACAGATTTAACGGCCATACTGTCATTTTTTAGTGTGTAAACGCAAAGCATTCTTTCTAAAAGGAAGACCACTTGTGTGCTTTAATGGTCGGAGTTTAAGTAAGGCCTTCCTAGGCAGAGTGTCAGAGTGAAAGATAATTCCTTTGTTTATGGTCCATAACTTAAGATTATAAAAGCCCCTGAACTGCGTTAGTGTGACAATATATAGATTTGGTTTATGTTCTGGGCCAAGTTATATTAGTATCTTAGCCATATTATGCTCTTTTCAGCTGTGATGTATGAGGTGCAATATTTGTGTTTAATAGAAGAACAAGTAAAATGCTATGAATTATGATGGTACGATAAAAGCCTACGCAAGTGAAAAATAAACAGGAATGTGGATGTGGATGTGTGAAATAAATGAAAGTGTAGGGATGCTTTTTCATTCCCCTCTCACCTGCTCTGATGGCCTCAGGGTTGATGCTGACCACCAACCAGATGGTCTGTCTGGGCCCCAGACAACCTGATGGTGGAGTCACAGTACATAGGTGCAGCCCCTCTTCTTTGCCGTCCTCTGTCTGAGCTGCTGCTGCACTGCAGTCAAACCTCCAGCTGACATGCTCCCTGACTCCTCCACGCCAAAACACGCTCTCTTCACTCACAGCTTTCAGCTCCACTGTCTGCAGAGGGAGAGACGAGTTAGAGGTGAAAATGAGCAGATGGCAGAAACACAAATACAAAAACCTCTACGACAATAAAAGTGAAAGAATTAAGATGAATGGAGAGGAAAAGGTAGAAATTTAGTGGGTTTACCTGTGTTAAAAATGTAGCGTCTGATGCCGAGGGTTCAATGTAAAACTGTAAATTGGGTTGGGATATTTCCAGTGGTGCACACAGCACTATAAACACACATTCACAAACAAATGAGGGAAACCACACAAAACTGATCTTAGCAAATTTGTTTTGTACGCAAATATTGTTTCACTGTTTGAACTGTTCAAAGGAGCTGGACAGCAGAGAGTGGAAAGTTAGTGTTATCCAGAGGGAGTGGGGAGGGAGCTGATCGATGTGAAGCACTTGTATAAAAGCCATTCAAAAAATCAGGGAAAATCAGGGCACCTTATCTTGGCTTGGTTACACATAGTTTCTTATCCCTTTCTTTAGATTTGTCTTTGTGTCTTTCCTTTTCATTGTGTCTCCTTTGTCATTTTTTGTCAAAGTAAAGAGTACCAGCTTTGCCACGACCTTGCATGTACACAGCCTGAGTGGCAAAGTTGTTTTGGTTATTATGGAAATGAGTTTAAGTAAGCAGGCCTGCCCACACAAATGGCTGGGCCCTTAAAAGGACCAACGATTACCTGGGCCCTGAATTGGTTCTGACAAAGGGCCAGTGAGCATCTTTGTGGATGTACTGACCATTACTGTCTCTGACAAACCCTGGTCTGTTTGTAGAATTGGTAGACTGCTTTTCTGACATGCCTTTTAGGATTAATAAATTGTCTGATTTTAACTTGCTAAGCCCACCTACAACATAAATATGAAAAATAAAGACTCATACCATCTTAAATAGAGAGAGTTTACTTTTTGAAACAATCAGTTGTTATAAAAGTCTTCTTTTTGTTGGTCTAATAGGTAATGGTGAGTACTTAGGTTTTATTTATTGCTAATATTTAGAATTGATCATATCTATGGTCGCCCTTCATGGGCCTCTTAATGACTCAGGGCCTGAGAACTCTATACTTCTTTCCCACCTTATAGGCAGCCTTGCAAGTTAAGAGCCTCTGCGAATTTGTATGGAGGTTAGTGAGACCTGACATAACAGGGAAGGGCTCAGGGATGCCAGCACTCTCTGTCTTGCCTCCTTAAGGTGTCAACGGACTAATAAGAAAAACACAGGACAGGGGAGGTTCCCACTTGGAAACCCAGGTGAAGTGCAATTTGTTGCTGCTCATCAGTCTCCAAGGTTGAGTTGTAGGACAAACAGAAAAGGACATCAATTGGTTCAGCACTTTTGAGCTCTATTTCTTTCACTGGGACTCAAGTATCTTGTGTTTATTGAAATAAAATGTCACAGGGAAAAAGAAATTGTGGAAGGAGTAGAGTACAGATATAACAAAGCTCTGACGTCACATTAATGACCCCACCTGTGGCCTGTATGCGCTGAGGCTGTTGTGTCACCATGGTGACAGACTGAGGACGAGGTTTGACAACATGGTGCCTGCTGCCAGTTGTCAGCGAGGAAGAGGCAGAAGAGGAGGAGGGCGGGGTGGGGGAAGGAGAAAAAGAAGCAGCAGTGGGCCATCTCACTCCATTGACCTTCAGTGGCAGGTCAAAGTCATAGCTCGCCGCCTGCAGGAAGATACTGCTATGATTTCTTCAGCATTGCTCTTACAAACAAATAAACACATTTTACAAGTTCACTGTGACTGAATCTAAACGGGAAAAACATTTATGCAGTCGCTGCCAGCACTAATAAGCTGCATAGAGATAAAATTAAAGTTAACTGCAGCACCGCTACCACCTGCTCATGTCTGATTAAAAGCAGATACAAGGTCAAACTTGCCACCTGTACCGTCCTCTGTACATGGGGATGTACTCTGACAGTTTAGTTTGCAACTAGGTTAATTAGCTTAAAAGTACAAAGAACAAGTAACAAAATAGGAGACTGCAAGAGCTGAAAATGTCTTTAAATGAACAAAAACACAAAAATCCAATACCAGGTGTTCTGCGAAAATATCCATATATGGGATTTATTGGGATTTTACCCAGGATACAGAAGGGGTAAAGGTGATTGTGTACGGCAATATTTTCTTAAGTTATCTTTCTCAGGTATAGTTAGAATATTTTATTTCATTCAGATCATGCTGTACACAGAGAAAGAAGCTTGTTCATCTTGAAGATAAAACAACCAGGCATAAACTAAGCATTACATATAGGGTAAATAAAGCAGTGAGAAAAGCAACAAGCCATAAAACAGGGGGAAAAAATCACAAAAATGCATGGTCCAGCATTGAGGAGCCATTTCATCTGGTCAGGACTCAGGTGTTCAATTACATCAAAAGGACACTTTACATTCTTTTTCAGATTGCAATTTTTGTGCACTGACCAGAGGAGACAGTTGGTTTGAGAGGGTTGTTCATTTCAAACATCATTTATCTCCTACATATAATGTTTTGGGTTGATAAATCCAAGCCACACTTACAACCAAGATCAGACAGATGACACATGATATCATGAGACCCAAAGCACCCTGGGAAGCTTTAAGGTCACACTTTCAGTGAAACCATGGTGCTCAATTTCTGCCATTTCAAGCTGATCAACTCAGGGCACATGAAGGATGTTCAACCTCAAGCAGACTCAGTGGGGGATGCAGGTGACAAAGAGACATTGCACTGCTCCTGCCTCCCACCAGGTCTGCGACTTCCTCTATCTCTAATATTATGCCTCTGACACGACCTCTCAAGATGGAGGGTCCCCTCTTTCCATCTCTGTGATGTTCACAGTGGAGGTAAAACATCACAGGGGTGTAAATGTTATGGCTAAGAACAGCAGCGTGAATGGAGCTAATGATGCTTCTCCAGTTGATGTAATGTTTAAGGAAATGGAAATAAAGTAACAGCACTGTATTAAAAAGAACAACCACTTGGTCAAAATCTTACCTGGGTGGGGGAGAAGACGAGGGAACAGTCTAATTTCTGGCAGCCCTGGACTTCCACAACAGTCACACCTGGCTCTTTGTCTGCAGATGGAGAAAATAACAAATAACTCGAGGGGCAGAAGTTCACAAACAACAAAACAGCCCAAGGACCTATCACCAATCTCCAAACATACATGATGTACTATGCTGTACTGTGTGTAATGTAAATGCCTACTTGCTGAGGGTTTCTGAATCTGCACAGAGAAGTCTGAGTATTCTGATAGGTCAAAGGTGACCTGGGCCACAGCTGGGGAGCGGTTTGTGAGGGTGAATGGTATCGCTCGCCGAGAGCCAGCATGGACCCCATGAAACTGGAACTCAGACTGTGTAGAGAGAAGGAGAAAGAAATACACACAGATATGTGAGAACTGGTGATCTCAAGGGTAGATGTCAGACAGTGCAAATTATTTTAGCTCATATATTCACAGAAATCAGGATCAGGGGGTTACTGGGATAAATATTATGTAAACAAAATGTCTTAATACTTATTTATCATTCAGCAGACTAAATAATATGATATTTAAGAAGTGAAAAATGCCCTATACTGCCTTTTGACACATTTTTAATTTGTCAAAAACGTGAAACCATTTAAAAAAAATCTCTTTATTCCTTTTTACTTCTAACTTCAAATAGTTATTATCAAGTTATTCTATGAGTTGAAGGAAGCAACAAAAGAATCAATTTCTGTTATAAAATCTGAGCTACAGCAAATAAGACTGAAAGAGAAGAATCATTTTCTACTTCTGACAAGCAGAGGCACAGACGCAGAAAATCCTTGACTATATTTCTTTCAAAGGTGCAACCCATGCTGTTTCTGGAGACAGACACGTTCACAAACTTAGCCAGGCACAGGAAAATAAAAGTGTAGACCTGTTTGTCTCCAGCTTAGATCACCATTTCTACCAATTTTTCTTCTATTATGATCTTGAATGCTATAACATCGCACATTTACATCAATGAACAAACAAAAGCAATATTTTAATGGTTCACAATCTGCAGATATTGTCTCTTTATGTGTGGTCACAAGTATTTTCAGACTAATAAGTATAAAAGTTACAGAACTACCTTTTGTACCTTGACTGCAGCTGAGATAAGAAGGTAAAACATGCTCAAAGTTGACTTATTTGACCCTGGAATTCAATCTTTTAACATTTTTTAGTTGAAAAGATGTGAATTACGAGTCAACGGCTGCTATAAAAACCACTGCTGCTAAAAACTGCATAATTTCAGCTGAGGAAAGTGGTGTAGGTGGATATTTGTTGAGTGTTTTTCTTTTTTGACCTGTCAGTGCCTTTTTAAATTT
Organism: Cetoscarus ocellatus; assembly: GCA_037902135.1. Classification (NCBI taxonomy): domain Eukaryota; kingdom Metazoa; phylum Chordata; class Actinopteri; order Labriformes; family Labridae; genus Cetoscarus; species Cetoscarus ocellatus. The sequence continues at coordinate 1,454,962 of JBAMNC010001073.1, read as the reverse complement.
TGCTTCCATATCATAATTAAAATCTAAAAGGTATGGATTTAAACCAAAGCACATCTTGTTCTCAGAAGGCAACATTTCTACAGCAGCTCTGTCAATAACAGTTTCATGTTGTGGTTGATCAAGAAGCAGGTGTTAATAGCAAAATGATCCCTGCATGCTCCCAAAGATGCTCAGCATGGTGCTTTCAAGAGACAAAGCAAGAGCCCTGAGCAGTAGAATCAATGCTTAAATTAGACGTGTTGTAGCAAAGATTTTGTGTAGGAGAAGAAGAACATATTGTTCTTTTAGAAAAACAGCTCAATGGACCGCCCACGCACAGAATAAGGGTTATGTAACAGTGCTACGATGCTTTGTGGAAGTTTTGCTGTTGCTCAGCCGGACGGTCAAAATTTATCATTTCTACTGCATGTTCTCTCTGTTGGAAAAAATGATTTATTCAACTTTTATGTTGCGCCAAAATATCCAATGAGTGACTACCTTTAAAATGAAATAGTCTGCTATTAAACCAAAAAACATTTTTGTGATTGCTGAGCTTTTGGGTTGTGCATCTCAGTCTGGCACTGTGACCTTTGAAGACAGAATGGATTCTCTAAAAGGCAAGAAACACTGAAGGTCACCAGCACAACACATTCAGTGTTTTGTGTACTGCCTCTGTATTGTTGCTGACAATGACCTTCCACAATCTCTTTGATTGTGTTCGTACTTTCTGGATCATACTTTAGACCAGCACTTCTAAAGCAGGGGTCAGGGCCCACTGGAGGTGGCAAGACACTGGCCACGAGGTCACAAGACGCCTTTGTTGTGGTGGCTTCTCACAAAAACATTTCTGTGGTTATATAAAAAAATAAGTTCTTCTTTTAACATAACTTTCTACATTACTTCATTTTTCAACCTTATGTTGGGGAGAAAAAGAGGGGCAAGTAATAGAGTACACAAGCCTCATGAGGAGACCTGCTGTGTGACAACAGAGAGGTTACACAGACTGTCCAAGAAACTAGAGTGTCATTCAAAAACAGATTGAGAATTGAATTCAGCAATGGGTTGCACCTGCTGTGCGTAAGCTCAAATGTTGCCAAGTTTAAACAAAAGTTCTTACAACGAAGTTAACGCTTTGTTCAAGTTGGAGGTGCTGCATCTCTTGAAATAGTTTCAATGGAGGCTTAAGTTAAATCTTACATCAACCTCCTATTAAGTGTAAAGTCCTCCATAGTATACGGTTTTCATAGCGTATGGTTTATAAAGCTGGGGTAACTTGACTGATGACGGGGAGCAGAGGGTCCAGACTGCACCATGAAGAGGCTGTCTGGTGTCAGCAGTGTGTTCTCCGTGATAGATAACGACTCCCATATGATGAATTTCTTGCTTGCGCTTTCGTTTACTATCAGCACAGTTCATTTCAGCCATTCACAAAAGCGCACCTTTAAATCATCTCACATTGTTGGCAATTTTACTGCACGCTTAAGTCAACTCCCTATTGTGATATTTTGAGATAATTAACACACATTTTTGTCAATATATATTTATTATTATTTCCAGTTGTTAGTCTGTACCAAGATATGGTGCATGAAAGGCTCTATGTATGTCCAAGCTACTGTTATTATCATGTACTTATCACAGGTAAGTATCGTTTTTTCCCCTAGGTCAAAGTTGTTATCAATTGTCTATCAAATATAGAAAAGTAAATTAAATTGTCTGGTGAAAATACCCTCAAGAGCTGTCTAACATTTTGCCACAAGACAACAGCGTTTACTAACTCACAAATTTTGCTAAATAAGACCCTGGACCAAACAATAGCTACACAATGACAGAATGAAAACCCAGTCCATGTTGGAGTCCATTATCTTTTTTCAATGTAAAATGTATTAAAAGTACCTAAGGCTATGTTGAGAGTGGACCACATTAAATTATTTGCTTTAATACTTTCATTATTTAAAAATTGATCCTTTATGACAATGCAATCAATAAGTAGAGCAAACTATTCATTACTCTGATTGTAACTGCGGCATGAGGCTGATTACTGATAGATTTATTTGACTGCAGTCTAAATAAATACAAAACTCCAATCACTGAGTCTTGAATTTAAAGTGATTACAGAGGATACAAATACAACACACGCAAAACGTATTCCCACTGTGGACCTCATGTGAAAAATCAAAGGAGCTGTCAGTCATGCGAGATATAGTCAAAAAATAAACATTAAAAGCAATAAAAACACAAAAATAAAAGAACATTTGACAGCTTTTCTCATAAGGAAGAGAAATCTATTACACTCCAGTCATAAAACACATCATAGTTGTTCTTCAGTGGCTATATTTAGAACTATCAAGGAGCTTTGTCTTTTGTTGATGAAAATGGAGGATAAATGCTGCTTTGTGCAGTGGATGCTGCATTTGGTAAATTACAGTTTGTTGTTGTCTCATTTTTATGTAATTTTCTACAGCAAGCTCAAAGCATGTGATAAAGGAGGTTAATAACCACCTGTATGCTTATTTCTATTGTATGTCGGCTCCTTTATTGCTTTTGTTTGTCCCTTCTTCAGAAAAGCTGAGGGTATAACATGAATGCACTCAAGTAAACTCACCACGCTGATCTCCACATTTGGAGGTTCTACTGATCCGCCTACTCGGAGCTCAACTAACTTCATGTTCCTGAGAGCAATCTGTAAAAAATTCACAAAAGCTTGGGTTAGACATGTGGGATATGGAAAACAAATTGTATAACAAATTTTATGGCAGTATCACAATCTTATTTTTCTTCACATTGTTAACACTGAATAAAACCGTAAATCCATAAATATTTCTTTAAATACACAAAACAAATTTTACCACAGGTAGGGAGGCATGGCCATTTTGTAAAGGTTTCTCCTTGAAGCAACAATATTTAACTTTTCAACTTAAAAGAATAGTTTCACTGTTGATCAAACAGAATAGAGAGAACTAGTTGAGTGTTTTGTTCAATAGCACTCTTTTTCACCCTTCACGCTCTCTTTAGTCTCATATTTTTAGCCATTGTATCAAAAAGCAAAGGGGCAGGGTAACTGGCTTCTTTTTAGCCGAATCCTAGCATATAAGCTAGTGCTGGGAAGCCTTTGTTTTTCACATGAAGGACCCTTGGCATCACTCGCAGAAAAGTTATGTTGTTGCTTTAAGAGGAAACAAGGTTTATTTCTGCATAAAAAAAAATCAACCTAATCAAAAACTATGATCTTCTATTCTTTCTCTCTCTTACCTCAATTCTTGTGTCGAACTTGATGACAGAATCAGGGTTGAAGTGGATCTTGAGTGCAGCCTGCCCCCCACTTGGCACCACGCCCTCTGATGGACTCACCACCATGCCTGGCAGAGGGCAAACATCCAGCACCTGCCTCATTCAAACAAAAGAAAGCACAGGGAGGTTGGATACTGTTCTCATGTGGTTTGGATACTAAAGCAAGTATCCGCATATGTGTGTTTGTGTGTGCACCTGGTAGTAGGCATGGTTCTGCCCTGTGTTGTGTAAGACAGCAGCTCTGACAGAAGGCATGTTGAGGGGCACTGATCCAAATTGGAGCTGCTTCTGAGCCAGCTGGACACTGCTGCCTCCAACCTGAGAGAAGTGCAGGTACAAAACGTGGAAATTTCCACATTCTTATGCCACTCTGTTACATTCAATGAAATTTGTTCAACATTTCTACACCACCCACTCTCCTGCCATATCTAACTCGAATCCCGTCACTGATTTCCCACATTTCACAAAACAGCTTTTGACAGCCCCCAGAGTGCACGTATCTGCAGTGTGTGTATGACTCAGAAAGGAGAGCGATCTCCATATGACGACATGTAACAGCAAGAGACTTTTCATTGAGAAAAGCACTAAAGTCACAAGCTGAACTTTTGTCACAACCCTGCTCGTTGCTGTGTTCTGGTCTGCTGAGGCTGCTGTCAGAGGACAAATCGATACCTGCCTCTGTGATGGATTTATTCCCATATGATGGTTGAACTTTGGTAAAAACAAATGGGCTTTGTCTATCTAACCGGTCTTTTCATTTCTTTTATGAATCACCTTTAAAAGTGTTGGAAATCGCTCAGCTTTTAACTTTTATTAGAGCTTTCCTGGGTCCATTCAAAGTGACTGTATATCATTAATGTTTGGCCAGGTCTTGAAAATGTGGGAAAAATACTTAACAGAACATAGACCACTTCTTAATTTATTTTAAATAGTCTGCATAAAGTCAAGATGACCATTCGTTCTCTCGCAAAGGACCAAGCTAGAACCTTTATTGATGCTCTAATATTGGATTCTGGACTCTTGTGGGCTAGTTTGACAGAGCAGTTATATTAAAAACAAAACTAAGACCTTAACAGTGTCAGGGGTGAGAGCTGACTTATTGTTGACATTCTATGAAGTTATGAAAGTTGGGAATATTACAGAGGACACAGATCAATGGTTTTCAATGATTGGGAAGTGTTGTCAGCCAAAAATCAAAGGTGTTTCGGTCACAAGAACAAAAGTCATTGATCCGACTCTAATCCCCTCAGCTGCTGCTTTCTGTCTGCACAAACAACAAGCACAAGACAGCTCAGAGATAAATGGTTAGTCTTGGAAAACATCATATATATAAAGAAAATGACAGCGTTAAAGTTCTCTTCCATATCCATGAATCTGATACTGTATTGCAGTATGCGTAAAACGTCCTTTGGACAATCAGCCTTCTCTGTCACAGGAGCTAAACTCTGGAATAGTCTACCTACTGAGCTGAAAATGCAAACTAACTTCAAAGGCTTCAACAAAGGTATTAAATCATGGCTGAAAGAGCAATAATATTGTTCCCACATATAAAATATTTGCCTATATACATGTTTACTTGAAGGAACTTTTTCATTCACCTTTTTATTGAACTTTTATCTTCATCTGTTCTGGATGTTTTAATTCTGATATTTTTTCTAATGAACTGTGTCATGGGTATCTCTGTTATTCTTCATAAATCGCTCTTTGTACAATTTTAATCTTTAAAAGCCTCCCATGGACTGGTGTTGAAAATTAGCACTGTGCTATAAACACTTACAGCAGTGCATTTGGGACCTGTATATATTTAAATATCACAGCATCAATGTTACTGTGTGTCCATGTCAAATAAACAATAAATAAATAAATAAATATTGTAAAGGCACCCCTGAAAATATCTTGAAAATGTTGTCACTTCCTACAGGCTTCTTCTCCACCTTGGTTTAATTTAAGAAGTCTACCAGGTTGGCAGGAAAAAGTCAGGTTAAAGACAGTAAACCTATCTTTCTTGTGCCTAACCTTTGCAACACAGTGCAGGCGTTGGTTATCACCCTCATGGACACAAAGGTCAAAGTCTCCTTCAGCAGGAGAGGAGAAGGATGGATGCCACACCACCTCGCAGTCTAGCTCCTGGTATGGCTCCACTGTGCCTGGGGTAGATGAATTTATTAATCAAAACAGAGATGAACAGAGACGCTTCTTAAAGCAACCACAACAGACAGGAGGGGGTATTTTCAGTAACCTGTGGCAGGTCTGATGGAGAATAAGATGCCCTTTTCTGTGACTACAGGTTTCCATGTGAACTCTGCAGGGTGGTTGCGTTTGTTTAGCAGAGTTACCGAGCTCCTGTAACCTGATTGGGCGAGCAGATTGGGAGTGGGGTGCAGCACTAGCAGGGTGGTGGACATCTCCAGAGCCACAGGGACTACCTGGGCCTTGACGAGTACTTGCCCAGGGTGTTTTTGGTTCACAGAGTAGGACACAGTCCTGAAATAAAGACGAACTTTGGAAATAAACATGATTTCTTTGCAATTTTAATATGTTCAGCTGCTTTCCAAACAAACCTGTAGAAAGGACCAAGCTTGTTGCTCTGAAATGTCAGAGATAAGCTGTTGTGGGAGTGTGGCGGAAGGACGTGGGAGAGGGGTGAGGAGCCCTGCAGCTCAGGGCAGTCCACCTCCAGCTGCATCCAAGCAAACACTGATAGTCGATTGATCAGCTCTAGCTTTTTAACACACACTGACTGAGCACACACCTCACCAAAGTCAACCAACAGTGGACCTAAAGTGGAATGAGAAAGATGTTTTAACATGAAAAACATCCTCTGCTGTATTTCAGAATGCCTTGAGTGCAAATGCATGATAACATTTCTGTTCAGACAGGTATAATTTGTACTTTCTCACCTATTTCAACTTGATAAAGCTCCTGAGCTGTCAGTGTCCTGTTGCAGTCTGCCACCTCCTGGTTAGTGGAGGGAACTGCATGCATTACTTCTGAAACCTGTTCAAATACAGCCTCATTCAAATAGCCTAATGTATTTTAAATCCATCTTAAAAATCATATTCAAACAAACTTTCTGATCTGACCTGGCTGCTCTCCAGCTGTGTGTTGGGCGTTCTGTCTTTGAGGCTGCTGCCTTTGGTTTCTGGAGACGTGCTGTGGTACTTTGGTTTGATCTCTGAGATCTTAAAAGGCTCCAGGTCTTGTATGCGGAGTGTTGGTGGTGTAAGCCCTTGAGCAGGAACTATCCCAATATCCACATCATCATCCTCAACTTTCTCCTGCTGTCTAACATTCAAATGAGACAACACTACTTTTGTAAGATCTGTAACTATGTAATATAATAATACTTAGAGTAAAGCCCACCTTTCCTTGATCTTCAGAAGGCGTTTTTGTCTCAGTTGCTGGATAAAGTCTTTGTAAATCTGCCTATGTCGCTGTCGCTCCTCTTCCTCTTTCTCAGTAAAAGAATATTTGGTGTCCACATAGGGATCGTGATGTACATCAGTGAAAATGGTCCTTGAAAAAATGAATACTAGAGGTGAACAACCTCAAGAAAATTCATGCACGACTTCAGGGTTTATTACTTATCTTTCAGTGTCCAAATGTCGACTTAGGCTAAAGGGTGCACAGACTACATTATGAAGTGCAAAGGTCAAGTTCATAGGGTCCTATGTGCATCCTTTGCTTGTGCATGCCGTATCTCTCGAAAGCTCTAAAGGACTTTTTTAAAACTCTGCGAGGACATGAGGGATCATTTGGTCTCAGGACTTCTATTTCTACTTCTTCCTCGCTGTGCAAACCCAGCTGGAGTGATATTTAATCCAAGTTTAACAGGTGTATTTTCAGAAAACAGTGGTACAATTTCATAAATAAAGCATAAACCATAGTGCTTTATTTGATCAGAGCCCTTGATATGGTATGAACCCCCGAGCCGAGCAAAGTTGGCAAATTCAACTTCCTCTGTAAGTTTTCTGTCTAATCACCACAGTTTTGAGGCCCAAATATTCCACAATATTTACTGCAGAGATTTTACTGTTCAAAAAGAAATGCTGATAATTACTTAGAGGACTCTCTCTTGTTCTAAAATAAATTGATAAAGAAAACACTAATTGATCAAATATTAACAAAGACAGATTTTTTTTGTTTTGGCATGGATAACAGAGAAAAAACAAGAACAGACTCAAACGAAGAGTTTCCCTGATGTCTACCTGTTTTGTCTGTGTGCAGAGTCATAAGTAAAGGCCAGCAACTCCTCCACTTCCTCCTGCCTTTTCTCTTTGCGTTGCACGTGGTGTTGGGTTTTGTCAGCACTGAGTACAGCTGCACGCGCCGTACCACGGCACTGAGCAAGATCCCTTAACCTGTGAGGCTGTGAACCAGTTGGATTTGATACAACTGGAGTGATGCCTGTGAACATTGAGGGATATGGTTCAAGGAAAAGTCTTAATCTGAACTTTCCTGCTTTAATATTTTCCTATTTTAATACCAACAGCATTTTCATTGAACTATGATAATGCTTAGTATTGTGTCGGTCTTCTAACCTTGTACCTGGTAGTTGTTTTGAAAGCTTATGACAAATCAGTAAAGTTTAAGTGAAACAAGGCAGAAAGTCTATCTGAGATACATCCATCATTTACCAGAAATTAGTTTAGGCCCAGGTTGTGTGGTCTCCAGGCAGCAGACTGAAGATAGGTGAAGGGTGATGGTGTGGAAACTGCAAATCTCAAGTTTAGTGACATCTTCACTGATGTCGTCTCCCCTCTGTACAACAGGACCCAAGATATCCAGCTTCTGTAACGCCCGAAATCTCCCTTGTTGCCGAGCAGAAAAAGACAAAACAACATCCTGGAGGAACGAAAAAGAAAGAAAATTACAAAACATTTTCATGTTTCCTCTGCTTTTTAAAAAATAGAGAAGATAATCTTTATGAAAATTTGTGTTTAAAAGCAGATCAAAGAAGCAGTGCTGAATACCTCACTGGCAAAGGTATTAAAGCAGAATTTCTAGTTTTTCTTGAATCATACAGTACTATAAATATTAATAAAGGATTTTTGGGCAGTAGTACTGTGCCCTAAACTATAACAACCCTGTGTTTACCTGGCATTGACCAGGTGGAATTTTGCCAGAGGCAGGCTTGGTGGTGAAATGTGCAACCTTGCGGAAGCAGAAAGTGACAGGCAGCTGAGGGCAGAGGTTCTGCAGCACACACAGCAGATCCACACGTTGACCCGCCACGCAGGTGAGGAAATCAAACCTGTGAGAGGGACTTGGAACCAGAGACACAGGCAGTCCTGAGCCTGTCACAGCCAACTCCACACTGCTATCAGCTTAAGAGACAAAAGAAAATGATGTTAATCAATTGAGAGCCAGAGCAGAACAACAAATCAGCTGCTAAAAAGGCAACACAGACAGCATTTCTGGCTCTTAAAAGCCCTCAGAGCACTTGTAAAGATCACATTCTGCTGTGTTATGTTACAGGAAATGAGTGTGTTCTGATTACCATTGTGGTGTGTGAAGCCATGCTTGCTTCCCACAGACTCAAACAGCAGGAAAAGGCAGTAATCCTGTCGGCCAGGGGAAGAATCCTGTTTCTTTGCTTCTGTTATTCTGAAATGGAGATAAATAATCATAGAGTTTAAACAACTGTTTTGAGTAGTGGTTCATTCAAGACATAACTGACACTTTCTCCTCACACCAGCTCCTCGTTAGTATAGTGGTAAGTATCCCCGCCTGTCACGCGGGAGACCGGGGTTCGATTCCCCGACGGGGAGTAAATCTTTTCCTCTTGACCCCCCACCCCCTTTAGAATTCCCCTAGTAGGTTGTTTTGCAAGGACATGCCAGTATTAACTCCACTCCTCTAATTAAAAACAATTCAATCTAAATGTTTGCCTTGAATTAGTCAAAAGAAACAACATTTTTGTTAACTTAAGGCAAACAAAAGCACATTTTACCTGTTACAGACGGGGCTGAAGCGTACTGCCACAGTGATTTGGTCACGCGGTCCCAGTCGACCCTGTTTGGGGTCAAATACCAGGACCTTGGAGACGTCCTGAGTGGCTGGCCTGCACGTCTTCATTCCTCCCAGCAGGGCGGCATCTGTGCTCTTCTGGAGGTCTGTTCCCTGCAATGTCACCACATTCTAAGCATTGTTCTTCTGTCACCCCCTGCTGACTAGTCAATATGTTACCCTGTGCTCTGATCAACACAAGCTTTCCTGTGAGTTATAAGCTGAGGGCTTTACTCACGATCTCAGTCCCAGCAAGAGTACTCTGGAGCAGGCAGACCCAGTCACAAGCCTGGGGTGAGTTGTTTCTCAGAACCACATTCTCAATGCAAGATGTCCCAAAGTACACTGGTCCAAACCAAAGACAGGATAATGGAGTTCCCTGGAAAAAAAAAAGCACTTGGTTACATAAACAACACCTGTAGGCCCTGTTATTCTTAAAACAGACATCCATCCAAAATGGCAAAGCAAAACAGGTTATTTTAAAGATCAAGAAAGCATAGAGTACTCAACTGGGATCCCTGGATTACCTGCATGTCAAAGATTTCAAGATGCTGGTCCTCTACTTTAGCTTTGAGTCTGAGAACTACAGCAGAGTGATTCTGGAGTTTGACCCTGGGACAGTTAGAGGACATGGTTAGGGTTTTTTTATGAATCCATTTGCTATCTATATGACATTAAATGTATGAGTGTAAAAGCAAGTTTTTGTGAAGTGCTTCCTCTATGAAGAAATATGACTTTGCACTTCATGACCAAACCCTCCAGTACACAGTATGTTTTTTACAGTAATATTTAAAGTCTTTCTTACAGAGCCCTCTCGTCGATCTGCCTGGGTCCATCTGTTCGCAGTTCCACTTTAATCCACTGGGTGGTGCCAGCTGCTATAACTCCACTGCAGGGAGAAAGTCTGAGTGAGGGGTCTCCATTGTACTGGACCTGGAACAATCCTGAAACAACATGCATGTGGTGATTTTCACTGTATAATGTCTGCAAAAGATCCATGACAATCTTCAGGGTGCTGGTCATTTATGTTGGCACGTCTACACACAGATACAAATACATATGTGTATTCTCATAAGGCTACTTCAAATAACCTCGACCTTTTGCTTGATGAGGCCAAAAGGAAGTGAAGTTTTGTAGCAGAGAACAAATACCTTTACTTTAGTTAGCGCATAGACTCAGAGACCAGTAGGATTATTTACTTATCACAACTGACAGGGTACCTTATTTAACATGACATTGTTTGTATTTCATTTAGCCTACCATGTATGTGTTACTTCTACTTGGATAAAAACTAGCTTTTAACATGTTTTCCTAAAATCTGTAGGCTTTATTGTTTATTATCTACACGTTTAAAAAAAACTACCAATCTTCCAACTCAAACCACGTCTTTCTATTCTTAAAATTTTGGACTGTTTTCACATCTACTATTGTTATATCAAGGAAACTGGTCAAATTGCAATGCCTGCTTAAAAAAAAAGATGGAGGTGAAAACAAACTTTACATTTAAGAATAACATGAAGGAAATAGTTTTACTTTTACTTTTGAGTGGTTTTGTAGTAATTATTGTACTTCACTACATTTATAATTGATTAATGAATTTTAAATTATCAATACATAAGAATAAAACATACAGAACAAAAACTCAGAAAAAAAACAGAAATTCCAAGCTTTTTACAACCTCTGTGAAACGAGCCACTTGCTTAGTTCACAATGCTTCGTGATGGTTGGAGCAAATGGTAAGATAATGATTCCACATTTATTCCAAAATTTACTTTTCCTTGCAAGGAACTTTCCGGTGGCTCTTTCATCAAACAACTTGGTTCTAAATTCATACTGTCTTGCGGTTTTTGAGCTACATTTAATGGGAAGACAGTATTTTTGTTTCCATCCTAAACTCTTCTGGCATCAAAAACAACAATGCCGTCAGAGCAATCTGAGTAAACGTTACCCTTTACTTTCACTGATGTAGATACTTAAGACAAGTAATGTTACTTCAATTTTGATAGTTTAGTTAAAACACCGTGCTTCTATGTGATTAATCATGTTTATACTCCTACCAACCTGTAGAGATACACATTTTAAGGACCAGATAGTCTTGATTTACCTGGTGCTGACCCCTGATTGGTTATAGGGTGATGTTTGCTGATCACCTCACTGCTTGCAGGGATTGAACCAAAGTCTAACAGTGAATCCATCATAAGAGAACAAACTCTGGGGAACCTAAAGATGTGCACAACAAAAATCAATGAGGTTCACGTTTCAAAGATTTATGTAGAAGAACATGTTAATTAACCATGTTTGTAATAACCAGAGTGATTAATCCCCAAAACCAAACATGTAAGCACAGATCATGTGTCTTGTCTGCTTACCCCAGCACTGGTATTTTAATGGTCTCAACATCGTTTACATGAATGAGAAGGCTGTCTCTGACCTCCTCGTCTTCCTCAGGAGTGAACTCCAGCAAACCGCTTACAGACAGACCGGGGGCCACAACGCCAGCTGAGCTGGAGCTGAACCTGAAGACCTGCAGGGCAATAAACAAAAACCACAACAACAAGGGAATCAGGACATTAAACACAAGTTTAATATCTGCTTTTTTGGTTGGCAACTTAAGATTTGAGAAAAATGTGAGCAAAATATTTAAATATATAGATAGATGTATCCGAATGTAATACAATGATTTTATTGAGATTTGGAGATCTAAGATTTGGTAAACTGACATCTGAAAATATTTTAGGCATTTCTTATCATACATCTTATGTTGTAACTGCTAGTTACACTTCTTTTAAAAGCCTTATTCTTAGCTTATCTCATATTGATTCAAGACCCTGTCAAGATTTAGGTTCACCATAGCACAGAGACTGACCTAATTCAAGTGTCAAGTGATTCAACTTATAGTTTTGAACAGTGGAGTCCTCTCAGTGCTTGTCTAGTTCGATCTTAGTGCAGCTTTTGACACTCTTGATCACCTCATCCTTCTACAGTGATTTGAGGAATTACTTGGGATAATAAGGACTGCTTTCAATTGGCTTCAGTCTTCCTTTCCTTAAGGAGCTATTCATTTTGATCATTTTCATTTTTCTGTGGCATTAAAGCAGGAATCAAATATTAAATCTGTGCTGAAAAGTTCACAATTCTGATATCATGACAAGTTATTGGGATGAGTTACTTTCCAATCCTGAAAAACACTCTGTAACCTTTTTGACATAATGCGATGTAATAAAGTCAATGTTAAGATTTATATTACAGACATTTATTTGTGAATCAATTTGTTCTAAAATTGATTGGTAATTACAGTGAGTGGTGAATGGAAAGATAGGTAGAATGACAGGTATGAAGAAAGACAATCATTGGAAGGCAATGACATGTTAACAAAGTTAGCATCCATGCACCAACCTCCATGACTAGCTTAAGAACCTTCGTTAGCGAACCGTTTCTGCACGTGCACGAGCCATTAAGCTAACGTTGACGCAGAAAAGTAAAAACCTTTTAAACCAACTTTTCCCGTCAAAAAATATTAAAATACTTATTCAATAGCAAACTGAAGGGCACGTTACCTTTAATGCGGGCTTTTCAATCACAATTTTCTTTGATGTTTTGCCAACATTTATCGCCCTAACTGTCGTCCTGTAAACTTCTCCGATATTGACGTCGTTAAATTCGATGCACGGTGGTTCGACTCGAACACGTACCTCAGCCATATTCAAGTTTTCTAAATGTTAAGGCGCCAACAACTCTTTAAATTGTATTTTAACTTTCCCGTCAAGTAGTTTTTCGGGCGATGTCGTCCTCTCTCAGAGCCGCATACCGATGGACAATTTTACCGTTGCTACACTAAACAGACGTTGACAGCACAGGTGGTATCCAGGCGACGACCCCAGCAGGTGCGTTCGTTTTAATGTTCTGAGCATCTGAGAAGAGCGGTGTCACTCTATATTAAACAAAATTAAGATGTACCCATACCTGATTTTATTGATTGAAATTAATCGTTTAATTATTTCTGTTTCAGGACATGACTTCTTCCTTCCCGCTGTCCAAACTAAAACACAGGTCTACGTGTCCACATTTCTGTCTGACTTTACCTAAGAATACTGACTTTAATGTTATACTCTTAAATTATATTTTTCAGAATTCAGACTTTAACGTTGGAATTGTGACTTTAATCTTGGGATTCTGTCTTAATCTCAGAATTCTGACTTAATCCCAGATTTCTGAAATTTATCTCAGAATTCTGACTGTCATATTCTGACTTTAATCCTAGAATTCTGCCGTAATTCTTTTAATTATCTTAGAATTCTGACACTGATCTCAAAATTCTGACTTTAATGTCATATTCTGATTAAGACCTTTAGTGTCTTGGTTTAGTGCAATAATGGCACCACATATATCAGTAGCCAAAGCAAAATGTGCAAATGTGTTGACCTTGACATTCAATTCAATGTCTGCACACTACTTCAGTATTGTTGTTGTGAGAAGTAGGCCTGTTGTAAGCATGGCTCAGGCAAGGCTAATGACCATATTTGACAGAGCAAGAGCTACATACAGAGTTCTTGCCACATCTGGAAGAAAAGGTAAAGTCACCATGGACAGGGCATCCTCACCTATACTCTTTCCAGATGTTGCAGATGTTGCAGATGCCCTCTCTGGTATAAAATGTGATGACAGGGTCGGAGGAGTATTAGCTGATAGGCCTCCCAAGAGTCCAGAGGCAGCTAGACGAGAAGTTATAGTCACCACAGACCAAGCTTCTTCTCCTGTAACCTGCTTGGAAGTTGTAGATGCCTCTTCAAAAACTGAAGGAGAAACAGGAGTAACACTGGCAAACATCAGTCCACCTGATGATGGGTCAGATTATTAGGTGTTGGTATCCCCAAGATCCAAGGATATTCTGATTGTGTATCGAAGGCTCCAGAAGGGTCCCTCCCCCTCTCCTTTCAACATTCACTTTCTTTAATTCTTAATTATAATTGAGTAATTTCCCCTCCCATCGGCTTTTATACAATCCCATGGAGTCCAGAAGTTATTTATCTTTTGCTATAAGGCACAATCAGGCATATTTCTTTCTTAATTCAATGGTTTACTCAAAATGGCTAAATTTGATCCAGGATGGCTTCCCGCTTAGCGTACAGAATGATCTGTACGCTGTGGGGTTTTGCAACTTTGAACCATGGACTCCATTAGATATGTATTCAGGCTCTATGGTGTAGAAAATAAACTTTTAATTATGTTGGTGAAATCCTTATATTTACTCCCATATATAAAGAACTACCTTAATATGAGCAAAAACCTTTACAGGCATAATATTTCGTGTGATACTTCTAACTACATTGTGAGATTATGATATATTATTAAAACCAATCTTGAAACATACATTTTGTGGTCATTTCCAACTATTGTAAGACCCTGAATAGTCAATACATTCTGTATCCATTTCTACATTCAGTAAGGACCTCTCAATAACATTAAATGCTGGCGTTTGATGTGTATATGTGCCTAAATATCCAAGAGAATATATAGACATTATAAAATGCAAATATAGGAATATTTTTATGGATGACATAAAAATAAATATAAAAGGCTTAGGTGTAGTATAGGCCCAGTATATAAGGTAAACTGTCCTTGACAAAACCCAACATACAACAAAATATGTGCCTGGTAATACCAACAATGTTACATACGCTGTATTTGTCTGATACTGCATGACTAATACTTCCAGGTAATGCTAAAAATGAAAGATACTTGAGTTATTAAAATGACCAACATACCAACATTGCATCATTGAAAGTACGTAAAGAGAAATATATTAAAAGTATGAGTAAAGTAAAACTCATTGATTAATAGTGATACCAACAAGACATTGTACGACAATTTTCCTCCACAGGAAATGTGGGTGTTGAAACAAATAATCAGGGTGATTTATATTTGTCATTTGTCAGGAAACACATCTTTTGCATCAATAAGGTCAACAAAGAAATAGGCCAACCCTTTGTCAAGAGGGGGCACCAAAATTTGCCCATGACAAAAGTTCCTCACAGAAACTTTAATACAGAATCAACTATCTCTACAAAAATAAAATCCTGATTATAGCTGATTTGATGTATTTTTAAAAAAAAAAATCCACTGACATCACATCAAAAACAGAGTCCTTATAAAAAAGGGAATTTGAAAGTATCACAATCAGCTAAATCAGGTTACTCGATAGGATTGCAGGGCTCTCCCATATTTCGTCATCATAAATATTAGTGTTTGACGTGATTTTCGCTGTGGTTGAATCATCTTGACTTTGGCAGTTTTGAGGAGTTTCATCTCCAACCCTCTCAGTCCTCTCCTCATGACCCTTGAATGGTTTGGTTAAAACTTCTTCACTCCGTAAATTCTGATCCCGAGGTACTTGTGGACAGTTTTTACTTGTTTCTGAAACCTGTTCCTCTCTTTCATTTTTGAGAGCCTTGTCTTTAGTCTCTTCTTGATTCTTTTTGCTTTCCAGGCCGAAGAAGTTGTTTTGGACCACGTAACGCACGCACTGCAGGAGGACGTTCCTCTCATGGCGGATATCTGGGGCCAGTAACTGGACAGAGAGAGAGAAAATAGATATTAGAAGTTTTATCTTTTTATTCTCAAATATATCTGCAGCACCTAAGATATCTCCATACCATCTCAAGAAGAGTCGGACGACGTGTTTGTGGTGTGTCTCGGTGTCCACCTCTACCACCCCTTCCTCCTCTGCCTCCTCTTCCTCTCCTGTTGTGAGGTGAGTAACGGGCACTGCCAGACGGTGAGACTTTGGAAGTATCTGTTTTCTGTACTGAGGTTTCCTGGCATTTTGAGGGCGCTGTGTCTTTGGGGGTTGGTGTTATTGTGTTCAGGAGAACTTTGTTCTCTTGCACAAGGTTCCTGGCTCTCTGAATAGGAACAGCTAAATCACAAAGAAAACAATCATTAAAATCAAGGAGGGGAGTAATGGTAAATAAAAGAAGTCTCATGCACCCAATACTGGGTCACTGCTTGTTTCAAACATCAAACATTGAAGGCAAACTCCTGTGCTCTCCTTTTCTTGTTGTGTCACTGCAGTTTCACCACCTGTGCAATTTACACAGTGAGCTGATGTTTGCCTGCAATTTTTGATAAATTCATTCTTCTCCAAAGCCAGCTGTTACATGAAATCAAAAGTGTTTTGGGAAATTTGGCACTTTTGCAACCAAGTTTGACAACATTATTTTGGTTGATTGTTTCTCCCCTTCAATAATACCAATTGGTATTATAGCTGATATCATTGAAAAGTCTGTTTAGTCACCTTTAAAACAGGGTACAGGGGGGTAAGGATTGTGCATTAGTCGAATGAGCAACACAGCTAAACATGATGGTAGTACCCTGAAAAATGTGCCAAAATCCCCATGCAACTGGAGGCTGGTGTTCTTGTATTAAGAGTGGTAGCATATCAGGAAGAAAACATCCCAAGAAGGCAGGTTCCTCAACCTTGCTTTAGTGAGGAGCCATGGGCTGTCTTCAGGGGGGAAAAGGGGCACACTTTTATGGGGTTCTACCCACACATTAGGCTATGTTGCTCGATCCATTAATGCACCATTCTTCAAAGTTGTACCTTGATATAAAGGTGAATAATCAGGCTTTCCAACATTATAAAATACATTACCAATTGAAATTGTTGAAGGGAATAAATAATCAACCAAATAAAGTTTCCAAATTTTTTGAGGTGTTTTTATATCTTTTGCATAAAAAAGGCTGGTTTGTTGTGACAAGTGGTTTGGAATAGTGTCAAAGTTTAGATGACTCAATCGGTTTGATTACCAAAGAAGAAGATCTAGTAGACAACTCTGAATCATAAGAAAAGATTTGAAAAGGAAAATAAGACTATTTTGGGGGGCAGCAGTGAGTCAATTTGTAGGAACTTGGCTGAGAACTTCAGCGCTGCCAGTTGAAGTCCATGTATGGGCCATATGAGGGCCTCCGCACATGACAAATACTCACAGCTTTGTTTCTATTAGACCTATCAGATGATCCCTAAAACTTTGAACTATCATTGCTTTTTTTCTGCAGGCAGTGGCATCTCTCACCTTCTGGTTCCTCATCACTTTCGCTCTCAGTACCAGAGCCATAGTTCGCCATCAAGGATCCCAAAGCTGAGCTCATCTGTTTGGGCGCCACAACCACAACATCTGCCCTGGACTTAGCAGCTGGATCTTCTCTGTCAGAATCTGTAAGCAGAAGAAAAGTTGGCATGAGTATTTTTAAGAACAAAGGCAAAAATAAATATGATTTTCAAGAGGAGACACTCACCATGATCACTGCTGGCCAGCGCTCCAAGTGGATCCCCATCTCTGGTGGGCTTTTTGAGGGGTGGGGGAGGCTCTGTGGAGGTGCTGTCTGAAGGGTGGGGCCCCCAGTGGTGTCGCCCATGGTGCCCTCTATTACCCCAACCACGACCTCGACCCCTCCCTCGTCCTCTTCCTCGCATTCGCCTGTGAATAAAGTTTGGTTTAAAAAAGGGTATAGATTTAAAGGGAGGAGGGGGAGGTAGAGCAAACAGCCTGATCTGGCAGGGTGGAAAGCTGGCCTTGACCAGTGCACCTCACCCAAAAGCTATTTTATCTTCTCTTTCCTCAGATTTTTTGTGTTTTAGGCTATCTTCATGGTTAGGTAGCATACATGTTGTTATGCTGCATTCCAGTTGATCTCGAAACTAGGATAGTCTGATTTGCAAATTAAATACATCACTGGGAATGCCCCCTTTAGTCGGAATTTCCCTCTTTGGAGTCAGACGTCCTTCACCTACCCAGACTTTACCAGCTCGAAACTGGAACACGTCTAGCTGAGATATGACGTAATTCCCATTTCCCTTTTCCCAGTTCAGATGTAAATGGAACGCACCATTATTGCCCTGATCCTGTGGACGGTGGGAGGGCTGCTTGGGCTGTGATTATCAGGAAGTAGAAAGGGCAAGATAAATACCCACCACATGTCACACAGTGACATGTGGTGGGTATTTATCGACAAAAGCCAGCATGGAAAGTGGGCAGCTCTTAGGCACTGTTCAGCATTCCTGTGGTGTAGTGGAACTACAAACCACAATTCCAATGAAGTTGGGACATCGTGTAAAACACTAATAAAATAAAACACAATGATTTTAAATCCTTTTTGATGTATATTCAATTGAATACACTACAAAGACAAGATATTTAATGTTAACTGATGAAATTGATGTTTTTAACAATATCCACTCATTTGAATTTGATGCTTGCAAGGCCTTCCTAAAAAGCTGGAACAAGAGCATGTTTACCACACTTGACAACAATAGTGCTACTTTTGCTGCTTATTAGCCAACAGAGTTGAGTTGTGGCAGGCAATGAATAGTGCATTAATAGGTTTAGGGGTTTCTTCATTCAGTTGCTGCTCCTTTTTCACATGTAATTTCCCCTTCTCTTTTCCTAATTTCCTACTTTATCCACTGAACCATCAAATGAGGGAATAAAACCTCCAAAATGAATCTTAAAATACATGCTTTTAAATATACTTTTCAATTAGCCACAGCAAATCAATAAAAAAATTCAAGTTTCTGTTAGCTATGAAAGAGAAAAAATGTGTTTCTTTTACCCAAATTGAGCGGTGTCTAATACCCCTCCAGTCTGCTCCCGCACCTCCATCACTTTTCTCTTCTTTTGTACATTATCAACTGTTGGATAGTTTCTGGCAAAGAGTTGAAAAATAGAAAAAAATATTATATTTTAATCATCAGAAAAGAATATAATAGTTTAAGAAATTCAACAACTGTTCCAAATACTGACTTCCGTCTCTCCTCTCTCCACTTTGCAATCTCATCCGGTGTGTCCAGCTTGATTCTTTTAGCTCCTGGTGCGTGATTCTGCAGACAAAATATTAAGAAATGATCACATAAAAAAAAACTTAGAAAGGTGCAGAAATCTTCTGAAGCAAAACTAAATTTGTGACTTACATTTTTCCAGTGGATGCTGACGATTTTTTCATGAGCCATGAAGCTGCAGTCCGGCACAGAGCACTGCAAGATGGATAAACTGAGGCATTAAGCAAAAAACACCAACATGATAACTTTAAAATATGTTAAATATATCACACTACCTTGACATGCTGTGAAACATGTTCATCGTACTTCTCCTGGTTTTTGAAGCCTCGATCACAAGTGTCACAATAGTGGGAATACTCGGGCTCCTTCTTGTTTTTCTGCTGCAGATAACAGACAGATTAATTCACATGATGGCAGCTTATTGAGTGATAAAACTATGCAGAGTAAACTGGTGTTTACCTTTTTCCCTTGACTGTTGGGGCCCCCAAAATTCTGCCTTCCACTCCATTGTCCACCTTGATGCCATTCATGACCATAATTTTGACCTGAGGACAAGAAACATGCTGGATGGCAGAACAATCGACACAACCGACATGGTGCTGAATCCCTTTAATGCAACTTTTTTTCTGGGACCCAGCCAAATTTTTTTCTTTAATTTTATACACATGCACACTGTATGTATATTTATATCATATTTATACTGTTAAAAGGTCAGCGTTCATCTGTACAGCACCTTTTGTATATTGTTGGACTGTGTTTTTGTTCTTTTTTGCGCATATTATATATTTTTGATATACATCCAAGTCAATTTTGCACTATTTTCTACCTATATTTATCCTTTATTTTATTCCTCTTGACTCTTTTTTTTATTGTAAGTGTATGTTGATTGTTTTTGCACCTCTTTACCAAGACAAATTCCTTGTATGTGAAAATGGTCTTGGCAATTAATACCAATTCTCATTCTCTTTTAAAACTGAGATGATCACTGTGGATACTGTAGAGATTTTGAAACTTCGACCCATGTGAGAGATTAAAGATCCGTCATGCCTTACGGGTGTTTTTAGAATCAGCTGTACAGGTTTTTACCGTATGGCCGTTTAGGTCCGCAGTTTCCACGGCCTCCCCACTGACTCCAGCCCGCCTGGTCGCTTCTCTGGTCCCAGCTGGACTCACGGGGCGTCTCGGACCAGCTCCACATGCTAGGGTGGAAGCTGGTGTTCCGAGGCTGCTGCTGGTGCTGGATGGAGTTTGGAGGAGGACAGCCGAAGTCCGGCGGAGGATAATGTCCCGCCTCGGTCATACTGAAGGCTAAAAGTCTGTCTTTCCGTCGACAGTGAAGGATTTCAGCTAAAAACTTCTGTTTCCCACCATGCAGCTATCACATGTGTATGTTTGGATGTAGTTATATGCGTCACTTCCGGGGAAACAGGAAGTAACTTATATATTCGTGCTGAGCATAACTGTAGAAGTACTTTTAAAACCTTTTTTTTTTTAACTTGAAGAGACATAATAAGGTCCGATTTACAATGTTTATTCTTATTTGATTCTTTATTTATTTATTTATTCATTATTTTTATCTTTAGTTCTTAAAAGAACGTTTCGACAAAATCTCGCGGCATTAATTCAAAACTCGTTTTGGGGTTGCCAGATTTTTAAAGGTCAAAACAAATTAAGCAACTTTAAAGAACCTTCAGGCTTTTTCAGTCTGTAAAAAGTCGAAAATAGTCCTTAAAGATTTTCTAAATTCTCTGATTTATTTAATTTTATTCTGTTTATATATATTTGACATTTTCCTCAAATTATTTTTGTACAGTTAAAATTGTGGAACATTCGCATTAAATTGTTATAGTAGTTGTATTTCACTTATTAAATTTGCAACTCTAATAAATTGATAAAAAGAAACCCCGCCGATTAAATGCCTGTTGTATTAGGGATTCAAGGATTAACATGTAAGCCTGTTGTTTAGGGTAAAAAGCATGGATGACGTTTCAGGTTGTTTGGTAGGTTTTGAAAATGTTAAGAGTCTAAAATAAATGTGGTACAGTATTTCAGCTTTTTTCACAAAAGCCTACACAGGGAACATTACAATGAGCATGAACATAAACACATACTTTAGCATAAGATTATTATTAATAAAGCAGATTTTAAAAATGATGATGATGATGATGATGATAATAAGATTACAACACAATAATTAAACAAGCCAGATAGACCATTCAAGATATACTATACAGCTGCACTGCAAGTTAACACTCTTCTGATAAAGATTCATTTTATCAAAACATACATTCACAGTGTTAATATTTCATTGTGTTACAGTTACACAACTTAATTCACCAAAGATACGAAAACATTTCTATTTTAAGCACTGTAAATGTCACAAAATGGTGTGGTGTGAAGTGGAGAGGTGGACATATGAGTGGGGCTTCAAGCTTTCAGTTTGTTAATCCTGCTACATGATAGTAACAAATAAAAGAAAGGCTAGTAATGTAAATTTAACACTGTATGGTCAACCACTGCAGAAAGTATCAGAGTTCAAATACCTTGGCCTTTGGTTGGACGATAAATACAAATGGAAAACCCATATTCAACATTTAGAAACAAAATGTAAAAAAGTGATAAATCTTTTATGAGCTGTTGCCGGGTGCAACTGGGGGGCAGACAAACAAGCTCTGCTGGACATATATAAAGCACTGATGAGGTCAGCAGTAGACTATGGCTGTATAATATATGGAGCAGCAGCAAAAACTACCCTACAAAAAATAGACAGATTGCAATACAGGGCTTTAAGAATATGCACAGGACTCGTGAAAACAACATCAATTAATGCCGTTCTAATAGAGGCAGGTGAAACACCAATGGAGATAAGGAGGGACAAATTTGCACTAACATACTGGGTTAAACTGAGAGGAAACGGTGATGAAAACCCCTCAACTAATACAATAAAGCCGTGTTGGAAATACACTACAGGTCAGAGGAGAGGCTTTGGATGGGAGGTAGGCGATAAGGTGAAACAGTATAACATGAAGAACCTGGAGTTTACCAAAGCTAATCTTATAAGTAGTGTTCCTCCATGGCTGTACCCAGAAACAAAAGTAGACATGAGCATTCTAGAAAGAAAAGAGAATGGCACTTGAAAGAAATTGGAGTTAAAACAAATGTATATCTCAGACAAAACTACTACAGGTACCTTAAAATATTCACTGATGGCTCTAAAAATGAACATGATTGTGTGGCTATTGGGGTTTTTATTCCAGAATTCAATGTGCATATCTCAAAGAGAATTTCAAATAACCTGTCAGTTTACACAGCAGAGGTGGTGGCTGTCATTATATGTCTACAGTGGGTGGAGGAGGTCAGACCAGATTGGGTGGTGGCGTGCACAGACTCAGCACTAGAAAGTAACAACTAAATCAGACAGGGAAGGCTTAATAATGGAACTACAGCATAGCCTATTAAGACTTCACACGAGTGGTGTGGATGTACAGTTTTGCTGGGTACCAGCACACGAGGGGGTGAAAGGGAATGAGATGGCTGACAAATTAGCAAAGGCATCATCAAGAAAAGAAATTACAATACCTATTCAGTTAGGTAAAGGAGAAGGGAAAGCAATCATTAAGAAAAAAGGAATGGAAAATGGCAGGAAAAGCGGGATGAGGATCAGAAAGGAAGAGGATTTCATAAAATACAAAAGTCAGTAATAACAAAGATCTACAAAGAGAGTAACAGGAGGGAGGAAATACTCATCTCACGGCCTAGGGTTTGGCACACGGGACTGAATGACTCCATGTATTTGCTGGGGAAAAGGGCAGATGATTTATGTGATAGGTGTAGAATGAGGGAAAATGTAGAACGTGTGCTGTTAGAATGTAAGAAGTATAAATTAAAAAGTAAAATATTTGAAGAAAAAATTAAAGTGGCAGGTAGGGAGTGGAATTTAAATGGAATAATGAAGGGGAGGAGGGCGTTACTTGTGTTCCTAAGGGACACAGGGCTGGTAAATAAAATCTAACAGGGCAGTGACATGATGATGCACACTCTTGTACAGTAGGTGGCGGTATGCGCCTAAAAGCTGTTTGCAACCCGCCATTAAAAAAGAAGAAGAAGAACAACAACAAAGCGGTGTTTTGTAGAAGCGGGTAATGGCTGCGGGATCTGGCAACCCGTATCACTCCGGCTCTCCTTCTCGGCGCATGCGCGGACAACAGATCAGCAGCGTGGTGACTGTGAGGAGAACCTGAAGGCTCTCTGCTGGGAGAGCTTAAACTCTGAAAATCTACTGAGTCGCCGCCAAAATGCTCGTTTTATTTGAGACCGCAGCTGGATATGCGATATTCAAAGTATGTACTCTGTTTTTGTTTCCGGTCATCATGAGAATGAGCAACAAATAAGCTTTATATCTTTGAATTAGCCTGTTAGCTCCGAGGCTACATACCAAAATCTCACATGGGCAGGCGAATGTAATTTTGTTGCAGTAACTAATGTACAAAGAATTTTGTTTAGCCCTGCGTTCAGCACTCTTATAATGATTTATGGTGTTTTGTCTGTGCATGTTCACTGCTCAGTCACAAAATAACTCATTAACAGAGGACAGGCCTGAAAACCACGTGTGCAAGTGAGACAAACTCAAATCAGTGAGGTTTTACGACACAACATTGACTTTCAGATTTAGGAAAAAACAAAATAGGATATTCGAATAAACTGTTATCATGTAAACGACGTATACTTCTAATTTTGGGAGTGTCAAATGCTCGAAAATCTTGAAAGTGCCTGGACTTACATGCTGCACTGAGTGATCTGAAGGCTTGTGAATGGGTTAAATTGCAAATTAATTGCACATAATTGTAGTTATGTCTTGCAAGATCCACAGAAATCAACCCATTTGTTCTTTTAAGAAGTAGAAGTACTAATATTGAAAAGAATAATCTGCTCTCATTGTCAAAGGAAATATGTTTTTGAAGTAAAATTGAGATAGTGCTTTAAGAAATCCACAGCTTATTATCCGAAGCATATAAGAAACAACAAAGTAATTTTGAACCATAATGACTTAATTTTCTTGGTATCACGTTGATACTTTCATACAGATCTCTATGAAATAAATAAAGGTGGCAGAGAGCTTATTTTAATCAATTTTTCATCATTTCATTTATCTCCAAATATGTCATCCTTTTTACACACTTCTAAAGTAGATGTCATTGCTAGATGATTGTTTTTATATGATGAAGTGTATGTATTTGTTTTAAAATACGGCACATCTGTAAAAGCTCATGTTGATAAAGAACTAGATTTTGATCTTTGAAAATGTGTGTCAGTCCCATTGAAGCTTTCTCAGGACTAATGTTGTCTGTGATTGATGTGATGAGTAACAATTTGCCGTTTTAATTTTTCAGGTCCTGGATGAATCCAAGCTGCAGCAGGTTGACAACCTGTATAGGGAGTTTGAAACTCCTGAAAAGGCAAATAAAGTGTAAGCACAGATCTGCTTCTAAAGATGCAACCTGCAATTTCTGAATATTGTCTCTACTTTATGCAAATAATGAAAAATATTTGCATGCAGATGTTCAATTAGCTCTAAATATTTTCATCATTTCTTGTTTTGATAATTTTCAGTGCTTATGCTTTGGTTTCATTAATATTTTATTTGTGAAAAGGCCAGATCCTCATTTAGGTTTTAGAAGTTTTTTGACTCTGTTTTAAATGATGCCGTGTGAGATCTGATGCAACCAATAGTTATAAGGTCAAAACCTTTACTTTTGCTCAACCAATTTGAAACTCAAGTACCTGAAACATTGTTTATATTTCAGTGTCATGTTTTCCTTAATGTGATCATCACTGTTTTGTTGTTGACAGTGTGAAACTGAAGCACTTTGAGAAATTTATAGACACCACTGAGGCCTTAGCAGGTAATAAACATTTTTTTGGCATTGCTTTAAGTCATTTTTATGGTCTGTGATGCATTTGTGTGTCTGATTTAATATATGAGGCATCCTCAAGTATTCGTCACTACCACTGAGACCATTTTACTTCATGTAAATTAACAGGAAATTAGTTTGCATTGAATAACTGGATTGCTTTATCTTCAGTTTTCCTTTTGGCATATTAGATTGACTAGTTTGTAGGTCCGTCTGCATAATGTGGTATTTAATGCATTGTTTTTCATCTATCATCCTTAGCTGCCACTGCCCTTGTTGAAGGAAAAATTGGCAAAAGTTTGAAGAAAGTGCTGAAGAAAATTGTCGCAAAGGAGGCTCATGAGCAGCTGGCTATTAGCGATGTTAAACTTGGTGGTGTTATTAAAGTAAGTCAACAATCATAGTATTTTCCAGTGAGTGTTAAATGCAGGATTTATCATTGTAACTGGTTGGTGTTCTGTAGGAAAAGCTGGACATCAGCTGTGTCCACAGCCCTGCCGTGGCCGAGCTCATGAGATGCATCAGGAGTCAGATGGAGGGCCTAATCACTGGACTTCCTCCCAGGGAGATCAGCGCCATGTCTCTGGGGTTGGCTCACAGGTCAGTCGCTGAAGGATGACGTGCTGAATGAGTGCTGCTGCTGCCGATGATTACACTTGCTGTCTGAATCCTCCTGTAGATTTTCCTCAGCATTCGTCACTACCACTGAGGCAGCAGTCTCTCCAAATACACGATGAAACACAGCTGACAGTGTGGACAATAACTAATACATTTTCCCGTCTCTTCTCTCCAGTTTGTCCCGGTACAAGCTGAAGTTCAGTCCGGATAAAGTGGACACCATGATTGTGCAGGCCATCTGTGAGTTCTGTCTTCTGTTTGCATGATAAAATACAAATTTAAGAGGCTAAAATTATTAATTTTTTTTTTTTACATATTTATGCCAACAAAATGATGGTTAAGTTCGTAAAATAGTCTTGCACTTAAAGCCAGACATTGATAGTCTTGCATGCTCTGTGCTTTAATGTGCAGCCTGACATAAAATCTGTTTTTATTCTCTTTCATCAGCTCTTTTGGACGACCTGGACAAGGAGCTCAACAACTACATCATGCGCTGCAGAGAGTGGTACGGCTGGCACTTTCCTGAGCTAGGAAAAGTCATCACAGATAACTTGGCCTACTGCAAAGCGGTTCGTAAAATTGGTAAGAAGAAACGTTTCCGAGTTAAAGGGTTATTCCACAAAATGTATCTTGTATAACATGCAGTACAAATCAACTCTTGAGCCCTTAAATGGATGACATCCTCAGTGTGTTTTGAGAAGGGGTTCCCACATGAGGGCTGGAAAGGGGCATATGGTGCGTTCCATTTATCTTGGAACTTGAATGCTGGAAATGGGAATTATGTCACATCCCAGCTAAAAGCATCAGAGTTATGAGCTGGTAAACTTGGGGTGCTTGAAGATCAGCCGACTTTGTAAATAGAAAGCAAAAATAGCATTCCAGTGATGCATCTGATTTCCTACACTGATATTACAACTTCCAGATCACCTTGAACACACCATTAGAAATGTGTGATGCATTTGTGGATCTAACAACTTAATATGTAAGTATCAAAGTAATAGTGGAGGCATAATGAAGCTAAATGTATCTGTGTGTTCTCAGGTGATCGTACAAACGTTGCCACAACCGATCTGTCCGAAATCCTCCCGGAGGAAATTGAGGCAGAGGTAAAACTGGCAGCTGAGATCTCCATGGGAACAGAGGTGTCGGAGCAGGACATCGGAAACATCAGCCACCTTTGCGATCAGGTATGGGATTTCCTTTCATCACTAAAAGTTTGATTTTTACCCCAGAGGTTTGTTGTAAATGTTGGAGAGCTGAAGTGACAGTAGTGATGATGACGACGTATGTCTTTTTCCTGAAACGCACATGTGGGTTTTCAGTCACTACCTCATCTGAACAGTCACACCTCTCTCTCAAAGTATTTCAAACCATGAGCTCTGTTTTTTTTTAAATTGTATTGTTTATCTTCTTCAGGTCATAGAGATCTCAGAGTACCGCACGCAGCTGTACGACTACCTGAAGAACAGAATGATGGCCATCGCCCCGAATCTGACCGTGATGGTGGGCGAGCTGGTCGGAGCCCGCCTCATCTCACATGCAGGTAACTTTAAAAATGAACTATAGCAATAAAATCCAAGCGGTGATGATGACGACGTTATGTCATTTTCCTGAAAACAAGTGATGTTTTTAAGTCACTACCTCATCTGAGCTTGAGAAGATGCTCAAGTTGACGTCTACATTAAAGGGCATCAGATTAATTACTGTACTGCTGCTGTCATTAAGGGTCCCTCCTGAATCTGGCAAAGCATCCAGCCTCCACAGTGCAGATCCTTGGAGCAGAAAAGGCTCTTTTTAGAGCGCTGAAGACCCGCAAAGACACCCCCAAGTACGGTCTCATCTACCACGCCTCCCTGGTGGGGCAGACTGCTGCAAAGAATAAGGGCAAGGTACGTTCAGGAGGTTCAAATAAAAATCTAAGGTATGAAAAGTAGAAGTTCAGAGGTGGGAGGATTAATGAGGCTTCCTTTGTCCAGATTTCAAGAATGCTAGCGGCTAAAGCAGCCTTGGCTATCCGATACGATGCCCTGGGAGAGGACACGAATGCAGAGATGGGAGTGGAGAACCGGGCCAAGCTGGAGGCCAGGCTGCGGCAGCTGGAGGAGAAAGGAGTGAGTACACCTACAAAAAATGCTTTGATTTTTTTGATTTTATTTTCTAAGAAAAGGACCATAGATCAGTGGTTTTATTTGGCTAAGGCATATTTAACTTTACATCCATAGTAAACAGCCTGTTTGATGCTTATTTTAGTGTCTGATCAGTCTGTTTGACACATTCATTTGTATCTTCAAATACCTTAAGTATGACAAAGCTGTTGTGTGGATGAAATATTGACAAAATAATCTAACATTTCAGAGTAAGTTCAAGTTTCGATCATTACTTGTTCAAATGTATGGTTTCTATATGTTTGCCCAAATTCCAAAGACACTTTTAGGCTTGTCCCAAAGTACATTGATGTACCCTGCCACATCACTTGAGAACCATTGCCATAAATGTTAAATAGACTATTCAATGCATACAAGTCACTTTAGACGGTTTATCCAGTTTATTTAAATATGCTGTGCATCAGAAGCATTCAGCAGAGGGCATCTGCATACTGATGATGGCCCTCTGCTGGATGGATTCTGTGCTGAATAGGATAGAGGACTTTATGTGTTCATGCAAGGTTTCATTTGAGATTTTGAATACACAGACTTTCTTTTCCTCTTTGTTAGTCTTGGGCTTTTCAGCCTTTTTGCAGCCATAAAGGATATTTATCAAATGTGGAAATATCAATAATGAAACACTGACTTTATATAAATAATGTTGTTCTAATAAAAACACCTGTGCAGAAGCACAAAAAGAATTACAGTCCAATGTTAATCAAGCCTTGTTTGTCATCACTATGGTCTTTATTTTCCTTTACAGATCCGACGAATCAGTGGAACAGGCAAAGGGCTGGCAAAGGCGGACAAATACCAACACAAGAGGTTTGTCATCAAACTGCCCACTTCAAAGTGAAATCATTTTTACATCTGCAAACATTAAGAGTATTAAAAACCTGCTTCTGTCTTTACAGTGAAGTGAAAATGTACGATCCATCTGGTGATTCTACCATTCCCTCCACGTCAAAGAAGAGGAAGTTTGAAGAGACAAAAGAAGAAGAAGAAGAAGAGGAGGAAGCTGAAGAGCCCGTAACACCAGCCGCCAAACCCAAAAAGCCCAAGAAAGAGCCAGTGACAGAAGGTGGGTTGGTTTTACAATCAGTGTGATTTAATGGAGAACAGACGGCGTGGATACTAAATCTTTGTTTCTGCCTAAATCAGGAGAAGAAGAAGAAGCAGCAGCAGCAGAAGAAGAGGAGCCTCCGAAGAAGAAGAAGAAGAAAAAGAAGGACAAGAAAGCAGAGGCTGAGGAGGAAGAGGCAGCGAAAGAAGAGGAGGAAGAAGTCCCAGTAACAGAGGTAAGGGATTGTTTTGAGTTTAATTCATTTAAGTTTCCAGTTGTCTCTTGGTCTTGAATTTCTCACTGTTGTCTCCACAGTCGACAGAGAAAAAGAAAAAGAAGAAGAAAAAGAAGATCAAGGAGGAGGCAGAAGATGACGAGTGAAGAAGAGAAGAGTGTATATATTTTAGTTTTTATGGATTTGTAGTTTTGTCTGACATTTTTATGATGGAGATGAGGGCAGTGCTGCATTAGTGCCTGTTTATGGACTTTTAAAGGATCTCTGCTTTGTAACCTCAAAGGAATGGTTTCATCAGTCTCATTTATAATTGTATATTTTTTGTTATGTTGAAAATGTGTCATAATTTGAGGATCTCCTGTCCTTGTTCTGGTTGATTTTCTGTGAATCTATCTGCATCAGACAAAAATGAAAATCAGAAAAGGAAGGATGTTCATTTGGCTTTGTGTTGTCCATGACTTAAAATCTGCCCTCGTGGAATAAAACATTCTTTGCCACCAAGAGTTGTTTTGAACGTGTATTCTGAATTATGTGAGCTTAAAAATGAGTCATACTTGATTATTTTGATGTAACCATGAAGCTACCATGTGTACTTTAATGATTTTGCATTGAGGGAAATGTATTTTTAAAATGTATTTTTAATTTGGAGCTAATCAGCAACATTTTCCCTTTCATAGCCTTACCAACATCACCTCATAATTAATATGTTTTCATACTTTTGTCACACACTAAAAGATGA
The DNA here is from genome assembly GCA_037902135.1 of Cetoscarus ocellatus. NCBI lineage: Eukaryota > Metazoa > Chordata > Actinopteri > Labriformes > Labridae > Cetoscarus > Cetoscarus ocellatus. The sequence continues at coordinate 1,425,140 of JBAMNC010001073.1, read as the reverse complement.
ATGCCGTGATTCATAAAAAGGGTATAAAGTTACATTGTTTTAAACTTGAGTACCATTGTGGGCTTTATTTGACACTTATACCCCCTTAACTAAGAGAGCATTGACTTGATATGTTATCATGGATTTCTGAAGGGTTTAAATAAATTCACATTCAAGAGTTTAGATCCACACACTTGTTAGAGTTTTATGTCTCCTTAAGTGGGATGAGAACAACCTATGTTGTATTCTAAAATTCACTGCAGTCCCTTAAAATATCACATCTAGCTTGAATTAGATGTTTCTATGTAGCTGTAATTATGTTTAAAATGCATTCATGTGCTGATTTCTACGATGTTGCTTTTGTGAGATGGAGCTACTTTCTAATGAATCTAGAAATTACAGCGCTTCATTTTGTCTGTCACTTTAATTTTAATTCCAACTGAGTCACTGGATAATACATCTTAAGAATAAAAATAATTAGGGATGCTCAGTATTGGGTTTTTGCAGATAATCTGATATACAGATAGATATATATTTCTGTCCAGAACAAAAGCCTTTCATGGTGACAGTGTTTTGTAAGAAACAGTCTTGAAGCAAGGAAAAAAAACGCATTTTTTTGTAATAAATGATTCTCTTGATTTTAAAAAGTGATTATTAATTGATGAGTTAAATCATAATTGTATAAATGTACATTCTGCCTATATAACGCCCAATTATGGCAGAAATATGCATATATGTACACATTGGCAAAAACTTAAATATTTGCCAATAAGGATAATCTGCTGTAAAGGCAATAATGTGCTTATATATTATTCCAGTGATGTGCATCCCGAAATAGTTGGGTTAAAATTACAGCATTAAAGTGATTAAAATGACAGCACTTTTCTTTGGTTGAACGGCATTAATTTGATATGTTTTGTTATTACAAAGACCTTTTAGATTAAAAATAAATTACATGAAAGCCGAAAAACACGTTTTCAATTAAACCTTTAAAGTGAAATTAGCATGTTCATTGTCCACTTATAAACCTAGAAATATCATCGAGAATAAAATATAATATTTTTTGATCATATTTCTAAAATGATAACGTTAGAAAGTACATTTTTATTAACCTAACGGTACTGAACAGGCATTACTAATAGAGCTCGGATCCTCATGATCAAATCGGCTGCATCTGCGCTCCACTCTCACGCCTTGCTGCTGTACCACATGGCATGTCAGAGTAGTTACATGAGTGAGGTGTGTTTTGTAGGTGCAGCTTCATGATAGAGTCTTGTGTTTAAATATTTGTATTTTAGAAATATAGAAACAAAATGTCGCAGCTACAGGCGCGGTTCTTCACGGAAAACAGAAAGTAAGTGCTCTTTTCCATTTTATACTATAATAAACAGATAGGACTGGCTAGCGGGTTAGCTAACTAGCTGTAACATAAAGTAAACAGACAGTCACCGTTCTCTAAGGCTAACTTAGCTACATGTAGTCATACTACTATCAGAAAGCAGATAATCTTTTGTTATTCAGGAACTATAACAGCCATTAGCTCTTGTTTTTAGCCTGGGGGTTTAGCTAGCGAATGCTAACAGTTTTGACTACAGCATTGATACTTGAATGTACATCTAACTGTACTTGCTTAAACTTGTATGTGTGGATTCAGAGGCTGCTTTTAATGTCAAAATGTTGACCTGTGATTTATATTTTAGGTATATTATCGACGATGTGCCATTCTCCATCCCTGCTGGATCCGAGACACAGGACCTCAGCAATGTCATCAACAAACTACTGGAGGCTAAAAATGGTAAATGAGTCAAACTCAGCTAATGTCAAACACGATTATACCATTTAAACTAAGTATAAATGTTCTGGTACTAAGCTTTCTCTGGTTACGACTGTTGTTATTCAAACTGTTGTTAAATTACATTTCAAAAGTAAGTATGTTAATTTATTTTTTAATTTCTTTATAAACCAATTATGAACACAAATACAGACTCAAAGATTTGACAAAACTAAAATGAAGCAAAATAGGGTAAAAACGTTATATATTATGATATTTTAATGGTATAAATAGATATAAATCCCACCCCAAGTCACCAATAGACACTGCAAAGTGTTAAATAAATGTGAGAATAAACATTATGATACAATGATGTGGCAAAGGGCAAGAAAATAGATGACATGTACATCATAATAAGGCCACATTTATCTGAAAAATAATGTCAGAGTCTCTGTAGAAGGACTGTAAAGCATCCACAGTCTCCAAAACATCTCAGATTTAAAATTAGTGTCATTAGTCAATTTCTCCAGAGGAAAAAGACGGGCAATATGATAAAGTTACATTCTGTTGTTACCTGCTGAGCAGACTAGTGGAGCAAGATACCCCTGTTTTTTTGCCAAGAATAGAAGAATTATGAGCTGAGACTGCAGGTCTGCATCAAACAGAGCATTAATGGTGTGATTCAGCAATTTCATTCAACAATATTAACAACAGGGTATTTTAAGTACAACTAACATTTGTGAATGTTTGAAATCAGGCCCAACATATGTGTTCAGTGTCACTAGGTAAACAGATTTAATAATTATGGTACATACCAGTACTGTTGTTATCAAATATGTTACTAATCTAACATAACTGTTTTAATATTTGCATCAAATATGATCATTCTAGTACGAGGACACTGAACCGCTTTGCAGTGAACCATGTATTCTGACACCTTTGTATTAGAACTGGCATTAGACCACACAGTCAGTCTTTGTCCCCCACCTGCATCAATAAGCCTTGGCCGCTGGTTCACCACTGTTCCGTCCTTGGACCACTTTAGATAGATACTCACTGCTGCAGACCGGTTCACCCAGCAAGAGCTGCAGCTCTGACCCGGTCGAGTAGCTGTCACAGTTCAGCCCTTGTCAAACCCGCCCAAATCCTTATACTTTCTGTGCTTCCAAGACATCAAATTTGAGGGCAAAGTGTTCACTTTCTGCCGAATATTTCCCATCTACAAACAGGTGTCAGGATGAAGTGATAATCAGTGTTCACTTCACTGGTCAGTGGTCTTAATGTTCTGCCTGATCGGTATGTTCACGTTGCCATCATATCAAAACAAGTATTCATATTTCGCACATTTTACCACCTTCAGACTGATGATTAAAACTACAGTATAATGACAAATGTAGTAATTGTTTCTGTTGTCTTTTACTGCAAATATCTTCTGGTGTTTTCCTCAGCATCTCACACCACAGTGGAGTTTGACTTCCTCATCAAGGGTCAGTTCCTGCGAGTGCCGCTGTCCACTCATATGGAGACAGAAGGCATATCCACAGTAAGTGCATTTTTAGTATGACTAAAGCCATTCTAAACAGACGTAAATTGTCTTGAATTGCCTGGAAATATGTTCATTATGTGTGTTCTAGGAAGATGTGGTGGAGATCGAATATGTGGAGCGGATCACAGCCCCAGAACCAGAGGAGTGTATGATGCATGATGACTGGATCAGCTCCGTGGATGCAGATAGTGAATGGTGAGCTGACTGATCCTATTTATCCTAAAGGTCTGAGTGAATATCACTAATTTCCTTATGTTTTCTGCAGGATTCTAACAGGCTCATATGACAAAACAGCCAGGATCTGGTCTACTGAGGGCAAAGCGGTGATGACGGTGGCTGGACACTCCGATGTTGTCAAAGATGTAGCCTGGATCAAAAGAGGTAAGACAGAATAAATGGAAAACCCCACTATAATGCAGTGATGGAGACAACCCTCTTGACCAAACCTCGCTTCCCAGATGGTCTCACCTCTCTGCTTCTGACGGCCTCTCTCGACCAAACGGTGCTGCTGTGGGAGTGGAACTCGGAGAGGAACAAAGTGAAAGCTAGACACTGCTGCAGGGGGCACACAGGGAGCGTTGATACTGTTGCGACAGACCCCACAGGCTCAAAGGTAAAGAGAGGACATGTACATCATAATAAATTACATAAATGGAGAATTTAAAGATAAATTTATGTACTTGTGTTGCTTCCACACAGTTCTGCAGTGGCTCCTGGGACAAAATGTTGAAGATCTGGTCTGCAGGTAGGTTTCTGTAGTGACATACGGCATCCTTTAACATGATTATATTTAATAAAACTCTCTAACAGCGTTTGTCCTGTTCTGTTAGTTCCTTCAGATGAAGCAGACGAGGTTGAAGAGGCAGGTGACAGGCCAAGAAAGAAGCAGAAGACCCAACAGTTCGGCCTAACAAGGGTATGTGGTGCAAGAGGATTATAGAAGCATGACATGCTAATATGGACCCATGAGCTTTGACATGAATCATTCTTGTATTCTCCCCCCTCACAGACCCCTCTGATGACAATATCAGGACACAACGAAGCAATATCCTCCGTCTTGTGGAGCGACAGCGAAGAAGTTTGCAGTGCATCATGGGACCACACCATCCGCGTGTGGGACGCAGAGACAGGGGAAATAAAAACGACGCTGGTGAGAAACATTTGATAGCTGCACTTGTGGGAAAGGCCTGGTTTTGTTGATGAAGGGAGGCAATTTTGTTTTTTATATGATCATTTATTTTATCAGGCTACATAAAGGTATAAGTTTTATCTGCAGCCATTATTGTAAGTTTCTCTGATTTAAGTATGTCTAGTTAAGGTTTAAATGCAGAAAATAAATGCCTTTGAAATGTTAACACGTCTTATCATCTAAACAAAATGCAGAAATGTGAGTCTATCATGAAGGAGTTCGATCCTGTTTGTTTTGTTTGTTCCACAGACGGGCAGTAAAGTGTTCAACTGTATATCCTTCTCACCTCTGTGTCGAAGACTTGCTTCAGGAAGCACAGACCGACACATCAGACTCTGGGACCCTCGCACCAAAGGTACCAATTCGCACTTTTTATCTCCAACCTTTTCCCCAGTATCTTCTCTTTTTCCTAACTCACAAACACCTCCTCTCCTTTACAGACGGCTCCCTTGTGCTGCTCTCTCTGACCTCCCACACTGGCTGGGTCACGGCTGTGAAGTGGGCGCCATCACACGAGCACCAGCTGATGTCTGGTTCCCTCGACAACCTGGTGAAACTGTGGGACACGAGAAGGTCTGTGAAGCACGTAAAATTATATAAATGAAACAAAAGAATTTATTAAGACTGCAAAAGTGTAATTATTTAGAGTTTGATTTGTACATTAAATGGGTTCCCTTCGTTTTTGCTAGATTTGAGCATGTCAGATTATTATTCTGACTTTTATTGTGTAAAAGTTGGCATACACTTTATACAGGACATCCTGCTAATTCCACAGACATCAGAGTTTGCAGCTTCTGTCGGCGGTTCCTCCGTCTAGACCGAGCTTCCTGTCTTTGTCAGAATAAAGATTGTGCCCATTTTGTAGCAGTTATCTCAGATCCCTAAGCCCCCACAGTCTGTCTTTTGCAGCTCTATTTGTTGTTTTGGTTATTTTTATGCATCAAACCTCACCATTACAGCTGTTAAGTAAATCGAACTACTGCTGTTTTCATGTGTTTCAGCTGTAAGGCTCCTCTGTATGACCTGGCAGCCCATGAAGACAAAGTGTTCTGTGTGGACTGGACAGAAAGCGGGGTAAGATTTTTTTTCTCAATTTGTTCCCAGAAGTCAGATTCATAACTGATACAATATAGTAAAGATAAGCAATCCAACATCTTTAAAAAACAATGTATTTTTTATTTCCTTTGTGTCCTTTTGCAGCTGATGTTGAGTGGTGGAGCGGACAACAAGCTGTACACCTACAGATACTCGGCCTGTCAGACGGATGCAGGGGCGTAGGCTTTAATAAATCCACCTCCTCCATCCACACAGACACAGAATGGACAGATATAAATAATACTCAATACCAGTGTTTGAATTTCTACTGAACTAAATACTCCACTGTTTGTTGTGCTGTTTTTTACCCCATCTCTATTTTTACAGATACATACGTAGGGATTATTTCTGTTCTTGTTTCCCTGTAATCCAAGAAACTATAAATTAATCATGTCTCTTAAAGTGTCTCTCATTTTTGATACCTCTCTCAAGTGTTTGTTTAAAGTGTTTGGATAAATGGTCATAAAAAGTTTGACAATGTAATCATAGTATTACAAATGCTCATTATTGATTGATGACAGATGTTCTGGAGGAAAGATCCAAGTATATTTGAATATTTCCTTCATATATTGTAAATTCCTGATGTCTTTAGCATTCTTAATTTTGTTGCAACGTTCTGCAAGCATTTTTCATAACAGCTTCCTTATCTTTTGTGCCTTTTTGCGTCATTGAGAATAACCTGTTACCTGTGGCTCAAAACAGACCTGTTCCTCCTCTGACTGGTTTGTCCAAAGATAAGAAAAAAAGAGGAACTTTCACTCTGAGTAATTTTAGTCTTCCAAAAGGAGTGACTGATGCTGGTCAAAAGCTGGTTTGATCCCTTGGAGGTTTCTGGAGAATTATAGGAATTTCTGAAATTATCTTGAGTTTCTTCTTCATCCGTGTACCTCTCAGCAGTAAGTTCTCCCTTCCGAGTTTAACAATATACCTGATGAAAAACTCTGAAAAGGAACGTTAACAAAACTTCAATTTGGCTGGATACATTTTCTTATAATCCATTATCAGGGGTCTGTTAGGATTAATCTGCTGTAAAGTCTGTGTGAAAAGGCTAATTTTTGCTTTCACACTTGCTGCTCACACAGAAAATTGTGGAAATCAATAGGATTTTTGTACCTGTTTGAAAAGGTCCGTATTGTACGGGCAAACATTATTAGCAGGGGTGTAAGAAAATATTGACACATCAATGTATCAGGATATTTTGTGGCACAATGCTGTATCAATACTTCAAGTGCATTTTGAGATAGTTTTTGTACAGTAAAGTACAGAAATTTGTGACAATTTTGTATTTTAACTCATTTATTGATACTATTACTGTCTGGGATGGACAAAGTTTATAAATGTTGGAGGGACCATGCTTTATGTAAGCAACACTGGTTAGAAACGGAAAATATGGGTTCTTAATGCTATAAAAAACGTCTTAAGTGAATAACATTGTTAAGAATCCTTTTTTGTATCGCATTGTATTGTATTTTACATATTTATGTATCGTGACACGTCATATTGCCAGTTTCTTCACACGTAATTATCAGAGATGCCACTAGATGTTTTTGGCTGTTGGAAAAAATAGGTCAGTGTTTTTAAGAAGGCAATACTTCCCAGAGATTTTATATTGTACACCTTAATGGTAAAATGTATTTAAGAGGTAATCCTGAGTCTGATAAAGCATTTTAATATGAAAATACAGTAGTTGTGTTTGTTGTGATTTCAGTGAGGGGCTCATCCTGCTCATAGACGATCTTCGGTGTGGTCTGCGCAGCAGCGCCCCCGTGCGTCAAAATGGCGTCAGAGCTGCTTTGCATATCCTGTTTCTCTGAGTCAGACTATGACGGCTATCAGCAGAGGAGGTTATCAGAGCGTCGCTGCATAGATGCTCGGACTACTGGATAAATATAAAATAAAGGTAAACAGGCTTTTATTAGACTGTGGTATAAAACGTGACTTTGACGTTAAACACGTCTCATGACGTTAAACGTTGAGATTGTTTTTATTATGTGGCTAATGCTGTTAGCTTAACTGCTGTTAGCACTAATGCTCCTTCTCTGACGCTTCCTTCCCTTTCTTTACCATCTCTCTTTATTCCTTTATATCATATCTTACTTTAAGTCACATTGATAATAGGGCCCACATGTAAACTTGTGTTTTCTTTGTATTTCCGTGTCATTAAAGCATGATCTGCTGTAACTGAACACCTCCTTTGCAGCCAGCTGGCTCTGTGTCTGTGGCTCCTGGAGTCGCAGGTGTCTGATCCCAGCTCACTCGAACATATTAGATTAGCTTTTTAGCCTTTAGCACCCATTGTTTTCCTTCAACCAGAGATAACACCCTGTGATTACAGTTTGTAACAAGATTATAAAGCACCAGAGAACATCTGGGAGCTCTGCTTTTAGGCTGTCATGTGTTGGATGATGTGTTTCAATGGAAAATTCAACAGGATCATTTCTGTTTTAATAATGTCACTCCTGTTTATTTACATGATACTAGACATTGTTTCCATAATTGTATATCATAAAACTAACAGATTTAATAAGATGGAAAAGTTGAACTTAAGGGAACAATCTGTTCAATAATATAATATTTATTTTCTTTCTTTTTTAAATCAATTCACAAGCTTTATTTTTATTTTGTCTTAACTTAGGTTGCAAAACTAATAATACTTCAAAAACTATGTGTTTTTAAGCAATGGTCCTCCTTATTGTTTATCTATTAACCAATAAAGTTATTCATACATTACCTTTGTGACATTTACTTGCAGTTTCAAGTGTTGCATAAGGAAATAAAAAATTTAAGTAATAAAGAAAATGTAGGGATGAACAATGTTATCGGAACAGTATCAGTAGCGTCAGATATTTGTCTAAAAAGTTGGTTACTGGATTTGACAGATATGAAAGTTTTTGCAGATAATAACAGCTGAAATTTAACCCTGAAACTGGCCATAAATATCCCATATTTTGGCAAAATGTACAGATGCCTCATCACTCCATGTCCTCTTTTTTTAATCAAAAATATAACTTAATAAAGAATAAAACATTGTTTTTCTTGCTCTATGAAAGGACCAGGTTAATTATAGTTATGTAGGGACTTTGTGCTCTTGACAAAGATTATCAATATTGATATCAGTATCTGTGATGAGTTTGGAAAAAGTATATTAATATTGTGCATCCTTAAATAACGTATGCCAGAAGTAAAAAGATGAGGAAAGTATTTCACACCTATATGAAGTTAATAATTGAACAAAAAAGTGGATGAAAAATCAATTATAGACCAAATATTAAAGCAAAAGTAATGTATTAATTATAGAGTTAGAGGAATAAAATATAAAAGATCAAATTTAATGCTAATTCGCTCTAAAAGTGACCATAATTCAAGAAGACCTGCAAGAAACGAGCTTACAAATATTTGGAAATAAACACAAGAAATGATCCTGTACTTGGGTTTGTAAGACTTCTATATTTGTTGCCTTAGTATTAGAACAAAAACAATTTCACTTTTGTTTCCAGGCACTTATATTTAGTTGCTGTAGGAGCTAAAAAAGTATTGATCTTGTTGGATTTTTACTCCTATCACAATAAATTGTAAGATTCTGGTATTGTTACAACCCGACTGTGCTGTTTTTCTTCCTCACAGAGAGAGGCCGACATCCAGCGATGGACGGGTATGTACACAGAAGATATTCTCAAAGCCAATACCCGTCACCTTTGCCATTATTCTTCTGATATGTAACATTGTTACGACCACAGCGCTGTCACTGATTTAATTGTTGCTGTGTCTGCAGGTTCACGGGGGACATGCTGAGCAGCGGCCGGGCTCTGCTCGGCGAGGACAGCTCGGTGATGGCTCGAATGCAGAAGAAGTTTTGGAAGACGAAGCAGGTGTTTATTAAAGCCACGGGGAAGAAGGAGGACGAGTACGTGGTGGCGTCAGACGCTGATCTGGATGCAAAGTTAGAGGTAGGACTCAAACATTAACAACAGTATTAATGATGTTCTGCTGCAGAATTCTTCATTTATCACTTTACATGTGAACTTTTATTTTTCTAAGTTGTCTTGCAGACCAGCAGGTAACCGCAGTTGTACAGCAGAATGGATGGGAGACAGCTGGACAGTTGATGATATTTAACGATGTGATGTAAAGCAATGTAATTTTCTAAGACATCATCAGATACAGTTTGATAAACTTTTTGTCCTCTTGATGTATTTTGTCTTCAGCTCCAGTGCAGCACATAGCAACCCATCTCAAAACGAGCAGAAAAACTAAACCACTGCATGCATTAAGCAATTAAATCTCCCTTATTGCTGTTTGCTGTCTTTCATATTTGTTTCTTTATATCGATGCATCAGGTAGTTTCTCAGCTTTGAGCTGCTTTGAGCTACTTTATTAGCCTCACCTAGGAGGATATGTTTTTGCTGGCCTTTTGTTTGTTAGATTGTGGATAACTGCAAAAAGTTATGAATGGATTTCAAAGAAAATTTGTGGAAATATTGTTCATGGCACGTATTTAGATTTTGTTGATGTTCCAAATCTGGATGTAGATCCAGGATTTTTTTGAACAATGTCTCAACATTATGATACAGGGCTGTGTGCACATTTCCACTAATAACTTAATAACTTCTCAAAAGGTTTTCATGACATTTTCAGGGAATGTTGGTCATGGCATAAGGATGAACTGATAATATTTTGGTGGTGATACCAGTCTGGATGTGGATCCAGGATTTTTTTTGAGTATTTCTTAACATTATGAGATAAGGCAGTTTTCCACATTTTTTCCCACATCCTACATTGTTGGAAGTGGTTTGTCGGAGGTTTGTGCTTTCGGAGCACTTTTAGTTAAAATATGGATTTGTTTCCTTCACAATTTTGTGTTCAAGTTTCAGGACCCATCAGACAAATAATGACTGAATATTTTCGGTGTTGTTAGGACAGGAATTTTACTGAATGTATGAAAATAAAAATCAGCTGCACTGGAAAATTTTGTGAACACACACCTGCAATTAAACTCTGTTTGCTTAACTCTTTAAATCACATAAAAAGACAAATTATTTAACAACCAAACAAATATATTCATGCTTACGCAAACATTGTGTTGTGCAACACCTCAATGATTTCAATTAACGGTAAGAGGGCAGCCATTAAACATGCACTTAACAGCTTCATCATTCCTTGTATAATAGGAATAAAAGTAAAGATGGGATATGACAACAGGTTATATTATTTTTGAACCCATAAAAGATGCATTTCCCAACCTTTAGATGCAAAGGAGGATACTTTTTTGACTTGTTTATTGTTTATAAATGTGTTTCTCTCACTGTTTCCACAGCTTTTGCCTCTACAAAGACGTTTTGAGGATGATTTTCTGACATGTACCTTGGCACAGCTGTTGTGTTCACTGCTGCAAACCCTACCTTTTTTGCATTATTTCCAGATGTTTGTTCAAGGTCATTGTCCACCACAGAATACATAAGAATGCAGGTTTCTGAGTTCTGTGTTTGCACAGGGACTCCTTTGTTTGCATATACCGTTTTACTGCCCTCCTTCTTACGGATGCAGTCACATGTGAGATGTCTGGCACTAAATTACCATGAAATAGAAGTCAACAGGGTACAGTCTGTCCCTTTGCCTCTATAACATTGTTGCAGAGCTGTGATTGGCTGAAAAAAAGAAACGTCTGACATTTGGTTGTGACATGATGTGGCGGTGAGAGGGGGACGCGGTCCAGTTTCAGTGAGCTACAGAGAAACACTGTGAGGCTTTTGTTTGCTCTGGAACAAGATCAGGCCTCTTGTGTTGCCCTCATTGTGACTTTACGTTTGTTCCCAGTGACACACAAATGTCAGGAAGAGAAAGGGAAAGTGGTGATGGAGGCTTTTTACCTTCCTTTTGAACAAACTTGGCTGGGAGCCCACTGAGGAGCTGCAGAGTCTTAAAATCAGCAGGTCAGATTAGATAAAGTGGATCATCTTTTGGACGGCAGCCCCAGAGCTAACCTGATTTTAGCTCACAATTGTCTCTGGGTCGGACAGAATTTATCTCCTCCACTTTTGTTTTGAAATTTGTGAGCTTTACGCATGAAAAAGAGGTATTGTTTGACCAGTATTGGATTACTAGATTGATTTCAGTTGTCAAATCCAAGCCGTTCATTTGTCACACAGAGATGGGGACTGAAATACAACGACATCAAATAAAAGACACATAATGTGTTCAATGTACATCATCAGAGATAAATAAAGCAAGCACTGACAAAAGAGATGTAATGATGCCCAACAGTACAATTAAAAATAAAAATGGAAAATATTTATGGCCTCTCCAGTTCCAGGTCAGTAGCTAAAGCCGTGGCACATGTCAACGTCACTTTTTAGAAAGAAAACATATTTATTGTCTTTTTAGAAAGCCCACAAACCCCCGTTTGAAGATTATTGCGTCTTATTTTAAAGAAAAATAAGGAAAATGATTTTTTTTGGACATATATTGTCAGAAAATTCAAACAATTTAAAAAAAAACTCAAAAAAAACAAAACAAACAATTTCAGGGTCTTTTAAAACACTGCATGTATCCTAGCTTTGAATTTTAAAGAGCAGAAGAGCAATGCAGTTTTAGATCTGATAAAAATATGGACAGTTTAAATCATTTTACAAATATACAGTTTATCGTGTATAACTACAGTTTTCTACCAGCAGAGGGTACTATTTATGGCTATTTATGGTCAACATCAGAAGCTTAAAGAGGTCACATCAAGCTTTTTTAGTTTTGTATGCTCTTTTGTCTCCTCTGCATGTTACAGCACCTCTGTGAACAAAACTGTGATGATTCCTAAAACATCTTGTTCCCCAAGACCCCCAGACCTACCAGTGTGATGTCATACCATTATTTTGTAATCAGTTTAAGTCCATGGAGCTCATGAAGCATGTGCAACTATGCCAAAAGTTCGAAGACCATTCAATGTAATTGTTTTCTTTGCCCCATGTGCACATAGGGTTTAATTTCATTGTTTGACTTAATTTTTTAACATTAATTTTCACATTAATTTTTTTTAGCATTTTTAGAGACGCTTTGGTGAAATAAATTCATTACTATCACACAGTTTTCATTATGAATATTCTCACGAAACCTTGCTAAGACAAAAAATCACAAAACCTGGAATTAATTCAGAGACAGACTAAAGCCAATAATGTTTTCAATACACAACACTTCAAAATTTTGGACAAAAATACAAATTTATGTGTTTTTAATATTTTTCACTTTTAAAATTCATCACCGTAATGCATCTTGTGATAAAAGTTAATGGTTTGTTGTTGATTCTTTATTATACGTGCACATATACATTATATGTTTGACCTCTTTAACAGAAAAAACTAAAGTTAAATTGAAGGATTGACTTGATTCATGTTTACATCATTCTCATGTCCTTTTAAATATTAAATTTCTGATAAATATTTGATTAAAATATTGTAACTACAGTCTCATAACTGGTACAGTTTTGTGCCAGCACATCCTAAAGATACGATGTAAAAGTCTGAGGGTTATAAGTGCTGTGTGAGCATCATGTGTTAACAGGCAGCAGCTTTGGAGGAGGAAAGATCTCCTGAATACTGCTATTGCAGCCATTATTCTGACTTTTCTCATGTTTAATTGAACATTTTTGAACGTTTTTGTCTCTCATCTCTAACTCGAGCGATGTTTTTCACTGTGTTACATCCTTGAACAGATTTTTTTACAGCTGCTTGGCCTCATGCTGTTGACAGTGTTGTACTGAGCTTTGTTTTCTGCTCAACGTGCAAGAAAAACAGCTGTTTATCAGAACTGTCATCAGACTACAGTATCACTGAAGAGATGATCAGTTTGGCATCAAAGACGAGACCAAATTCTGTCCATTTCTGCTTCCTTCTTTTTAACTTGAAAGCTTTTTGTGGATATACCACAGCAACACAAAACTGAGTATAATCGGTTCCTACAGACCAAATGTTTGTCTCCATCCATCTGTTATTCCTCCGCCTCCTGCCATGACTCACACAGAGCATTTGTATTCAGTCAGACATGATTTTGGTGAATTTGTCAGTACGGTTTAGACATTAAAGAAGAGAGGGGACAGGAAGGCAGAGGGGATGTGATGTTGACAGCTGCTCAGCTGCTGCTGATGCAGACAGAGTGAAGGTGGTGGCTGTTTATTCTGTAGCTAATCAGTAACTACATGCTCAGCTCGCCTCCACCCTCAGCTCTGTTACATTCTTCTGCCTTGGAGCAGAGAGAAGACGCAGGTTTAAAATATATGACATCTCCATTAGAGGGTCTTCTTAATCATTTTCTTCCTCTGAGCCAAGATAGATTCACCTGCTACAGTCAGGTTAGGCTCACTTAATTGTTTCATCTCCTCCTGTGATATAAAGTGTGATTAGAGCTGTGAGAATTAGCTTGAAATGTCACTGTTGGCAGAAACAGTATCAGACATGCCCACAATCTCTCTAATGTGCCTCCGGCAGATTTAAAGGTCTCGTATCACGCTCCTCCTGTGCTGTAAAAGTCGAGGTGACCCTCTCATATTTCAGCTTTCAAATCTGTGTTACCATGGCACATTCGTCACTCCTATTATCCATCAGATGGTTCAGAGGGATAAATATGTCGTTTTTACCGACATGTGCTGCCTCTGTTAGCACTGCCAAATAAAAACAGGGGGCAGAAAATGTCCAGAGCATCATGTTATAAATGGTTTTTAGATAAAACCGGTCTTTTGTGTTCCTTTTTTGTCCCTGCAGTTTTTCCGCTCAGTTCAGCACACATGCACGGAGCTGCTGAAGGTGATCGAGAAGTACCAGTACAGGATCACGCGTAAGTCAGACCTACATGTGCCCCCACACTCTTAGAAAATATTAATTGTCATTTAAACACATAAATGCCAAAATAAACTGATAGATAGTGCAGTTTTATTTGTGGTTATAGGTTATGAAGTTATTCCTGTCAGTACATTAGCAGTATTTGATCCAAAGCCTGTATTTGCAGCTCATTATTGTCAGTTTTTTAGGCTTTTTACAGTGTACTTTCTCTTTTACTTTGGTTTAATCATCAGAAGGGGCTTAATTTTTCTGCATTTTCCTTGAATAAACTTGTTTTTCTCTGAGAGTTTAGGCACTATTCATGTTTATTTATGTTTATTTATTCTCTGTTTCCTCTTCTCTAGGCTTGTCCCAGGAGGAGAATGAGCTTGGCCTGTTCCTCCGTTTCCAGGGTGAACATGACCGCACAAAAGCGGGCAACATGATGGACGCCACCAGCAAGGCTCTGTGCACGTCTGCCAAGCAGAGGTCAGCAGCAGAAACAGATTTGACTTTTGTTTCGTTTATCTATTTAAGAAAGGACATTGCAAAGTTGGACATCAGGGAGAAAATGGGGAATGCCATACGGAAAAGGAGCCACGTGTTGAACTTGAACTCAAGAGCCTCTCTATGTGAGGTGCAGAGTAACCACTTGGCCATTTTTGTTGCTTCTAAAAAATGGGCTTTGTCTTCTACATGTGTCACCCCTGTACTGGTGTTAAATGCTTGGACGTGCACACATATTACCAAAAGTGCAGCTGCCAGCGTCTCATATCCACCTGATGTGATTGCAGGACAGTGTATGGTCACAAGTATTCAAAGCTCACCTGCCAAAAGCATTTTGGTATAAAAAGTCCTGCAGACCAGACATGGAATCCCTACTTTTTAACAACTTTTAAAACTTTTTCAGGTTTTTTTTTGTTAGTAAAGCCTTTGTAGCGCTTTTTTAAAAGACTCCTAAAGACAATAAGTGATCAGGAGAGGTAGTTACCCATAGGCTGCAGGTCTGTACTTCAGTGTCACAGTCAGCTGAGAGCCTGACAAGGATTAAGAGCTCCATATGAAAATAGTCTGTACTAAAATTGAAATCATCTTATTATAAGGCAGTTTTAACCTTAAACAAACTTAATTTTGCATACTGGTGCAGCCTTTATTCTGGTTTTCATAGTGATTATTCCTCTGCATGTGTCCTCAGGTTGGCCCTTTGCACCCCACTCCACCGTTTGCACCAGGAAGTGGAGACGTTCAGACGGCGTGCCATCGCAGACACGCTGCTGACCGTGACTCGTATGGAGAAATCTCGCACAGAGTACAGAGGAGCTCTGCTGTGGATGAAGGACGTCTCCCAAGAGCTCGACCCGGACACATACAAACAGCTCGAGAAGTTCCGCAAGGTGGGAGTGCTGCGTATGCTGATGGTAAATTGTGTGTCAACAAGTTTTGGTGGAGGTTGTTTGAATATCTCTCTGCGTTCAGGTCCAGGCTCAGGTCAGAGGGACAAAGACTCAGTTTGAGAAGCTGAAAAACGACGTGTGTCAGAAAGTAGACATGCTGGGAGCAAGCCGCTGCAACATGCTGTCACACTCCCTCTGTACCTACCAGGTAATGCTATTACTTGTCAACGCTGTATGTAAATATGTTGTATATCAAGAATCTGTTTTCCTTCTTGTATGCACGTTTGTCCAACATGTCCTTCCTGTTATTGCAGACCACTCTGCTTCAGTTCTGGGAGAAGACAGCCCACTCCATGTCAGGAATCCATGAGGCCTTCCAAGGACACGTAACATACCAGTTCACTACACTCAAGGTACTCGCATTATTTTCAACGTCATAGTCAGGTTCAGGCTTCATGTTGAAGACAACAAAGGCAGCAGGCTTTTAGTTATGGTGCAGTGTTCAAGTAGAATTACTTTAGCATCACATCACTACAGTCTGTTTGGTATTGTATAATAGTATTGCTGTATTTCAAGCCTATAAAAAGGCAGGAGTGTGGGTTTATATTAAGTTAACTGTCTTTTTCCCTCTTACAGGACCTTAGAGACCCGCTAGAAGAAATATCAGAGCTGCAGAAAAAGGAGGATAAGAAGGAGCAGTCTTTACAGAGCAACACAGATAGGTAAGAAAACACGCTAACACTTCCTGGAAGACCAAGAAAACAGTCTTCTATTGCTAATGAATCAAATGTAGTCAGGCGTGTTCTTCCTGACATGCACACACACCAAACTGAACCATCTGTCTCTGTTTCCATGCCATGCTCCTCTCTGTCTTCATTTTCCCTCTTTACATTTTCACCCCTCTGCCCACTCCTCTGTTTTTCTGCACCTCAGCCATGTCTTCATCAAACACGAGGCCAATCTCGTGCCTGTGTTTACTCATGAGTAAGTGTTACATGTGACCATCGGTAGTGATCTTTAGAGCTAGAATAGCTGACCCGAGACTGCAGCTCCAACTCAAATTGATGCTGCTGCATCGCTAAAAATAGCAAACCACGTCTAGGCTGCGAGATAAGGTCCTTTTTCATGTTTCGCCCTCCCTCTTTTCCTCCTCTCTCCTCAGTCTGGTGTCCTTGGATGATGAGGAGCCATCAGGAAGTGCCTCAGATGCAGGTGGGTGCTGCCACCTGCTGGAAGAAGACAGTTACAGGATTTTTTGTAGTTTTTTGGTTTCTTGGGGGAAAAAAAATGAAGTCATGTAAAGAAATTAGAAATGTTTTGTTTTTTGTGATGGCTCTTTGCTTTATTTCCACCTTGTTTGAACATGAAGGCTTGTTTTTATGTTTTTCCTCCACAGACCCCTCCTACAGCAGGGACAGGCAGAGCCAAACAAGAGACAGTGGTAAGTTTTCCTCCAAACCATTTTATCAACTGACATGTTCTTCAGGCATTTTCTTAGCTGATTATGCACCAAATGCACTTTGGCTCTATCATCCTTGACCCCAGTGCCCCCAAACACTCCCAAACCCACCACCCCCGCTCTTCAAGACCTCAGAGGACTCTCAGCGAGCTCTGACAACGACGTCTTGCTCATGGCCTGTGATCTGCCACAGCCTCATCCTGCAGCCCCAGCAGACGTCCCTCTCCAGCCCATTCTCCTGCCCCAGCTTCAGGGTGGAGATCACAGCCAACTCCTAGGCTTTGGAGACTTTCAATCTGGTCTCCCACAGCAGCCTAACATCGGTAAAACAAATGGCCGGCTGTTTTACTAATTCTCCCACTTCCTGCTGGTCCAACCTTTCCCGTCTTGCTCTTTTGGCTGTGGCACAATCTAACCTCTCCTCGATTTCTGCTCAGCTTTCCTTGGCACTTTGGATGTGGATTCTGTCTATCTGCTTGACTCAAGGGGGCTTTATTTCCCTCCTTATGAGACTCACTTCTCTGATAACCTTGGCTGCTTTGACCAACTATTTATATTGGCATTAGGCATTGTGTCATACCCGCTCTGACCTGGTTTTCTTTTGGAAAGTAGGCTTTGGATAAAATATAAGCACGCAAATATGTAATTTCCCCCTCTTGTTATAAAATGAAGCATGATTTTAGTTTTAAATGAAGAAGAATCAAGAAATTTCCTTACCAATTCCAGGCACTGTTACACTGTGATACCCTCTTAAGATGGCACCTTTGAATGAGGGTAAATCAACAACAAAAAAAAATAAACTACAGTTTTTATCCTTTGGTTAATGAGATATCATTAAGTATCATTATATAATTATCATGAATTATAATTATCATCCTGGAGTTGTTGTAACATGATTTCATGGTCATTATGGGTCAAATATCATGTTTATCATATTGTAATGCAAGTCAAAATGTTCTGCCCCTTATTGGAAAGTTATGGTGTATTTGGGCTAAGTTTATCTCTTTCATAGATGTAGATTTGAATTTTGACACCACTCCTATGTCCATATGGTTAAACGTTTGTTTTACCTGGTGTTTGAATCAGGGAAACAGTTGTCTTGGTTGTACAAGAATTAAAAAATAAATCAGTTAGCACCTTGAAAACCTGACACTGAAGCATAAAAATCACCCAAAGACTAAAAAATAGTGGACAAAGTCAGAGGAATATCACTGAAGGGAGTTATTAAGGGCTATCCACCGTGGATTCAATCTTTAAAATGCTGACTAAGTCCAACTTCAGAACAACCGATTTACAAAGTTTTCCAAATAGTGACACCCCTCAAGCTTTTACTCTTGTCAACCAAATCCTTCAACAATCAGCCCACCCCCTGTTCAATGAGAGGACATGAATGCATAAACTGTTACAAACAAATCAGTTTTTAGAGCCAGATTTTTAACATGGTGTGTATATGCGACTTTGAGTGCTTGAGTTATTATAAAAGGCAGAACTCCCCTCAGAAAAACTTGTGCTAGAGTTAAGGCTGGGAGTAATACTGTCCAAACTATCTGTGTCCTGCCACTGCTGCATTATTTTATGAATCATTTTTCTTTTAGGCAAAAAGCTAGACAGTTTTAACACCTAAATAACACAGGTCTAAAAATGGCAGCTAAATAATCCTCTCGACTGTAAGATTGTAACTAGTTTGCTTACTAAAGGAGCCGACAGTGTCACCCTGAATGAAATTTAACAGTATTTATAACATCAGAGCATTCTTGTTACTTGCTTCATCTTTAACGTTGGCCTTGTCATCACTTAGATACACAGGGGGAACTAATGGCACTAACAATATATCCCTTTATTTAATTACTGCAGCATGTTTTTCAAGCGTCTTTGTACTTCCCCTGTAAAAGAAAAAAGCAATAATACTGTCAGGCTAATCCAAGTCTTATTGACTAACTAGGGCTAAAGCTACTAAATCATGTTTTATGATTCATTTTGTACACAAACAAATAAAACAATATTCCCTCCTTCTCTCCTTTTTTGCCTCTGACAAAGATTCTGCTTTTAAAAATGTCTTTCAGCACCAGCTTTATTGTATTTAAAAACATCCTATCCTTCTTTTTGTTTGAAGGCGGTCTACCCCCTCTCTCCATGACAGCCCAGAGATCAGAGGATGAAGATGCTGACCGTGGTGACATGGCTTTCCTCAAAGACCTCCTCAGTCCTGGCCCGGGCTCCAGCGATGAGTTCAGCAGAGAGTGGCAGGACGCCTTTGGGATGTTTGACCCTCCCAGCGCGGCTCCATCATGCACAGGAGCAGCAAGCAGTGGACCAGCAGCTGGACCGCCCTCTCACCCCCCCAGCCCCACGGGCTTCCTGCCGTCTCAGCTGCTGGATCACAGTCTGAGCTCCACAGGTGAGTCATGCTGCTCTCTGCTGGACGGATGAGTTACTGTGGGACAATGAAGAAGACACTCATTACTCTTCATTAACCCTGATTTTCTGTCTTTTCTTTTTAATAGGATGGTCAACCCCACCTATGTTTCAAGCTGCACCCCTGCAGCCTCCCCCGGGTCTGAACCAAACAGCTCAGCCTGCTGCCAGCTCAGCGGCAGATGGTAAGCACTCCCACCAAAACTCCTTTTTCTTGTAGATTTCTAGAATATCATTAGCTATGACCCTCATACAGCCCATCAGTGAAGCTGCCAGAAGAGAGACAAACACTTAAATATGAACTTTTATTCTCCAGAAGTGGGAGTTCTGATATTAAAAAGGTGTCAGCGCACAAGCGTCGCAAATGGCTCCAAAGTGCCTCTCTAAAGTTTTTAAAAAGCGGTCCTCAGAAAGTTAACTGTCAGCAACTTGTATAAAACTTAGTGGGCTTGTGTTACATGAGGAGATCTACAAGAAGTCTATTGGACCCACATCTAATTCTAAGAGGGTATCTGCCATTTTGAATGACTTGACTAAAATGTGGAGATTATAAACTATATCCAGGGATCATAACTTGAAGGGACTCCTCCTAGTACATTAATGCAATGGCCTCTCACTACTAGATTTGACACTGTTTAAGAGAGCACAGTTCACCTTAAGGCTTTTCTCTTCATGTTATGCTGTATTTTTCTGAGCTTTAAATATTAAAGGTATGATTTATCCAATTTTATTAACTGTTAGAAATGTTTTGAACTATGAAAGGTCCTAGAAGCCAATGTTCCTGAATTGTAATCCAGTCAGAATTTGATGTCTGAGTTCAAAAAGCAGCATTTTAACCAAGGTGCAGTTTTTCTGTCTGCCTGTTTTGTTGACTGGTTGACAGCACTATCTAGCCCAGTGGTTTTCAGACTGTTTTGCCAAAGGAACACTGTATACCAAACCAAAATCCCAAGGCATACCTCAGTCATATCCATACAAAATAGCCCTTTCAATGCATGCTGTGGTATCAATCGCTTTCACATATATTTTTATCAAATTAATAAGTTGTTGTATAGAAATAGTAAACTGGTCTAGCCCTTAACTGATTGGGAACATATTGTAGGTTCCAAGGGCTATTTGTTTGTTGTTTAAATTTATTTATTTACACAAACACCATTATGTCACACAATGATTTACTGCAGTATAACCCAGAGACAGAAACAACAATCTTCCCATTCCTTACCAGAGAAGAAGATGTAAATATATACAACAGGAATGGGTCATGATTTTTGAATTTACCTATAGCAATGAATTTCACTCAGTCTTAAAGTTCTTGCCACTATAAATCATGTTTTGATTATGTTCCTCCTATTATAGTGATAAATGGTTGCATAGCAGTATTTCTGCTCTACAGTGGCTGAAATGCATCTGAAAGCTGTTTGATAACCATCATTAAACAACATTAAAAAGAGGAAATCGTTAGGTTTGGATGCTTGTTTAATTGCCTGGATGTTAGGAGAAAATGCAGAAACATTTACAGATGTCAGTTTTTGTTTGACACTTGTTTGCAAAGTACACAAAAATAAGGTCATATGCCAACTTTGCCAGGTAAAAATGGCCTAACTACTGGTATATTAGATCCAAATTTAATGGACCAGTTACCAGTAGTTACTTGAGTAACGTTGTAGCTCACTTTACCTAGTGCCTAATTTAGTGGCCTTGGTGATGTATCATTCAAGCTCTTTTGTAAAAATAGTCCAGCGAGTGTTATATCTACCAGAAGCTGGTCAGACCAGGTAATTTTTCCCTAATGATTATTTTTTCCATTTGTGTGTGTCAGCTGCTCATGGCGGATCTAAAGACATGTCAGCCTGGTTCAACCTGTTTGCAGACCTGGACCCACTCTCAAACCCGGACGCCATTGGACGCTCCGCTGACGAGCTGCTCAATGCTTAAAGCTGCGTTTGTGTGTGTGTTTGTGAGAGTGCAGCTGTGTGATATGACTCCAAGACTCCGGATTACAAGTTTTCATATGAATGACCAAGTTACAGAACACACACTAACAGCTAAATACACATAAATACAGATGTTTATGCACACACATATACTCCAGCATCTCTGTTAGCAGAAGAGATGTGTGCTCATATCCACACTTTCAAACACTCATATTTGTCTAACACTGTATGGTTATTATTTCACCCTGGACTGTTAACATGACACACAAAACCACTGACTCATACGCACACTGCAGACCTCCTATGGTTTCTTTGCGATCATATTCTCTCATGTGGAGGGAACATTTTGATTAGGAGGTTTATTTTAACCAGCGTTGTGTGTTTTTTCTGTTTTTTCATGTTTGCCTTGTGTGGGTGTGTGTTGATTTGCTGTGATCGCAGAAAAGGGACCCAGGATTTAAGAAAACTATATCATTTATAGTGCTTCTTGTTGTTTGTATGTGGAGGCACATGATTGTCACATATGGATGGAGCGTATAGACTGGACTGAGTGAAAGTGTGAGGTAAGAGGAGCCTGATTTTGTGTTCAAGAGCAGATGAAGTGTAGGCTGCATCATGGGTCTGTATCACAGAGCTAGGTTAAGTGTGTTATCCTGCTTATTTTTTAAAATTAAATGTCACATAAATACAGGGAATAGGGGTGTCCCGATTCAACTTTTTCACCTCCAATACGATACCGATATTGCAGCCTTAAGTAGTGGCCGATACCGATATCAATCCAATACGATATCAGCAGGAATCATACATACTTTTATTACTTATTTTGTAGTATGGACTGTAAGAAAAGGCTTGATCAAGTTAGATTACTCAAACAGAGAACAGTTGTCAGCAATAGTAGGTATGAGAAAAACTGACCCTGATGCCTTTGGGGCTTTTAATTTATATCATGACGATAAAAACGTACTAAATGTGTCCTGAAATTAATGTTAGCAAGAGGTTGGCTAAATGCTAACATAAACCATTACATAATGATAGCTGATGTTTTACTGTTAGATATGCTAACATTACCCAATTAAACTTGATAGGGAATTAAACTGACACACTTGAATTTTTACCACAAAATTAAAATTAGGTTAACATTGTAGTGAAAGATTTGTATAACCCATTTCTTCTCTTAGCCAGCTAGACAGTGGCTGAATGCTAATGTTAACTTTGTAGCAAAAAGGTAAACCATTATGACCAAGTAGTTTGCCAACATCAATTCTCTTGGGCTTCAAGTGATAATTCTAACATTGTCACTAATGTTGAAGAGGCATTACTTTTGTTAAACCTGAAAACAAACTCATAAGCATGCTAACCTTTTCTAAAGTTAGCCTAAGATCTGATTTAAAGTGGTAATGTCAATAGCTGTTGTGCTAATAGTTGCTCCTTCAATTGAGGTCAGTATATTGGTGCATAGTCATGCTCTGGTCAGTAACATTTAAAATGATGTGTAGTATGATTGAATATAACTGCAAGAAAGATTTGCATGATGCAGTGAGTAGCTTTTGCAACAAACTGAGGCTAAACTAGCTTATATTCTGTAACATTTGTCTTGACACTTTTTGTAATCTGTACAACAGCAGGCGAGACCTTCAAGGCTGAAGTGCTGGGCCACTGTAATTAGCTTATTAAAAACGTTAATGTAATATGACAGTCCAGCAGCCCTGATGAGACTTGATGTTTTTTGGTCTGACAGCAGTAACAGCTTCATGCACCAAAATGCCACTTTGGATTAATAGTGGAAAGATGCAAGTGCCAGCTGTACTTTAAAGAGACTATTATGCTCCTTAAATCTCCCACTACAGCTTCTTGTTATGATCAAGCTGTTGGATTTCACTACAGTGGATACCATCCCTTAATCTCACACTATTTTTAGCACCAATTTCTCTGCAAAGTCTCAGGATAATAGCCAGTTATGTTCCATCTTCATAATAACTTGTATTCAGGATGGCAGACTTGCTTTGTGATAGAGACCCTGCACAGGCTTTGAATGCTGAATGTTGTATTTTTTCTCTGTCTCCAACTTTTGTGAGTGATTCAGTCTAAAGGAAAGATTGAGAGAACATTTTATTGCCTTGTCAGATCACAGGCACACTGGGAGTCCACTTTGTCCAAACTCCTCCACCTTAATCCTTGTTTTTCCTGCTGAATGTACTGTGTGGAAAAGATTGTTTGAAATCCTTCATCTTATTTGTCAATCCTTTATCACAATCTTAAGTCCAATGCCAAGGAAAATACGTGAAGGATGGACTTTTTATGAAAGAAACATAATTGTAGGACAGGAGAGATTATATATGGCTGTGTGGGTTATTTAAATCAAATAATCTTGAAGAAAAAGCAACTAAACCACATTTAGATGTATTTATATTCAAATTATATACTGTACTACAGCTTCTGTTTTTGTTATGCAGCACACTGGAAAGTTACACTGTCAAGGAACACTAAAATATTGTATATTTTTGGCTTTGTGTGTTGTGTATTTTGAGAGTTCCCTGATGGGTTTGGAAAATATATTGTTATATGGGAACATAATTAAAACAGGAGAAGTGTTACTAAGAGAAAAAATGGATTTTACTCCCATTTATATGTTTGATGGGAGAAATGTGATATTTTTGAATGTTTGGTCGAAGTGTAAAGATGCAAAAGTAGAGTTTTACGAGTGGTTTATCTGAATCATGAACATATGACTACTACATTAATGTGCACTAACCCAAACAAAGTTATCAGTTATGACTAGGAATGTTATAAATGCTCAAATAAAAAAAAAATGTTGACTATTTAACCAACCAAACAGAAAAATATTGCAGTACTCCTACTGCTTTGTTTTTCTTCATATGTATCTTAAAAAGAGAGATAAAATATGTTTTAAAGACTATTTGGTTAAAAAAATCAAAGTTTCTCCTCATAATTAATAAAAGAATATATTGATAAAATCATGATCCACAGTTTATTGTTAATTAAATGCATGATTACATTCCTAGTCATGACTTTTACATGCCTGTGAAAATCATTGGAGCTACTGTCATCACAGTGCATCATGGGTAGAAAACATGTTTTTTTGAGTCAGACAACTCATAAAAACTCCAAAAAACTGCACATATTTTCTTACCTTTTTTACAGGGGTGAATGCCCTTGACTTTCTGCAGCTTTGTCATATTTTGCTTGTTTTTAATGTGAGAATACGACTCTTACTTTGAAGGAACTACTGATCATGTGCAGTAGTAAGAAGGGAACCTGCAATCATGTATTATACTGTTTACTCTTTATTTACACTGTTTAAAAAAGAATGTAAGTCAATCACAAATGCTTTATTTAATTCAACTATGCCTTTTTATTTCACTTTGAGGGGTTAAACAGATGAAAACTCGGCAGTTCTGTTTCCAATAAACTGGACAAGCAAACAAAGAACATTTGTGTTTTGAGCCTCATTCCAAAATGCTAAAATCATCCACTTAAAAAAAAAAGAAAAATCTGTATCTGAAATAAACCTGTATCATTATTACATGTATGAATCTACTCTGAAACTTGGTTGTAAACAGACGTCTAAAAACGACAATGTCGCTCTGAGTGTGATTGTTTTTCAGCAAGTGGAACAAAACTTTTTTTTTTTTTTTTTAGAAACATGCCAAATCAGGTCTCTGGATAAATGACATCCACACTTCTCTCTACTTCTACTCTGCTACAGGTTCACGTCGGTCACATTTCGTCGTGTGAGGAGGCTACATCGATAGCAGCTGTTGGTTTGCTCTCTTTAAAGTAGACTTGTTAGTGTGCGCTGAGAAGTTAGTATATCTTCTTTTTTTTAACTACAACCTGAGATGGACGATGTAATCTATTCTGGATTAAAATTCTCTGCAGACCCAATTACACTCCTGATAAATAAATAATACATTATTATTCACAAGAATGAGACATGTAGTAATTCACAGTACTCAGCGGAGAGAAAGCAGGAGGAAATAGGGGCCTATATGGTACAATTGTTAACTCATTCAGATACATATCTTTGTCAGCCGATAATACAAACACAGTGTGCCTCTATATTTACACATCCAGTACATTCCTATCCCACCGGAGCAGGCACAGTCAAGTAGTAGTGACATATACAGGAGGACGGGCCGAGAGCATGGAGAGGAAAATGACCAACATATGGCACTGAGAGAAACCAAACAACTGCTCAACATAAATGTAAGTTAAACGTGAATTCATATTTGTTAACAGTTCAGAACATGTATAAGAGTAAGAAAAAACACTGATGTGTAAACTATTGGCTGTCTGAAAAAAGTAATATATTTGAGTAATCTTTTGACTCTTTACAGCTCCTGAGAGGAACTTTTGGTTCACGTCAAACTTCCCCCTTTGGACAATGTTGTCCATCATGACTTCTCTACAGGTCAAGTCTCAAAATGCTCCTTTTTAATAGCCAAATGTATCATTCATCAAGAACCTTTGCAAAAGCAAAAGCCATTTTGGTAACACTTTTCAAAAAGTTTTCCGCCTACCCTGTGGTAGTGTTTTCTAAAATTCAGTTACACTAAAGAGAAATCGTTAACCTTACTACAAAAAGTTTTTTTATCTGGTCAACCCATTAAAAAACAGAGTTAATTCCAGATGGTTACATAAACTAAAAATGCCTCACAGGAGCTTTAATTTTACTTCCAAACCAACAATGATACTTTAGAAACCTCTGGCTTTAGTTTATTCATATTTACCATTGCACTATAGGTTACACATAATAGCACCATCTTTAATTAAAATAGTTTGTCATTATTTAAAGTCAGAGGTATAACGTCTGCTCTAATTAAAATCAAGGTGCAGCAGCAAAACAGCTAGGTGCTTATTGTCGTCACGAATGTCTTGCATGATTTGTCTTTGGCAAACTTTTCAAATATTTTATTGTCAATAAAGCCTTTAGATTTGGTCACAAAGGTTTTCTTTGTTAACTGAAAACTTCAATTAAAGGGCCAAACAAGTGAAAGGCTGGCTAATTCACTTTGTGTGGGGGGCAAACTGACAAGTAAAAAGCAGCTAAAAAGCTGAGAACAGCCTTAAAGATGGTAGTATATGTCTGCAGATATGGCACTTTTCAGTTAAAATTGCATTTAAAGCTCCAGTGAGGGACCCTCCGGTTGTGTTAAATTTGGCACCCCTTGTGGTCAAAACAGGGATGTGCATTTTTTTCATTATTTTTTTCCTATTTTCTAACAAAATGCCTCATATTTTTGAATGTCAAAAAATGTTTCATTGGTGTGCAAAGAGCTGCTGTTTAGTTGCTTTGTCTGACACCTACCCTGTAGCTTTTGGTATTGACAGACATATGAAACGCCTGTTTAAAAATCAATCTTGTCATTGATGGTCTGGCTTGCTTTTGTAGGTCATGAAGAGACATTTGTATTAATTTCATAACCAAATAAAAACCTCTTACAGGAGCTTTATTGCACCTTTACAGATATCCAACAAATTAGGACAGCTTCAAGGGCAATCTGGTTACTAAAACCTGACATGTTGGTTTCAAGACTTGAGGAAGGAACTGGGTCCAGAGCTGCTTAGTTAAAACCATGGAGGTTTTTCTTTAAAAATACAGCCTGTTGTGGTTGGTCTGTTTTTGACTGAAAAACCGAAACAAACTAGATGAAAAATGCTAAAAGGTCTCTTTAAAATGACTGTACATGAAAGCTGTAAAGGTTGGGTAGGGTTGTAACACTGAAGAGAAATGCTCTGATTTAATCAAGTAATCAGGCCTAAAGACCCTTTTCTTCATGATTAAAGTAGCAGGCAGTTTGAATTCAACCCTCAAACTACATTGACCCCAGTGCAGCTTTTGGTTTCATCCATCCTCTCCATGCTCACGGCCCTACAAGCCAGAGAGAGCCTACGGAGTGAGGACGAGGCCTCTCCAGACGCATTTTACAACAACACTGAGCAAGACAGAGGGACATGAGCGTTTATGGTGACCGTGAGGGGAAAAAACGGAGAGAAAGAGGTGGGAAACGGAAGGTCGGGTGGCTGTGATGGTGGTGTAAAAAGGGAGCTAGAAAAAAAGGCTGGCGCTCGGGAAGGAGGGGCAAGCAGACACAGGTTGAACACGCTGCACACATCTTAGCCCTGGCCTGTGTTTCCCATAGATACACACTGAAAGGCAGGGGGCTGATTCGCTGCTACTATTTGGTGTAAAAGGCAATTTTGGGTAACACTTTGCTGAAAATGACCAAACAAATGTCTGGATTTAGTTCAAAGATATCCCCTCTGCCTTTTTGTGTGTATCTATGGCCGCCGTAGTGCAGGAATCAAGTGTCACGCTAATAAAAACAAACATGACTCAAGCACTACGTTGCTTTAGCGAAACTGAGCGGTCTTAAATATCAGGCACATTTTTTCACTCCTCTGTATCGTGACCGTTCAAGTTTTGCTACGATAATCTGGCAGCACCAAAATAAGCCTCCGTGGTCGAGCTCTTGGTCGCCAAAGAAAACCAGCGGCCTTTTTTTTTCATAATGGAAGGCATTTTTTATATCAAGAGAAATAACTACATATAGAAAAAGAGATATGTCCGTGGAAAGGCGCCATGGTATAATACGATGAAATAAAAGAGTCTGTCCTTTTTTTTCGCCCTTTTCCTCCTAAAAACAGGAACATAACCAGCACTAAAGGTAGAAGAAAGCGATGAAATGTTAGCTGCAGGTGCCGCGCGGGGCTCTGCAGGACTCTGACGTCGTAGTCATCTGAGGAGGAGAGGCAGTGGGAAGCGCTTTGTCAACAAGAGAAGGACATCAGAGAGAGCTTAGCTGGCATGCTGAAGGCATTTGTCTCGGAGCAGAAGGGTCGTTTTTCCAGTGTTTTCTGATTCTGTAGGGGAGAGTGGGGGTTCTTCATCAGAAGCTCTCGGGCTCCTCCAGGAGGCAGGGCTGGGTGGACAGAGGCACGAGGGACGGGGACAGGCTCCGGAGGCCCACCCCGGGGCGGAAGTTGAGGTCCGGGGCGGGGAGTAAGGGCTTGAGGATGCTGACGAGGCAGAAGGCAGAGCCGCTGTTGGGGATGAAGTTGACCTTGTTGCGGTCAGGGCAAAGGAAAGGAGGGATCTCCTGCAGAGGTTTGGGCCTGGAAAACAAACGGAGGCACATTTAGCCTTTAGAACAGTATTAACACAACAGTTACAGCCAGACATTGATACGGAGCAGTTAGCTCCTAGTCGATGAGTACTGTGCAGAGTTAGGCCTTTACAGGGATGGTGGAGACCAAACTGAAGTGAAAAATGCAAACACAAGGCTTTCAGTCATAAGATGCAGTGTTTCCTCGTGTCGGTCAAAATCACTGATGGTCAAACACAATGTAGAAAATGTGGTTGTCAAGTTGGAATGTGTTTTGCATTGTCCAGTGAAGGGGCTTACTTTTAGACTGTGCACATTTGAGTTTCATAAATTACATAAATATATTATTTTGTTTCTTTGTATTGGAATCATGGGAGGAAGTGCTGGATGGGTGGGCTACTGCTCCAAATTAATGTTAGGGGAAGCACTGAGATGCTTACAAATTTCATTCAATACTCCTTGACTAGACAAAAATATCACTTTATTTTTAAGTAGTCTTATGGATAATGCAGTTTAACTACAAATGTAATGGAAATGGCTATACTTGAACTATACTTGACTAACTATACTTGAAATTCATGAAAACAGACAAAAATGTAACAGTCAGAATGTCTTGTATGCATTACATGTTTTGTCCACATATCGATGATATTTTTATTTCTTTACTGTGAAAGAGAATAAAGTGATCTGCCTAGAAGCTTACTGGAAAAAGCCAAAAGCTCTCAGCAGTTTTTCAATGACAACACTGTTAACCTACATTTTGAAAAAGTCTCCATAAATAGTATTGAAAGCCCCTTTAACTGTAATTTTGAGTCAACTCTGGCATCCTGGTAAACAAACTGAGAAATGTTGTCATATATATAAACACTGATCAAAGATTTTTGTCATTCTTCATCTTTGATGGTGTGGAAAAGGCAGCTGTTAATCGTCCTGTCTGATTCCTTCCCTTTGGCAGAAATGACAGGCCTATCAAACGACTACATATGAATCAATCTTGTCCCTCGTGGTCTGGTTTGCTTTTGTAGGTCAGAAGATTTAAAATAGCTTCATAGGGGCACCACATGATCAAAAACTGTTATTTTAAAGGCATTTTGGTGCTAAAAGCTCAAACATTCTGTCAAGAATTAGAAAACTAAAGGAGTTTTGTTCTCACATGGACTCTTCGAACACTTTGACCCTCTCACAGCCCTCTGGCGGTTCCCTCTTGAACATGTAGCTGTTGTTTGGTCGTGGCGAGGCGGCGTATTTTGGCAGCGGGGAGCAGGGGCCCAGCTCTGAGGACGGACACAGAGGGGAGACATGGGGGTCAATGACAGATCACGCTCAGAGACATGTGTGCAGTATTGATGTGTAGCAGCGTGTGGTCCGTGTTTGTCGGTCACCTTTGTCCTCGTAGGGGCTGCCTCCACCCATGTCGTTGAGGACGGTGAGGTAGGAGGGCGAGATGGAGTCCGGGCGGCTGCTGCAGTTGCTGTGGTTACCACTCAGGCCGCCCCCGGAGGGAGTCTGCGTGTCGATGCTGCGGGTGCTGCTGCTGCGCTGCGGGGGGACGGGTGGGGGCGCGCGGTGCCCATCTGGGACATCCTGTGGCTGTCGGGACAAACAGGCACACAAACGAGGTCACAAAAACAACAGTGGAGACGGGGCTCAGGCTCCAAACACTGACTGAGGGAATCCTTATAAAAACTATACATTTGAAGGAAATATCAAGAAAAGCTGAAATAAGAAACATTGTCAACCATGTATAGTGAATATCAGGTACACAGTTTATTTTTATTTAAGCAGGAAGTTCCTTTGAGATTAAAAATCTCTCTTGCATGAGAACCTGGCCAAGCCTGCAGTCAATACAAAATTAAAAATCTTATTAAAAGGCACTTAAAGGTTAGTGTTCTTTCACAGCTTGTTTGCAAATGAGCCCTGAAATTTAATTGTTTCCCAATAAAAAGGAACTTTTTGGCAGGAATTCCCAAATTTGTCGACCT
This sequence comes from Cetoscarus ocellatus, assembly GCA_037902135.1. Lineage (NCBI taxonomy): Eukaryota > Metazoa > Chordata > Actinopteri > Labriformes > Labridae > Cetoscarus > Cetoscarus ocellatus. The sequence goes on along the minus strand of JBAMNC010001073.1, from coordinate 1,394,448 downwards.
GAGTGACCTTTTTTTGGCTTGTTAATATGTAGAAAGCACAGATATTATATGAGCAAAGCAACATTTTTCCCCTTTTTTAGAGGACTACCAGAAATGCTGCAGCTTTGGCTTTGGTAGCTATTTAAATGTATTCTTAGTCCTTGTTTTCAGACAAAAATGGCAATTAGTTTAATCAAAATGTAGTCAATTTCCTTCAATGGTAGGGTCTAGTAGTTGAGCAAAACTCAAAACATTTCAGCCCAGTTGTGGTCAATAAAAAGTCATTAATGTGAGGCATTAATTTTAGTCCAAACTTTTTAACTTAATCAGAATACTTGTAAAATTAATATGTTTATATTTCACTCATGCCTTGCCTTGTCTATTTGACAAAATCAACATAAAATCACATTCTTTATCATCAAATAAATGTCAATAATTGTTATATACTATTCAGTTTGCATTTTAAGTAATTTAATTTGTCTAAAATGTTGGATTTAAATTTTTGCCATCTTAGCCTGTGTTTTGATCCAATCTGAATGTCCAAATTACATGTATGTCCACAAGAATGTGGAAAAATAGAACAACCAAATCTCGATTAAAAAAAGGAAAAAAGTCTGCACCAAAAAGCCCCACTGGCTTTACATCTCTGATATCTGGCTCTTGAAGAGGCAGATTATCATATCTTTGGGTAACAGTGACAATATTGTGTGTATCACAGTTTCACTCCACTACTACTTACAACTATGATTTCTTCCTTCTCAGGCGTGTCCTGGATGGTGATGCGTTCGATCTCCTGGTTCAAACCCTCGACGCTGTTTCGGAATCGAGGTGCGGATGACTTGGAGATAGGGATAGGTATCAGGATGGTCTTGGGCATAGGTGACTGCAAAAAAACCCAAAAATTCGGGTTAGTATCTGTCTTCATCTTCCTTTGGGCTGTGTTAGCTTTCTCCTGCTGTTTGCTGTCTCTTTGTATCAGCGATCCAGCTCGTCAAAGGTTTTCTGAGCCGCTCACCCTCTTTCTTTCTGTCTCATGAGGAGGCCCAGAAAGCAGGACAGCTGCACTCCAGCACACTCCACAGGGAGCGCGACAGAAACATGACAGGAGTGGGCACTGAGACAAGAGTGTGTATGTGTGAGAGAGGATCCTCATTTATCTGACTTTACGTACACCAGAGGCCGGCAAAAACCCAGCATTACATCTCAAATTAACTGGAGACACATGAGGCAAACAGGGACAGGATCAAAAGTGGGACGTCCTTAAAATCTCCAGATCCAGAGTCAAACCAGATCGGCTCAGAGTGAGAGCCACCTGGCAGAAACACACACATGCTCTCTTAAGACAAACTTCCTGATCACCTGCGACTGGATGATGGTGTGGCTGCCATTGAAGGGAGACTTGCGGTCTTTATCCCTCCGATGGCGGCTGCTGCGTTTGCTGCGTTGAAGCTGCTGACGCAATTTGGCAATCTGGTGGAGACGACAATCAGACAGTTTAGAACAGATCTTCAGTTCCATACAGGGTCTGATCTATGACAGAAAGACAGCTTTCTGACCTCCTTAAGCTGATCGGTGCTCCCACAGGAGGCCGAGCGTTTGTGAGAGCCCCTCCTCCTCTCATCTGCCCAGGCCCTGGGGGTCTGCAGGACACAATGATACAAATATACACTCTCATTAGCAAGCGCAGCACCAACTATATATCCACAAATGAGATCTATCATTGGTATCATTTCATCCTTCAAGCAGGAACTCCTCTTTTCTTTAAGACACTCCAGCTAAAAAATTTATTTTCATATGCTGATGTGGACGTTTAAAGGTTTACTGCATAAGAAAAAAAAGAATAACATTGAGCATTGTCTCTTACAAATTACATTTTTAGATTACTTATGATCATTTCTTTAAGATTTATCATATTTTAATAAATCATACAACATACTTTGGCAACAACTCACTGAAAATATGCAACGAAAATGTGAAGTTTGACTAGTTGTGAAAGATTTGTATTTTTTTGCTGTACTTGCTGACAAAAAAGTGGATTTCTTCTGCTTTACTCCTAGGTATGTAGATTTACAGAACAAAATAACAGAACACATACTTTAAGAGCTTGCACAAGAAAAATGCAATTTTCCACCTCTAAGCCAACCAATAAATGCACTGATTATCAGAAATAAAGCATGAAATACATCATTACAAAAGGTCGCAAGAGGACGTGACTTAATCCTGAGAGTGAAAAAGCAAAGAAACAACCTGAATCACTGAGCATAACAGGCTAAAACAAGCACTAAAAGTGCCATAATAAAAGCTCCAGAAACAGCATTACTGCACTCAGAGGTCATCCATGAGCACGGTATTATGGGCCGTATACAGCAGCAGCAGTGGCTGCATGCTCAGATACGTTCACTTTAGAAGAATAAAAACAGAACAAAGAAAAGACCTGAGGCAAAACACAACATCTATTAAATGTCAATGGTTTCTAAAGCAGGATGCTTTTACAGGAATATGTCTGAGTCTGACCCGAGTGCTTCAAAGTCAGTCTGAGAGTTTGAGGCAAGACGACGTGATGCAACTGTCTGCAATCTCTCTTTGCATTGGCTGCCTGCTCGGTAAACACAGGAATGTTCTAGGCTTTGTGTGAAGGTGATTTAAGGCACTAAATGCTAATCATTACTGACATCAGGCTAACATTAGCATTTGGCTTGAAGTGTACTTTTGTCTCAGTATAGCTACACTTTCCTAAAGATTAAAAGATTATATGAATAAAGACAAATGTGCTTTTTTACAGCTGCCATGATCAATCATCCAGCTGTCTATATTTTTTGTCAGTGATCAGTCTGTTTAGATAATTGTGCACATGGTCGCATGTAGATTGATTGATGTTACTCTGGAGTTTTGGGCAACATTGCTTGGCATTTTCTGTAGTTTTCCAACTCTTGTTAACCACTCCAATGGTAAAAAAATATACATATATTTGCATTTTTTAACCAACATTTCAACTGATTATTTTTTTCTTATTTTGTTTGAACACCTTCTTCTGAATTGAACTGAAAGCCCTTCACATTTCTTTCACACATATCCCTTTTTGACCTTGTGATGCATCTATTTAGTTGGAATGAGCAAAATCCTATGATGTTAATTTAAAATGCATACAAATGGACCTTTTGTCAAGTCTAGACAAGAGCAATTTTACAAAGAAAGGTGATAAAAAGTCATTTTGTAAGTTTAGTTGTTACCTTTTCCATCCATATTCCACACCACCTTCATTCAGTGAAATATCTTTGCTGTATTGTCTCAATAGATTGCATGTGTTCATATTAAAAATACCTTTTGACATAGCCTTTTAATACTAAACAGTTCATTATAGGCATATTATAGGTATATAGTACAATATACAATGAACATTTCACTTGTAAATCTAGCTCAAGTAAACTTTAGCATACCAAAGTTGACTATAAACATATAAAACTTAGTTTCTCAACAACTAAATAATGGCTTCTGAGACTGCTGAGTGGCTTGTAACTTTGGAAATCCCCTCACCACAGAGGCTGCTGAGCTAAAAGTCAACATGAAGTCCAGTGTTATTGAGTCGAACCCTCACATCGTCCACTCAGTTTTCATCACTCACCTGCGTGGCTTTGTCCCTCATGTAGGGAACGTGTTGGTGCTGGCTGTCGTCCTGAGGCCAGGGACCTGTCAGGTGAGAGCCAGCGAGCGCGCCCTGTGAGGGCCACAGCTGGACGCGATGGCGAGAGACGTCGAGGAGAATGAGGAGCCCGGGCGCTTGGAGGGAGAGGACGCGTGGAGCACGGAGGGGACCCTCTCAGAGATGTGCGGAGGGTTAAGGCCACTGATGCAGTCTGAGGAGGAGACGGGGATGTAAACAAGGTTATTTGTCAACACATCGTAAACAAACACATCAACAAATCAGCAGACACAGCTGGCTGAGAGGATAAGCTCATGGCCGACTCGCTCTGTCTGTCTATGGTGTGTTTGGGTGTGTGCACGATGTTGTGTACGTGTGTGCTACCCGGATTGATGTTAATCCATCCCGTGCTGGGCAGAGCGGATATGCCCCCCTCTAAGTCTCCCGCAGGCCCCCTGGTTAATGGCATTAAAACAGCTTAAGTACAGTTGGGAGGGGGTACAGAGGGCAGGTGCTCGCTTCTGCCCGACTGACCCTGATCCAGAGCTGAGGGAGCATGTTTTGCAGGGGTGCAGGCACCAACTGACACCCACGGGCCCTTTAAGAGTTTAATTTAGCAGCAGATTTGTTTCTATTTTTGGCCAGATTCAAATTTTGAATCTGAAAACATCTGAGAAAAACTGACATCTGCTTTGAATATGAAATACTTCAAATATCCAAACTCAAGACCAAGCTTCCACAACATTTTTAGACTTCTTTAATGCACTAAGATGATTGGCATGGTAGTTTTGATGTTTAACAGGCATACGTTTTATCATTAATCTTAAAATGCTGCTTGGAAATTTATCGTGCAGCTTTTTTAAATCTAATGCTTATAATCAGTCAAAAATAACAGTGGAGCTATGGTGAAGCATAAGGCAACAAAAGAAGCAGCGATCTGGCATAACGTACCCACAAAATACACCATAAGGAAAGAAATATTGGTTTTGCCATCTTATTTACCTACAAATATGGAGAAAAAAAATAACTCAGTATGGATTTCCTTATCATACATACAGTAATCATTGTTTTTCATTGTTTGCTTAAAAATGTGTGTTTAATCTGATTTTTTACAAAGTTTGTCAAACAGACGGATTTAGATTACAAAGTAAACTCAAAATACACTAAAATTAGAAGTATAATGATTTTTAATTTGTTTTTGCATATCAAAAAGATATGTCCCCATGTACTGTGATATGATATGAATCACGTTAAATGGGTAGCGATGCAAAATATATCAAATTGTACTATAAACAGGACACAACATCACAGATTTTTTCACTAATGAGTCTTTACATTATTCACAGCTTTAAGAACCCATGTTTTTGTATGCATAAAACATACAGTTTCTGATTTGGGTTATCTTTATAAAGCATGATCCCTGCAATGTTTCGAAACTTTATTGTCTGTTTCAGTGACAGATATAAGAGCAATATTATGTTTTGATTTGATTTTATTAGTAGAAGTGTTTGTGTGAAGCCCAAGCACAGGGTTAAAATCAGCTGACATCAGCAAGAGTTAAAGCCAATGAATGTATTTTATTTATTTACAATTGGCTAACTGTTTTCAGACACCAAAACACAAACAAGATGCCATTTAACTGACAGATAATGTAATAAATCCAACTCAAAATATGCCACAAGATTAGAAATATACAGATTTTTTGTCATATTTAATTGAAAATGTGAGTTTAACTTCATTTTTTACTCAGCCTGTGTGGTATGCTTTAGTTAGAGTTAACTAGCTGGGGTTATAATTGCCCCCACTGAAGTAAGAAACTAAGACTTTGCATGTAAAATATTGATCAATAATTGACTAAGATTAATTGTTATTCATAGATGATACATGAGCCACATTGTTGTGGTTCAGTACTACAAAAACATAAATGTAAGGACATAAATGTGGATATCATTTGCTTTAAAATATTGGATGGAGTAAAAATGTACAGATAATCTGCTATTCAACTGTCTGAATTAATCAAATGAACAACAAACTGTCAGCAAGATGAATGATATAATAAGTCTTCCATCCATTTTGCTTTTATATAACTGATAAGCCAGCTTTCTTTTCACATTTTAACACAATCTGTGTGATTCGTTTTTATCCCAGTCAACTAGTTTTGGTGCATCAGCCATTAGCAGTGAGAAATGAAGTCTTTGCATCTAAATTGCTGATCTAGAATAGACTGTTTTGGATTTTAACAGAGCACAATACTTACATTTATTGATACTGTCCTACATCCTGATGCAGCTGAATGCAGCCAAACATGCACACAAATCCAACATAATGGATGCAGAGCACCTTTGAGGCTTAAGCACTCATTTATATTTTAGCACGGGTGCACTGAAAACAACACAAACCTGCCAACAACACACAGTGTGCATGCAGCGCGTCTCCATCCATACAAATGAACACACAGGACTGATTGGCAGCGCAGGTCCTGGAGCTAAATTTGGCAGGAGCCTTGACCAGCGCTCGCCGCTGTTGCTAAGGAACGGAGGCCGACTGATCTCCACACAGCCGCGCCTGCACGAGTGTGTGCATATGAGTGTGTGTGTATGAGTAAACAGGGGTTTGGGCATCAGCAGTCTGTAGTAAAACACTCAGCCTTCTTTATTTTGACTTCTGCTTTTCCTGCCTCAGTCTGAGCACACAAACCGGCGCCCACGACCATCCACTACGGGCCGACAGCAGGAGTAACACTGATGGGAGGAGAAGCAGTGATGGTGAAGCTCAGCATGATGTCATAGTCTTATACAATTCATTCTAATGATTCTGGAGCCACTTCTACAGGCTCAAGAAGCAATATTGGGTTTCAACTGGGATGTGATTTCAAGCTTTTAATGGGGTTTACACTGCAGCCAGCTGATGTGACTAAACTGGGCTGATAAAAAAAAAACAAAAACAAAATATTGATCAGGCATGAGCAAAAGTGGGACAGACAGATCTGACAGAGACTAATAAACACAAGATCTAGACTAAATAATTTGCACAATGATGTTTTGGTGATAAGTATAAGAAAATGGTTAAAAACGTAGAATGAATACCTCCAAGTCAAAATACATGCCTTCCATTTGCTTGTTTTTTCATAAAGGGTTATAAAAAGGCAATATTCCTGTGCTAGTGCGTCAAAACATTTATATTTCAGTCATTTTTTCTTTTCCCTGCCACTGTTGGCTAAATGTCCTGTAAAAAAATAAAAAAACTACAGCGCCAACATAAATGTAAAATATTATATTGATCCATGCATTTCATTTGCACATATATTTTTTGAGGATAAATATAATGATCACTACTTCCAAAACTGAAATGTATGCTTTTAAATTGTTTGAAATTAGTGACACAATCCCACAGTAGCCCAGCTAAAGTGTAACTTTTTTGAATATACATGATGATAGGTACATAAAAACTGTGAATATTTACATTTAAGAGGCCCAAGTCAGATATTTCTTATAAATTTTGGCAATTCACTTAAACATGTTGCATAAGTTTTCATTCAATTTTTGCATTAAAACAGTACATATTTTTACCTTAAGTACTTTAAGATCAGTGTTTACATATACAATAACTAAAAGTAATTACATAAAGCACTTTAGAGCAGTCTCAAATATAAATAAATATATTAATCCTAAATTTCCCTGCATTTGATATTGAAAAGCAACAGAGAGAACTGAAATATAGCATCGAGTAAATTAACAATTGTTTTATATGTCCTCAAGTATTCAATAAAATCAACAGAAAGCACTTTATCTTGAAAAAAAATTGTTTGGATGTGCCATAACACATAATTCATTGAACTTGGGCACCTTAAGAGCACCCCCAAATGAAATACTAATCTTAATTATTGTTGGGTTTTGTATTAAACACACCAGCTAGAATAGAGATATTTCTTAACATTGTTAATTTTGGTCTTAAAATTGCTACAAAATATGAGACATGTGTGATAGAATTTGCTAATTTGGAGAAAATCCATCTGTCTCTGCATGTTTTAATGAACTCTACAGTCACCTCAATTGTAATAATGTTTATAATAATAATAATAATAAAACTTTTTATTTAAGGGCGCCTTTCATGACACTCAAGGTCACCTTACAAAAGATAAAATCAGTTTATATTGAATACTGATGGGGTTTATATGGGGATGTATGATATTATTGGAACAATATTGGTATTGACAGATGATGGCCTATAACGTTGATTCACTGATAATTACCGACGATATTTTGGCACCACATATTAGCCGTCTATATCCCATGAAAATAAATATCAGGAATAATGTGTTTGGAAATATCAGTCCATCCAATATCTGCAAAAATCCAACATCGTGCATCCCTAGTTTTATATTTTCAAAAGTCAGAATGGAGATTTTTCCTTAAACTAATCATTTGTGGCCTTCATGATGTAATTAACATGAAATATATTCAATATAATTTATGAATTTATGAAAATCTATTAAATGTAGCTGTTTTCAATGTTATCTGACAAAAAAAAACACATTAAATTGAGATTTTAAAAGCACCAAAACAGCAGCTAAAGCAGAGATGAAGCATTAAATACACTATGTTGGTATTAAATGTCTTAGCACGTTAGATTGATTGAATTAAATCATTAGTTTGGTTAAAAGAATGCATCATTTATGTCATTTTCTCATGCATTTACATCTATGGCACAATGCAGGTCAAATTTGTTTACTCAAAGGAAAGCATGCACCCCCTCCCTCTAATGCAGCCTGTTTTATCATCATCATAACAAAGACAAGATAAATCTCATTCCACATGTTAGCATGAAAAGACAATGTAAATAGCATTAAGGTCAAACGGATGCAGACACACTCACCTGCAGAAACGGGATCTAGGTGCTGTGCATGTAGTCGGGCACCTCAGCCCGTGCTGATGTCTGCCGCTGCTGGAGGATGCTACACAGACGATGGGCACAGGCAGGGTGGGCTACGACAGAAAAGACCCTCTCATTCTTCAACAAGCGCACATTTAAAACATAAATAAACGTCTTCGATGGCACCAAGGTGTCAGGATGGGCGTTGCTGTCCTCGCACCCTGCCTCCTCCTCGTCGTCGTGGATGGATGTTTTTCTCTAACGGCTGATGCGGCACGGACGTTGGAGCGGTGACTGAAACGCTCCGGTACCGGGGAGATGAGAGCGGAAGAGGAAAAGACGTCGAGCACAGGGCGAAGATTGAGATGTGACGGAAAACGACGGGAAATAAAAACAAAAGGGACAGAAAATACAGGAGGGATAGAAAGAAGAAGGCGGTGATGCTGGGCTAGCCTTGGTTGACACGACGGGAGAAGGACCAGTGTGAAGGTGGATGCGTCGTACGGTTGGACTTCCGGTCTGGCTCTTCAAATTAAAACACCTTCTGCACGTGATCTCGCCTTTTGCACTAAAATAATACATCATAACACTCAAAGTATTTTTATTTGTACAAAATTGGACAAAAAGTAATTTTTGTTTGTTTACAGCAAAATTAACACTTTTTGTTGTAATGGGGGGTTATAGTGCAGTCAGCATAGCTGTAGATAAATGTATTTAGCATCCATCCATCCATTACCTATAATGCTTATCCATTTTGGAGCCATGGGGGCTGGAGCCTGTCCCAGATGACATTGGGCGAGAGGCAGGGTACACTCTGAACCGGTCGCCACATAGAGAGATGGATCACCATTCACTCACTCACCCACACTCATACCTTAAGGGCAATTTGGAGTACCAATCAACTGTATGAGTATGTTTTTGTTTTGTGGAAGGAAACCAAAGTGCCTGGAGAGAACCCACACATGCACAGGGGGGAACATGCAAACGCCACTCAAAAAGGCCCTGACCGACACGGATCGAACCAACAACCTTCTTGCTGTGAGGCACATCATTACGATGCACCAGCGTGCTCCTCCCCAATATTCAACACAATTCAATAACATAGACGTTACAGTACAATATATTATAATAACATTATAGTGCTACTTCTTCATGTAACTTGTTTGAATATATTTTAGCTGATTAAAAATTCTACTCTGGTTACCATCTAATGTAACTTTAACGAGGACAAGACAATAAAACATGAAATCGTTGATTTTGTATAAGGAAAAGTGGGACACAAAAATCAAATAAACATGTTGCAGGCATATAAAGAGTATAGAAAATGCCCATGGTTTAGGTTAATGCCTTTAAACATATAAATCCAGTTGACAGTCAGTAACCAAATGATGGATTGTTTACTTTTATATTATAAAATACAAATGCAACTGGAGTGATAAAATACAAATACTGTCATTTCCATTAACTAATTACTTCAATTAACTTAATTTCTATTTAACAAGTACTTCAAATTTTCCCAGCAATTTTATGTTTCAAGGTTAGATTAATCTTAAAAGGCCCTTTTAAGGATGTTTATTTACATATCATCCTTTCTCTTGATCTTGTATCTCTACATTGGCGTGTCCTGTTATTAGCTTGGTGTCATGTTTTTATTGCTCTCTATGTTATATGCTTTAAACTTATAAGCAAGGTGAACTGTTGTGTGCATGACTTGTAGCACTTTTACTGGTATATCTGTTTGTCTAAACTATAACATTGTCCTCCTTATGCTCAGTTCACTGTCAAATAATTACAACACTACTGTTGCTTAATATTACAAAAAAGTGACCTTCATCGCTATCTGCAGAACTCATTTTATTTTGAAGGCAAGTCTGTCATTTTCCGGTTTCTTTCCGTCTCTCACTCGCGGACTTGACGCAGCCCGAGCGAGGCTGTGACGTAGCGTACCATCGCAGCGCTGCTCGTGCTGATGCTGCAGTTGCTAGGGCGCGTGGAGCAGACGGCGGAGAGGAGAAGTGAGGTAAACAACTGGAGGAGAGAAAATGGCGTCCTCTTGTGTCGAGTTTAGTAACTTACGGTGTTTCTCGGAGACCCCAGGGGTGAAGTAAGCGACATAGTAACAAAATTTATAATTTAGTATGTTCATAAAACATTTTAGGAATTTAAGGACCGAGCACAAGACGTGTTGCATCGTATGGCCTACAGCTGCTGTCGTTTGCTGTATGAAAAGTAACCGCCAAAAATTATATCTATGTATACAAGAATGTTAAGTCCAGTTTCTATGCTAAATAACAGCATTTTAGCTCACTTTGAAAACACAGTCTTGTATTTAAATGGCTCAAAAGTACGTTCAAAAAAGTTGTTTGGCGAAAGTAGTTAAAGTGCAACTTTAAAAAGTTAATTTCAGGAATAATCCATCATTTCAATACATTTATAATACTGTTTGCCCCTGTAAACATTCCCATTTGCTTCTTTTACAGGTTGAGCCAAATTGCCTTTAAGGAAACAAGCCATGTCACTTCTAGCAAAAGCCAGGTAAGATACTAATTATTTAAATTTTTTGCCTAAGCTAACATAATGCTTTAGCTTTGATATCCAAATTACACTACAGTTCAGTATTTAAATTGCTCTTTAAATCCTTTAATTGGTTAGGAAATTTAGCCTTTTATCAAATAATAAAATATGCTCCCTTAACTGAATATTCTAAGATTGTGATCACTTGTTGAGATGTTGCTCTGCTGTTTAATAAGAATACTTTTCACCTGTTCCTCATTAATGCAAACATAATCAGCCAATCACTGATGTAAGTTGTTCTCATCGTTTATACCTCTGTAAAGGTGAAGTAACATCACTATTTAAGAGGAGTTTATTTGTCTACGTTGAAGGGACCATGATTTGAAGTAAATACACTGCATAGAAAATGTGTTTGTGTATGAACATAACATTGTGTGTTTATACTGGGAGAGTTTTACTAGAGGTACGCAATGTAGTAAAACAATCAGGATTGTACAGGCGCTTGCAATCCTTGAGCATATCTGACTTGCTGTTGTTTTCAAGGTTTGAAAAAGGGTCATAGTGCTTGAAATTGTAACTGTATGCCTCCGTTGAGAGGTAGCGATATGAATGAACATATTAGACCTTTAAGATTTGTGAATTACAAAAAATAAAATGGAAATAGTATATTTATTTGAATAATGTTGAAAAAAAGACCACAGTTTCTCTTTAGAAAAATGTCAGGTTGCAACCAAGGGAATTTGAGGTATTGCTTGTCATTTTTAATTAATCATTACATTAAAAGTACATAAAGAACTAATAGAAAGCCATGATATTTGTTGAGGCAAATGCTTTCTGAAGGCTTTTCTTTTACGAGTTGTCCTCTGAACTTCTGTACAAAATACGGTTTGGTCTTTTTTTGAGTAATATCAGTTTTGTAAACTAAGGAAGAGAATACGTTTTATCAGAGTTTCCCTCAGGGTTTCAAAATATTGGCATATCTGATATTGTAAAAATAAAAAATCACTTAAGTTCATTCCTAGTGTGTTGTCATTCAGCTTAAAAAAAAACACTATTTCAGTCATGCCCATTTCACCCAGCCCTATTCCATACTATATACCACATACCATCTTTCCCCTAATGCATCAGAATAAAAGCCTTAACCCAAAAGAGACATGTCCTTAACAAATACAGCTATTTATGTTATTATTTCATACATTTATTGAGAACTTTTTCTTTCATATTGACTCGAAAATGTTTACAGAAACTGTACCGAGCAGACGCATAGCAATGGAATAAAAGGCCATGTCCATTGAATGCAAAACAGAATTCCATAAAAATGATGCAAATACCAATGCAATACACTTACATGATTTTTTTTCATACAAATTACAGATTACAAAAACATAAATGAGAATTTCTCATATGCCCTGAAGCAGCGCTGAAAATACAGAATGAGTACAATGACATTTCAGCACGCCTGTACAGCGCTAGGCCCCAACAATGCTAATGCTTGTTGACATAAGGAAACACAACACGTGCACACTCGCGCTCTCTCACTCTCACACACACTGAAATCAGTCGCTTGAACATCAAGGGATGAAACAACGAGAAGCAGAAATAATATCCAGCGTGCTTCAGAAGGGTTTGGTATTTTTTTTTAGTGTAGTTTCTGATTTTTAACAGAGTTCAAGAAGCAAAATCTGGGCTTTTTAATAGTGTTTCTGATCTTCCAGTCACATAGAGACAGCTATAAACACGGTCCACAGTGAGGTCAGGCGATAGTGATACAGTGATTGTGTCGGCCACTGTAACAGATCCCTCCGTAGATTGGATTATGGTGATTGTAGTGTTCAAAGACCTCCAAGTTTGAGCCTTTCCTGGTGTAATTGTGCAAGCAGAGGAGTCCCACAAAAACCCCACTTTTTTCCAGTCAGCTGGGTTTGATTGTTAGTGTTTGTGCGCCCCTAAAAGTAGTCCAGAGAAGAAGGACTGAGTTGAGGATTGTTGTCCATTTTCTCCTCTTTGAGTCGGCACGTGATAGTGTGTGGTGGATTGTTTACAAAACGATTGTGACAATTCATAAGTGCAACAGAGATTAACATATTAGAAATAATGACGGGATAAAAACAATGAGCAAAAAATGGAAAAACATCGAAAGCATCTAAAAGCTACATCCTATTGCACAATTAAAAAGTATGATACAAAATGGATACAAAGAAAATAAAAAGACAAAAAAGGTATTGCATACAAATCAAGGAAATACAAAAAGTAGCTTGTTCTGTCTTTTAAGACCATCGATTCTTTTACAGAGCTTATTCTCTGGGATTTTGCTTGATACAGCAAAGCTTGAGAATGCTCAAAGTGTTGATTGTTATTCATCGCCTTTTTTAAGTTTAGAGACCACTTATTGTCATGGTCGCAACAGACAGGACTTCTAAACACTGATTTTATTTGTCAAAGTGCAACAAAGGGAAAAAAGAAATCCATTCAAAAGATCGCTATGCGCATGAGGATGAAACATGAAACAAACTGACAAGGGGACATTAATAAAACGTAGAAACAAGAAGCGGATGAGAATGCTGCATAGCTGGATTCCATTTAAAGCAATGCCATCATCAGAAAGACACACAGGAGCGAGACGGACCTAATTACTGTACACGATCAGACTCGACTGCTTGTTCAAGAGACACTTTATAGCTTCCTCTTGCTGACTTCGGAGCAGAGAGTTCGATAGACAGAAACAAAAAGCTCTCCGATTGTTTTTTTTCTCTTTCAGTCTTGTTTGGAGGGTCTGAGTTCAAACGTGCGTGTCGCTTGGCTCGCTCGCCAAGCTGCCCCCCCGCAGGAAGATAGCTGAGGTGGACTTGGGCCGGCTCTGACTGTGACCTTGGCCGCGCGACGAACCGTTGTTGTTGACCTCCGGCCCCCTGCTGTCTGTCGAGATGACCCATGTGGTAGGTCGCCATTTCTTCAGGGAATAAGGCGTTTTGACACGCTTCTTTATTTTCTCTCCAGTCCCAAAGGCCCCGTCTGGCTGAACTAAGCCCTCGCCTGGAAAATAGAAATTAATGATCAGAATCTAAGAACATTTTCACAACTGTACACAAAGTAAAGCTGCACAATAAATCACAATTTTATCTTTGTCACAATACAAGCTTGCACAATTCATACCCAACAGGGGTCCCACTGTATCACAGTGCATAAGTATTTAATCAAAAAGTAGGAAAAGATTTAAAAAGGAGGAAACATATCTTTTTTCTACTTTATATTCTAAAACTGGGCCTCTTCTAAAGTTCCACTTCAAACTTTTAAAACCACTGCCTTATCAATTCAACTTCCTTTAAACCTGACTTGTAAACTCAGATTTTCATACCTCAGATTTATTGCCAAGACTGTATCACAAGTTTGGATGCATTTTAAAGACCTAAATACCACACAAATACCACAAGTTTTCTTAGTTGACTCGTGTTTACCCGAATACCAAATAAAGCTTATATTTCAGGCTTCAGTCCAGGATATGCAGCCAACTCAAAATGCTCAGCGGTGTTTTCTAGACTTAAATCATAATTTAAAATCCTCTTTTCTCAACCTACAGAAAGTTTTGGAGTGCGAAACTCCCCTAAAACATTCACAGTAGAGTCAGAGTTGATCTTTCTCATTTTGAGGTGTCCTGTCAGTGGTTTCAAAGGTGTTTACTTTTTATCGTGGGCTCATGGGAAAATGATTGTGTTAAGCTTCAGATGCGCTGTCATGAGTAAATAATAAAAAAAGGGGGAAATTTAAACCAAAACTGAATCCAGGTCTTAATCATACATCTATTCTCAAAGCCTAAGCTGTGATCTGATCTTAATGTATAAAGTTTGTGCAACACTGACACAGCAAAGTTTATTTTAGGTGATCTTCGATGAATGATAATGTGTTAGTGTTTAATCATGAATGCCTGACATAAAGTTCAGGACAAATTCTGTTTGTATATAAAATTACCTAGTGAGGTCAGATCCTGCGTGGTGAACGACAGGTCCAAGGAGTTGGGTCTCTCCGGCCGGCGTGCTCTAGGCTGCCTGAGCAGAGCCTCCCCTCTCATGGTGACTGTACTGTCCCCCTGAGAGTCAGCACTGCCAGATCCAGTCCCCGAGCCTTCTCCCGGTGGACCTGTTGTTTCCCGGCTTCCTCCCTCACCACTACCGCCCTCCTCGCCTTCATCGCTCTCCCCTCCGCTGTCCCCGTCCCCCTGGCCGTGGCCGGTGTTGCTGTTGTTGTTGTTGGTGTTGGGTCGGGCTGAGCGGAGCGCGGCGACACTCGACGTTGCGTCTCTCGGATCTGGCTGTTCTCGCTCACGGCTCAGGAGCGGCTCATGTTCATCTGGGCTGGCTGTGATGACGCCAAGGCTGAGACGGCTGTCGTCAGACCTCAGGGCTCCAGACCCGTTCTGAGTTATGCTGGATCCCCCGAAACCTGTGGCTCCACCTGATGTGATTGATGAGATCCCAGCTCCAGTGTGACCATTAACAGCACCATTAATGCTGCCGTTGACATGCGTGTCTCGTAGAACGGGCGTGTTGTTTGTGCCATTGCCGCGATGAGCCTCTGCAGCTGTGTTTGTACCCACAACCACACCAATGTTCATCTTCTGACCCTCCACCTGACGAAGGTTGGACTTCCCTGAGCGACCAAACTTGAACCTAAGAGAAGAAGAGGAAGACTCCTTCTTGGTGGGCTTGGTGCGCAAGGGGAGACTGGACGGCCTCTTGGGCAGGTTTTGCTGCTTGGGCAGGGGGAAGATTGTGGTGGGCATGGCGGCAGCAGGGTCTGAAGCGCCTGTAGCCTCTGTTGCCATCTTAATGAGGGGATAAAGGAGGCTGGAGCTGCCAGGACTAAGCGGATCTGGCGAGCAGAACTGCTTCTGTGAATGCTCCATCAGATTCTCATCTGAGCTCTCCTTCAGGTTTTTGTCCACCTCCTTTGGGTCAAGCTTGGTGGTCTCCAAGTCTTCCTGGGTCAAATGGAGGCAGACTGGGACTGTGGCTACCCCGACAGGACCCTCAGACTCAGAGATGATAGTTGTGGTTGTGGTGGAGGCTGAGGGACTGCCTCTTAGGCCCATGCTGGTGCTGCTGGCCTCTGGGCTGGGAAGGCGGGCATTGGCTTGCTGCTGGCGCTCCTGATTGATGGAGTTCCTGTTCCTCTCTCCAGTGCCACCTCCAGGTCGCCCGCTCACGGAGCCGGTGGTGTCAGCCTGCATGTTCTTTGCCACACCCTCATGCTCCTCAATGTAGGTGGAGGGGTGGTCTGTATACGGACCAGACTTTGGTGTCATTCGATTTCTGAAACAGTTTTTAAAAACAGGAAAAAGTTAGAGAGGTTTTAAAGAGAGCAAGGCATTCCTACAATGATATTCTGTGTCTGTTTGCTCTTTATAAAAAAGAAAAACAATGTGTTTCTGGTGTTTTCCAGGTTGAATAGTGCAAACATAGGAACGAGATGGTGACGACCAATCAGGAACTATCCCTCAAAGGCTCTTAGCTGATCAGCTGCTGTATATAGTGTTTGTAGATGGACTGTAAAAATCTAGGGTGACACAGGGCCGTAGTTAAAGATGTAACAGATGTATCCACTATGGTTGGTCAGCAGCAAATGCTAGGACTTGTTTTCTTCCCAGGTAACACTTCAGTTAATTAAAGCTGAAATGTTGGCCTGGACTTGCATGACTATATCCATCAAAATCTAAAACACTTTAAATGATTTAATGCTTTTCCTCTTCATGATTTAACAAAAGCTTAAGCAAGAAAATTGTATACTTTGAGATTTTATTTTAATTTTTTTAAATATGTTTATCACCAAGAAAAACAGCTGTATGTTTTTAGGTGCTAAAAAAAGCAGTAAAGGTAAGATTATAAACAGTTTGCCATATTACCCGTGCCAATATGACTTAAAGCCAGTACTCTGCTGAATAACACAACAGCATCTGTGATTTTAAACCTGAGCATGACATCAAGTGTAAAAACTACGGGTGTTAAAAGGCAGACTGGCATAAATGCCTACCTTTCATTGTGCAGTGTCGTGGACATAGGGTTTAATGTTGGGCTCACAGACTTGGAGCGGTCCCATATCAGGAGTAACTCTGCCAGTCTTTCCTCGGCACACTGTGCTGTGAGGCGGGCCTCTGCATCCTGGTCCCAACAGTCCTCCATGGTCTCTTTCAAAGAGCGAACCGCCTACACGAAACAGATTCAATATTAACAATCTTGGCAAAAGAAATAATATAAACAGTTTGATGTAAACATTCCTCAGATTTCATCCCAAACCACTAACATAGAAATCACTGTAAGTCCTTCACTAACGTTTCAGTTCCCCCGTGAGTATGTAGACAAACTGATATTAAAACATTAAAAAAGATCTAGCCCTTTCACACTTTGTAAACTTGTAACCACATTTGTAAATTAGCATGGATAATTTGGTATCTTTGAGATTGATACTTAAATACCAATTTCAGAGACAAAAATGAAACAATCACAAAATTCTGACAGGAGACAGAAATAGTTTAAAGTTTGGCTTAATTTTAAACAAAACATCACATCAGGCAATGTCTGTGTTAGGGTGAAGCCCCACTACACTTCCACTGACCAAGCCGCGCTGCACCATTCAGGTCCCTCCTCTCTGACTTAAACCAACTTATTTGGATTAAGGAGTCTTGTTAGACAACAGCTGCTCTTAATAATATGTATCCATATGTCAGCAATTCATTGCTCTGGTTTCATTCATTAGTTTTACATATTTAAGGAGAAAAGCGCTTAAATTGTTGCAACACTTCCCTGACCCTCACTGCGAGCCATTCACAACACAATCCAGACACGTTGACAGCGAGGGCGGAGAGGGATTGTCACTTTTAAAGCACTTTTATTGTTCCATATGCTAAAATTATCCAAGAAATTGAAATAGTAGTTGACTGATACCATACATACACCTTATTGAGCCGAGCCCTTGGCAATTCCACTGAGAAGTCAAGTTGGGCTACACTGTTGGTGTGATTTCAGCAAAAATGGAAAAACAAAACCAGGTTGAAACATTTGTCTACTAGTATGGCTTAAAACATCACGAGTACCATGTGTTTGTCATTGTTGACACAAAGTCATTGAAGAATTAAATAGATAAGAAGAATTGACTATGGCATTGGTATCAATAATTCTAGTCGATTCCTCTCCCTAGTCATTGACATAGTGATTGTGGAGTTCTCTTGCAGACCTATTACAGAAAGGCACATTGAAAAAGGGTGCCAGAATAAAATAATAATAAAATAAAAGTTTGACTCTTACTTGTTTACAGATAAAAACATCCAATCTCAAATTAGGCTACGCTACTTGAAGCCTGATGAAGGACAGACTGGGGATATGAATCATTTATTAATGTGCCAAAAATGACTGGAATTACTGCAGACTAAATTTATCACCTGAGGCAACAAACAAAACAATATCTGCTTTATACATGCCACACATGCTGTTGCTTTATTTTGCTGCCGGAGATCCTGCTGCAGATGTTCTGTGACTGAAGAAATTCCCCCCTGCAGGATACGGACTGACAGCACTGAAGATCCTTGCATGTTTTCTTTTATTTAATAGTTAGTGATCTGAGGTAATTTAAATAAACTGAAGTTCTTGTGACATGTTTTACAATCTGCTGATGTTGATAATCCTGTTATGACGGAGTTATAATTAGATTTTCTGGCTCTGCTGCAACACACACAAACATACCAAACTGTTCTCTTTCCAGGCCTCGGGGAATTTGGGCCTTTGCTTCTCCCTGGATACGAGGACCTGCATGTCCTCAAACGTCGGGTGGTTCCCTGCCTCCGCCTGAAAGGCCATCTGGTACTCTGGCACAGACTCTCCTGGAGGTAGGACAGGAAGAGGAAAGATGAGACTTAAAACTCTTCCATGTGGCAGGAATATCCATTAATCTGATGAATGTGTTTAATAATAAAAACCCAGGCCTGCTTCCCTCTGTGATAAATGAATTTCTCCTGTAATAAAGCACAGTCGCCCTTCTTCTGATTTCCTATGATAGTACTGGTGGTGCAAATTAAAATTATGCAGCAAACATTTGTATTCTTGGATCCCACAACTCAAAATTTCTTCCATCTGTTTTACTCACCAGGGAAAAGGTCGGTGCATCTCATAAAAGTCTCCCAGTAGATCAGACCCAGAGCGTACATATCCACCTGCTTCAGCGCTGACTCACAGTCCCTCAGGTTCACCGCTCCCTCCAGCACCTCAGGAGCCATGTAGCGGATCGTCCCCACCTGAAAATGGAGGCAGGTGTGAAATAAGAGGTGAGACAAGGATAAAGCAAGAAAACGAATGAGAAAATGAGGAAAAAGTTCTGAGTTATTCTCTACATGAGCACAAAAGTTTACTTCGGCTCAATCCTTTGCTGCATGGAGAGAACACTAGACCTTACTTTTTCAGTGATAACAAATCCTGAATGACTTTTGAAAGATTTGTTTTGAAAAAATATCTATTTCTGGTATTATAATTACTGATACAAACTGATAGCTTAAAAATGCACCATAAAATAGTGTTAAATTAAGCAGGACTGACAGAAAAAACAGCATTTTGATGACAACATTCCTTCCCAATTACTATCCTTTATATAATTTTGCCCATTCCATGATAAACCTTTAATAATAAAAAGGTTAGGATGGTTCTGTGAGGGTAATAATATTATTTTGGAGGAATTACTTTGTTGTTTTAAGTAACAGAAGCTCTGTATGCAAAACAGAATGCACACAAGCAGCTTTTAAAGGGCCAGACTGAAACAAAATGTCCTGATTTTAGATTAATTAAAAAAAAAGGAGTACTGCTACAATTCTGGTAGATCAATCATGTTGGTTAATTATGATTAGAAATTGGTTGGTACGACGTATAAACATGTGCTAAGTCTTGCATTAATGCTTGACTTTGGTGCATATAATTATTAGGCATAAACCCATTTGTGCTTGTTAACACTGTGATGTTATTTAAAGGGCTGGAGGCCAGACAATCTTCCAGACTTTGTAGCCAGTGCTGGCTGGGCAGCTCTTTTTAGCTCGTTTTTGACAATGGTTCAAGATGATACAGGTCTCTCGAGATAAGTGAGGTCACTAACTCTCCTGGGAGTGCCACTTGAAAATGTTAACATTGACAAATGGGAGCAGCGTGGCCAAATTTGAGCTTAGAGCCATTATTATTACACCTCCTATTCTGGCACACAACACGACAAGGCAATGTTTTTAAGACTCCAACAAGGGCCTCGTTGATTTAGGAAAAAGTTGAATTGATTATTTTGACCTATATATTGTGAATTTGATACAAATTATAATAAAAAATGGAGAGAAGAAAATTTTAGCTAAGTATTCTCTTTGCATTTAACAAGTTTGTCAAAAATGGTTATTGGAATATTTTCAAAATGATTGCTGAGTATGTCTTTCTCACCATTTCTGCAGTTCATCTTTGTATGATATGTAGCCCTGAACACTTCTGCCTGCACGGAGTATCACTCTCATTCTGGGAGACAGATCTAATGGTATCCATGGCCAACCAGGCCCATAGGATAACCTTGGCATTCATGTCTTTTTGCCTCTAAAAGCCATGCACAAAAAGCTGTGATGACAGTTTTCTCAAGCATGACTTTGCACATCCTCATCTGAATTGGAGTGTTTTTCTAACTTAAACAATCTTGGAGTGAGGTGACCAATGTTGCCTCTCATCCATATATTTTTTTGAAAGTTCGGAGACCCCTGTATGTCATCACAACCGCTGTCATCAGTGTCTTTTTATTCTACTGTCCCCTGCTTACCTATTTGCTCTGTTGTGTCTGAGAGACTTTATTGCCTGCTGACTTCTCTGACTTATTCCTGTATTATCACACAGCCTTGGCATTTGCCCCAAGTGCCTTGTCTGAGTTAAGGACACGACTGGCTGAGCAGATTTACAAAAAATTTACCGTAACAGCAGGAAAAGCAGCACCTTATATAACAGACTACTACAAAAACCATAACAGGGTGCACTGTTTGCATTAGAGGCACATAACAACATAAACCTGGATCAAGACAGGGTAGTAGCTGGGTTTGGATTCAAGCTTCCATCTGGCATAATTCAACCGATGACAGTCGTACACTAAACTTAATAGAGGTCTGTATGAGATTACTTAAGAGGCAGGCTTCTGAAGGTTTGTGCCCTTGACTGTGCAGAATATTGTCTACATTACACAGAAAAAAGATGCCTTGCGTTCGTTTGCCGTCACTACATATAATACAGACAAGAGTGCAACATCTTTATTTACAAGGAATCAATCTGCTTTTACTTCACTGGTATCTCGAACTTGTTCATATACAAAAATAATCTTTTTACAAAGTCACATGATCAAAGACATGCTGATGTTCAAATGCCTGAAATGATCTGAATTCACAACAAAACTTATGTGCTACAATTGTGTCACACAAATATGTTTTTTACTTTGCGAGGGTGCAGCAAATAATTCAACCATGGGATTGGTTTGTTGTGAAGAGAGCTATCTGCAGCTTCTCCCTGGAGGTGTCTCTGCTTGACAACAAATTGGATTTAACTATTTCAGCTGCAGCAGAATGTCAATCTTTGTTAGCATTATTTCTCTGCAGAACTTCCCGCAGTGGGAAGGAGATAATAGAGGGCAGTAAAGGGCCATTTTCATTCACATGTGATCAAATATTTATTATTGAAGTATTTCCCTGATTATTTTCTGTTGCTCTTAGAGCTCTGGTTATCAGCCCTGCTCCTTCTCAAACACTGACCTCACTTATAGCAGCGTTTTCCTCCTCGCCGTGACGCGCAGGCCTGTTTCCTGTCAGCTTCATGGACAGGCCAAAATCTATGATGACACACGTGCCGTCAGCCTTGACGAGAACGTTCCGGCTGTTCAGATCCCTGTGGGAAACCGCAGGCTTGTACAAATCTGAAAGGAGGAAGAGGAGATGATGATTGAAAATGGAGAATCAAAATAGAGTGGGGGAATTTTTCAAGTTTTTGAGATATGCCATTTTATTCCTAACAAGATGCAGGGTCAGATAATATCATTGATATCAGATAGTTTATGTTGGCACTGATGCTCGGAAGAAGATTGATTAAATCACTGCATTGAACAGTAACATGCTTAACTGACCTCCCAAATAAGTCTTCATGGGATTGTAAACTTATTTATTTATCTAATATGAGGGGCATTTTAAAACTTTTTACTAAGTTCATAAAATTGGTGCCTGTTTGATACCACAGCAACAATAAAAGTAAAAACTATGCTGCTGATATTAAGTTATGTATGGTTTTTAATGATCAAAAATTGCTGGCAAACTCCTGCATTCTGCCTAAATTGCCCACATTGGCATTATTACTTTGCCAAGTCCAATTTTCCAAACGATGCCAAAACCTTTGATCAATTCAGACAGTGCTCTCTCTCTTTTGGTTAAAATAGTTAAGTTCCCTTAACTTAAGTGAACTAAGTTTCTTTGAATCTTGATACCATAAACTGTTGGAGTAATGGTGATTTTAGCATTTTGAAACACATGATATTTAATACAGTAAAAAACCTTGACAAGGTTTGTCATTATATTTGTTTTGCTGATGGAGATCAAACCATGAAGAACAGGGTTTTTGTTGTGCCTTCACCCCTTGAACTAGATTATTACATGGTCTGGTTGTCTGTATGATAAATCACAGCCCTAACCAACATCCTTGAGTACACGACAGTTTATGCAGATAGCAAAACCTTTGCAGTGTGACTGTCAGCATCTTCCCTCTGAAGTATGTTCCTGCTGCTATTATTGAGCTGAATGAGATAAAAGTGATAATTTACACATTTGTTCACTTTAAACTCCAAGGTTTCTTTACACTAATTTTCAGAAATCATGGATTTGTTATTACCTCAGCCAAGGAGGTTATGTTTTTGCAGGTGTTTGTTAGTTTGAACAGGATAACTCAAAAAGTTATGAATGGATTTTGGTCACGGCACAAGGAAGAGGCTAGAGCACTTGTATCATTTTAACTATTTTATAATTTTAAGGATCTTTTATAAGGTTTTCTAAGTTTGCCATTCCAAGTTATTATTTAATGTTACATCTGTTCTGTTATTTGTATGTCACAATGGATGCAAAACAAATCCACCTACATCAGGGGTGGGAAACTGGCAGACACATGCAACCACACTACTCCATCATCCACCTGCCAGTCAGTTTGAAAATGCCAAACTTATGTTCTCACAGGAAAATTATGTGAAAATGGGCCAAGAAAACGAAAAAACAAACAAAAAAAAAAAACAATATCTGCTATAGAATAGAGCTGTTATTGTTTCTTTTAAACTTTTATATGCATTAAAAAGGCATTTGTAAGGGACAAAAAACTTGGACAACCAGAAAATTCAGTTACTTTCATTTAAAATGTTGCTGAAACTTGCTTGAATTCTGTGTTTAGCTTATTAAATTTAGTATTACTGTTTGCATTTTAATTCCTGTTGTTGAATTGCGATAATTCAGCCCTCTAGCAATGAAGAA
Source organism: Cetoscarus ocellatus (assembly GCA_037902135.1). Lineage (NCBI taxonomy): Eukaryota > Metazoa > Chordata > Actinopteri > Labriformes > Labridae > Cetoscarus > Cetoscarus ocellatus. The sequence continues at coordinate 1,370,908 of JBAMNC010001073.1, read as the reverse complement.
AAAACTAATGTGGAACTAAAGGTAACCAAATATGACCATCCTAGACGCATAGTTTCAAATGAAGTAACCTTAACCTGTACCTATATTAAACTATTACTACACTAAAACTAGTCCAATATAAGGTGTCTTCACTTCTATTTTTGTTGCTATGCCATCAAAAATGTATCCATATCATTTACATTTTTCTAGAATCATATCAAAGTGTTTAATCCAAAAATTGTGACCATCATTTGTTACCTATCTACAGAAAAAATAGCCCATTTTACATAAATGAATATCATATGATCAGAAACATTATCAGAAACATGAATTTTAGATCAGTCTTGCTCAGCTCTAAAAGCAGAAAAAAGGTAAGCCTGTGCAGCACTCCTAAAGTTCCCTGCCCTGTGGATACACTGTACTGAAGCACTTTTTGTGGCATTTGCTAATGAGTGATAACATCCAGAAAATCCCTTCATATAGCTCACCATTCCCCCTCATTACTCTTTGTTCACCAGAGCAAGCTACACTGTCAACAGACAGCTAAACCCTCTAATCTAATCTACAACAATGGGATTAAGACCATATCAGAGGAGCATTGTTCTGCAGTACCAGTCAGTCCAGCAGAGGGGGCAGTGAGGCATGAGGACTGGGGAAGTTGTGGCAGCCACCACAGAGCTCTGCTGCTTGTTGTTGATGTGCAGGAGTGTGGGGGGAGGATGGGGACTGTATCACAGCCTGAGAGACTCGCAGCCCTCTCTTTCTCTCCTGTCACTTCCACACTCTGCCTTCACTTCAGGGCTTACAGAGGAGAGCAAGACGCCCCCGCTTGTGTTTATCACGTGTGGCACAAACAGAAAAACTTCTATTCTTTCTCTGGATGTGAACTTCTAAGCCTGTTTGATGTGTATCCGCGCTGATAAAGGGTCCAACCGCCTATGCCGAGGCTGTCACATCAGCCTCCAAAGACTGATTTTATTGAGCCACAGGGATAGTCATGTCATCTGAATCGCTATCTTTCCTCCGCCTTACTTCCTTCCCCCATGACTTTGTCCCTCTCTCCTTTTCCTCCCTCTCTGAGGCTAGCTAGAGGCCAGTCTATAAATACTCGTGGCTGGGCGTGCACGTAGTCTGCGTACGTGTGTGTCAGAATGCAGGGATGCAAAATGCTGCGAGCCAAACAGACCCACGTGGAGCTGCAGTGTGTAGGTCATTTAAAGCCCCAACACTGACACACTATCTGAATCTGAATTATCACAACTAACTCGGCTTCACTCTCTCAGTTTTTCCCATTTTCCACTACAATTCTTGGGCTGTGCTTGTGTCTCGGAAACAGATGGAAGCAGCAGCCTTGGAAATTGAGCCTCAGTAAACTGTGAGCGGTTATGTAATTAGCTGTTGAGAGTGTATGTGCGTGTTTGTCTGTTAGCGTGCCCTCGGGCTCACCTCCTTTAAAGAGCTCAGTGTGCAGGTACGCCAGGCCACGGGTGACGGAGTGAGCCAGCCGACAGCTGCTGACCCAGTCGTTGGTCTGGACGCTCAGGTAGCGATTTAAGGAGCCCTGAGGAGAAGGTGACGGGGAAGGAGAGAAGGACAAAAATTCAATTTTAGATAAAGGATGATCAGAAGATGGAGATAAATGTAGCTTCACTTTAAAAATGTGACATTTAAAAAGCATTGGGGAACATGCAGACATGGATTTGTCCCTTTAGAGAGGAGTTTATACACGCAAAGTGACATGTTAAGCCATCTCGAAGAGTACAATTATAACATTAAGTGAGTAACAGATAAAATATACAAAGACAAACTGAGAACATAAATCCAATACAAGTAACAGTGCTTATTTGCAACACCTGTCCCGTGAAGGATTTTGATCAAAATAGACAAAAGAAAAGAAAATTAGACAGAAGTACAGGCTTATTGCTGAATTAACCAGGATTTAGTTGCTTTCTGTGGGTGTCATGAGTACTCAATTGTTTAAATAATGGAAGTGTGCTGATAAAAGACTATGACTGAATTTATGTGAAATAGCAAAAACAGACCGTAATTTGTTGTTTGCATGCCAGAATCAATATCAAGTAGAGCTGATTAATCATGAGCAGTCCTGTTTGTATCGGCTGATAATGAGATCACAATAATAAACCATTTTGTATGTGAATTTCAACTACTTAAGACATTTCAAAAGCCAGGAGAAAGCAGTGCTCCCTGGACTCGTAAGTAGTTTGTTTGAGGTGCTCTTTGGAATGAGATTCACATAGTCTCCAGAAACTCGAAGGCAATCTCTTCAAACACTTAAAATGCCTTTATTTTTATAACACAGTCATCTAAATCATTGGTTCCCAGCACGGAGCACTGAGGATCTCAGGAGGGCTGGAGGCTCCTTCTGCTCAGAAGTCATGTTTATCTTTGAACATACTAACAAAAATAAGGATAACGGCCTCAAAAGAAGAAGGTGTTTTGATGAGAACAACCCTTTTGAGGTCAATTTGTTGGAACTTAATCAGCTCATCTTATGTACAAGCAAGGGGGGCTCAAGAGGAAATACGCTGGAAACAAATGATGAAGACAAAAGGCATTATAATTGTTTAAACAGAGTGCCTTGGATTTTTTTCCTGTTTATTTCTTGACTTAAAGAAATTTGTTGTGTTGCTTTAAAGTGCAGCCACAACTCTAAAGGTCTGAAAGTTCTGCATGTTTCAAGCTCCAACACATCCAAACCTCAGCTGTCAAAACATTTTAGGCCGTTTTATCAATGGATGTCTTTATTATCTCCATCAGCTCACTCACTTTTGACACAAATCCGAGAAAACGTGATCATTTATGCATGTTTGCTGAAAACAAAAATCAAAATTCAAATGAGATTAATCACCCAGCAGAACTGTAAAGCATTCTGTAAGGCTCAAAACAAAAACGTGAGAGTGAAACCATAAAATTCTCCAAAATAAAGGACAATGACAGTGAATAAACAGTAATGTATCCTCATTTGATTGATTGTTGGTGGCAGCATGACTTGCAGCTTGCAGCCTGTATCCAGTTTCAGTCAATACGCATGAGGGAGAGGGGCTGATTTTTGCCTGGATCTGTTATATTCAGTCCTTGTTTTCTTCTAAATTCTGTCAATATTACGACATCAGGATGGACCAAAACTTGTCACACTGGCAAATTAAGTTATCATGACCAAAACGGTTCATAGAAAATCAATACACAAGCTCTTCTATTACTATTTCTCTCAGCCCAATGATGATAAAGCAAGCTTGCATGTGAAAAGTCTATCATGTGGTAGACTCATGCAGAAAATTATTATGGCAGTTTTCCTCTATTTCCTGAAAGCAAGCCCATACACTTAAAAAGCAAGAACAAACAACTTTTACTCAAAACTTAGATCCAAAAACCACAGAAAGGTCAAGGCTGGCATACAGCAGAAAAATATCTCTGCATTTATATCTTGGAGCTTTAAACAAGGCTGACTTTGCTGCTTTGTTGACCTCCCTGAAGAAGGGCCAGAGCTTCACAATCAAACTGACTTACAGAATATTTTATCACCACCCAATAAAGGCGCTGCAGTTTCCTGGAGTTATGAGGTTTTGAAGGAGGACGGCGAGCTGCCATTCTGGTCTAAAAATACGGTGAAAAGATGATGAAGTCTTATGAGGAGAAGCATCAGCTCCACTAATAAGTTTACTAGCATTTATAGATAGCAATATTAATTTCCTTCCTCGATTATCTCCATCAACCTTCATAATGCATTATGAGCCTGGCCCTGGCGCAAAAACAAACAACCTTCCACACACACAAATGCTCAACCCCTGAATGTTTTCTCATCAGAATCAATCATAAAGCAATTCACGCATCCGCTTCCAACAAAATTATATTAGAACTGTTCATTTTCAATAAATGATATTATCATTTACTAGAATGCATTATGTATTTCACCTCAGTGTCCTGGCCTGAACCACGTTTCCATGACAGCGGGTATTAGATTAAAGGTTATGATGCACAACTAGCTTTGTTCATAGGCTGGCTGGGTGTCAGCTGACTTAAAATTATGAGGCCGAAGGCATTTTAAGGAGCATTTACATTAATACCGGAGCGCTCCTTCAGGCAGCCTTCAGCAGTCAGTGTCAAAATGTCCTTTTGCTGCATCAGCAGCTTCTTCATTTGTATGCAAGAGGAGCTGCGGCTGGCGAAAAGATTATACTTTCTTTTTTAAGAAGACTTTACCCTTTACCAGTCTCAGAATCCACACTTAGAAAAGAGGAAGAAAAGGACGATATCAGTTTAAGAAAGAGGAAACCCAGCGACCCTCTTGAGCAGATGCAAACAGTATAATTCAAACTGGAGTGTATAATTTGGGGTAATGAAAAGATTAGACGATAAGCTGAATGTCAAATATGCCAGAGTTTAATCAGTTTGGACAAGGTTACCTCAAAGAAATCTGTACTACTCCTATAAAATCAAACTCTCAGTGGCCATTACATGCATATTTCCTCCTGTGATAACCTTTCTATGTACTGGCTTTACTGTGGGGAACTCTGGTTTTTTCTCTGCTACAGCAGAATAACCTTCACACAGGGCTTCACTCCAGCCTTGCAGATACAGTGCGTGTTCTCCAAGTATGCAGACTACAGTCCTCCCTGTCATTCCAGCTTTTAAGCCTGACTCTGCATTTACTTTTTGCTCTCCTTTACCCCTTTTCTCCAAACATCTTTCTCTCTCCACTGCCGTATCTAAAATGAGGCAAAAAGTGGCCCAACAAATGCCTTAAGAAATTACTGTAAAAAGCCTTCACGACAGTAGGAGAGTTTTAAAAGAGAAAAAAAGCAGTAATTCAGTTTTACTGCTTGTGATTTAATCACAGTAGTATCTTCCTCTCTGTTTACTCTTTCTTGTCCTCCAGCTTCACCAGAGCTTTAACCAGGTTTTGCTGATACTAATCGGACATGCCATACTGCTGCTGCTTCAAACCAAAAGCACTCAGCTACTTTTTATGTTCAAGTAGTTACCAAAAAACTGTAGTGCCTGCTTTTCATGAGACATTGCCATTGTTTTAAATGTGTCATAGCAAAAAGAAGAATAAAAAGAGGAGCCACATACTGACAGCCTCGATGACTGAAGCATAATAAGTTGAGTTTTGGCTGTGATTACAGCAGTAGCTCTAAAGATTCAGCTGTGAGGCTGCTTTTTAAGTACTGGTTAGGATCTCACAGAGAGTGCACGTCTGTCCTGACATCCCCAAACTTAGGTTCACAATATCAAAGAGGTCATATTTTACTTTAAATCTGGTTCATATCTTCATTTTTGATGACTGCTACAGTATGTTCACAAATACTAACGTTCAAAGAACCTTAGTTACCCTGATCCACCTCTATTTTCTCTGTCTTAAATACCCTGTTGGAGCTCCTGTCTTTATGAAGGCCTTTTCCCCACTGATCTGATTAGTTGGTTGGTTTACCAAAACCTAAACTGAATTTTCCTGCATTTTTACAACAAATATAAGCTTAAAAATGTGCCTATGCAAAAATGGCAGGATCTAGCTTTATGAAAACAGTTTAAATTTTCAATATTTCTGTCTCAAAACAATAAACTTAAAAGCTGTTATTGTGTTTCTGTTAGAAGGAAACTTGAGGGAGGGTCACCCTGAGCCAAAGAGATTGAACTGCTCACAAAACAATGGTGGGGCATCACAGTGGAAGCTCTATTAAGGCAGGTTAGGGGAATCAGGCGTGAGTCCTGATGATGTGGACTTTGTTATCTGGCATATGCCAAAGAGACACATGAAACACAATAAAGGACCTCGGGAACTTCAAGCAGCAGTATATGAGCTCTTGAACCAGACAAGTGAATAAATCATTCAAAGGTCTACTGTGTGTTTCAGCAGCTCTGCAGAGTTCAAACGCAGTCTGGTTTGAAAGAAAGTTCCAACTTTTAACTGAGTGTCACTCTCCTCAGGCTTGAGGTGTTGCATCAGCTGAGAGAGCTTCAGTGTTGATGTGGGATGTAACCTCAATCTTACACCTACCTCCTGCATGCCAGTGTAAAGTCCTCTATAAAATGGACTCCTCCTCTTGTATTGTATTTATGTTAGACAACTTCAGGGATGAGGAGGATTGAGTCCTTCTATTGTATGACATTGACAGTATGTTCCTTGCATCCCTCGTCTTTTGTGCACTTTTGTTTTCTGTCAGTGGAAATTATGTCAGTTTTTCAACTGTTAAGTGCTGTAAGATCATCTCATGTTATCAATTATTTCACTGCATTATTTCACCATCGTTAATTGTTTAGGCTGCAGGCTTTAGTTATCACCTAACCTAACATCTGGTATTATTTATATACATTCAGGTCTTCACATATCAAATAAGACCAGTTAACAGAACTTACTTCCAGCTGTTGATCTGTCCAGAGACAATCCAGTGCGAGAGCCTATACTTCAAAAGCTAATACATTTAAATACATTTTCACTGATTGGTCACATTAAGTAAAACAAATCTGTGAAATTATTATGCTTAAATCTGACGTTACACTCTGCTGGTTAGGACAGAACTTAAGTTTCAGCTTAAGTTAAATGTAGAGTTAAGAGTGGATCTTTGGACATGGATGTGGCAAATCAGGTTGAGGCCTCTAAAATAAAGGTTAAGCCCAAAAGTACATCTTTAAATATCAGTATTTCCTACAAATGCCTGACACAGATGGATTTTTACCACTGTTTGAATATCTATAAGACATTTGAAACATGAATTCCTCTTCCCCTCAATACTTACATGTGGATAGTAGTCCATGACCAGCAGGTACTCTGTGCGCCCCTCTGGGCCCGTCCGCTCATCGGCCGCCACAAACCGTGCAATGTTGTCATGCTCCAGCAGCGGTAGCCGGTAGATAGAGCACTCATTGAGGAAGTTCTGTCTGTTTGCTGCGGTGAATACCTTCACCGCCACTGGTCGCTCGTCCAGAGAGCCGCAGTACACGGCGCCATATCGACCCCGCCCGATTAACTGAAAAAGAACCGGAGAGAAAGATTGGAGACTTTGGTTGTGATTCTGTGCCTCCACTAATAACAAAAAAGGCATCTTGTGTACTGTTTAAGGTGGAAGTCAAATTTCAAAGATCTTTTCGTAATGTAAAAAAACCAGACTCTTAGAAAGTGGAACAAACAAACAAGACAGTCAGGAGGGAAGCAGAGAGATGGGAAACAAACTAAATTACAGGCAAACAGCAGGGTCAAACAGCTAAAATGGCCTAAAGTCAGTTCCAAATCATTCAATTAGTGTCCTGAATTAGCTCGAGCACAGCATGCAATTCAGGTCCAAACATTCTGCTTTAAAAGTCATCCACGCGAGAGCAGAGACCAAAAGAAGAGGAGTGCGTTTGTTTCTGCGTGGCTTCCACCTCCACGTCTGCTGAGCGCATTTATCCCCGGCTATAAAACACACTGTGAAAGCGCTGGACTGTTTTGTCTGTGAGGAAGGCTCGCTGCCCCCCTCCTCTTCCAGCCCGACATGAAAGAACGTGTGCCTGCATTTGATAAGACACAAGGACAGCGCTCCGAATTCAACTCCTGCCTGAAAAGATATCACTGCCTCACTCTGGCCTGAAAGGCACTAAATAGATGTCAAAAGATTGGAGAAACAGAGCTGCGTCTTTGTGTTTGGATCATTATGTTCTTGACTGATTGGCTGGCGGATCTCCCATCAAGAAGACTTTCTGAGACAAGTGTGCAAATACTCTTTTTAAGAAAATGACCATAAATCACGTCTCGTTAATTAAACCGCGGGCTGTTTTTAATGCACACCCTTGAGTTTGTGATTTCTCTCTTTTTCTGCCTTCCAGCCAACAAATCCAACATTTCCAGCATGATAACAAACCTGAAGAGACGTGAAACACACTCGAGAGAGGCTTCATTTTGGTGCATTGCAGAATGTAAATACAAAAACACTCCTTTAGCAATATGCTCCGAAGCTAAAATGGAAATTCTGCCATATCTTCATAATAAAGTGCACTCTGAGTATGAGTAATTGTCAAAATGGAGCCAATTAGGTTATATTGAAAGCTTTTTCAGGCTTGCACTGCTTGTCCTCATGTATGCTGTTTCACCTGAATCTTTAGAGCAGAGGTGGTGAGTGCAAAGTGGTTACAACTCATATTTTGATTGGGCTGAGTTATGAAAATAAAACTAAGGTAAACTAAGGCCATTTTCTTCAGCTTTTATTAAAAAAATTTAAATATTTAAAGAGGTATTTATTTGGAATACCTTAAAATACATGGCAACATTCAAATATAATAAAGCTACAAAAAATAAATTATGTTCTGCGTAAGCAAACCCCAATTCCAATGAAGTTGTGAAAAATGAGATGATGAATTAAGTGTCTGCAACATGTTCCAAAAAAAAGCTGGGACAGGGGCAACAGAAGACTAGGAAAGTTGGTGAACAGGTAAATTGGACACAGGTAAATGTCATGATCGGTAGAGGTGTAACTGCGAATGGCATGTGGAACTATACTTCAATTCAGTGTTCTACACGGACCCGTTTGCCGGAGCACAATATGTGCAGCCAAACTCTAATTTATAACAAGTCTGAAGTACCAACTCATTTTTGTGTTTGTATGTGATGAACAGAGAGCGATACAGAGCTGCTGAGCTTAAACTACGAGAAATACAAGTGAGGATTTGTAATGAGGACAGCTCATACATATGTTTGCGTGTACGTGTAATAGTGTGTGGGGCTGTGAGTGCACGTCAGACTGGATAATATGTACATGTGTGAGTAATTGTGTGTCAAAACATGTCTGTGTCTGTATTTGTGAAATTGTATGGATGTTTGAGAGTGTGAGAGAAGTTGTGGGTGAAAGAGTTTGGAAAATTATATAGTACCGAACTGAACCAAACCGAATTTTCTCTGCATCTTTACACCCTTAATGATTGGCTTTGTGAAGAACTGCTTTATTAAATAGTCCAACAGTTAAATAGCATTTCTCACTGTACAACTGCAAAAAATTGAGGGTTTTCATCATCTACAGTCCACAATATCAAAAGATTCAGAGAATCCAGAGAAATCTGTGTTTGGAAGCGGCAAGGCCAAAAACCAACACTGAATGCCTGTGACCTTCGATCTCTCAGGCGGCACCACATTGAAAGCTGACATTGTTCTGTACAGGATATTACCAGGTGGGCTCAGGAACACTTTGAAAAAACCATTGTAAGTTAACACAGTTTGTTGCTACATCTATGAGTGCAAGTTAAAACTCTATCATGCAAAGTAAAAGCCATAAATCAACACCCAGAAATGCTGCCAGCATCTGAGCTCATCTGAGATGGACTGATACAAAGGAGGAAACGTGTGCTGTGGTCTGGCAAGGGAAACTGGGTGATGTTTAAGAGGAAAAAGTGATATATCAGAATGGTAAACATGCCTTGTCCAGCTTCTCTGGAACATGTTGCAGGCATCAAATTGAAAATGAATAAATATGTGCAAAAAAAAAAAGAAGTTTATCAGTTTGAGCATTAAAAATCTTGTCTTTGTAGTGTATTCGGTTGAATATATGTGGAAAAGGATTTGCAAATCATTGTATTCTGTTTTTGTTTTTACGCACGTCCCAACTTCATTAGACTTGGTTTGAAAGTCTCATTCTGCTGCCTCGTATAGCTGGGTTTATTCAAATAAGGCTTTCTGTTTGTTTGTTCTGACTGCCTTTTTATAATCCCTTCATCCTCCGTATATTGTGCCTGAGACTCCATTGACTTCCTATCATGATCTAAGCTTCCCTCCATCCATATCAGGTTTTCAGGATCTCGTGTCGGTGTAAGCAAAATCCTATTTTTGTGCGTCCTGACCTGTCACTTAATGCGTCCCGCCGCGATACGATGATAAAGGTCACATTGGAATGACAAATGCAACCATAAACCTTGATGTATTTTTGGTTTACTTTCCCCTCAGTGCCCTTGCTCTCTCCTTCTCTTTATCTAACTTTTACTCCCCTCCCTCTTTCATGCACAGCGGCTCAGGGTGTTTTGTAGGGATGTTGAAGTCTGCATGAGAACAACACGTCTAAAGCAATGATAGAAGCTCTCATCCTCTGTAAGCAGGCAGTGAATGCTGCAGGATTTGGGGTATGAGGATGCTGTGAGTCATGCTGGTTGAGAGGGATTGATTTTTTCTGACGGGATCATATACATCATCCCTGTTATCTGGAAGAACTAAACCTATACACCACTTTGATATCACCCATTCATGTTTCTTTAACATTCATATCTGCTGTCTCAAACGCAGAATTAGATATGCTAATTTGTACTTTTTTATCATCTGGCTTGCATCTCCCTTTTCATTCCCCCAGTAAGTCCTCCCTCTACCCTCTAGAAAATGTGAGATTTGATTAACAGGCACATGTTTATGTCTCTGACCTTTTCAATCTCTAAATTACCAGTAGATCCCTCCGGCTTCTGACCAGGCTCTAATCATTACTGCTTGTGTCCGACTGTAAAGCAAGTTTGTTAATATATTCTAATCTATGGTGCAGGCACTTCTGCACTCTCTTTTTATGCATGTACCCTCGGCAGCAGAGAGTCTAAACTAGTGAGTCAGGGCCCAGAAGTGCGTCGTGGAGCTTTTTCAGTGGGTTGTGACTGTGCATGAAAATAATAGTGGCACAAAGACTACAATGCACAGAAACCCTAAGTTACATAACTCCATGTATTTTATCTACTCCATTTTGACGTGAATGGTAAATTTTGGTTATTTTGAAAACCATTTCAGAGTCTCAAATGGAGACTGCAAATTATGCTTTTACATATTCTTAAGATCAGTGGTTCTCATTCTTTTTTGCAGTTGCAGTAAGAATGTGATATATTCTTTATTTTCTTCAACATTTCCCATGACCACAAGTACATTTGTTTGTTTTCATGAGATCTCTTTATATTCGTCTTATAAACTTTGGATAAAAGATGGTTTTCCCATGTTCAAGCCTTAATTTCTTGAAATCTCTAGAAAACAAATAAAGTTTGCATGTCATCACCGGAAACAGAGTCAAAATAAATATTTTGCATGCCGGTCCCCTCAGCCCGCCTGTATTGATATGCTTTATAAACATGTTTTTTTGTCCTTTGTCTTTGTTAAGGTCCTTTAGTTGAAGTCTGAACTGCAACATTTTTAATTACATTTATTTTAAGTTTCTTATCAAGGATTTGGTAGTGGGTCCTGAAGCTTGACCAGTTGAGAAGCACTGCTCTAAAACTTAATTCTGATGTTTTTGAATAGCAGCATACAACATAACTTTTCAAATTGGCTTTAAGTATCTGTAATCGAGGTGCACAACTGTGAGGCTGATTTAACAACTATATTTTTTCTGTTTTTTTTGTTTGTTTATCTGCAATGTCTAGGAGCCCTGCATACTAAGACTTACTGGCCAAATTGCATAAACATTTGTGCCTTTTATATGTATTTTTAGCACTGGAAAACACCTTTTTCATTTTGAGAAATTTCTAAAAATGTATTAAAATGTTATCTGCCAGTGTCTTGCAATGTCCTCTGGGTAGTGATGTCAAATGGTTGCATTAGTCTTCTCCCCACATCTTGCAAAATAATAATGAATTCATTGTTGTCTGCTTCACTACATCTGAGCTCAGGTTAAAACCAAAATGGCTCTAGAGGGAAAAAACAGTTCAACCATTTGACATTACTACCCAGAATGCATTGTATTACAAAGGCAGCCTACCTGTTAACTCAAAAATCTTAAATGTAGAAATTCAGTCATGAAACGCAGTACTTTCCCCAAATTACAAGTAACTATACAAAATGTATTTTCTACCAGTAACAGAAAACCAGCTTAATCTGCCTTTTCAAGAACTGCACCCAGGGCACCATAACATCCTTTTTCTATGACCTTTTTGGTACATTAAATAAAAATTAGCCCCTTTTTTGAGAAGTCAATAAAACCAATTTGCAAAGTGGTTTCCTGAGATGATTCTGACATAGCGCTGAAAATAAAACACAGAAAAGTTCTTCTGAAGTACAAATACTTAAACTGGCTGTTGTTTGGTCTGAAAACTTAAGTCCTTAAAAAACTGAAAACTATAAGGAATGATGACGAAAAAAGACAAGGCCTAAGTCGATGTGGGTCTGTTGGCTCTTCTTAAATTTTTACTAATTAAATTCCTGAGCTTAATAAGTAAATTCTTGTATGGGAAACCCGTGCAACCTAACATGCTTGTTAGGTTAACTGGTGACACAAAGTTTCCCTTAGGTGTGGGTGAGCGTGTGAATGGTTGTATGTCTCTCTCTATGTGGCCCTGTGATTGGGTGGTGACCAGTCCAGAGTGTACCCTGCCTCTCGCCTGATGTTGACTGGGATAGGCTCCAGAGCGACCCCCAGAGGGATAAGCAGTATAGATAGTGGAAGGGAATCATGAGGACTGAATATAATTACAGAAACATTTACATATACGTCCACAGATTAACCTTTCCTACTGTAGTGATTTTGGCTCAATCATCTCCTCAAAGTTCTTCAGGGTTGCATTCTTGTAAAATATTATTGCTCCTTCTGAAGCCAGAACCAAATTAAGTCAACTGATGAGTGGATGACTGTTTCATGGAAAGCTAGAATTTGATTGGCAAAAAAGCACAAACAGCCCTCTGTTCACTGACCTCCAGCAGTTTCAGATTGTCCAGGTCCAGGGAGCTCTCAGAGCCAGCAGCCTCCATCATGTTCAGGTTGTGCAGACCCTGCTTCCCATCTCCTGTTAACACACACACAGACACACACACACACAGCTCAGGACAATTCCAAACATGCAGATGCATTTACCAGAGCAGTCCTACCTCCGTCACCTCTTACTAAATTAATTGAAACCCAACCAAAAACATTTAAAAAGAATGGCCTTGAATAATAAATGTTCTCAGCTCTTCCTCGCAGCGTGGAGCCATGGTAACTCACCGTGCATCTTGCGGTAACCAAAGAAGGCTGCGACAGCGAGCACGGCCAGCATGGAGACTGTTGCCAGGGTGATAATTACCGTCTCTTCGTAGCCCAGCGTGCGAGTGTCTACAAGAAGGAGGGGAGGGGGACGTAGGGGACATCAAAAACAAAAAAGTACAAATTAGAGTCTAACCTTTACATGGGAAGAGCAGGAGTCTGCAGACGTGCACCGAGGGCTTTGATTTGTGAGCGTGAAGTCACAGGAGGGCCACGGCTGACATCAAGAGTTTGTGGTTTATGAGGGGTAACCGTGAAAAGTGATGGGCTCCAGAATAATAAACAAACAGCAAAGGTTTCAGGTCCATTCATCTTTGTGAAAATAATAAGCTTTCAGAAACAGCAGCTTGGACGACAGGTGAAGAACAAGAGAAAAAAAGATTTCACAGACAAACTGCTGGCCAATGGCATCACGTTCAGCACCACAGTATAATTATTCTCCAAGATTACTCATACTGTAATTTTTCCTATTTTTTTGCCAATAGTTTAATCAGAAAATGTAAAAAGAAATTAAGGAAAGCTTGTTCCTTTGTTACCGAGAACCTAAAGCGTTGTCAGTAATATTGTTCTTCTGAACAATTTCTTTCTAAAAACTTGAAGCAAAAAAAAAAAAGATTTTTCTTTCATTCATGAGGCCAGAACCAGCAAAAAGTAGTATTTCAATGAAACAGAAAGATGATGAAATGATGTGTTAATTAACAAGAAAAAAAAAAGACATGATTTTTTAAAGCCAAAGAAAATGATTTATCAGTTGATAAATCGGCGAATAAATTTGGTTTTGGAGGACTGAACAAATAATCGTCCTGATCAATTATACCATTGGCTCGGAAACTGGCAGCCAAGGGCCACAATACAGTCCCAAAATCTCTCTGTCATTTATTTAAAAAATACTTATTGGACTGTTTAGTTATGAATTATCAAGCAAAATTATGCAAAAGCTTACAATCATTTTTCCCAGGAAACAAAGTGTCTGTGAAATTGGTTTATTTTTCAAAACATAACAGAACATGACTGATGATTTGCTGGAACAAGAAAAAGTTCATTGATGATGTTTTTTTAAATAAATATAACAAAGTCAAAACATAATCATCTACAAATGACTGAGTGGCTGAAATCAGCAAATATTAATAATTCAATTTAAAAAAATGAAAAAAATATGAAAAAAAAACTTTAAACACTCATATTACTAAATTATTTGACTGATAAAGTCGCTTTTTGTAACACCACACAAATAATAGCTGCAAATTTCATGTACCAGGAGGGAAACTAGCTGCAGTGAGCCAAATGCAGCCCACCTACTCACTCACTGTTGCTGTGAGTCAATGTCAAAGATCAATAAATTGTAAACATGAAGAAAACTGTTAAATGTGCTTTGGATGATTAAAACCTGACTTGCCAGTAAATGACCACAAAGAAAGGCTAAATGCATGACAACATGGATAATGAAAATATTTCTTTAATCTTAAATTATTGGTGAGAATTCTTAGCAAGAGACTAAATATAATGTTTCTGGAGAAGTCCAATATTTGCACCACTTTATAATTGTATTGTAGGTAAAATGTAGTTTAATAACTTAAACTGCTTAAAATGCTGGCTTCAACTTTGTGATGAACATATAAGAATACGCATTAATTATTACATTCACTTTTTAATTACCGTACATTATGGCATTATACATTCTGATAAATGTTTTATATTTCCGTATATCATTACAAGTCTCTGCAGTCCTTTACCTGTTAAGATCCTACAGTATGTGCCAATTTAGTCTTCTTTGATGACTAGTATTCATTTTGTTCTGTTGTTGAGAATCGATAACCGCTTCCTGAAGGAATCAATATCATTAGTCATTTTGTTTAACAATTCCCTCATCAGTTCTTTCCACTTTCTTTACATGCCTTGTAAATCACAGACAACATGGTCTCACCAGAGGCAGTAAGCAGAATGACAACAGAGATGTCAAAAATGTTATCATGGCAGGCAGGAGACAGGAGTGGTCAAAGTCATGGCTTGATTTTCAACAAAAAGAAGCACAATTCACAATGTGGGTGGGCGAAAACACCAGAAACTTTCAGAGGCATTTATCTACTGCACGGTGTCAACAATCAGGAGTGACATGTTTGACATTGGTGCCACAGAAAACCAGCGTAGGTCCATTGCTGCCCTTTCAGAAAGTCCACGGGAATCGTTAAGGGCATCATTTAATAATCAGATCAATAAGCAAAATCAATTATGACATTGGCATCATTAAAATCATATCAATTCCAACCCCTAGTGTTAAGCTCATCAAATTAAGCATCAATATGCCCAGATTTTAAAAACAAAATGACTGGTACAAAAACCCTGATGTTTGTTTGTTTTAATGAATTAAAGGTACTAAAAGTTATTACTGTCTTATTTAGGATATCCTTCAAGTAGCAACAATCTGGCAGCATTGAAAAGTGGCTAAATTTGGCTTTAAATGTTATATTAAGCTCATCAAACTCAACAGTACTCTTGTGTCCAGGTTAAAAACAGAATACATATACAGCTTTGGTACAAACAGTTCAACTCCATAGGATAATTATTATGTATGTTTGTAATAAAGCACAGTCAGAGCCCTTTTAATGAGTAACACAATCCTGTCTTTCTCAAAACAACACGCAGTGGGTTCACTTTTTCAACATTTATCGAAAACATTGTGCCTTCTGTCTGCGATAATTATTTCTGCATAACTATCACCTTCCACGACTACTAAACTCGGAGCAGCCGTGAGATTGAGCCGCCATTTTTCACAACTTAAGATTTTGAATGGCCTGGCAAGTGGGCGCACAGTATTTTTGTTGTTTTCCTTCCAAATGAACAACAGCACACGACAAAAGTGAACTTGCACACCGGCTCTGAAATGTCTTGAGTGTGCACGTATGTGTGTTTTGCTAAACAATCAGGCATGCTGTGGAGCGCGTGAAGGAAAAGGAGGAGGGGAGAAAAAAACATCAATTAAGCCAAACAACCATGAAGCATGGTCAACAGACTGGAAAAAAGCAGCACAGGAGAAGAGAAACAGAGGCTGTGTGGGAAGTGAATGGAGAGAGAAAGAAAATATGTAAAAGGAGGGAGAGCTGGTCAGATGGCAGGTAGGAGCGGTTAGCAGAGGAAGCTGCAGTTTTAGCTGTCTGCTACTCGAGATTAATGAAGCTGCATCAGCTATAAGTACCACTCCTGAGACAAAACACACACACAGCTCAAATATTACAACACCAGCTTCTCTTGTATACCACCATGCTATACTCTACACTGCAGAAACACCACACAATCCACAACTGCAGCCATAACACACAAAAAAAACTGCACCTCTTTGTCAATCAACACGCTGCTTCCGCCAGGAGACACCACCTTTATCAATAATTGATGGCTATGAGGGCCTTAGGGCTGCTTTGGCTGACACACTAGCATGAGCATGCACACACACTCCCGCATACACAAACATAAACATGCACCGGGGTTGACGCAGCTCCCCTCGAATGCCAAGGTCAGTGGGTTCACAATCGACGAGGGGCAGCACAGGAAGTGATCTGACAAACACAGACTCACATGCTGACACAAGTAAACATACAACTGTAACTATTCATGCAGTGTTAGAAATATTTCTGTCTTTAACTAAACTTACAATCTCATATCCACAACTTTCCCAAGCAGTTCATTAATTTTGCAAAAGAAAACAAACTTCAGGGTATTTTCTCCTAAAGCTATACAAGTCCTGGCTTCATAAATTGTCAGGCTTATACAAACAAAATCTAAAATGATCTTGAAAAAGATTAATGCACTTTAAAATGCTTTCAGGGTTGAATAATCAGAATCTTTTATAAAATAAGCAGACTTATTGTTTGGAGTGGAGTAAGATTTATAAAAAAGATGCCAGTTCAGACGATAGAGGAAGCCACAAGAGGCAGTACTTGTCTTTCTTTCTAGAGGGTGAATAATAATGAAATTACAAGACCGTCTATGGCTGAACAAAATGTTGTTTAACATCGCTATTGCAATGTTGAACTGTTATTTGTGCAGCATTGATGGAAATAAAAACCACAACCTGACTTGTATACTGTCTGCAATAATGGTTCACCCTAATTCAGGATGCACAATGTCATCAGAACAATAAGCCTAAAAAGCTGATTTATTTGCAATGTTTATGAGCAAAATATCGCTAAAGACCCTCCATTATGAGCGTTGGAGGGTTAAGTAGCAAGGGAAGATTGAGTTAACATTCACCTTTAAATTTTGCTTCAATTGGTGTTCTCTGTGAATGTGCATGAGGAAGTAAACTTAACTCTTAGAGGTTTTAACCCTCATAACTCAGAAGACAAGTGTTGATATGAGTGAGCTCCATTCTGCTTTAACTCCAGCCTTCAACAATAGTTTTAAAAACCTGATTATGCAAGTTTTATGAGGAAGGAAAAACATTCAGCATGTTTATTAGACCTCCGGGGCGCACACACTTGTGTAATAGCAGGAAACATTAGATGTTAACAGAACTTTTCTTTGCTCACTGAGAAAGCCCCCAGCCACCCTAAGATTTACAACTTTCTAGCTCCTTTCAAAGGTTTTGATTACTAGCTCGAGGAAATTATGAGGGAAATCCCTTTCTCTATCAAGTTTGTTCCAATTTATAACTTTTGGCACTAAATGTGTTGCATAAAAGGTCTCAATCTCAAAGTTTTGATGGCCAATAGCATCTGTGATGTTGGAGCCACCAGCAAAACATTCAAGCCTGAATATTTAAATCATGTGAAGTTTTGCCTCCACTGTGAATGCTTTACAGACAGAATGAGGAGGAAGAGTGGACCCCCATTTGCTCTGTCTTCAGGAGGAGTACTAGAAGAGTGATGTAGGTCAGATGGGAGCAAACAGACACCATGGAGGGAGTGTAGCACTGAGTCTGTGTTTACCAGAGCAGCCCTCTAATTGTATCCATGCTCCTCATGTAGGGGCTTTTTTCTTAAAAAAACAGGCAACCCAAGGCTTTTGCCATACTCTTTCACTCTCTGTATCAATTGCTACGTTTACATGATTCCCTTTAATTCAGAATAAAATTTAAATCCTCTTTAAAAAGATTAAAAATGACCTTGTAAACACCTATTTCCGAATGAAAATGACCATTCCGAATTAAAGTTAATTCCGAAGTAGGTGGCTGGTTTATTCTGATTTTAAATCTGAACTGAATAATTCCTCGATCATGTCTGCGTTTATTCTGCTTTAAATTAATTCTGGTTGTTCTGCGCATGCTCGTTCCCTCGTCCTGTCGCATTGATGCACATATTCCGTGCTGACGGGGACATATTCCAGGATGGCCGCTCTAAGCAAGCGTTGGACTCGAGCCGAGACAATTTATTTAATTAGATCCTAAGAGGATTTGGAAATAATGAAAAGAGTGGATGGACGTAAACATAAAAATGCAGACCTTTTTAAAGTTGTAGCTTATTATGTGATCTTCCATGTTGTAGCCGAAGAGAAAAGTGGGAACTGGAGTTTGCTTTCTTCCAGTAGACGTAAACACGTCACATCCGCCCCCTGTCCAATAAGAACCATTCCCAACCCCCAGACCTTAAGTGGAATTGAATAAAAGCGAATTAAAGTGTTTTCTATGTAAACTTTGACTCAAAATTACTATTTCCATGTAAACGTGAAGGAGAACACTTTAATTCCGAATTTAATTCTGAATACTTAATTCCGAATTGAAAAACATCGTAACCGTGGCCAATGTGGACTGGGCCAACGAGTTAAATAAACATCATAAATTCAACTTTTACTGTTTCATTAGATGGTTTATCACCAGAATCTGTTTATAATGGAGTGTAATCCTTGATAGATGGTCCCTTTGCCCTTATTATTTAAAAGTGATCTTGATTTGAATACAGAACATAAATATAAACATTATCAGGATAATTGGAAACCACATCCTTGACTTGTAAATATGCCTTTCTTCCACTATGTAATTACTTCCCACACTTCATCAAAGATCAGAGAACATCTTTCGCCACCTTTCCGCCCACATGCCGTCATTCATGCGTCTTGGCTTAAGATCACTCAGACAGCCCTCTGACACAAACCATTTCCTACTTCGCATAACACTGGCATTAATCTGCCCGACATGTCAGGACCATCCAGCTAAAAACAGAAACAGGACTTCAAGTTATAAGACAGCCCCAACTTAAGCTGCTGATCATGCAAAAAAAAAAAAGACAACTACAACCCCTCAACGCCAAATTATTATTTTCCTTGTACTTCACTCCTGCTTTTGTCTCGACACCCGTCTGCTCGTTGCAACAGTCACCGGCACGCCCCGCAGACAGACAGATAGAGCAGACGCCTTGTAATCCGTGGAATGCAGAGCGACGACATGGATGGCGGAGAGTGTATGTTTGTGTTTATGTGTGGGCAGGAGAGAGGATGAGTCGCCGCCGCCGTTGCCATCCCCCCACGGTCCCCCCTCCCCCTCTGCTCCTTCTACCACACACATTGCTTTCATTCACAGGAAGAGACAAATAACAATACATCTGTTTGCTTTGTTTAACACCTTGCTAAGAACACACAAGCCGATTAAAAAAAAAAAAAAAATCCCCTGATGGATCCAGAACTCAATATCAGCCACTTTCACGGCGCTTTAGTGCAAATAATCTATACCAGCCAGAGTGAGGACACCGAAAATACCACAAAGCGCATCTGTTTGTGGGCCAATTTATCTCTGCAATTCACAGTTGTCAAGGTTCATAATGGAGGGCAATCAGAGAGCTGCTTTTTCAAGCCGTGTGTCGAATGATGAAGCACAGGAGGAGGAGGAGAAAGAGAGAGAAACCAGCTACAAGTGGGTGTAGGTGCAGCTCTGATGATATCAAACATCTTTTCATTCTTTGCCGTTAATAGCTTTGTGTTTGACAACTGTGTGGGCATGCATTCGTTATTTTCTGCAGCTCTTTGCTTTTGTTATTCAGAACTCATTCATTCATTCCCCCCTCTGCTTCACGCACTCAGTTGTATAAGAGATAGTTGTAGATTTGGCGGAAAAGTTTGGTCCCTCTGGAGCCAAACAAGTCTTAAAAGGTCTTGAAAGTCAATGTGGCGTCTGAAAAACATCAATTCAGACTAATTTCAAGTTCTATTTCCCCACAGAATATGCTGTGGAGTTAAGGCTTGCAGATGAAAGTCTTTATTTCAGTGATTTAACCTCACAGCATTGATTTTTCTGACACCAAAGCTACAGTAAAAACCATGAAAGTATCTTTATAGACTCAGATTTAGCTCTTAATTGGCCTGCTTTTGTTGCTTTCTTGATTTTAAGTTTTATATCAGAAAAAAATCACATGACCAAAGGTTGGTTTCAAAACAAGAGTAATTTTTAGGACAAGGTGTAAAGTAAAGTCTGCTCTTTGTGCTTACAGATCGGCTGCGCCGTAGTTGGACTGGGTGAAGGGAAGTTCTCGGTGAAGTTGACGTTGCACATGTCGCTGCCGCAGCAGCAGAAGTGATACGTCCCGTTCTGGATCTGCGGAGGCAGGTTGGTCACCACGCAGCGGTCATCTTTGCAGCCCTGATGGTCATCCAGGTAAGTCCAGCATCCTGAGGCAGGTGAGACAAAGAGAGAAGTTATCGGTTTGTGTTGTGTATCTGACAGATGGTACACAGAGTGCTCTAACAAAGAAAGTGGTATTTTAAAAGTAATTTTACACACTGTCACACTCGTCAATACAGTCAGAAGTTTTGCTGATACTGCCTTACCCACCTTGGCGTGACTAGTTGATTATTGCTTTTTAATTTGAGGTATTTTTTAGGATATTGCAGTACAACACAAAACAATGGATGTCTGTTACTATTTCTTTGCCACTGTACTTGAATCATTTACCATAATCTCAGTATCAAAGCTGTTCTGATTATTCAGTTCTGATTCCTGGACTTTTGCATCAACAAATATGAAGCACAAAACCTATTCCAGAGAGTTAAAAAGCAAACATATTGTACAAAAATCGACTTATACTTCAAAATCAGCAGAGCCAACCTTTCAAAACTAAAGCCTGGCATGGTGCACATTCTGTATAGGATTATATTTCTGACATTTAACTAACTCTTATTGGCCTTACATCATGTGCAAGCACTAAACTTTTGTTTTCCCATCCTCACATGATGAATTCTTCTTATCATCTCTTCTATGCTGCTACAACACAGCAGTGCCTGAGGATGAGTCATGTTTTTATAACATTAAAGTTGACAGTCATTTATGAAATTAAGAAATGTTCACATTGTTTTTCATCTCATATTAATAAACAATTTGTCACCTGATGGTGATGCAATTAAGGCTGGGCAAAAAATCAGTTTAAACCTTGAACTCCATTTTTTTGCTTTAAGAGATTTAAATAGGTAAATATAAGATTTTTTCCAGGACCTTCTCTGCCACTTATTTTGCTCCCTCGGGATTCAAGAACAGACGCAAAAGTTGAAAATGTTCACTGTTTTTTTATAATGGTAGAGCCTGACATTTTCCACTTCAGGCTGATGTCTTTAATGAAACTGAATAATAAGAAAGTTTCATGTTAATGTTAATGTTAATGTTAATGTAGACCAGCCTCCCTACGTCAAAACTATACAGTGTACCTGTGCACGTTCAGAACTATCAATCCAACAGAGGAATACAGATTATTTTTGGGACTGTTTTTAATGAAACTAAAACAAAACTTGTTATTTTGTTGTCATTTCTCGTTTTTTTTTTTCACTGAGAGGTTAAAAAGTTGATTAAGATCTGAATTTTATGTGAGAAAATATGAGATTTTGCTTTTATACAATATATTCCAGTCCTAGATGCAATGCTACCACCTGGCTGTAGCACACCTGAAAATAACTAAAGAAAATGATAGCATTATTATATAATTATGGCTTTTCAGACAGTAGATATGCTGAATAACCAAGTTAACAACGCTTTGCTTTATTTTACTTAACACTAGTAGAATGTATTTTTATGCAAGTTACTGTGATGCTAAATCTGTTAGCCAGTTAATAGCATTTTACATTATGTGTTAGCCTCAAGCTAAAAAACTTAAATATGCAGATTTATCAGGCCATCCCTTGGATAGTGAGTAGATTTTATTTAGATTACTGACTGACTTCCTAAAAACAACTTCAGTAAAATGGATCTACATTCCAGTGTTTGATGGTAGCTGCAGAAATTTGAATTTGTGGCCAATCTGTTAACAGTCTCCAGGCTCGGTCTTTGCCAAAGCTGGTTTACTCATCAACACATTTCAGGTTGAATAGAACAGTGGATACCAAAATAGGGGTCTGGGGGTCAAAGGATTGTTTCATAAAAATAAGGGACAATTTTAAAGTTATTTCAAATTGACTATTTTTCCATAAAAATACATGATCAAAATGAGTACAAATTAAAATAAAACCAACATCATCAGGGGAGATTTAAGCCCCCAAAAGAGTAATTAAAGACATGTTGTGCATATTTCTGCAGCATAATTTGCCTCCTCCAGGAACTGTGGGGGTCCCTGGTTTCTGGCACTGTTATTTTAGGAGTCTCTTTTTTTATTTTAGGAAAGTTTGGAAATCCTTAATGTAGAAGGCAGTCAATGCAAGTAGTTTCACTTTAAAACAGCTCAATCTGTCATTGTGACTCATGGGATGAATGTATTTACTTGTGGTCTAACTTCAGAGGTGGTCTTAGTCATCAGGGAAATCCAAGCGTCTATTAAACAGAAACTTGCGGAAAGTTTCTTCACTTCTACCTGTAGAAACAAAACTAAGTCTGCCAGGCTGTATGTACCTTGTTTGACAAGCCGCACTTCGCCCGGCGGACTTTTCTCCCACAGGCCGAAACAGTGGCTCCCCTTGGCACATCTTATAGTGGTGTTTTCTGGGGAGACCCGCCCTTCTCCCCCTGCCACTCGCTCCACATCCCACTGCTGCTGCTGGTCTGTAAAGGCACACTCCCGCTCCTCTCCCTGCGCCGCTGTGAAAAGGAAGAAAAACGGGGGCTGAGTCGAAACCCATTTCTACCAGAAACAGGGCTGCACTTTGCAGCAGCAACAAAGTGAATAAGATAGTTTGATGGAGGAAGACACAGTTATAAAACTCTAACATGGTGGCAGTTTCTGACTGTGCATTAATGAGGACGCGAGGGGAGGGGAAAAGAGAAAGAGACAGCTTCATTAATTTGTCATTTCATCGTAACTCTATTGATTGATCTCATTCCACTCACACTTTCAACAAGCAGAATTTCAAGCTTTATTATGGATGAACATCACTTACATTTGCCTCTCGTACACAGAAAGTGTGTGCATTACATGACTACAGAAATCCATACATTCACAGACACTTCTCGTCTGCTTCAAAAGCTACACAGATAAATTGATACTGCGTCTGTCTACACAGGAAGAATAATCCACCGCTGAAAAAAGCCGTCTGCCTGCAAAGACTGCTGCCTCTCACAAGCCAAAGATCAATAGAAAAACCAATTTAAACTCTCGCCCGAAGGACATAACACAAAAACATGCAGAGGCGAAAAAGAAAAGTGGACTTGAAACACCCCTCATTAAAACACAAAAACTGCAAGACATCCATGAAAAGAGCAGATTAAATGTCAGAATAAGAGATAGAAGCTCAACACTGAAGCTTAAGAACTCACGATGTGCTTAATAAACTGACTTATTGCCCATGGCCTGAGTTTTTCCTGTCTTGTGTACAAGTGAACTTTAGTCAGAGTCAAATTGTGTGTAGAGGAAATAAAGCTCAAATATGTGTCCAGTTTCTTGTAGATTTGACACCAGGGAGGAATAGTTTAAGACAGAGTCAGTGAGTGTGTTTGTGTTCACTGGGTAATTTCAGATAAGAGAAACATGATGTGCCAGTTTGTTTCCCTTCCACTCAACTCCTCCCTTTCCTCCAGCCGAGGGGGGAGAGGCGAGGGGTGGACAGGGGGCTGTTATGGAGGGAGGGAGGAGGGTGACTGTGCCCTGCCCAAGGTCAAGCTAGCCTGTGTGGGCAGAGGGTGACGCGATGGAGTGGTAGCGCTGCCGGGCACCGCGCCAACTTTCCTCCTCTGCTCCCATCCACAGATAAAGCTATCAACCCTGGCCTACCGTGGGCCTCGGCTGCCCTCAACCTGTGGGCCTTCACTGCCTACTGGTTCTGCGGCACCGGCTCTGCCTACAGGGGGAAGCACGCCGAGTATATGCCGTGCGGGGAAGGAGTTCAAACCGCGGGTTAAACATGTGGAGGAATTTTCATTTTGATGAGGAAACTGAATTTTAATGAGGCGACGACGGCGCTGGCAAGGTTAGGGGGAAGAGCAGACAATTCCCATCTTGCGGGTTTTTGCAGCACATTAACAAGCTGAGTTCAAATGACCACCAAACTGTACATGCGCTTTGTAATTATCATACATAATGTCATACTGCACATTATTAAACTAAAAGCCTTAAAAAGGGAGAGAAACCGAGCACCAGGCTTGAAAACAGACTGAATAACTCCTGAGCAGATTAACAGACTAAAATAGCATTACTATCCACAGACCTTAACTAATAACTAATCCCAGAGAAAATTATTCCCCTCAAAATGAGCCCAGCCTTCCTATTAAACCGGAACATTAGAGGCGAGACATAATTGGCAGACATTCATTTATATTTTACCACTTTGCTCTACAAGGGCCAGAGGGAGGATCACGCTCTCATCTTTTGTTAGCTGACAAATTTTGAAAGGTTCAAAGTGGGAAAACGCAGACACAAAAACACTTCGTAATTTATTCACCCCCTTAAATGACTGAAAAAATAATAATTTCCATTCAAATGACATAAAAAAAACTTTTAGTTACAGCCTGTACTTTTCTTTTTATTGAAATACTTCAACAAAATTGAGGCTTGTCAACAAAAGACAATTTTATGTGCCTTCTCTGTTTTCTTTTACTGAAAACATCAAGAATTTAAAGTGTCCTTGCCTCTGGAGGATGTGTTAGCAGATAAGTGCTGGCAAGTGTGAAAAGGAGATTTAATAAACTGTACCTCAGTCCGCTGCACCAAAAAGCCTCAAACAGAAGCATACCTAACTGACAGGCTTACTTTCATGGACAGAATGTGAATTATTCCATTTATTCTGTAACCTAGGTCTTTCAAAACATATTATTTGTGAAAAAAAAATGTACTTAAGGTCATCACTTCAAATATGGCAGCTTAAAATGTTAAAAATGACCTGCAATAGACTCAGTGGATTTACTCTCTGCATTAACTGTTGGCTCTCTTGAGCCTTTAAATGCTGCTGACAATGGTTGTTACTAAGAGCCTAAAAGTTTCCTTACTCTTCAAGTTAACTCAAAGATAACGCCAGAACACTTTTATTAAGTTTCTTGCCCAAAAACCCACTCAGCTATTTGCTTTGGGGAGATGCAGGCTGGCCATAGACATATATTTTTGCATTAAAAAGGGTATTTAATTAATATCGGACTTTTGGGTGTACAATTGTCTGCTAGAATGTTACTAAACATCTCAGTACATTTTGCTGATAACAGTGCTCCCCCCTATGTTATTTTACTCTACCTTTAGGCTTTACCTGTTAGCAGGACTGCTTCCCTAATTGATGTCTGTTTGAGGAAAGTCAGTAAATGTGTTAAATATATACATAAAAAACAGGCAGTGAGTGATTTTGGTTCACCTCCCTTGTTTGGTCTTTCACATCACCTGAAATCAAACTATCTTTGTCTATCTTAAATTGTCGGAGACAAATATTAAATCCAGGCAACTGTTTTCACTGATGACTTATTATTGTTCTAATTGTTTATTGTAGGAGTTTGTGTTTGTTGTGACTGTGTTGCTGCTATTCTTGGTCAGGTCTCCGTTGAAAGAGAGCTCTCTGATATCAATGGGACTGGCCTGGCTAAATAAAGGTTTAATAAATATCTTTCCAAAAGAGCGAACCAGAGTTCATTTGGTCGGGCATAAATGTGTTAGGTGTGAAAGTGGCCTGAGTGTACATTCTGTTGCAAAGTAAGCTTTTTTTTAGCTCAACAGTTCTGAGCCAGTGGTACTGTACTGCATGTTACTTTTCTCCTTAAATAGGTAGAATGATATCAGCATATGTAGCCATAAACAGCTTTATAGATCCCTTTTACTAGAATGCTGTCAACTTAAGTCAACTTCAATGATTACATTAAAAACTGTCCAAAAATCATCAAACAGAGAAACACTTAGCTACACTTAAATTAAATTGCTAGCTATCTGGTAGTTTATCTTTTCAGACCTCAGTATATTTGGCCAAAAAGTTTTATCCCAACAAAACCGGGGTCATTTTAGTGATCTACAGCCTCTGTTGTTAGCTCAGTCTAAATTTCATGGCGGTGAACTTCATATTAATACCTCTTTAGATTAAACTGTTAGCAAGTTACAGCTCTTACAGCCTGCTAGCAACAGTTGCCGTTTTAACAGTGGAAAGTTGGGAGCCTGCATCCTGATCACGCTCTGAAATCAAAGATCCATTGTTAGAGAAATTACTGAAAATTTCGGATGAGATTTGGATTGTAAAACCCTGAACCACCTGCTTCCTTTTTTGATACCTGATAAAAGGAGTGAATCACCCACCAGATGGTCAAAGCTTTCACAAGAATTCATCATTACATTGTGATGAAGTCAGTATGGCTTCCCCAATGTTGCTAAAAAAAAAGTCAAAAAATCTGGGCTAAAGGCTAAATTATATTACAGCTTTAACAATGATCTCCTCTGCCTCGAGTACACTCCCATTCTAATAACCAGAAATTACGGGGAGAGGGCGGCGGTGAGGATATGAGTTGCAGAGAAGAAACTCTTGGGAAAAGAATAGAAATGTTAAGAACAATAGTAGGAAGTGCCTCCTTTGTGACAACACCCAAAGACAGTAAGACAAACAGACTGACCTTGTACGCCAGAATTGGGAACAGAAAAATCCATAGAGCTGAGTATCTTCTATCTTTCCCTCAAAGCTGGGTACATACTGTAAGCCTCAGACATTAATTATTAACGTTTTCACTATAATTCAAGGCTATGAAATGAAAACCCTCATAATGATGCTCGGTCTAAGAGAGCTCAGAGGCATGAAAAACTGAAAAGGGAGATGAAAGGCTCCAGTGGATCTAGAAATTGATTTTGGGTTTCCGTTCACAAGATTTCCCAACTTGTGGATGCTATTTCAGAGCATTCTGTTGCTCCAGAGCAAAGCCAAACAACTTTTTTATTCCAAGTTTGTCATGACTCTGAAATACGTTTATTGGATTTGGAGGCCTAGCATGCAAAACAAGCAAACAGAGAAGTAACTCTGTAGCATCTATTGGAGCTCAAACTAAAGCAGATTGGCTCATTTGCAGTCTGAGCCACGGGGCACTGGTGTGGGCACATTTTCATTGGTTTGTCTGCCTCTCCTCTCGGCCACGGTTGGTTCTCTGACTAAATT
Source organism: Cetoscarus ocellatus (assembly GCA_037902135.1). Classification (NCBI taxonomy): domain Eukaryota; kingdom Metazoa; phylum Chordata; class Actinopteri; order Labriformes; family Labridae; genus Cetoscarus; species Cetoscarus ocellatus. Next base: position 1,343,534 of record JBAMNC010001073.1, on the reverse strand, counting down.
CTGCCTTTCTTCTGAGTGTTTCTGGTTGGTTGCCAATCTCTGCGTGTATCTGTGATTGGCCGTGGTAGACTCCGTCCCTGGTTCTGCTCTGTGGAGCTTGCTGTGTGATCTTGGCTTTCCACTGCAGTATTGGATTGTGGGTCAGAGTATGCAGGCAAGGCCAGTGGAGCGAGTCAGATGAGAGAGAGAGGGAGTGAAAGAGAGAGAGAGAGGGAGAGGGTAGTCATATCAAAAGGCTTCAGAGTAGTTTTCCTGCTCCAAGCTTGCTCATTGGATGAATCCCCAGCACTGCTGAGTGTTTACCCATGGCCCAGTTATTTGCTAATCTCCCCCCCCTCCCCCAATTGGCCTTCGGTGCACCCTCCCACCTCCCCCCTCCCGACTCCCAAACTACCCCTGTCCCCTTAGCCTCTCTGCTAAAAAACAACAGCGATCTAATCTGGCTCTCTCCTTCCTTACTGCCAAGGCCCATTGGAGAGATGTAAGACACGGCAGTCTGAGACTTGATTAAAAGTCGCAGAGAGCTGCAGATGATGTGGTGACTGTTTTCAATCTGCAACTGGTTGTGAGTTCACATTCCAGATTAAAAGGCAGAAATGGTGGGTACAAGGGCAGGAAAGCACTCTTGACTGAAGGCTAAAACGTGCTTGATGCACTAGTGCACACACCATCTTCTCTGCAGACATGCGTGCCCTGTCCGCATCCACTGAAGTATTCAAGCTGTGCTCTCTTGCAGGGGGTTTCATGGAGAGAACTGGCACGGCACTGACTGCAACACAGAGCCTCTGCTGACTCCGTATCAAAAATTTGTGCATGAAGCCAGAGTTGTTCTGATACTATTATGGTGTAGGCCTCTCACAGTGCCTCACATGTTATTTTAAAGCATGCAAGTCAGTTTGTGGATGCATGACTCTGCACTTTACAAAAGATGCCCCTTTTTGGGCAAAACATCTTGGTATTATGTACAAAAACAATAACTTTGTGCAAGAGAGAGTATAAAGCTTAGATATAATGAACAATGGGTTTTTTCCAGCCCTTATACTGGTGTTTGTTTTGTAGTTTCTGCAAAGTGCCACTGCTTAAGACCTGGAAATGATACTATCAATGTCACTGCACCAACATTTCAAATCTTGATACATTTTCAAATCAAGTGAAACTGAGCTTCTTTTTGTCCTGGCAACAAAATTATAGTTGGTTAGCATCAAAAGCTTAATTTATTCTATTTAATAACCAAACACATTAAGTAAACTCTTTCCTAAAATTTAAATTAACACATTGGCAAAGATGTATCCCCTTCTTCCTTGACTTTTGGTCAAGTAGGACAGGAAACATTAAATAAAGAAAGAAATCTATCTTCTCTCTTGCTACAGATGAAAACTATAAAGTCATGAATACAATGTGAAATAAAACTAGAAGTGATTCAAGACCACAAACCTCCACCAAGGCATTTTCAATATTGTCAGGCAAGTTATTGTTAAAGTGTAGAAAACTGACACATCTAGTGTTAACACATACTTCAAGAATTCCTGGATCCACATCCAGATTTAGATCACCACAAAAATCTAATCAGTTCTCCCTTGCGCCATGATCAGAATTCCCTGAAAATGTCATCCTAATCCATATAGAACTTATTGAGTTATTAGCAAAGAGTGGAAAACTGACCCATCTTGCAGTGTCAACAAATCCTTGAAAAAATCACCACCAAAATCTAAGCAGTTCTTCCTTCGCCATGACCAACATTCCTGTTAACAGACCAACAAACCAAAAAGTTACCAATCGCCGGCAAAAACACAACTTTCTGAGTGGAGGTATTTAAGAAAACCACTCTGTCACTGTCTTTAAGTGAAAAATGTAAATGCATGAAAATAATAGTATATGGAAAAAAGACACTTTAAGAAGAAAAAAAAATTCAACCATGTTTTTGAGTTTATGGGGATTGAACTTTAAGGCCAAAACTTCTCAACAGACATCAGAACCTTTACCACACATGACAAAACCTATGATCGACAAGAGCCATGGCATTGGGCAGAGCATCATGTCATCTCTCTGATTATCTTTCATAACTGTGGTGAAACAAAACTGCAGTTGAGGTCAAATCTTGATTGATTGCCCAGCATTGCTCTATAGTCTAAATGCCGAAGTTTTAAATTAAAATACAATACAAGTCACCAACAACTGTTAAAACTTTCAATACCAGACAAAATCCTGAGCTCTGGAAACTAACTGTTAAAGACAAAAACTTGAAACAAACTTCTAAATGCTGCCTAAGTAGCATGCAAACAAGATCAAAATATTTTCTTCCTGTCACGTGGGATATATTTAGAAAATCTACTGACAATCAACCTTTTCAGAACTTTTTAAAACCTTTTTGAGACCCTGTTGTGAGACCCTATTGCATTTTCAGTTTAAAAGCAGTTACACTAGCGACACGTTGATACTGGGTGTTTTGCACCAATTGTTTTTAAAGCTGAAAAGTCTCTTTAATAACTTATTATTGCACATTTATGTAGAACAATGCAAAAGATATATGGTAACTAACCTTACAAAAGGGTTTATTTGGACCAAAAGAAAAAAAAATTTAGACTCAATCATGCAACACTTAAACAAAAATGACAAAAAGGCTGAGCAAAATTAAGAGGCATAATATGATATTTTAACATGCTCATATAAACACTTGAATGAAAAAACAGTGATGTTCCCTAAAGAGGATAGTGAAAAATGTGGCCTGTAAAATCCTCTTTGAATCACTATAAAAACTGAAAATGAGCTCTAAAATTTAATGACTTGTTATTTTCCCTGTTAGATTTTTGGACACATATTAAAGGCCTAAATTTTGGTTAATCAATCATTAATTTTTAATTCATTCCTAGACCCTGCAGACACTCTGTCATGGCAACTTTTAGTAAAAATAAGGACTGAAGATCGTGGCTCCTTTTTCTGCACTATTAATCATTGAAATCCCTATGAGGTCTAATCAGGAACTTGTCCCTGAAGATGTTGAAAGAAAGTAGCTGAAAGCATGAAAAGAGAGCTACATTTCACTGAATCTGGAGGTTTAAACCATAATTAAGTGTTTTCACTCTTTTTGGAGCTGTTTTTCCTTTGACAGGACCAAATGGTGGCTCTATGATGCACCTGGGTTCCTTATATCTATATACCATGTTATAAATGTTCTTCTGCTGCTTAACAGGGACTTTGAAATGTTGTTTCCTTAAAACACACTTCATCAAACATTATAAAATGTCCTAAATTTCTGGCTAACCTTACTCATAACAGTCCTCTCCTCTCTTTGGTGTTTGTTTTTTCTGCACTGTGAGACAGACAGGATCCCTCCAGGAGCCCATGATGTGCTCTCATGCGTGACCAAAGCATCCAAAGATAACAAAATTCAAAATATATGTCCATGAGCGCTATATTTTCACTGTGGCAAAAGCTCAAGCTGTGACTTTCTGACAGGCATCACAGGCACGTGCCCACTCTAATCGTACCTGCTGCTGTTTGGGTGCGCTTGTTGCTGAGGTAGGATGCATGGGTTTCCAGGGGGGGACTTTGCTGACACCCACAATTTTCCAAGTCCCCTGCTTGAGTTTAAAGATGTCGGTGGGCAAAGAGGAAAAGGGGGGTTGGTTGGTTGGTGGTGGGCTTTAATCTGTCCCATCTGTTGCCTCGGGACTGCCCCCCCCCCCAAAAAACACCAGCGCTCAGTCTGGGTCTGTCTGGGTCTGGTACAGTTATGCTAATCCCAGGGCTTATGCTACCCTCAAAGCTTAGAGGCCTCCATTATTGACCACGATGCATTTATACTAAAAAAAAAAATCGCCCCTCCTCCCTCCATCTCCTCCCCTTCCTTTATACCTTTACTTTCCCAAATATGTGATGAAAACACAGATGACCAAAGTGGTGTTTGCCATCACTCCACGGGGGGTATAATCTCAGATTATTTATGAACAAGCAAAAGTTGAGATTCAGGCTGCGTCTGAATTTAGTCTTTGTTTGTAACCTCAGCTTTTCCTTGTTGAGGCAAAGAACTAATATTACAGGTTTTAATGGCTACATACAAGCTTGACAGGCCGATTCCCCCATACATCCACCCACTCTGGCGTCATCTCTTCAAGCTGTGGTTGTCTGGTATGTCAGGGTTTTCACCTGTTTAGAAAGAGCTGACTGGTGCTTGGTGTCCTACAGAAATGCAACTCTTCATCACAAGCTCCTGACAAATCTTGAGGCAATTTCTTGGTATATTTTATGACGTTATCCAAGTAAAAAGTGCCAAGGATTTCCAAGAAACAGCACTTCAGACACGTTCGTTTGATGCTTTGGCTTCATCTTTTGTGATTGGAGGCTTAAATTCTTAATACTCTGGAGCACAGAGCTGGTTAAATAAGAAATTTGTCTGGATCAGACTGAGCTTTTTGACAAAAGGAACACTTCTCATAATGATTTCCTTATATATTGAGATCCCAAACAGATGACGGTTAAAAAATCAGCAGATAAATAAGTGGTGTGTATAATACTTTAAGTGGAAGAATCAGACCAATAAATTTGCCAGGCCTTCACAGCTACATTAGCATACTAAACATATCAGTTGCATAAATAGAGGCTCATAGGGCTGAACAATCAATCACAAGTTTGTCATTATTGCTCTTTGAGCTTTCACTATGGGCACATACCAATGGCCTGAATCAATACAAAAAATCTTTTAAAGGCATGTTTTCCCTAAAAATGTCTCCATACTGCAGTCAGATTAATGTGTGTCACTTACCGGCAACCTAAGAGTTTCTGGTACAAATAGACAGTTGCAAAGAAATGCTTTACTCATTTTACATTCTTAGGAAATATGCTGCAGATCCCTGTAGTTATGACCAGGCCTGCACACAAAAATGACTAGGCCCTTGGGAGACCCAGTAGGACCCCCAGACGTGACTTTATAATACAGACCCACGCATAATCAGTAGCACTAGCCTCTGATGAACTTGCACCTCCTTGGCGTGGCTACCACCAACTTTGGGAGTTTGTGAGATGGATGTCAGAGGGTTGAGACGCCCTGTGGAGCTTCTCCTTTTTCTTGTACTATATTTTCAGGGTCCTGGTATAGCTGGACACTGTCCAACATACGGCAAAAGATTAGGGATAGCTGACCTCCTTGAATGTTAATACTGCTAAAGGCCTGTTTTTATTTAAAACAAGTAAAATATTGACGACTTAAATGGCCCTCAAGAGGATGTGATAAGTTTCTGGGTCGAAATATTGATGAACTTGTATTAGTGAATCTGTTAACTTGTTTAGGTATTTATTTCCCCGGAGCTCTATAAATGATTTTCTCACATTACAGAGTCAGACTCTCTGACGAAGATGGGAAGGACTATGGGCATAAAAAATGTTGATTTTTTTATCTGCAATGTATTATCTTTTCTTGCCATTATAGTCAGATGACATGATATTTTACTGAACAGGACATAAGACAATATACCCCTGCAACTTTCACTTAAAGGATACATTAAAAGATGGTGACATAAAAACTTGAATATCAATAATTGAACATAGAGAAGGCTGTTTTGTTTACCTACATGAGTGATGACAATTATAACCACGACTTTAACAGATTCTTAACCACGTCATGTTTTTTTTGTTTTTGTTGTGTTTTTACAAAATATCAGGGAAAGGCCGTTAATAGAGTTAATCGCTTCCTGTCTGTAAGTCTTGTGTTTTTGGTACTCAGTTTGACTTACTTTTTCTGACTTCTTTGATTTATCAACCACAGATTTTGAATTATGGACACCGTGCTTCATGCTGAGACTCTTATTTTGACCCCATGCTAGTTACAAGATGCCAATTTACCGGGTAGGGTTGAGTAACAATAATATAATCAATGTACTCATGAAAAGTCAATGGGTAGTTGTGGTTGATAATCTGAACCTCTATATCAATCAAAGAAACTGTCATGCAGGTTTTTGCCTTTATTGAGCAGTCCTCTATGATATCTCCATCACATGATAACATTTTACTCTTATTAGTAAAACTTAAATCAAAAAGACTTGTTCAATATTATAAAATCATGACTGTAAAATTCACATTTTAAATGCCACTATGTGTAACAATAGAACTCCACTGCTTTCTACAGAAGAACTTTATTTACTTTTCCACATTACACTATGTGTCAAAGAGTGAAAAACTATTGAAATGTCCCTTTTTCTTGAAAAATGTCCAGCTTCAGGTCGCTTAGTAACACCATCTTAATTACAAGCACATGGTGAGCAATGACTAGGTTTGCCTTTTGTTGAAAGATCCCATATCCAGAGTGTTTCTAGGTCAAATTTTAAGATTTTTCTTGATAAGATTTTTAATATTTAATGATTAAAAAAACCTAATTCTCCGTTGGTCATTATGCATCTTACTTGTGTTTGTAAAGCCACTTATGATTTTGTGCATCTTGCTTAAATAGCTTGTACCAGACAGACATACTGTACTGCTGAGCTCCCCAAAACAATCTGTGCTCCTCTTATCTGCTCTGTTTTTGGTTCTATTATGATTCCCAGAGAAACCCTGTCTGCCCGCTGTTTGCCTGAAACATGTACCTTTCAAAGTGTATTGCTGGGATCTTGTGAAGGCTCCTTGCTTTGTTTGCTGCCTCTGTTACAAGCTGATGTGAATAGGAGCACATAAGCCCTGAGATATACAAGGCATAAAGGGACAACAACAAAGACAGAGCAATACCCACAGATGTGACATCCCAGCTGAGAGAAAAAATAAATACAAGATCAATATCACCCTAAAGCCTCGCAGCTGTGAAAAAATCACCCTTCTATGAAAGAAAACACAAACCATCCGGCCCAAAACTGTTCATCCATACTCTGACCAACATTTTTTGCGCGCTCTAGACTTATTGTCTCTGCTGGTCAAGGAGAACGCTTCGTGTTAATCATAGGCTGTCACTCCGAGTTACCATCTCAAGGCTGCACCTTTTGTTTTCTAAAACATCCACTAATTTCTCCTTTTTGCCAAACCAGAAGGTCGGCTGAACACTGCGCTATTGTATGTCGCTTTTTGCTTTTACCTCTCCTCAGAACTCAAACCAAGGTACTAAGAGGGAGAGACATTGATTTTTCTCATCTAATAGAGTACAAGGCTAGTTGTATTAGAGCCCAAATGGCCTCCCAGCACCCCCGCCCCTCCATTCCAGCAATCACTGGTCTGTTTCTCCCTGCAGTCAGTGCCATCTCCTCTCACAAAATAATGATGTTGACTAAGTGCTAAATATTAGAGAATCAGTCATCAGCGTCTGCTTTCATATCCTTCAACCTCGCCGACTACTTCCTTTTTTTCCCATAAATTGCGTTGCTCCAGTTGCACAAACACTGATACCAAATTGTTTGCTGGGAGTGAGTGCACATCATTATATTACCTCTATTTTTTGCTGTTACTCGCCAGTTGCCTTGCAGCTGTACAGACAGTTTTAACATTTTACAAGCCACTTTAACCCATTTACAGTCCTTGTGTTTACTTCCAGGGCCATGCTGGCCTTATTGCACATTCAGCACACTAGCTCAAGAGTCAACAGAGACACAGTTTAGTTAAGGGGCCCCTGGGCTCTTGGCATAATCTGTGCTATTAATTACAATATCAGTGCTGATGTCAGAGGTTTTTATGCATCACATCAGATCGTTTTCCTCCATTGTTATTGACTGTTGTGCTGCTTTCTTACAGTATTTGTGTTTAAGAACATAAACCAACAATATATTTAAAGCAGACACCAGATGATTTTGGCTGATTTCTTACACTGTGTACATGATTCAATTAGCATTTATTGTTTGGGCATCAATGCTTACTTTCCCTCATAACAAAAATTTTAACACTAAAGGGATCAAAAAAGATGGAGAATTGTAGGCATCACTTTTAATACTGCAAAATATGATCTTCATAGTCCAACAATGCCACTGACTGCTGCCAATTTGTCTTCATTTATAAAGCAGAACACTGATTTAGGATTTTACTTTGATAGAAGTGTTATTGGAATAAATTCATCAAAATGTAGGAAAAAAAAGATACAACCTTTGTACTGTAAAACTAGGGATGCATGATATTGTTGGTTTGATATCGGTATCGGCCGATATCAGCCTAAAAAGTTAATTATTGGTATCGGCTGCTATTGAAACTTTTGCAGATACTTACAGCCAATATATCAGCCACACATATCGGCAAATTATACAAATGCAAAATATTGATGCACCTTCTCATCACTGCATGGGTACATTTAAATATTGAGGGTTTCATTTTTGCAATAGTTACATGCTGTTTTTCTTGTTTTACATCTGTTCATGCGATAATATACTTTAACGCTGAAAGAACCAAGTCCATTTTTGTTAAGTAAAGAGCTTGTGCTCTTGACCTGAAATATTAAAAAAATATCGGCATATCGGATATCAGCAAAAATCCAATATCGTGCACCCCTATCTAAAATGCATAACATGGGACTTACAGTATGCTATGTTAACTTCTATAGCAAGAACTTCTGGACTTAAATGATCAAAACCGATGTCAATAATCTACAGATATCTCCTTGTAAACTAGATAAAACATTTTCTTGTAGAAACATGATGCCCTTCATTACCCAAATTGTGGTGTCTACATAACCCACGGTGTCACTGACTGCAGCCAGTAGGTCCAAATTAAAGGGTATTTCTCTAATTTAGCTTTTATAGATCAAACAAGGATGGCATAAAAAAATAAATTTCATATTCAATATCTATCTTCTTTGTGAAAACAGGGCCTTCTCTTCTGCCAGTTTGTTCACCTTTTTGAAGAGTTTTACTAATTTACCAGTATGCATTCATAGCCAGGATTAGAAATATAACAATCAAAACAGATGAGGGAAAAAACATCTTTTATTCATAAAAAGATTATCTTACTTGGCATACCATGGTACTCTGTTGGCATACCAACAATGCTACTAACCACTGAAAGTTTGTCCAAATTTTAAGGCTCTGATAATTGCGCAGCTGAGATCACTGAAAGGATCTACTAAGGATGAAAACCCACAAATTTTATAGTTTCTACTCCCAAAAAATGTTTTTTTTTCTGTAAAAAAAAAGTGTTGCCCACTTTACCCACAATGCTGCTGACTAATGTCAGATTGTCCAACATGTAAAAGTACTTCACTGTTTTGCAGCTTACATTCCTGACTGTTTAAGAAAGCAGAGATACCATCTTTTTCACCCCACAGTATTCTCTTTTCTCTCAAAATATGGTGCCTAGATTTCCCATGATGCCACTCACTGCTTACAGTTTGTCCATTACTTTTGTGGCAGTCTACTTTTATAGCAACACTCTTAGGACAGCAAAATGTCTTTAAAAGGAAACGAAACAACACATTTTTTGCATTAGCCAGAAATTCCTGTTGTCAAAAGTTGATGCAGGCATTACCCACGATGCCACTGACTGCAGCTAGTTAGTCCAACATCTTAAAGTACCCCACTACTTAAGCATTTTACAGAGATGATTCAGGAAAGATCAGGTAAGATAAAAAGGACCTAAGACATCCCTTTTTGTGCTAAAAACATGCTTCGGGTTTTTAACAAAAGGGATGTCAAAGGAACGCAGATCTCATCTTTATTTCTAAAATATGTGCTCTCTCTGTGCCTTCATTGCCCACAATGCCACTGACTAAAGCCAGATTATCCAAGTTCATTAAGTATGGTACTTATTTAGCATTTAACTTTCATAGCAAAGCTCTTTACGACTTAAGTGATCAAAAGGTGTAACAGAGAAACACAGATATCATCTTTTATGCTCAAAATATCTGTCTCCTCTGGTCCTCTACATTACCCATGATGCCACGTACGCCCGTTGGGTGAGAGAGTTAAATATGGTGTGTTTGTAGCTGTTTATGCAGACTAAGCTTTTACCCTTGAGCAGACATAAAGACCGAGTTAGAGATGTCTGTTTGGCTTGTTTCTATTTATACTGTATTGATTTAAATGGATTTGACTCAAGTGATCACCTGAGGATATTTATCAGACGTCATACTGTTTCCTTTGAAAGGACCAAAGGCTTGTTTTGCTCTCACCTGAGAACAAAATAGCAGTTTCTGCCTCAGTAGTTCTTAAAAATGAGGTCTATTTTCACCAAATGAGAAATTGAGGCATTTTTGCAATGCCTTCTGCCTTATTCTTGTTTGAAAATGTCTCCACTGCCAAGCTATCAGAGAAACTCTTGGTGTACTGTTCTTGACATTTACATCGTTCTGATTCACTCTCATTTCAGTCTTCAACCACACTTGACTTTAAAAACAATCAGTTAAATGTCAGGAATGACAGCCGGCTGTGTCTCGCTCACAGAATTTTGCAGGCACAAATATAAGCTCAGACTTGCAGCCGTTTAGCATGAGTCTGTAATCTCCGTCCAATAACTTCACTTTCCGCTGAGCCGCTGACGTGACCACAGAGCCGACAGCTTCAAGAGTCCCCTGTTGGCCCCGGAGAAGCCGGAGCGACGCGGCCTGGTTGGGGAACAGTGGGCCCTGTCAACGCCACAGTATGCAGCCCACGAGACACGGCTTCAGAGTTTGGACAAGCGGAGCAAATGAGCAGCCCCCTTTTTATGCTTTGGTATAATACTTGTGCTCTAATCCTCTTTGGACCCCTCAAACCCACAGCTTACCTGGGACAACTGTAAAAATGAGGCCTGAATGTGGGTTGTGGCATACATTATGAGCACGCTTGTGCAACAAGTTGAACTTTACTTGAGCCGAACTGGGCTAAAGTCGTCCAAATCTCGCTCACTACTTAGGAACACCTGTGGTTTTCGCAGCAGGTAGAAACTGATGGGAACTGTTTCTTTCTAGCCCAGATTTTGGAGCAGCCGGCACACACCCACGCGCTGATTAGTCACAGGGGACAGGAAAGCAGGAGAAGGACCCGGGCTCTGCTGCAAACAGGTGAAGGGAAATGAATGTGAGGAAGAAATTAGCAGATGTAATATGCGAGTTGGGAGGAAGGGATGATGGGAAGCTGGAGCGAGACAAAGGAGCAGAGGGAAAGGTGTTGGGTCAGAGAGATGACTAACACGCTCCCCTGGACGATTAAGCCCTTTGCTTCCTCTCATCATCATCATTACGAGTATCATCCCTGGAAACACGCACTGGGGGATCTTTTTTTCCATTCATGAAGCGAACAGCTCGCTCACACAGAGCGAGCGGTTTGTCTCCTTACAGCTATTATGCCAACAAAGTCTGACTGCTGCCCTAATTAATTTCACGTAGTGCAACAATTTGAATTTATTGGCTGTTTACATGGCACGCGTGCATATAAGCGTCCATTAATCGTCCTTGTACTGATTATTGAGTGAATCTGTCAATCCTCTGACAGTCAGTGAAGCTGTTAAACCGCTCTGGGGAACACTAATTTGCATGTCAGGTCTCATAAAGGTGAGCATATCAGGGTGGTAATATTTCCAAGTGATGAGAAATCTTTCAGCGCATGAGCCTGAATGATGAATTTGGCTGGATGAAGACCTGGGATAAAAACTGTCCTTTCCCCCCCTCCTGATCCTACGTCACAGCTTGACAACTCATCCCTTCAAAAATGATCCATGTCCTGCTCCCTCTGCTGAATCACCGCTCCTTTATAGCTCCTGTATTATCACCAGCGTTCCTAAAATTCAGCTCAAGCAGCAAGCCTCCCTCCACGGTTTGTTTGTGTGTGACTATTATATATAATCAGAAGATGCCAGTGTTTTGCAGCAATTACACTTATAAATCTTGCTTCCCATTTTGCCCATTAAAGAACACTCAACTACCACTTGTCAATTAAATGCAAATGTAAACGCAATTCGGGGCAAGTCTCTCTGCACGACTAGTTTTAAGTGATGAACACAGCACAGTGTGTACTCAAATTACACTTGCACACTTCCCTTTGCAACAGCACTTATTATTCCCTGCTTCTGATAATACCCTGCCTATGAATGGGCAGAAAAGCCTTAAGAAAGACACACACTTGCAGACAAAATGGCAAAATATTGTTGTTAAGAATCAGCTTATACACTCATCCACGCCCACGTGCTGTGCTGTAATGTCGGCTGAGCAAACAAGGCTACAAATTCACATATTTTCGACAACAATTCACCTAAATTACCCATCTCTTAAGATACCTTCCCTGCCTTCCCACACATTCCTACCTCCCCCCTCCTCTCAGGCAGTCTCCCTCCATCTCTGTGCAGCACTGCTACTATCTTATCACACTCAAGGTCTCACAGAAGCCTGGCTTCAGCCCAAAAGTCTTGTACTGGGGGCACAACTTGGCAGACAAGGACTGCGGTATGTTTGGCAGTGTTTTTCCAGCCCTTTGTACACAGAATGATTAAACGGAGCCAGGGGTGCCTTTTTCTGCCGCTCTGTTCAGGAGGTGGTATCTGGGAAGTGAAGGTTTGCTCCACTACAGTAAGACGGGCTGCAAAGATCAGTCCAAAGAGATAGGCAGACAGGGAGATGGGACGGATAGATTAGGGAGAGACAGGCTGGCTGGTGTGCCAGACGGGGCAGCACACCAGGGCGATATGGTGATTTGGGGAAAATGTCTGATTTAGACTGTCTGTGGGGCAGATTATCTGTGTTAAAATGACAAAATAATCCTGCAAATATGATCAAGAGTAAAGCTGTCCCAGGGGAAGATGTAGGGATGGAGCAGCCTGTGCAGGCACCGATGTTTGACGATATATTTTACCAAGATTACTGATTTTAGTCACTTTTCAAGACATATTCGCTCATGTTCGACAACAAAATCGGGACAGTTAGCATTATGTGGTGCAGTCCATTTACCTTAGATCTTGGACATGGGAAGTGGAGATTACATCAAACCCCAGTCATAATTACAAGATGGTAAAGCACTTGAAGGTCGTCCGACCTCCCAGTAAGAAAATTCAGACCAAAGCCAGTGTTCCCAGTGCTATATCTGATTTGTAACTTGGTCAATCCCACTTCCAAATCAAACAGTTAGTCCCTCTGTTCTCAAAGTCAGCACATACCAGCCTTCAAACTGATACAACACAACAAATATTGGACCGTGCCGATATCAGCCGATACTGACGTAGAACTAAGGCATCGGTGCATCCCTTAAAAAGCTGAATTTTGGCTCGCAACATCTGCAACAGAGGGGGCAAAACCCAAAAGAAAAACATCAAATATTCATGAGCAACCCATTTCCTCTCATTTCCAAAAAATCAATCCACAAAAAGGGCACTTACCGGCCACAGAAGTCAGGAGAATCGTCAGGCAAAACCCAAATTTAGCGAGTGATTTCATCGTGATTCGGCCCACAGCCATGACAGTGTGCATCGACTTTGGTCTCTTCTTCAGCTGAAGCCCGGTCCAACACTAGATGTACTTCTTCTCTTGCTCCTTTTCCTCCCTAGTCTTCCTCACGTCAGCTCAATAACTTGAACTGACCTCTCAGGCATGGAGCACATCGAGAATCGGTGCGTAAAAGAGGCGCTGCTGCTTCCGCTGCTGCTCTGTTGGTGATTTAATAACTACCATCGACTGGCGATAAAAGTTAACTTAGTCCTGCGATCGACTCCAGCTGGACGCACAAACCCGGGCGGCTAACTTGTTTGGCGGATCAGCCATCTACAACAAGCCAGCAAACAACCTCCATATCTGCGAGCTAACATGCTAGCAGCCCAAGGCGACTGTCTGGTGCTGGAAAACTTGGGCAAAGAGCGCAAATATCGCGATTTTAGCCCGATCACGGCTAACTAATGCGACCACAAAGCACTATCACATGTAAGCTTTGGGATATAGTCCACTTTCCCCGATAAACAGGCAGATTTGGGGCTTTTAAACGAAGCAAATTAGCTCGGTTAGGTTGCAAGCAGGCTGCTAACAACTGCGCCTACAATGAGCTCCTCTGCCTCGCCATAAAGTGAGATGATGACTCCCGGGCTGGCAGACGACGAGGCTGGGTGGTGGGGATGCGTATCTCTCGGTCCGATCCTTCCCCGGGGCAGTCCGTCGGCGGCGTTTGGCATTGAGGGTCTCGGAGCTCGGCAGGCTGGGCAGACAGACAGACAGACAGGGCGGCTGGGAACGCCTCGTTTGCAGGCTTGTCTGGACCGCTCGTCTCTGGTATCAGGTTGCTGTGGGTTGGTGTTGGGGGTGGAGGACAATCCTGCACAGGCAGCAGGGGTGACGCAGCGCCGCCGTGCCGCAGACGATGGGAACAGCACTCTGGAGGCACATGCTGCGTTCAGGTTCTCATCATGCAATCCGTCAATGTGGTGCTCTTAACGCTGTAGGTCAAATTTAACATGCGCCATAAAATAACATCAGGAGTATAGATGATGCTTTTGCAGTCAGACACAATTTCACCATTAGACAAAGGTTTTGCCATTGGATTTATTCAACATAGCCTTTAGATAAATATCAAATATTAAGCAGACATAATAAATATTCTAGTATTGACAGTGATGAAACAAAAACAGCATTAGAGTAGGCTCTGAGAAGGATCTTGGCATCTCTGCTTGTGTTCAAGCCCCTCAAAAAAAAACCACAAGGCCACTTCTTACACATAGACCTAAGAGAGTATTAAAACCAGCCAGGAGGGAGAAATACTTAAAGAAACTTTTGGGTTTTCTTGTAAGGCAGCAAGAGAGAAAAAAGGCAAAATGTTAAAATTCAAAATAAAGTTAAAATAGACGAGTTCCCTTTCCTGATAAGAATTGTACTTCAGTCTCAACATTGTGTTTAATCATTGTTCTTACAATATCTGCTTTTTCCGCATCATTTTGACTCTTTTTTTAAAATTATAAATCAATGTTATTTTCACCATTTTGACTTTTTTTTACCCAACTTTTCCTCTTTTTTTCCTCACATCACGAAAGAAGAGCCTCAGTATTTTTGTCATGCTTGACCCTATAATCTTCCATTATTTAAAGAGCAACCCTGATGAAAATCTAAAGATTTTTTAAATCATTTTAACTTGTTTGCTTGATTGTTTCTCACAGCAGGGAGTTTTAATGCAGTTTTCCTGTTTAATCCCGCACATGAATTCACACATGCATAAAAACCTTAAAGATTTTCTGAATTTAGCATCCGTAAATGGACAGATCAAATATTTTGCACTTGTGATTTGAGTTTTCTTCTCCAAGCTTCTTTCTGGATATGGGATGTGATAGATTTACAAAGATCTTGTTCTTATATGAAAATTCCTCAACAGTCCTCATATTGTTAAAAACCCCATTGCTTGCAGTCCATGATGAACTCTCTCAAAGAAAAGTCTTGGGTCTATAATGACATATTTCCATGCAAAATAAGACTTCAAAATGAATTATTTGAGACAACATAGCAGGCAAGTATGACACTATTATTATCAGTATAATTAAACGGGTTACTATCTTATTTTCCCCAAAGACAATCTCCAATTTCCAGCTCAGTCTTCTTGAAGCTTAAATATCCCATTGCCATTGAACGCACCGATATTTATTCATTCATTAATGTTACTTTACTGCCTCTGTGTGGTCACGTAACTTTATAAAGAGTTTAAAGCCCTGTGCTTGACTTGCAGGGTAAACTGAAAATTAGTCCAGCAGGTGGCGATGTTTGCATGCGCTTTGAATAGGAGAGAGTGCAGTTTGCTGTTATATAACCTCATATGACAACTTTTTGGAGCTCAAACTCATCATATATATGATTTTTATGCAGTTTAAGTGTTTTGAGACTGGCTTTCTCAAGTATTCAATCTTTATTGAGCCATAACGCGCGGTAATGCAGGTGGAGATGGGAAGAAATGATGTTTGGATGCTTAAGTCACTGATGAGCGTCACAAAAATACATAAAAAAACGTTTTTTCTGTCGTTTGTCGCTGCGTAAAGCCTCTTAATTTGGCGGATAGGGTTCATATGTGGTGCTGGCCCGCTGAGCATGATCACACCGGAGGGGAGGGGGCGTGTCAGTTCGCACAAGGGGACCTCCGCTGACGGGACAGACCGGAGCATAGCGGTGTTTGGATAATACTCTCCGCTCGTACCGACCACTAAACTCATCACTGGACCTCCTGGACTACGATCCTTCCTGATCTGGTGTGAAGTTTTGAGCTAATGGCGGGATAAAACTGCGTCACAGTGCATTTTTACGCACGTCGGACATCCTGGAGCGCAGGATTTTCAGCCTTCGAGCCGTCGCCTGGGATTGCCTTGAAATAGTCTGAGCCTGTCTGTCTGATGAAAGGAGGACGACGGGATGGCTGCTGCTCCACCTGAGGCGAGGAAGTTCACCCGGGGGCTCAACAAACCGGGCACCGCTGCGGAGCTGAGGCAGAGCGTGTCCGAGGCTGTCAGGACGTCAGTGTTGATGGTGAGAGAAACGCTGTCACAGAGCAAGACTGAGAGCACGTACTAACGCCCTGCACTGTCTAATTATTACTCCCAATGCTCTTGCCCCCCTTAAGTGCAAATCAGCACCATCTCCAGCGCAGTTGAACAGTATTAGGTGTTAATATAGTGAATTTTTTAACAGCTTTTGCCACTATTTCCTGCTCAGTTTCTGCATCTACATGGTGTCTTTAGTTACAACTTTCTCGAAAAGGTTGCCAGGTAACTGAAATATACACCACCGAATGTGCAGGGACAAGACAGACACATGCACACTTCTTTATTTCACTTGTCATCTGACCCCTCAGGTGCACCTTGTTACCAGATATGTTGGACAGTAACAGCTGAGTAATGCCAAAGGTAGAATTATCCAAAGATGCACTGTTTGTGTGGTTGTTACATTGAGTCTGGACACCTTGGGTTTGCTTTTAATGATGAGTATGATTGAATTAAATAGGCATTACATGTCTGCTGTGCATGTAGGTTGCTGTCCCTGCAGGCTGCATCATTTGTGGTTCACTTTACCTTTTGCAGCATCTGTATCCTGAGGGACTGGTTCAAAGCTCTGACCTGCCTTACCCCATGACTGTGTCTTGTTGCATAATGCTGATCAATATATGCCACTTTTGCTCAACTAATGGCTTCTGCTGTCAATTATATCTCACTCTATGGTCCCACTGGCCTACTGATCTTACAATGAAGTCATCTAAAGGCACTGCTGTCACTTCAGCCTCAGCTATATTATGACTGACATGCAGAGAATTTGCTTCTTTAAACAAGCCAAAGGAATGCATTTTTCACTTGAAGCCATAAAACATTTAACCACACTTAAAATGGTCATTTCAGGATGAGTGAAGCAGAATCACACTTATTTTGAAGGTAGATTTTGTGTCATTTTCACACTTTTCTGTGTATTTGTACACCTATGTTGTCGGGATGGGGGAGCTCAGTGGTCCGAGCCCTGATCTCTGACCATGACATCATTTCAGTGCTAATGAGTTTGTAACAGGGTTGGCCCTGCATCATCAAGTTACACATGTGTTCTGTGCATCATTGCCTACAGTGAGTCAAGGAAAAATGGAGCAGAAGTAAAGCCTTCATGTTGTGTAATCATAAGTGTTTGTTATGGAGCAGTGCATGTCCTGTCATTTGCATATTGTGTGTTTGTGCATTTTACATTTTTCTGTTGTTGCTGTTGTTAAGATTTAATCCCAGAATAAGATGTATATGATGTACAAGGACCAACTACAAGGAGCTGCCAGGTTTACAAGAATCTCACGATCCTTCAGTAAAAACAGTTAATTGTGTTGATTTAAAAGGTCCATGCTGCCACAAGTCAACAAGACGTTTTGACCTCTGATGAATATGCATATTTGCATTCATGCTGAGAGTTTGTCAGCTCTGTCTAAATTTAAACAAAGAATGTCAACACACTTGTAAATCTCACTCATTGAAGCTCCACTGGAGGCTTAACTTGTGTATGATTCAGACTGAAATTAACACTGATGCTTTTACATGACCAACAAAAGACTGATTATTTCTTTATTTTTATTTTTTATGTGTCAAACTTCTTCCTCAGGTTAGATGTCACATTCAAATATGATCAATTTACCCAGAAAAAAAGGTAAATTTGACCAATGAAATGATGTTTTAAGACAGAAAGATAATATATTTAAGTAAAAATCAGTAGCCATGGGTGCATCACCAACCTTCTTTAACTAAAGATCTCCTATGATGCTGATAAAGAAAGCTAGATCTAATCAAACCAATTTCACAAAGAAACATCAGCCATGTCATCTCAATGCCGGTGTTTTTAATTGTGACTGTCCTCAAAAATTATTGCTTTTCCATTGTCAAGTTGTTGATCTTAACCTATTTATTGGTTGTAATTTATTACCTAAGCCTTTTTTTATTTTGTATCGATATCTGACTTGTGCTGCTGACCTCTCTGCCAGGTCACCTTTGTAAATGAGATCCTGATCTCAGTAGGACTTATCTGGTTAAATAAAGGTTAAAAAAAACTAATAGTTCTTTTTCAATGAACATTACTTGATTTTACCAACATTTAGACTGTAGATACAATCTACAATCCAACAGAAAGAAGGAATAAAAACAGAAGCAGTGAATTTGCATTTTACAACCTTTGCAGTCTAATACAAAAAAAGTTTCATGATGCCAGGAGTTGAAGACTTGAACCATGTAGCACATTTTAATGTCTGAATGTCTTACTCATTCTGAAAAGTCCAGGGGTTCGGGAAAGTCAGGTAGATTTGATAAATCCTGCACAGCAGCTGGATTCACCAGATCCATATATGTCTTGACTAATTGAAACAGTCCATTCTGTGTGTCAGATGAAGATCGAACACAAGTAATCTTAACGATTTACCAGAAATGTTTGACAGATCTACCAGTAGATCAATAGCTACAGGTTGGTCTAGTGGTTATGTCTGCAAGTACCATGTATAGAGGCTGTTGTCCTCATTGTCACAGCCTGGAACCTCTTTGTCGCATGTTATTCACCCATTTTCTGCCACTGTCACTGTGTAATTTGTCCCTGAACAATTTGTCAAAGTGAATGACATTTATGAGGCCCTCTCAATAACCAAAGTTGCCTTTTCTAGCTTGAGATGAAATAATGTGATAGATATAAATAAAAGTAGCAGGGGCCAGGACATTTTGGCCTTTTCCTGGCGTCTCAACTGTCAAGGCGTTAAGAAAATACTGCCTTAATTTCCCACAATGCAATGAGCCTAATTAATCTTGACATCCCCTCCTTTGGAATAGCTTTCACCTTTCAAGCTGCAAGTTTCCAGCTTGTGGCACAGCTTCTCTGTTATAAATTTGCAGTCCTCAAACTGTATCCTAAGCTGGCAGAGACTACCCTGCACCTTCAAGGTGGAGCTCAAGGTATGCATCTGTGTCCCATTAAGTTCCTGTTATAGTACATCTGTGGAGAGTAAACTTCTGCTGCCCCTCTATTTTTGACCGTGTGCTTATGCTGCAGCTGCTTCCCCTGCCCTTTGACGCAGACACTGACACGCCGGTATGGCAAATGCAAACATATATAGAATAGTAGACATCAAAGAATTTCCTCAACCACTCAGATTTCACTCAGCGAGACCAGGACTGGGGTGTAGCCTGATTCTTGAGCTGGTTTTGTTAAAGATGGTGAAGAAGAAGAAGAATTTGCATAAAGGAGTCTCAAATTTAAGATACTCCTCTTCCTGATGGAACATAATCCATTATTCAGTCTTAATCTTGGTCCCCACACTTGGCAGTTATGTCATAGCAGCCTATTAATTCAGCCTTAGCCCACAGTGTGTGGAGTGGCATAATGGATGTCAGATCAGATCTCGAGGCTGTGTTTAATAATGGATGAGATGATGGTAGGTGTCCTGGCTATTTTTAAATATGCCCTCTTTCTCCTCTGTAACTTGGTGTCACACTAAGCACCCATGGGACCATCAATTATAAATACCTGCATATGTGATAAATCATCTAGATTCAAGACCAAGGCCAAATTGTGGTCTAGGCTGGACTCTCGCTCACACACACACGATACGTAGTTAGCGCAGGCGTGGCTGGCTCTCAGCTCTACCTTAGTAAACAAAGTGGAGGCCAAGCGCTGGAGCAGTAAAGACGGCTCCTGCTGCTTTAATAATCACTTCCAACTGTGGGAAATGCTTGCATGGAGGTTTTTTATACCTCTCACTGCATTCTCTCTGCCTTGCTGTATTTTCCTTCATGTACCGTAATTACACACGCCATAAAAAAGTACACAAACACTTACATTTTTCTTCCCATACTTTTGACAACTCTTTTCATAGTCACGAGAGAGTCAGCTCTCTGACACCTGAAATGTGATGGCTTTATACTGCTGCAGCTTTTGGAGATTCTTCTAAAGCATTACTTTGTATGCTTCAAATTCTCAGAGGCTTTGTGAAATTAAGCCAAAGTTAAGCTACCATGGAGAGATATCAAGTTTATTAACTTTAACTTCTCAGAAAATGGTAGTTTGATGTACTTTTTGATAAATGGTCCACATAGAGTTGTAAATGAGGCACAAAATAATCGGAAAAAAAATCATAACATACATTTTTCCCCCAGAAACAGAGACATAATGAGTGTTTTTGCACCGAGCAGGCCGACAAATCACGCAAGATAACTTTTGATATGGATATTGATGTTTGTCAAGACATAACAATACTTAATTCCTCCACATTGCTACATTATACTTTATGTTAAACTTTGGTTTATAAATTTAAGGCATAACAAATTGCAAAATGATTAGATATTGGAGTTAGTAGGCTGAAATCCTGGACTACCACTTATGAACCAAACCTTATTTTAATTATTATCTCAATTTTATTTCCCCAAACAAAATGCAAGGGCTTTCATTTTCATTTCATTCATTCAACAGGAAGAATGGCATGTATCCAATTTCCTCAAATCTTCTCAGTCTTTGGAAACAGACCACATTTCCCTCACAAGTAGTAGTTACAGCTCAGTGGCACCAGTTCAAACACCAGCCTTCAGCTAAAAAGAAGCAAATTTGCCCGTTTCATCACAGGTTGATGCAACAGCTGAGGCCGAGAGACAAAGGAGGTCGATGATGGATGAAACTAAGAAGGGAAAATGAGAGACTAAACATGAAGCCCCACTGGACTAAACAATCAACAAGCTTTAAATGTTGTCAGAAGTGAAACACGAGGCTTCAAGTCTGACCCTGACTCGCTATGTTGTTGTTTCGACTGGTTCTTAATGACAATTGGTTTGCAATTTTTTTTCAAAAATCAGTCATATTCACGTATAATCCAGTAATCTTAGTCGACATGATTCTTTGGCCACTCAGCATTGTTAGAAGATCTTTTGTGTGCCACTGATGCAGGTGATCTATGAGGTTGAGGCATAAAAGTTATTTGTGTGGAGCTCAGGTTTAAATGAAGCCTCTGGCTCTCCTCCTGCATGTAATTCCCCATTCTCTCTGTTCAGTTTCCTACTTTATCTACTGTCAGGTCTCTCTTATGAAATGTATGACAGCTTTGAAATGTTTTTAGTTATATTACAATAAAGTTTTATGAAATAACATCACAATCACAAGTTCATTTATCATGGAATAATATTTAGATTACAATGATGTTCCTTTAAGTACGGCTGCAACCACAACACTAAAGACAGTCAGGACTGCATGCACCAGTGTTTGGTTTTTCTTCGTGCTTTCTTCTACCTGTTTTTTATTGCAGATTTCGTTGAATTGACAGGCAGTGACAATAAAGTTGTTACAATGTCTGTTTTTATCATTCAAATCTTGATCAAATATTTTATTACTACAATGAAGAAGAGCCAAAAATGTGTTTTTTTTTTATGATTAATTTAAACTTTGGGTTCTCTTTGGCCAGTTAGTATCGTCATTAAAAGTTATCTAAGGAGCAATAATATTGTGCTCAGAAGTTGTTGTCCTAAATGCTGGCAACCCATGACTTAAATCTGGACTTTTAACTCAAGTCATTTCCCACTGTCCCTCTCCTCAGATGATGGATTCATCCACTATCCTATTAGGGATGCACAATATTGTTGGTTTGACATCGGTATCAGCCGATATCAGCCTAAAAAGTTAAGTATCAGTATCAGCCAAAATTTAAACTTTTACAGATATTTACAGCTGATATATCGGCCACACATATCTGCCATATATCGCATTAAATATCGGCAAATTACACAGATGTACAATATTGATGCACCTTCTCATCACTGCATGGGTACATTTAAAGATCAAGGGTTTCATTTTCTTTTCCATTTTTCTTAAGCACAGAGCTTGTGCCCTTGACCAGAAATATCGGTAATGGTATCAACAACAATAAATTTAAAAATATTGGATATCGGCAAAAAATCCAATATCGTGCATCCACTACCCTATCTTATCAAAGGTATAGAGGCCCAAAAACAAATCTTAGGAATAATAAACTACTGTGTCACTATGCGAAGATGAATGTACAAAAGTGAACTCACAAGCTCCTGACATATGTTCTTGTGCTTTTAGTTTAACGACATGGAGTTTCTTCCTCCTGTCCAGCTCCAGCTGTCTGACACCAGCATTTCAAACAGTGGAATTCCACTTAAAGAGTGAACTCTCCTCCAGAGGATTTGCTCTGATTAGAGCATAAAAACCTGGCGCAGATTATCTGCAGATTTGCCGAATGCTTTAGCACTGCTGACCTATATCGGTGTCATGATACTGGAGCTGTGATGGGCCGTGGCTACTGGTCGGCTGCTGCGGTTTGTGGTGGAGTCCCGAGCTGCTGCTGCTGATAGCTGAGGCTCAGGATTATGTGGTTTCTCCATCGTCCTTTTTTAGGCCGCTCCATGCTCTGCCCTCCTGCTTTCACAGCCAGTCTCACATGTGTGTTTGTGTATCTAGTTTGTAATTTGCCTGCCTGTGAGTTTGAACTTAATTCGCTCCTCATGACAACATTTTGGCATCTTTAGTTCCCATAGTAATAAGCAAACAGCGCTGACGTGAGGCTCAAGAGCCTGATGAAACAAATGAAAAAGTCAGCTCTTGTTCAAGCACAGCATGGATTTTGTTTGGTTGTTGCAGCATGTCTTTGTTTCTCCTTCATTGCTCATTGTGTTGATATAACGGTGTGTGTTGGGGTGATTCAACTCATTGCAACATCGTCAGTGTTTCTAGCTTTCATTTGTTGTTTATTCCGCCTGAGATTGAGCAGACAATAGCAGGACATTTCTAGTCAGGCAGACAGTTTCACAACGAAATTTAGTGTATGTTTGTCCATCAACTCCAAAACATGTTTTAACAATGCAACAATGTAAAGACACTTGAACACATCAGGAAAAAGCACGACTCTTCTTAATCTTAATTTGAAGTTTTATTGAATTGTTGTCCATCTTTTAAACAGACAGCATGCAGACTAAATACAACTGATGTTCAAGTGTGCAGCTGAGCACTTGAAGATTCCCCCACAATGCATTGCACAAAAGAAATGAAGAAGCTGTTCACAGCTGAGAGACATTAAAATAAATGGTGGGTGTTTGTGAGACAGCTCCAGATGATTCTTTTAAACAGAATCAAGTCAAATCTTGTTTTCTGTGGCTTTCAGCTTCAGTTTGACTGACGTGACAGCCCGCATCATGTGTTTTGTGTTATTTCTTCGAAGCATAAAATAGTCAAGTATGCTGTCTTTTTTTATAACAGCCACACTAATACACTATGGATAAGTGTTTATGTGTTTCAGCAGATCATTCAGTGCTTTAAACTATTTTGCGCCTACATGTGAGCATATATTTTGAATGTAAATGCAAAGCATGAATTTGCACGAATGTTAATACTCCCATGCTGTTATAATAAGAAGATTATGACAGTGAATGGGGCTCTCAGTACTTAGTGTTTCTATGATTACGTAACAACTTCTAAAGTTGTCATGCTTTTTAGTATTTAAGTGGCATCTAGTCTTAGTTGAGAGCAACCACATTAAGAGATGTCATTAATCAGCCATCTAATATCAATGAGGTCTGGAGTGCAGTACGCAAATAGAGAGGGACAGAAGAATTTTTTTTAGTTTTTACCTTGGGAGACCATGGAATATGAAGCTCACAAAACTGTAAAACTATATAAAAATTGACTGGTTGGTCACATATTTGATCACACATAATGTGTCGGGTTTATATTAATTGTTCAGATATGAATGACATATGTATAAATTTATGAATAATTGAAAACAATAGGGAGAAATTTTAAATATTGTATTTTTAGTGCAATATCGTGATGTTCATCTAATAACTCATTAAAATTGAGACATTTGTTTTTCTTGTTTTCGCATTTTACTACAGCCTGCAGCCATTATTTGGCAGCAGACATTTTACTCTGCCGCTCAATGTTTCATTTATTGCTATTTTTTTGTCACTGCGACTGACAAAGTGTATAAATGTTGTAGATATTTTGCTTTACAAAAATAATACTGATTAGAAAGTGTTTTTATATATACCACATTGTGGGGTCTTTTGCTATGCACCTTACAGTTGTTTTTTAAATAGATAGTTATCGAATAATGGATTAAAGTGCAAATTCGAAATTCCGTCTAAAAATAGACGGAATCTAGACGGTTGAAATTATGGACTCTAATTTCGTAGACCAGGCGCAGGCGGGGCGCACCTGCCCTGCGCCGCGCCAACGGGGTGTGTCCAGGGAGTTTTGCAGGTGCAGTCTGGCGCAGGGTGGCGCACCCACGCCTCCGTCCCTCCCGAGGCGTGAGTGGGTTTAACACAGCAGAGTGTAATCTTCACCAATCAAATGAACGCCTCTCCTCGCCTTTAAATGCGCTGCGGGCGAGGCGCAGTGACAATTTCACCTCGGTGGAGAATAAGGTCAGAGCCACTGTCACTTTTGCAGCAACTGGGAGAGCGCAGGGGCCACCGGGCCACGGGACAGATGTAATCTGTTCCTGTCTCATAAATAGGAGTACAAAATTAAGTGATAATTACATTTAAACACAGCAGCAGGCTAATCCATTCATCATGCTTCTGATCCACCTGCATTCCTGGTCTGTCATCGCCAAATAGCAGCGCCTTTGGTGAAGATATAACTCCTCCTCATCCTCCTTGCAATAATGTACTCCATCTTTTTAGATCACCTTAAGAACAAAGATTAAAACAGAGAATTATGGGCAATCACAGGTAAATCCTTAAGACACCGAGTGACTTATATTTATTCAGCGAGCGTCTCTCTCTTTTTTCTTTTCTTTTGAATTTCATGAGATGAGAGAAGCCAGATACTCCGTATCGGATGATGTGGCTGTTTGTGGTTGGCTGAGAGATGTGAACTCGTTCGTTTGCGTCACTCTTCCAACTGCCGTCAGGTTGAGTTTCCATCATGACAAACGTCTCTGATCTGACATCAGATGTGACGGGACAATTAATATCGATACAAATGTATGTGCTGGTTCAGACGGTTACATTAAATAGTGGTTGCTGTGATTGTTTATTGCATTGAAATGTGCCTGTGGATACCTGCCTGTGAGGTTTTGGTGATTCGTGCGCACTGTGCACCTGTCAGCCAAATTACCACTGCCCGGGGTGCGCCTCGTTTGTGCCGAGAATAGACCAGGATGGAGCTGGCGAGCTTTCAGCGCACCTTCCACACTGTTTTTTGGCACGAAATTGTCTCTGCGCCAAGCTGAATACGTCGACACCTCCCCCTGGTGCGCCGTCACACCCATCTCGGCGCAGCCGGTCTACCAAATTGCCAAATTGGCTGCACACTGCGGTGCGCCGGACAAAATTACCACTGCGCAGGGTGCGCCACCCTGCGCCACCCTGAGTTGCGCCAGGAAATTAGAGCCCAACATGTCCTCCGATGCGCGGCCCGGTGGCCCCTGCGCTCTCCCAGTTGCTGTAAGAGTGACAGCGGCTCTGACCTTCTTCGCCACAGAGGTGAAATTGTCACTGCGCCTTGCCCGCGGCACATTTAAAGGCGAGGAGAGGCGTTCATTTGATTGATGAAGATTACACTGTGTTAAACCCACTCAAGCCTTCTCTTCTCCCTCTCTGCTATATGCGCCGCTGGGAGGGAAGGAGGCATGGGGTGCACGAAACTTGCAAAAAGCCCTGGACACACCCCGTTGGCGTGGCGCAGGCGCGGCGAAGGGCAGGTGCGCCGCGCCTGCGCCTTGTCTACGAAATTAGAGCCAAATATGTGCGTTTTCTCCATAGGTGCGTAAGGAGACGGAGAGGGAGGACCGACACAGCGAGGAGAAGCCCAACCGCCTGGGATTTTTTTATGGAGATAAAATAAAATGTATCAATGGATAACATCAATACAAGTTCATGAAATGGACAGCTAAACTTATATTTACAAATGTATTGATAACACGATGAAAACCGCTCGTTAGCCTCTCCCGTGTGGTCAGGACGACAGGCACATATTACGCACCTATGGAGAAAGCGCACATATTGAGTTTTCGTGTTTGTTTTCGGTCACAGGAGAACAGTAAGTGTGTCAAGTGCCAAATTTCAACTAGAAAAGCACTCAGAGAGCGCAGACCTCCGCCAAGCAGCTTCGGTCCACTTTGGTGACAATGGTCCTATCTGGCAGTGTTAAAGAATCCTTTAAAAAATTCCTGGATCCAGACGGGGATCCTGATCACCCCCAAAATGTAATCAGTTCTTCCATATCCCATTTCCGACAATTCCTGAAAATTTCATCCAAATCCGTTCAGAACTTTTCAAATTAGACAAACAGACAGACAGACAGACAGACAGACAGATAAATGCCGGCAAAAACATAACCTCCTTGGCGGAGGTAATAAAAACACAGAATGATGGAAAAACTTGTCAATGGCGGGGAAGCGTTCTGAGAGATAAGACGAAATTACTGATGCAAAAATCAGAACATGAACGGAAAACGGCTTTGTTGACTGGAAAGCTGACAGACCCTTGCTATGTAAGTGCATTGCATTCACTGGATTAAGAAAAAATGGACACCTTTTCTGGGAATGACGAGATCAGGATCTCATTATTAAGAGAAAAGATAAAGAAAAGGAAACTTCTGTAAATCCTCTCACAGTGGCAATGATGGCACACGCAGCAGTAAACAGGAGACAGCACCAAATAAACAACCTGTGCAAAAAAAATAAAAAAAAATAAGACTCTTGTCAACTTCAAGTGACCTGCACTGACGGCTGAGAGCTTTTGCGCTGGAGCGGTGCTGCGCTGTCCGCGGTGCTGATCCGGTCCATTTGTCAGGTTCAGCACCGCGGACAGCGCAGCACACAGGTGACCCAGGCGGGTGGGCTTCTCCTCGCTGGTTGTCATCTCTCAGGTGGACACAGAAAGGCTTTTACAGTAAATCCACAGGGATTAAAATAATATTCTGATAAATCATCCTCCCGATGAGCAAACAAGGGACCAAACGTCACAAATGAGCACTTTACATGAACACGATCGTCCATTTAGGTTTGATTTTTGCGCAGCGTCAGCACTTTTTTCTGTCGTTCATCTCAAAGTGCACCTCGGCTCTGTGGTTCCCTCAGTGAGGTGTCTTGTTTGTTTATGGTCAAAGGAGAGCAGAACTTTTCCTCTGTTTAAGAGTTTTTGGCCGTTATGTTCGTGATGTTTCTATCCGGAGCCGAAGACGCTAAGGGCTGAATCACTTCCGGGTCAAAGGTTGAATGGTGCCTTCGTCCAATCAAGTCCTCCTTCTCTCTCTCTTCACGCACACACTCGTTCAATCAGCGATGACTGGTGTGACCCACAAGCATAGATATGTATAGAAGTATATCCATGCCCACAAGTACCTACCTCTTCTGGTGGCTTAATCTTAATGCGTTTAGTTCTTTTGCCATAGTGTTTAGTTATTCGCCTTTGTGTTTAGTTCCTTGCCATTGTATTTAGTTCTTTGCTGTTGTGGTTTCCCGCCCCAGCACACGCAAACACACGCACACATACGCACATACGCACACACACAGCCCTCAGTAATCATCTAATCAGCTGTTAGTATGCAAATGAGCCCACACGGAGCTTGACCGTGGTGTCAGTTTTCACGGAGCGGAAGAAGCAACAAAGCCAAATTCCTCTTGGTGACTGTGGGATAATTAATAGCCTAATTAATAATTGACAACAACAATAACAAATAAAACAAAGTAACGTTAAATATAACATATATATTGGTTCAGTCCTTTCTCCTGTTCAGGGGGCGTTTCTCAGTCACACAGGCACAGAGATGAGTGTCCACGTCCACTGCCCTTAACCCCAAAACTCCACATAACGCGAAAGTGCAGCGCCGCGGTCTTGCAGCCTGTGAAGATACAACGGAGTGACAGAGAAATGAGAGGAAGCAGATACTGTATCTTGTCCGTTTTTAGGCGGATTTTTCCGCACCTGCATTTACGTTTGTCAACTGATATTACTTTTGTAGGTTTATTGAAATGTGCTTTCTCAACTTCTAAAATTTTGATTTGAGGGGGCAGAACATTTATTTCAGGGGGCGGTGCCCCCTCTTGCACCTGCGAAGCGCAAGCCTCGCGTCACACCCATCTCGGCGCAGCCGGTCTACCAAATTTCCAAATTTTCTGCGCACCGCGGTACGCCGGACAAAATTACCACTACGCGGGGTGCGCCAGGCTGCGCCACCATGCGCTGCGCCAGGAAATTAGGGCCCTATGTCTAAAAAAGAACTAGACGTCTGATATCTGATCAGACGTCTACATCTAAACTATACCGTATAACGATTATGGCTTTTAAAATGATAATAGTCCAATATTTAGAGCTCAGTTCTGCAACGTGCAGTTTTTATTTAGATAAACAACTATTGAATAATGGATTGGATTCAATTGTCTAGATTAAGTCTATATCTAGACGTTGAAATTTAGACGTCTAAATCTCGGCTATATCTATACTATACTATATATCGCTCAACGGCTATCATAACTATTTTAGTTCAGTATTTGGAGATCAGTTATGCACCTTACAGTTGTTTTTTAAATAAATAGTTATCAAATAATTGATTAAAGTGCATCGTCTAAATTGCGTCTGAAAATAGACGGAATCTAGACGGTTGAAATTAGGTCCAAAAAAATAACTGGACGTCTAATATCCGTCTATTGCTCAGTGGGTAATAATATGGTACAAAAAGTTAAGTGCTTTATCTTTTTTTTTTGTTTTTTTACTGGACCCAATAGCAAAACAGGACTGGCGCTGAAGCCTGTGTTTGAATCCATCTGCTGTTATGTACTCCAGACATTATTACATAAACGTATCGCCAGCCCAGGCTGAAGCAGCCACACTGACATCATCCCGCCATGACATCAGATTTATTCACCCTCCTCCGCCACCACAGATTACTAATTAGCAGGCTTTTAGTGGATTGACTTTGGTGTGTTAAAATTGGTGTCGCCCCTTTTACTCCGCTCCGCTGATTCCTATACTGTCTCTGCCTCTTTAATAAACCCATGATTAACAAAACAGTTGCTCTCTCGATCAGCCATGCAGCCAGCCTCGTCTGCAAAAATTGGGCACTGACCATAAAAAATTTCTCCGACCCAGTTGACACAATCACACATCCAGCCCTCTGTGTAAAAATAGCATTTTTACGTTAGTGTGGAAAACATTCACCGTCCTTTTGGCAGCCGAAGAATCCTTCTATTTTCACATTAGGTAGAATCAGAGTTTTTCAACCAGTGGCCTAGATACAACATAATTTAAACAAAAGCATCTTATTACCACTTTGTTTGTCACCAGGAGTGTCAGACGCAGCCAAAATCTCTTGTCAGGGCAGCATGTAGATCCTCTCTTTGTCTGCCAGATTACCTGCAGGCCTTTCATGAGACTTAAATCACAAGAGTGTAACCCAGATTCAACAGTAACCTTCATTATTGTTAGCCTAAATTTAGGTCCCCCATGAAACTATTGGCACATTTGCTTCAGATGAAGAGAAACTCTGTTACTGCTTGCACTGTTAAAAATGAAAGTGCTTTGGGAACAAGATCTGGGACGCATCTTCTGAACAGGGAAATAACACTCGTTTGCACCTGCATTTTAAATCTTAGCTTCTAAATTATAAAGCATGATCTAAAATGGATCTTACTTTTAGAAGGTGGGAATTATCTCTCAACATAATATGTATTAAACCTTATGTTATCACTCAGTATTCTGCTTATTTGCAGAAAAATCCTAAGTCTTTCCATACAGGTTAGTAGAGGGATGTCTGATTTTCTTGAACATGCAGAAATTTGGTGCAGAATATGGACACTTTTGAGCATTCTCTTTATAATCCAAATGTTTTAGGGTTGAATAGTGGTGGTGTTGATCATATCTGATCCCAGCTCCCTCAGTGACATACCTATCTGTCCTTTGGTAAGACACTTTGGGCTCTAATTTCGTAGAGCAGCTACGCCGCACCTGCGCCGCGCTAACGGGGTGAGTCCAGGACATTTTGCAAGTTTTGTGCACGGTGCAGTCTGGCGCAGGGAGGATCACCCACACCTCCGTCCTTCCTACCAGCGCAAGTAGCACAGAGGGAGGAGAGAAGGCGTGAGTGGGTTTAACACAGCAGAGTGTGATCTTCACCAATCAAATGAACGCCTCTCCTCGCCTTTAAATGCGCCGCGGGCGAGGCGCACTGTCAATTTCACCTCGGTGGCGAAGAAGGTCAGAGCCACTGTCACTTTTGCAGCAACTGGGAGAGCGCAGGGGCCACCGGGCCGTGGGACAGATGTAATCTGTTCCTGTCTCATAAATAGGAGTACAAAATTAAGTGATAATTACATTTAAACACAGCAGCATATAAACAGAAAACCAGTGTGTGGCTGTGGTGTGAAAGCATTTGAGGAGTTGAAGACTAAAAAAGCAGATATGGACAAGCTCATGATTTCCTGGCAGTCTGTCATCTGATCCTTCATTTGAAATTGCCAAAAATACAAGAGGATTTTCATGAAAAATTTTACATTCATCGTCTCCACAGCGTGAGCTCTACAGCAGTATACCTTCTACAGTTAAGACATTGTTCATGATCCTTTGACTTCTTTATTTTAAGCAAGTCAAACTTAAACTACTGTAATATTCAGACTAATTCCTTACTGCAGTGTTGTGATACCTTGGCCTCTTCTTTCTGAGGCTGTCATCTTTTCTATCCTAGGGTTTGACTCCAGTGTACCCGTTCCTCTGCTTGAATGTTGGCAAAGCATTGCTGGCAGGAGGATTTCTATAAAACAGATCAAACATGGCGTCACTCCTGATGGATGCATTTCAGTCAGTTTTTATTTGGGGTGCATTAATAGTTTTAAGGATTTAATGACTAAAAGATACTCTTAAAACCACAATATTTCCTCTACACATCCTCTGACTTTGATAATCCTCTGTCAGTTGATGATCACTGCTCTAGCGTAATGCCGGTGGTCGTGCAGACAATCAGCCCACCTCTGCTGGTCACGTGTTATCTTTGATTGATGAGTCTGTCAGTTAAACCAATGCCCTCTTGGCTCTTATGTCTTTGCAGTGTGCACCCCATGTACTAAAGATGTTGTCCTTCTTGTGTGTGGTCTGGGTTTGAATCTGGCTCAGTGCCTTCTCTCTGCATATCATCTTCTCTCGATCCCTCATTCATAGTCTCTCCACTGTCCCCTCTTCTGCATCAAAGTTAGAAATAGCCCAAAAATAATCCAAAAGGACAGAAATTTAAGACACAGAGGCGTCTTTGCAAGTGTAAAGTGTAGCTTCATCTTTACCGTATATTCACCTGTGGTACTGCACCCTTAATTGTCCCCAGAGGAAAATTTGTCTTGGACTTAAGTGCAGTATAAACTTAGCTAAGTACAGTGCCCAGCATAAATGAGTACACCCCTATTAAAAGTAATGTATTAATCAATATTTAAATGAACAAAGAACAATTTCCAAAGTTTGACAAAGCTGAGTTTAACTTTTTTTTTTACCATAAGATGAAAATAAGGGTAATATGATAACTAAAATTTAGCTTTACTCCCACCCCTTTGATTGGAGTGTACTCATTTTTGCATCCTGGTCTTAAATTGAGATAAATACTTTTTTGAGTGCAACTTAAAAAGTTTTGTTTACAATCAATGGCCCACATTTGGGGGAGTATGTGTGGTAAAATATGCCATAGAAAATATTGATTTTAAAGGGAAACTAAAAGTTTTCTGACAAATCTGAAAGTGTGTACTCATTTATGCTGAGCACTGTCTATAGTAGCATTAACAAATAAATAACTATTAAAACAAGAGTCTTTGGATTACCAGAGAGGAGCATACAGGCTAGTAATTTTCTCTAATTTATTGCACTAAATCTTAAAAAAGATAAAAAAAATACTGCATTTACAACAGAGATTAACACGTAGGAACACCAAAATACCCCTTCATCTTCATCCACATGACTGACCATACATACATTAGTGTAAACAAGTTCTGCAGACATAATAAACCCAGATTGTTAATCCATGTCCTCACATCAAACCATTACAGTGAAGCTCGAAAATCATGCCAAGTATTAAATATCTCACATTACAGTTTCTGATTAGGCAAAGCTTTCAGAACCCCATGCCCTTCCTTGGTTTTTGTTCAGGCTTGCAGTTCACTCTGGCATCAGCTATGTTTGCTTTGATTCATCTCAAAACCTGCCAGAGAAGATGAAGCTAGTTTGGTATGAGCTGCACTTTTTCTTGGTGTTGCAGTGTGAGGAGTGGCCTGTGGGGGGCAGCAGTGATGCATGACTGCCACCTCTGCCATCCATGATGTGAGTGTGGCAGTGGAAAAACGACCATACTCTAAAGATTTTAACATGTTAAGAAAGACATTAGTAGATTTTTCATTAAGTTCTTTAACATAGAAATCTTCACAGAAGTGAGTGTTGATTTATAAGTGTCAGTCTGCTGATGCACAGAGAAAAACGTTGAGGTTTATTGGCATGAATGATGGCTGCACACCAAACATATCCCAAACACTTCCCCTCCTTGAAATAACAGTGTATTATGCCAGGAAAAAAACATTAATCCCTTATAATAAACCGTCTCCTTTTTCAAAATAAAACACAGTGTCATTGAGGAGTCAACCACTGCAAAGCCACAGTTTGCTCTTGAACTTCCAGTGAAACAGGGACACAGTTTATGGTGTGAGTTTATGATCAAGGAAGGATGTAAAACAGTTTGAAGATGAGCATCTGAAAAGAGCATTATCTTTTATCGCTGACTGAGGGGGATTTCATCTTTTCCACCGCACCTTCCCCCCGATCTTATTAGTAAACAGCACATGGTAGAAGCTGATAAATGTCGGGTTGTGTTGTGGTTCCTGATGAATTAGCAGTGTGGTTTGGTGCAGATTTCTGTGAGAAAAGGTTATCGGGTGCATTGTGGGGTGTGCTTTGGCTTTCATCAGATTAATGCATCCTTGGAGGAAAGGCTTTAATTAAATGATGTTCTTTGAAAAGGCTTTTTAAACAAGTCTGATACTGTGAAATTGCATTTGTTTTTTTCTTTATGTGGGTGGTTATGTTTAGTGATGAGTCATGGAGAATATTATATATATAACAGGTCTACTTTATATCATAAAAAATATCTCCCTTAAGAACTTTTGACGTAACCCAAGTGTTAACTCAGAACATTATAATTTTTGGTAGTAAAAGAAAAGGAAACAATTATTGTCTTGTTAATAAAACAGTGAAAAAAATGACACTCTTTCAAGATTTATTAATTATATTAATTTTCTTGTGACTTTATGAGACTCTGGGCCCTAATTTCCTGGAGCAACTTAGGGTGGCGCAGCCTGGCGCACCCCGCGCAGTGGTAATGTTGTCTGGCGCACAGCCGTGCGCAGCCAGTTTGGCAATTTGGTAGACCGGCTTCGCCGAGATGGGTGTGACAGCGCACCAGGGGGAGGTGTTGAAAGATTCAGCTTGGCGCATTGACAATTTCGAGCCAAAAAAATGCGCGGAAGGTGAGCTGAAAGCTCGTCAGCTCCCACCTGGTCTATTCTCGTGCAGGCAAAGCGCACCCGAGGCAGTGGTAACTTGGCTGACAGGCGCACAGTGCGCACACGTCACCAAAACCTCACAGGCAGGTTTTCCAAAATGTCAGGCACATTTTAATGCAATAAACAATCACAGCAACCACTATTTAATGTAACCGTCTGAACCAGCACATATATTTGTATCTATATTAATTGTCCCGTCACATCTGGGGCTCTAATTTCGTAGACCAGGCGCAGGCGGGGCGCACCTGCCCTGCGCCGCGCCTGCGCCGCACCAACCTGTGTGTCCAGGGCATTTTGCAAGTTTCGTGCGCAGTCTGGCGCAGGTAGGCGCACCCACGCCTCCGTCACTCCTACCGCGCAAGTAGTAGAGAGGGAGGAGAGGAAGCGTGAGTGGGTTTAACACAGCAGAGTGTGATCTTCACCAATTACATGAACGCCTCTCCTCACCTTTAAATGCGCCGCGGAGGAGGCGCAGTGACAATTTCACCTCGGTGGCGAAGAAGGTCAGAGCCGCTGTCACTATTGCAGCAACTGGGAGAGCGCGGGGGCCACCGGGCCGTGCATCAGAGGCCACGACGGAAACTCAACATGACCGCAGCTGGAAGAGTGACGCAAACTAACGAGTTCACATCTCTCACGACGCGCATCGGAGGCCACGATTCGTGTCACCCTGTGGACCACCTTGCGGGACAGATGTAATCTGTTCCTGTCTCATAAATTGGAGTACAGAATTAAGTGATAATTACATTTAAACACAGCAGCAGGCTAATCCATTCATCATGCTTGTGATCCACCTGCATTCCTGGTCTGTCATCGCCAAATAGCAGAACCTTTGGTGAAAATATATCTCCTCCTCATCCTCCTTACAATAATGTACTCCATCTTTTTAGATCACGTTATGAATGAAGATTAAAACAGAGAAATATGGACAATCACAGGTAAATCCTCAAGACACCGAGTGACTGACATTTATTCAGCGAGCGTCTCTCTCTTTTTTCTTTTCTTTTGAATTTCATGAGATGAGAGAAGCTGGATACTCCGTATCGGATGATGTGGCTGTTTGGTTGGCTTGAGAGATGTGAACTCGTTAGTTTGCGTCACTCTTCCAGCTGCCCTCAGGTTGAGTTTCCATTATGACAAACGTCTCTGATCTGACATCAGATGTGACGGGACAATTAATATAGATACAAATGTATGTGCTGGTTCAGACGGTTACATTAAATAGTGGTTGCTGTGATTGTTTATTGCATTGAAATGTACCTGACACTCTGGACACCTGCCTGTGAGGTTTTGGTGACGTGTGCGCCCTGTGCTTCTGTCAGCCAAATTACCACTGCACATCATTTGTACTTTGCACATTTTATGGGCAGGAAAAATACAGATTTTATCTACACTGTGGCCAGTCTCTGAGTAAACCTACTGATGGTGAAATCAGTCTGACTCTTCTAGAAGTTGGTCATAGAAATGACAAAATTTGCCCTTTAGGTTTTCAGCGATCAACATGCCATGGCAGCATAACATACTGTGAGCTGTGTGACTGACAGTGTACATCCTGCGTTGTGACTATTGCACATACAAACATTGCAATTGTGATGTATAAACAGTATTTTGTTTAGCCCTACTGTAGTGTGTAATAGGCAGCTTAAAAACAACTATTATTTTGGGATAACAACTCTGGGATTTTGTCTGGATATCTCAAGATCTTCAGAGAATGACAGTAAATCACTTGTAACCCTTGGGAAACCAGCTCTGATATTCTTCATTAATACCATTAAAAGTCAAGATCAGAAAGCAACTCAAACAAAACCACAGTTAAATAAGTAAAATAGATATTTGTTTCCTAAGGGCTTCCAAAGTTAACACTGCTAAGACAAAACATTAATGTCATAACACTTTTATGACCCTTAATACTTCACGAAAAGTGCTAAATCCGACAAATACCTAAAGCATCACAGCTTCAATAGAGATTTCCACATTTTTATTTGGCTTCTATGTTAAATTTTAGGTGCTTTCATTACTCATTCCTGATGCTTCAGCTGTTTTTTTTACTTTTAACAAATCACTTTTAACTTCGTCTTGTTTATCTACGTTTTAAGCTAATATTTGCCTCAGTATTTTGTAACACAAGCTCATCATTTGACATAATTTAGTGACTTTCACTTTTGACACTACTCTGCTTTCTTCTCTTGCTATTAAAACCAAATTTGGTTTCATATTTGCCCAGAAACTCTTTTACATAACTTTTTAGAGCTTCGTTATTGAGTTGTAGCACAAAAAAATGACTTGTTAGGTTTTAGCACTTACACTCAAACCTGTTTCTTTTCAGCACCTCAGTTTAGGCCACCAGTCGTGGTTTAACTTCTCCAAAACTTCATCTGTTTTTAATTGTTTTCCCTGGCAGGAATGAAGCAACAAACACACTGTACTTGTCACTCGTGGCCAAAAATCTCACTTCATCCCCCAGCTCATATTCTAAAATATCCGGCCTCTTGAGCTCTCTCCTGCCTTTTCATGTATTTCCTCTTGTTGCCCAAATTGCTGCATCATCCACTTATAAGTAGGTGAGTGTGTCATCCTCTGATGAAATATTTACACCAGCCTCCAGAGAGAAGCTGCAGAAAATTGAGAAAACTGAAGTTAAGTGCATGTAAATTAGCCTTACATAAACATGGAGGATGCTGTGGTGTTAATAAGGTGATGATTTGTTGCCAGGTTTGTCCTGGTTGTCCTATGACGCATGATTCTTAATGGATCAGTCCTGTGCACTGCTGTGGGTCTAGCAATGCAGGTCAAGGGGAGTTAAATCATTCCTTTTAATGTCTTGGAGTGCATGTGAATGACCTCAGAAGGATGACTGCATCTCTTGTAATTTCATTGAAAGTGGGAGAAAGAGGAAGGAGGCGAGGAAGAGTGCAACATTGTCTGCGGGAGCTCGTGTGGGAGAGATTGTGTGTGTGTCTTTGTTGGTTACAATATGCTTTTACTGTTGACAAAGCATGCCGAGTCAGAGTAATGACTAAGCTGTAAAAGTGAGGGAGGGAGAGAGAAGTGAAAGTGACAGCGATGGGGAGGGAAAGAGCGAGAAAAGAACCAGCGAAGAAGAAGAAGAGGAGGGAGAGAGAGCAAAGTGAGAGTGTCTCAGCATCCCTCGAGCAGAAGGAGGAAGCAAAGGCAGAGGAGTCAGAGAGTCGACGCCCTGCTCCGGCTGAATGAGCAGCTCTGCTTCCTCTCCTCTTCTCCGCACATCCCTCCATCCCCGCCAAGCTGCACACAAGAGGATACAGCTCAGCAGACGACTGAGGTTTGGTTTTGGAGATTGTGTTTCAAGTGGAATAAATGTGAATCCTTCACGGCTGTGTGAGGCAAACTGATGCCGAGTGCACCTGTAAGAGGATTTTTCTCTGCTGTTAAAAGGGGATAAAGTTGCTGCTTACCTGGAGGAGAGTTAAGAAATTTGGGAGATCAGCCTCACCTGCATGAGTGTTTGGTGGCACCATGGGATGCACCACCAGCGTGGTTCTGTTGGAGGGGCTGCGCTCCATCCTTGAGAGGAACTGTGGATACATTAAGGGGGCGGTGGAGCTGGGGGGTCTGGAGGAGGAGGAGGAAACAGAAAGTCTGAGGGGATCACAAGTCTGGATGCCCACCACTGCTTTGGTAAACAAAATTTTTCTTGATGCAACTTTTAATTTTGCACATGGCTCATTTCTTTCTATTATGAAAGCATTTAGTTTTGATGATGTAAAACTCGTTTTTTACATGATTATCATCCAAAGTTAGAGGCTGAATGTTCTTTAAAACTATTTAAAAAGTAAGATTTATGTCCAAAGCTGGAAAAAATGTCACACGTCTGCTATTGAGCAAACAGCAGAGATAATATCTCTCAGTGTTATTAAAACAAACTCCATATTACCTTTTTTTTTAATCTATACAAGAGCATTTTGGATTAGTAAAGCATGGAAACTAAGCAAAAATAAGTAATTTACTGTGCAGCGTTGGCTTATTGCATTACAGATGAGTTATGGCATGTATTGGCATTGTGTTTGGTGTATAATCTTCCCAAAAGACTGCTCGGAGGAGCCAGATAGATTTTCTTTTTTCCAAGTTCTGGTTTCACTGGGATGATTGTAATGCAAAAATGGGTTGAACTCTGTCCAAAATTATCTTATAAGCTTCATTTATTGGAAACAAGCAAACAAGAGAGCATTATAGATTTCCTCTGATGAACATAAATCAGATTCAGTCATAAGATCGACTTGGATTTTGATGAAATACAGATTTTCTTTCCTTATTTTTAGTACCATACAAACTGTGTGTGTCGAAATTAGTTTAAAATCATTTTATAAATCTTACTTGAGATTAATTTGGAGCTTATCCAACTTACTGGTATCAAAGTTTTCAGGTCTAACAGGAAATTAAAAAAGTACCAACCCTATGTTCTTAATATCTGATATCAAATTATTGCTGAGTTTATCAAGGTCTTGAACAGTGTTAAATGTGATTTTGATACATATATAGTAAGCCTCCCCGTCCATACTAAACATACAGATACAAAACTAGCATTGAGTTGAATTAACCCTTTCTTTAATGAGTAAACATGACTAAATTCTCCTTAGCGTTGGTTTGTATGCAAAATCTTGATCCTGCCCTCGTTCACTTGTAGCATCATGTCTTTTTTAGGCATTGAAACTTCCCAAAATGAATCATTAACAGATAGAGCATCGACTTGTTGGATTAAACATGAGTTACTGCTCATATCAGCACATTTTCTGGCTAATAATCTCCCTAATAGCCTCCCAAGAGGAACTCGTTTTAACAGTGGAATACTTCTACCACTGGCCCTCCTTGCACAATCACCAGAGCTGCTTCAGAAGCTGCAAGAAAAATGTAAGATATCTCAGAGGTCCCCGAAATGTAGGTCTTGAAGTTGTGTTTTTCCTCGTCTGTATGTTGAATTTATGCACTACCTCCGTCCAGTTTGCTCCATTAGCCCGCAGTCCGTGCTGCGTTAAGTCAAAGAGATTTTATGGACAATCAATAGCGAGGGGGGTTAAGTGGGATTGCAAGAGCACACAGAGTCAAGGGCATTCCCTGTATGAACCATTATCACTTCTGGATGTTTCCTATGCTGCCATTAAGCTGTGGTTGGCCTCCTGTAACCTTTCCCAACAACATGTGCAACAGCAGAGGAAAATATCTTGCTGTTAATATCTAAATTATAGTTGAAGCTGGAAAACATTGAAGAGTCCAGGATGGAGCTTTTAGATCTTTCTGCCAAAAAACAGATCTGGACTTTACGTGCTTTTTAAAGTATTTAAATATAAAACAAGAGTTTCTCTTCATCATTTTAGTGGAAAACATAGTGTGTGTTATAGCCTTGTTTTTTAGCTGTAAATGTTAAAGGCAAAACCCTGTCTTTACAAGGATTTTTTGTTTGTTTGTTTTTTTACATTTTTTTTGCACAAATTTAAGGCCCCCTTAATTGTGGTTTTACATCAGATTTATTTTTTCATTGATGAAACTGAGGTGTTTTCAGTCCCCAGTACATTAAATATTCTCAACTAAATATGCAAAAAAAAAAAAAGTTCAAGATGGGAAATAACACCCTTTGGCCTCAAGAGAGAAAAAGATAATCGCAGTTTGTGTCAAGTTCAATCAAGTAGACTTTTGTTGTCGACCCAAAGCAAGCTGTTACAAACACTCAGCCCATTCATTCAAAGAGTAAACTTTGCCTGAAAGAGGAAACCTCAGCATACAGTCGTGAAATGTATTGTCCAGTTAGCATATCAGCTTTCACATATCTAAACTTACATTTCTTATTATTATCCAGTTAGTTACTCCTGGTGTATTTTACCATCCTGAAACAACAGTCAGGATTGAATTAAACTATGAAATAATGCCAAATGAGAATAAAGGAAACCATAGCAGGTAAAAGAAACTGTAGTGTGTAAAGACTAGCCTTCTACTTAGTTTTTATTATCAGTAGGCCCACCAGTCTGTCTTAAGCAGTTTTTTTCTTAATTATTGACTGTGAACAATCCCTAGCAGTAATCAGAAATTAATAAATGAACCTGATTTAAGGCTAAATATAAGTTCATTAAGTTGCAGGATCTTTTAAATCTTTGCTTTGCTGTTTTTATTTTTTAAAAAAGAACAAAAATTCTCCAGAGTTCTGATGAAGGCATTCTCAATGTCTGCGATAAACTTAGGGCAGTACGATTCATATCATGGCCTCTTAATCGGGATGTTTTATATCATGACGTTGTGTCTTCAAGGGCTTTTAAAGCACGCCCTTGGTGGGCACTTAAGGAACTGCAGTTCTTTGGGCCCCCATAGCCTCATTCAACAAGTACGGAAAATATTGCCAGGAATTATCCCTCAGTTTATTCCAGCAATCTGTTTTTTTTTTTTGCCAGTAATCTCTGTTTTTTATTACAGCTCAGACACCATGGCTCCTGTTTGTTTACACTGACAGAGGAAAATGAAACAGAGCTCATAAAATGTGACACCTTCCTCTTTTTCATTCTCTCTATACCTTTGCAGAGAGATAAATGTCACTTGGATTGTACCAAAGTGTTCTGTGTCACACATTCTGCTTCACTGTGGATGCACAGCGGTTTGGTTGTCTATTAACCGATCAACATTATATGGTGTGATAGAGATGCAGCACAGATTTTAAAGTTCTGCTACACAGAGACAGTTTCCAGGTCTCCTCTCCAGAGTGAGGCATGAATCCTTAATTTGTAAAACATACAGGAGCCTGAATGAACCCATGTGCGTTTTGAGTCAGAGCTTTGTCCCATCGGGCTAATCCATGCAGGGACTTTCAGCACCTC
This sequence comes from Cetoscarus ocellatus, assembly GCA_037902135.1. Classification (NCBI taxonomy): domain Eukaryota; kingdom Metazoa; phylum Chordata; class Actinopteri; order Labriformes; family Labridae; genus Cetoscarus; species Cetoscarus ocellatus. The sequence continues at coordinate 1,302,850 of JBAMNC010001073.1, read as the reverse complement.
ACTTCTCTCACCACCTCAGAAAGCTCTGACATCAGGAAAATCCCCTCTCTGGTATCATCGTTAACTCATCCCACATGTTATACCTGAAGCTACAGAGAAATGACTTTGACCACAGAGTTTCTCCATGATTCTTTGATTAAAGGATATTCTGCATTTTTACCTTTTGTTACACACTATAGGTTGTGTCAGATGTGACATCTTAGTGAAGGAAGCTAACCAACATGTGATTACTACACGTGTATGTGGGTGTGTGAGGAGGGGGATCAGTCTGGAGGGGAAGTTTCACCTCTTTTCAGGCAACACCCTCACACTTTCTCCCTCCAGGGTGCCTGAAACGATGATCAGCTCCATAACATTACGTCAACCCACGCTTACGCAATTCTCCGCAGACTTTGTGTGACGCTTTCCGTCTGCATATGTGTATATGCACGCCTCATGGGAAGGGTGTGGAGGGCTTACATGTCCTAATAGGTTCAAGCTGTGTAAAAACAAATGGACGCCATCCTCCTCTTTCCTAATTCCTCCTCTTGAAACTTTTCTTTTTTACATCAAGCTCCTGCGCACATAATCTTGTAAACTATTTACCGCTCCTGTCCTCCATCACACATGCATGCGGACACAACCTCACACATCCTCGTGGCATTGCTGGCATGGTACCAGTGCGAGTTCCAGGAAGTGTGATGGTGTGAGAGCACTCCAGAGATGTGGGTGAATGAAGCGGGATGACCTCAGTGCAGTCAGGGTTTCTGACAAGAGGCTGATTATCACGCTGAGCTGGTGACGCTGTCGCTGAGGCCTCCACAGGACGACAGGGAGGGAGGACACGATACAGTCAGCAGTCCGTTACAGACTCAAGTCAGGAACATACATTAGATTTGATTTAGGTAACAGGAACATGCCCCAGCTCTCCTCATTCACTCAGCCTTTTCCTGCTACACTGAAATTTACAAGGCTGCTGAAAGGACACATAAAATGTTTCCAAGAAAGCTGAGCATCAAAATCCAAGTGTTTGGTACAAGAGCAGCACTTTCTGTAACCTTAATTTAAGGTATACCTCCAGGATCTCAAGTTTTCCATGTGCATGAATAGAAAAAACAAACAAACCAAGGACTGTGTGATTTTACATTAAGGTTCATTCTTTTGTCTTTAGGTCTACTGTTGGATATTTCAATTCTTATTTTGCAGTATTAATTGCTTTGTAAGTTTAGAGTTGGAAATGATGAAACCAGTACCATCAGCCAGAGTCAAATTTGAGCCACACTTTTAGCAGTTATTGAAGAATTGCTTTGTAAGTTAAGTCTTGTTAACAAAGTGCCATTTAGCTTGCGTTTATCTCAATGCTAAGACTACTGTACCAGCCTTACCTTATCTTACTTTGCCTCAACTAAATTTCTTCATGCCAGCCCACTAGCATATCATGATTTCCTTGTCATTATTTTGGCAGGTACTCAGTCAAATGATCTTTAGGGCACCATTAAACAGTTGCAGGGTTGGCCATCTACAAGAGGTCACATATTTGACCATTTTTCAACAAGTTTACACTGGTCCCATATTTCCGAAGAGCACTTTTTAAAGTTTTTTTGCATAAAATCCACTCCGATATTGGATTTTGACATGCTTCGTGTAAAACCTCATAAGGTGTATCTGACCACACCCCTCTTAAGAAGTTTCCCTGCACTGCGCTCTAATGCTTACTGTGGTTGCACAGACAAGTCTAGACATGTTTCTTCCACCAGCTTCACATGTGGGCCACCTGTCTTGCCTTAGTTGAGAAAGGATGGTGAATAAAGTTAAAGAATAAAGAAATCAGGAGAAAGAGTGGGAATGACAAGCATAAAAAGGGGTACCAGGGTAGACTTGAAACCAGGCTATCTATTTGGAGGTCTATAGCCTCTCAGAGTAGCTAGCTAGCGTGAACCACTAGACCAGAGGTATCCAAACTATGACCCTGGGGCCAACTGCACCCTGTGGTCCACTCTTATTTGTCTTCCACCAAGTTCCACAAATAATGAAACTATGACTAATGAATAAAAACAAGCTGATTTTAGCATTTATCAGCAGCATGAACTGACTTCACTGTCTTCTTGGGTCTCAAAGGTCTAATTTACAAAGTTGTGTTGGTCATCTTCAGGCACCTTCCAAGGTTCAAGTTTGTCAGCTTTGTGCATCAGCATTTCCTTTTTCTGCTGCCTTGGTCATTCTCAACTTGACCTGAGACCCATCCAGCGGTAGCCTGGAATAACAAGGGCCCCTGAAATCTGATTGGCCATGCTGAAAAAATGAACAGAGACTATTTGCCTTGTCAAGCCATTCATGGAAAGAAATTAATTTAAAACTACTTTTTCTATACAAATTTTCATTAAGGATATCTTCATGGGATCAATTTTGCTAACTCTAATACACTAAAGAGTAGGTATATCAATGTGGCCCAGTCATTCTTATATTCTTGTGTTTGTGATCTCTGTAGTGTAGCTCAGTTTTTAAGGGCTTGGGCAGGAGACTGGAGGGTGGCTGGTTCAAGTCCTGATCGTTGGAAGTTGGTTTGGCTGCTGAGGGGTTGAGGGCTGACTTCCTGGGGCACTGCCGCTGGTTACTGCAGTTGACGCAGCTGAAAGGGGTTGGTGTCCCTTACCTCTGGAGCCTCTGGGCACACCACTAAACTTCATTGCTTGGAAATAAAGTTAATGAAGTAGGGTTAACATTGCTGGGGGTGCCGAAGGATCGTCAGGAATGATGAATAGTGAAGTGCCAACCCGGTATGTGCTCTGAAACCTCACCTGACCTGACCCCTGCACTAGACCATCAACACCTCTTGCCTTTTTATGTTAGTGTGCATTAAAAAGGTGGGTTTAGTAATTTGCCTTAGCGCTGTCTTTTGGATAATAAGAGTATGGGAAGTGGACGTCTTGAATTGGATAATTTTGTACTTTCTTTGGATGTTCAGGTTAAATTAGGATCAAATTTAATTATAATTGAACAAAAAACTAACAATGAAAGCATCCATCAGCACTGTATTTGTGTAATTAATGCAGTTATGATGGTCCAGTCATGCTGGTAATTCCCATGATGTTGAAAGCTTCCTGCCTCTCTTTACCTTCAGGTGGCCCTTTCAGATATTTGAAACATAATTTTAGAGCCTCTGTGCTGTTTCCTGTGTTTTTATAGTCCTTATTTCTCTGAATGGCTCATCTCAGCAAGTCCCTTTGAAGTGAATACAGTTAAAACAAGTTATGCTAATGATGCACAGCGCTTCACACATCAGAGGACCCTGCTGTACAGAAAGTGAACGTCACACACATGCACACAGACACACACACCCTCACTGCCTTTGTGCTACATTTTGTTGGAGGGGTTATCACTAAAACTGTGGCACAGAGATGACGGCCTTTGAAGCCATCTCACCCCCGTCATCTCATCCCCCCACCCTCCTCATTTTTAGAGCACCAGAGCGCCCAGACTTCTCCCTCTGAGACATAATTGGATGAGTTATTAATCATGCTTGTTGAGTCAGAGAGATCCAGTGGCTTGTAAACACTGGCGCGGTAAACGAGTTGTCTGTAACGCAGAAAAAGAGAGAGAAGAAAAAAACTCCTAAATACGGGATTTGCATAAATCTGCCCGTGGTAATTCCTCCCTAAAAACTTTAAATGTCATCACTCTGAAACACGCTCTTCGATAGAAAACAGCTGAGACAAGGCGCCTCCGTTACTTCAAGATAAAAGGCGAGAGATTCTCCTTTGAGAGAGCGCTGACTGGATGGAGAAACAAGGGGCAGCTCGAACTCTTCCTGAAGCAGCAGGAGAGTGTGTGAGTGCATGTGTGTGTGTTCTGTGTAAGAGCCGGATGGAGGGAAAGAGTGTTTTCTCTGACCCTGCTGTGTGTGCCTGCTGCAGTGGATACGGTGGACGAGCAGTTCAAAGTAGAGAAAATATCAGCGGGGAGTCGAACTTTATCAACACAGATTGGGAGTCTAAATAGTGGTTCTGTGGCTTGTCACAGTTATTCTAAGAAATTTCAACAGAAAAGTAGTTTTTGTAGCCCTACAGGGATCCACGAAGCATAGGACACTGAAGAAGAGAGAGCCAAGGCCACAATGGCCTCTTGTTAACCTTCAGTCAAAGAAAGTTGAAAGGAAATATGGAGAGTGCCCTCTTTATTAGGGATGCACCATGTTGGATTTCTTGCTAATACACAATCTGCTGATGTTTAAAACCTGACTGTAATTTCTCAATTTTAACACACACTTTTTTGCTTTTAAATAAGCTCTAATTTTTGGGTGAGTATTATACACAAGTACAAGCAAAGTACTTAAAATATTTCGTCTCACCAACATCGCAATTGCAACACATCTGATATAAAAAAACAAAATATTCTCTCTCTCTACAAAACATTCCCTCCAAACTTGTGTAATTCTTATTAAACTGACTGTTAAACTGTTCTAATCAAATATTTTGGTCTTAATTAGTATACCTTTGTGTTATGATCATGTCATATTCAAGTGTTACCATTCACTGGCAAACACAGCGCTGCCTTCTTGTGAGCAAGGGGACGCAAAATAGCTGCACTGTGATTGGTCGAAGACATCGGCATGTTGATAGCTGCTCTCTGATTGGCCGGTACACTACCACTGAGCAACTTGGGCGGAGATCGAGTAACTGTGCATGCGTGAAGCAAAAGATGTTTACGCATCCGTTTGAGAGAGAAAATCATGTATTTATTGTAAAAATATTGAAATTTCATTGATTAAACTTTGAATAAAGCTAATTTTAAAATTGTCTGAGAGAGTACGGTTTGAGCAAAATTTGTTATATTCAAGTACAGTGTTTTTCAGGCAAAAATCATGAAAATATGGGGAGCATGTTATAATCGAGTGCGTGTTATAATCGAGAAATTATGGCATTTTAGCCAATGCAGATACTGTACAGATATATGGAAAGAAATTAGGGTTTTGTTTTAAATCATCCAAATGGTTTGCAAACTGTATTTTCAACAGTAACAATAATACCAAGTTTTTCTGCCCTTTAAGAGCTACAAACAGCATTTTAACCACCTGCTAACAGTAACCACTCTTGTTTAATTAATCCCAACTTGACAACAAGTTCACAAAACCTCCACAAACTTATAGCTGATAAGTTGTCAAAAGATATTGGGAAAAAAATCAGATTTACCAGTGCAGATATCATCCAAATAATATTGTTTAGTCCTGCTTTTCAAATAAAACACAGATCATTTACAAAAACCTGCAGTATTTCAATCAGTTTATCCTGAGCTCACCAATGAAAGAGATAATAGTAAAGTCAGCTCCTTGAATTAATCTAAAAGTTTGGTTGGAAACCTTCATATGAAGCAAAGTTTTGAACATTCAGCACTTATCTAGTTAAGCTTTTTAGCCTTTCTTCAGTTGTAAAACAAAGATATTAATAGGGCAGGAAATAGAAAACCAATTCCAGACAAGAAGCAATAACAAATAGCTAAAGAAATTGATACCGTTTGTCTTTTTGCCCTGGCCTTTATTGGCAGGAGAGAGACAGTGGATAGATTTGTGAAGGGGCATGAGAGAGAGTAGGGGGAGACACTCTTCAAACAGGCCACAGGCTTATTCGAACCCGGCAGAAGCATGTATATGGGCCGTGCAGGGTTGCTTATCACTCCCCCAAACAAACACCCTGTGTTTGACCTTATTGACCCTGAAAACCTGCGTAGGTCTGATACTTTTTACACAGAAAATCCAGATAAATTGATAAGGGAGTCCATAAAGAACTGGATCTACAGTATAGACATAATCGGCAATGGCATCGGTATTAACAAAATCTTGATATGAGATAAGAAAATAACTTTTGTGTCGTAACTTTAAAGTTTAAAAGAAATGTGAATGTGTTAACCCCGGGGACATCAATACCAACTCTGACCACGTTCCAGGGTTAACTGAATGCACTATAGGCCCTAATTAGCATTTATGCTTTATAGCCAACAGTGTGTACCCACCATTTATCGAGAGAGGTGGCCCACAACTGTTTCCAAATCCATACATCCATTATGGGAGGAAACCAATATCCTTACAAAGCAACCAGATTCATCATGTCTGTCACCAGGCAGATCCATCTTGCGAAGCTTCAAACTAAAACAATTGTGCCTGTTGATTTTGTTGGCAAGCCACTGCACCTAAACAATAAACACAAGGCAAAAACTGAGCCAGTGTTGTACCCAGATTACATCTTTCCTGAGGATGGATGCTTTGTGGTCTTACAGCAGAGGGGAGTTATAGCCTGTATGTTAAACAAAATCCCAAAGTACTCTCTACCCCCAAAGTTTGGCCTCTCTGAAGTCTGATTGGTGTTTTTCAGTGATGCCACATTTGGGGTTGCAGACTTTAAGATCAGAAAACCTGTGACAGTCAAGTTAAAAAGAATCAAGCTTACCAGGCATCTGAGGCCTGATATGGACAATATGAATAAAAAACAGAAGAGACTTAGTTTTAAATTATTTTCAACCCAAATCAAACTAATAAACTTCATTGATTTGGGGGAAATACACACATTCAGATGTTTTTCTTAATTAGATTTTGCAGGTTCAACACACTCACATATATATTAGGCAGGTTGGCTCATAACAACATGATCTCTGGGCCTCTTCCAAGTTTTTAACAGGGGAGTGGTTGAAGCCTGCTCCAGTCCTCCTCCTTACAGAAATCACATACAGTACGCACAGAGACACACACATACGTCCACACACTCCCACAGCTGCACAGCTGTAAGCGAGGGAGGGGCCGGACCCTCCTGATGAGAGACAGAGCGGGGGAGAGTCAGAGAGGCTGGGCCATTGTGATTGAGTACTGAGGGAATCTCACTGGACGTCGGCAGAGCTCTCACACACTGCACACAACTTCATGTCATGGCAGTGTGTGCGCCGTGAGTCTCTTCACCTGACTGAGGGTCGCACACTCAGGCAGGACTGAGCACCATGCAGGGCCGGGCGGGTAAAGCCCCCAAACGGGAGATGGTGATAGAGTCCCCGCAGCAGTACAAGAGCCTGGCTGAGATTGAGGCAGAGGTGGAGGCCGTGTCACAGGTGGCTGCGGTAAGTGTTCCTGTGTACTCTGCCATCTTTTACAACAAGTTTTTACAAGATTTTGCTCTGGGAGTTTGTTCGCTGAGAGGAACAGAAGTGATCTGATTGTTAGAGCAAGTTTTTTATCACTTTCAAGAGCAGCTTTGAAGATATTTTAAAAGGCAGAGGAGGAAATGGGAAATAGCAGCTTCAGGGTACACCTCTCCAGGGGGTTGAATGTTGATCTTTTTTTAGGAAATTGGAGCACTTGTGGCTTCCTTTGTTCATTAACCGTTTCTGAGCATCTGAGTCAAGGAGTTTGACAAGGCAATGCAAAGTAAGGCCAAGCAGGTTCATTTATGGCATACTGTTCTTACTTAGAGCAATTTAAAGTGCATAACAGTGTTGAAAATGAGACAAGATGACATTGAAAGCATGAAAGACACAATTCTGATTGAACAAGAATAAAAACATAGAGTAGGATGCACAGTGTTGTGTACACAATATCAGTCACTGAGGAGAAAAGCTTTAAAGATCAATCACTGGTGTCAGCAGATATGCACATTTATGACATTTGTAGCAAATAGATTGGCTCACCATATTGGCAAAGTTTATTGTATTTGTATCAGACTCAGAAGTTGAATTAAGCATTACCTTCAGTAGATTTAAGCAGCACCAACTATGATGATATAAAAGGACCACTCTAAAACTCCTGCTTTTAAAAGTAGTTAATTTGTTGGAGGAAACATGAAAATTAAAGTTTCAGAAGTCTTAAATTAACCAAAGTTTTGCGGTACAGTATTGAGGAAAGAAAGTCCTTCCAGATGAAGTTATTGACCTTCTATCATGCTTACAGTTGAGAGTCAAATGATACTTTTACTTGGACTGAGTATGAAGGAAAAACCTCTGGTTTAGGCCAGAATCGTCATCATCATTAGCATCTGGACTTTGAAGAGAAACACACTGATTTGGATGATGATTTTGCTCATCCGTCAAGAACTACTGCTAACTTTGGAGATGCAAGACTACATCTTTTTGTTTTAAAAGCTGAAATTTAAGGCAACAATATGTCTGTCACTGTCCTCTTCAGTTTCTTAGCCCTAGCTAATCTATCAAAGGCACTGAGGGAGCTAACTGGCATGTATTTTTGTGAAAGGCTGGTGTGTGAACTGTTGTCGTATAACCGTTAGACTTCTTACAAGAGAAGGGCAACCTGCTGCCAAAGCGACATGACACTGAGAGCAGGTAAAGAGGGGACTCTGTGGAAATGGGACACTGCCATTTTGATGCCACTGTACTATCAAACTTTGACACCATTAAAAGTGGGAAAGTTGCATATTGTTGCTCTACAGCTGTTTTTTGTTTTTTTTTGCATTTAACTGTACAGTTTTTTTTTTAAATTAGAAAGTTTTGCATTTGGTTTCTTGGAAATTTACAGCTTAATTTAAAGATTTTGAGTTCTTCCTTCCAAATTTAAAGGATACTTTTTGATTTCGTGGCTCTTAAATGCTACTGTACCACTATCTTTTTTCATCCTCATTTGAAACTTGAGATTATGTCAGCCATAAAAGAAACAGGCTTTTACATTAACAGCTGATCCTATAAGAGAAAAGACATTGTTAAAGTAAGAAAAAGTGAGCCAGAATTATTGTCAGTATCAACTAAACTGAGTTTGGAAGTATCGGCAAATTAGGTATCAGCAGTAAAACAATACTGCGCATCCATAAAATAAACCAAGATATAGGATTAAAAATTGGAGCCTCATTAAATCAAACACAACTATTCTGAAATTTGGTCATCAGAAAAATAAGTGAACATGATTGATTAAAATTCATAAAAAAAACATTGTGATTCTTCAAGATAAAAGAAAAAATAAGGAACTTGGAAAATATCGTCTCAATTTAAACATATTTTATTGATTTGAAGGGATTCAGTGAAGGAAGAAAATAAAGTAACACGTTTCACACTTACTTGAACACTTTTAAAATCCATATAAAGCTCTCTTTCGTTTATACTTTTCCTGCCAATTGTCTCTAAATTTAGATTCATCTGATCAGCAAATCCATAAAAATGGTATCTGAACAGTTAGGTAAGAGTATTATTGGACTAACACGGTGTGACCTCTCAAAGCAGAATATCTTCATCCGCACAGTCCTTAAAGTTGAACTTCCTCCTCACTGTACGGCCTCTCTAATATATTCATGAGATAATTACTGATCCTGAGCTAAGTCAGAGTTCACAGCTGCTCGTTGTTATCTTCTGTCTGGATGGAAACGATCCAGCGGGGAGTCAGGCCGACGATTTACTGCTTATCAGATGATCTTTTACATCCAAAGGCCGAGAGATATGGGAGATGAGGGATATTTTTTCATTGCGTCATAGAGGGGATTGGTTGGATGCATTAAAATGTAAATCCACGGTTGGACGACTGTTTCATTGGCCTCAGTTTGTTCTGTGTTTGTTGGACATGGACCGAGAGGCTAATCCAGATAATCTGGAACACAGTCGCACCCAGCGGATACATCAGGTCCAGGAGGTTGTAATAATTTAAAAATGACTGAGATATGAGTGATAACTTCAGAGATATTTGCTCTTGCACCTGTGTGGCCCATTTTCATGAAGGAATAATTGGCAGCACTGCAAAGATGTTTGTTTTGTTACAAAAAGTTTCATAATGGTCCAGACTAAAATATTTGGACAACTGTCTGACTTATTGCCAAACAAATTTGTCAGAAAACCTCAGACCCTCAGAGGGTTACTCCATCTGTGAAACTCAGTGCTAATTAGCAAATGTTAGCACAGTAACATCAATCTCACCACCCATCTGTTTTCTATACCACCTATTTGATGTTAAGTTGTGTGAACAAAAGCCAGTCTTAGCTGTCATTGGGTGAAAGATGGGTTCACCTGAGGCTGGCCATGCTTAATAAAAAAGAATTAACATCCAAACTGCAAAGCAGAAGAACTCAAGTATCATCACTGATTGTGTGCTAGTATGTAGCTATGTGCTAACAGAACTGGATCATAGACTATATAAAACATGGATGCAGTCCCAGTGACATCATCTACTGTCTTCTGAAATGACATAGTAAAGCCAAAAAAAGCAGCTGCCATAGTGCAAATGCTGACATCAACAAACTTTTGATCAATCTAGACACAGACGAAATAGCTGGAGCTGAAACAGGCCGTAAGCCTCCTGGCAAAGACCAGAAACGTTCCCACCTGTTAGTCAAATCAGACATACCCCAAAATATGTTAATGTATTCATTGCATGCTTTAATATGGGAGTGTGGTGTCAACACCATTATTTTACATTTCTCACCAATTGAGAAAAAGCCTCACTGACCTCCAGTTGTTAAAAATAAGACACATTTGACATGAACGATTCCAGATTGGGCAAGTATCCACATAAGCCAATGAAAGCAAACAGACCGGCAAGCACCAGCTGATGTTATGTACTTTTACAGCGCACAAACATGGCAGCAGAGTCTCCTAAACTTCATGGAGCAGTGTCTTCAAAGTAGCTATGATTATTGCATGGTTTAAATGAAGTTAGTTGAAAGATTACTTGTTGCCAGTATGGAGAAGCATGAGGAGAAGCTGCCGTTTACTCATGTTATTTGGAGTAAAAAGGGAGAGGCAATGGTCTGTACGGCCAATAAGTCAAGAAAGGATGAAACAGGGGGAGGAGGAGAAACCTGCAAGTAGAATGCCAGAGACAGATGAAGATGTGCTGGATATGATACTATATTGAAAAGATATACCTATTTTTAAGTCATGATGGCGGTAGATCCTGGATGTTTTCCATCTTCTTGTCGTACATGTCGCCAACATAAGTCCAACATCACTCTGTGATCTCCCACTTTAATTGATTTAATTAAAAGTCATCAAGTGTGTAACTAGTCCAAGACAGTTATAGACTTCCTTCATATTTTGATTTTATTTACTTTATTTATTGCTTTTTGTGATCCCACAAATAGGCCAGTTTTTTATAAGAGACACAGTTTGTTTATGCCATAATGAAAAAATTTGCTTAATTTCATTTGTTCATTGATTTCTTGGGTAAAAATTAACTGAGACTGTTTCGACTATTGGTGAATCATTCATATGCTTTCTGATCATTAAAGAGGGTCTCTCAGTTGTGAGAATTTTCTGCTTTTTCTTTACAAAATCACATAAAATGAGTATCTTGGAAGTACGAATGTTTCCCAAGGAGAACAAGTGGTTTAAAAACATCTTCTTGCACTTGAAACACAACAGTACACTCATTTTTATTCATGAGTGTGGCCTTTCTGTGATGCTTTGAAGTGGAGGAAATTCAAAAAGGAAGGATCAGTCTGAAGTTTTGACTGACAGACTTTTCTGCTTCCTTCTCCACACCTGAAATAATTTTTCAGGGTTTTGATTATTTGGAGTGTCCCTGCTTTTGGTTTACAAATCTAGTGTGGTTCTCAACTCATCCCTCAAATTGATGAAAGTTTACTTGCAGATGTCTGTCACATGTGAGGCTCTGTTTTTGTTATGTCACAGTCAAGCTTGTTATTTGTTAGGGAAATCTCTTGGGTCTCCTCTGAGGAATGTACAAGCGGACGTCTGCAGTGCCGGGGGAGTTTAATCTGAGCTAGATCATGGACCAGGATGGACTGTCTTACCCACTGCCAAGCACCAGCCCTTACAAAGACCCTCTGTGTTGTAACAGATCTTAAGGATTTATGATATGACGAGGAAAATGTTTAGACTGTACGTCCTCTCGGACTGAGCGTTGGTATGAGGAGGTCATGGCTGTTTCTGGAAAGCCTCATAAGACAGATAAAAAAGCTGCAGAGACCACCAGAATCCTGTCAGAGTTCTGAACGTGAGCTCATGGCACACTCAATGGTACAATGGCGCTCACAGACTCTCGCTCTTCCAGCCCTCGCTTCTCACATCTCGCATCTCCTCTTCTGTTAACCCACATTCATCTGTCTGCTGCTGCTGGAGCTGTGAGAAAGACAATAACAACTTGTTGTCCAGACAGCATAAAAACCCCTAATCTCCCTCTGTAACTCATCCAGCAGCCATTACAATGATTCCCTCAAATCCATCAAATGAAGAGAAATATTTTCAGAGAGGCAAAAACAAAAGGACAGAACAAACACAAGCTGGGTTTTGTTGATCCGCTGCTGTGTTTTCCTCTTTCAGGTGAAGCCCAAGATCATAGAGCCTCTGGAGTATGAGAATGTTATTCTGCAGAGGAAGACTCAGATCATCAGTGATGTTCTGCGGGACATGCTGCAGTTTCCCACAGATGACTTCCAGGTAAGATGTGTGTGGATTTATTCAATGCAAAACTCAAAATCAAACCATCCATGGATTGGAGTGGACCAAATTCCAGGTAGTTCAGGTTAAAAAACCTCCCAGGACACGACTTTGCTGTCTCAGACAAAGACAGAGCAGCATCTTTGTGTTTCTCCTTACCCTGATCTCCTGATTTAAACAAAAAAATAAATAAATAAAAAAAAACATTTGCCTTCCTCATACCAATATTGTCCTATCCTACTTTACCTACCTATCTTGATTCATACATAAGCATATATTATATGTTGATATTTAAAGGTATAAGACTAGCCAAATCAAACTCAATCCTGTAATATTTTCCTTTAAAAAACTAGCAACTGAGAAGATAAATATTGACATAATATGAAACTATTAGATTATACAGAAAACAAAAAAATAGCTCTATCAACATGAACTTATCTACCATCTCCTGTGTGTAAATTTTGTTGAATTATTTCATGTTTTTTCGGCAAATCTTTGCCACAACTCCTTAAAAAAAAGAAAAGTGAAAGAGGGTGTGACATGTTGAGATTAAGTCCAGACAGTTTGATGAATCCCAGAATAACTCTCAGTTTGCTCTAAAGAATGATTGACTGAATCACTGGATTTGTTTCTGGCTTAGGAAAATATCACAGGACAATATTAACCAGCTTATACTTACAAAATTAACTGAGATACAATGTTGGAAATTATAAGATTATCTTTCACAGGTAGTAAACCTTTTGCCAAACAAACTCTCGGCACTGTTGTGTAAAAGAAAATGTTAGAGTTGACCTGATAAAAGTTTTTATTAATGTTGTTTCAGTTCCTCTCCGCTGCACTCGGCTTGTCTCTTTCTAGGAAAAATGCACTTGCAACAGCTCAGCCCATCTGATAACAAGGATAGGGGCAGATTATGACATGATTTGGGGAGCACGTGTGTAAAATTTGACTTCTTCATGTACCGTTTGTAATCGCTGGCACAGACTCTTCTAAACATTTACACCCGACATATATCTCCCTCTTGGGTTCAAAGGAGTTTAAGCAGAAAGTCAACATTACATCACTGCAGCGCTGGGATGGATCGCAGCAGGCCCACTCCCAGTTTGGGAAAGAGAGAAAATAAAGACAGACTCAGGCATGAATGTTTGTCATACCTCAAGCCTCTTGAATCCAACTTTAAAGGGAAAGTCTGGTTATGTTCAATATTTGTCTTGTTTTTGATAAATCCCATGTGCAGGGTTCAACCAAAAGTAGATGTTCTCTACCTGCAAGGACTGTGTGTTTATTCAAAGCCTAAAATATCGTATTTCTCTGTGCAACAGAGCTCTACTGTCGTCCAAAAACTGTGATAATATTGATCAGCACACACACTGTAGTGTATCTTGGATGAAACCGTTTTAATCCTCTGAAGAATAGTCCCCAAACAATTGTATTTTTCCAACTTTTTAGAAATATTTGCTGGAAACTACATGATCCAGCTGTTCTAGGAAGCAACATACTAATACAGTCTATCATGTAAAATCCTCTCTTAGTTTTAATATCAATATCATGAATGCATTTTTTCAATACAGCAACATGAGGATATACACTAGAACTACCACCTGAACTGTATGATCTTAAGTGAGGTAAACAGCTGCCAGACAGTGAAAGTGCAGTTATTTATTCATTTTGATTAAATGTTTATTTGTATCGGGGAAGTATAACCAAGAGGATATTGCCACACACAGCATTACAGACTAAAAAGTTAAGCAGGGGTAGTTTTTGGAGTTTTTTTAAATGATAGAAATCCAGCTTCTAAAATATTGTAAGAACGTGTTTTACCACAAGATTTAACATCATCAAGACCTTGACCATGACTCTCCAAAATGTGTTTACTCTTTTGTCTTTAACTAAACATTTGTGCAAAGTTTGAAGAAAATCACAAGCTAGGGATGAACGTGGGGCTCCATAGCTTTGACCTTTGATTCATGACCTCCAAAGTCAAATTAGTTCATTTTTAATTCAGTACTGACTTTAAGTTTGGAAGAAGTCCATCATAGAGTTCTTGAGATGTGATCAAAAGCAAGGGATGAACATAAAGCCAAATAACCCTATCTTTGACCTATGACCTCTACAGTCTAATTAGAAAAATCCTTAGTAGGCTGGACCATGGTGCAAAGTTTGTAGATATCCACAAAAATGGCCTAATGGAAGGACAAATGAACAGACTGCTGGACTGATGGTTGGTGCTTAATTTGCCTTCAATAAAATAGTTTTTATTGAATCTCCTGTCTTACTATGGAGGGGGTGGGGGGTGGGGGGTGGGGGGGTGTCATGGCAACTTAATCAAACAAACATGACGCTAAAAGATGAGGGAAGGCACACTTGTGAATCGAAGTTATTAAAGCAATAAAGAGGCTTTGGTGGGAAATCTTCAACCTTCAGCCTGCAGTCGAACTATTTCACAATCAGAGGATGATGAGTGGTTTTCATTATGAGAGGGTCTGCAGAGCACAGCCATTAGACCTGCCCTGGTCTGTGTGTTAGTGAGAGTGTGTATGCGTCCATCTGTCTAACCTGCCATATGTTTTACATCTCTGGTTCAAGAGAGGCGAAGGGGGGAGCCAGCCAGACGTATGGGGCTAGCATTTGCACGTGCTAAATGCACACAAGTGTTCTAAGGAGGCAAATGAGAGCTCTCACATTGAAGGAGAATCAGCATAAAGTCATGGATTATCTTTCTTTACATGTAGTTTGGAAGAGTAAAGATCCTTGGATGGACATTGGCTACATTCAGCCATTATACTAAATAACCGTCAAGAATTAATTCACAACAGCTGCTGTGAATTTTGATCCAGCACACATCTAATCATCCATATGCAGATGATACACTTTCATCTTCCAGAGCAGAAAGAAGACCCCAGACGACTCTCTCCTCCCCTCTTCCACCACTCTGCCCTGATAACTCCACACCGAAGCTTTAATTCCTCCCTGGCATCGGCCCTCTCTGCCCCCGCCGTGTCACTGCCTGTGGAAACACGCTCCCCTGGCCCAGTGGAAGCCATCAGAGCCACGGTTTAATGACTGTGAAAGGAATGCTGTTAATTGGCAGCCCAACATTTGACTGACAGCGGCGTGCTTTGGTCAAAATATCTCTGGAGTAGTTGGAACAGACAGGCAGCATGTGTTGAATAGTTTCTTTACAGTGAGTTGGCAATTGTGCAGATTGAGAGACAGGCTCTATTAACTTCTATATGATGACATAGTGCTGTGCACACATTAGAAATCAGTGATGGATTTTTATCAGAACTTAAACCCTGCTTCGATAAATTTTATCTAATTACTGCTTGAGATTGACACTCTGTTAAATATATTTTCATATGTTTGTTCTAAGTGAGGGGCTTGATTGGAAAATGAATCCAAAACCAAGAAAATATCATCTTATTAAGCCATTTAAATGGAAAAAGTGGAAACCTTAAATGTCAAAAAGCAGAAAATTTCTATAAGCATTTCTAAACCAGAAAATGCAATATGTGGTGCCTCTTCAAAATCTGCATACTTTTATATTTCACCCTCTTAAAAAGGTCAAACAAAAAAGATCCAGTGCCATTTTAGCTATATGCTAATCCACTTATCAAATGAAGGGTAAACACTTGGTTTGCTTTACCTTATTTATCAAACCTGTAAACTGAATGTGAGGCCAACACAAGGAGGTGATTAGCTTATGTTACGGCAGAGTTAGGAACATTTGAATTAAGCTTGCCTTACTTTGTCAAAGGACAGAATATCTGCTACTGTCTCTTTATTTGTATGTCAGATCCATTAAGTGAGCCTACAACTGTTTTCAGACTCACTTTTCAACAGCTCTAACAAAAAGATTTGGTCATTCAAGCTTTATGCTAGCCAAGAAGAGGCTTGGAGGTCAGACTGTCCAAGTTGCAAATTAGATACTGGAAGTCTCAGGAAGTCAAATGATCTTTAGGTATCTCAACTTTACCTGCTCATAACTGGACTGATTTGATTGGGATGTAATGTAAATCCCAGTTCCCACATCCAAATGTGGAGGGAAATGGGATGCACTATTACCCTGATCATATCCTGACCTCTTTGTTCACACTTGGCCCTTACAGCAGAAAGTTGCCCTGCAGGTTGCGTGTCAGTCAACTGAGGGATGGGGTAAGGTAAACATACTGTATAGGTAGCAGCAGATACATATTCGGGTAATTTTGGGTTAATTTCAGGGGGTTTCTGCAAGTGTGAATGGGGTTTAAGTTAGTAGTATCTCAGCAGTTTTGAAATTTGCAATTAAATGATGAAAAACTGATATTTTAGCATTGAAATTTGGCGTAATTTGTAATTTGAAAATAAATTAAATGAAGTAGATACATATTTTTACCTTAATACTGAGCAAGAGTTGCAGGCTTTGCAAGAATCAGATATGCTGTGTATTTAATAAGATTAAAATTAAGTGAGAAATAAAATGCAAAGCATCTGTATTTTCATTTTATGGAGAGGAAGGCAAGCTGTGAATGCATTTTTCAGGTCTTATTGCTAAGCTAAACATTGCAATAAAATCAGATTTACACTTTGAGGTTTAAAAAGCGCTGTGAGTACCTGCAGAGGCATACATTGCAATAAAGCATAAGAATCCAGAGCCTGGCCACAAACAAACTAATTGATAACAAAAAGCGCTTTGTGAAACACAGGAACCCATGAAAGCATAACCAGCTAGCATACATGACCCAGATAGGGTCACATGCATTTCTTACATTAGATATCAAAGTATTTCTTTAAATGAATTTGTTATGCTGTTATAAAGGACATCTCTATACAGTCAAGTCTTCTGGAGCATTGTGAGCCTGAATGACCCATATAGGACTCACTGCAGATTCTTCAACACATCAGCGGTAGCACTGATTTGTATAACAGAATATACAGGATTGAATAAACTTGGCTACAGGCACATCTTTGATAGCTTTTGCAAGAGCGAAGTAGACAAATGAGGGCAGAGGTTCAATAGCTGTATGTGCTCTCCAGTATGAGAGAAGCAGATAAATGACAAAACTAGGTCATGGTGCCACTGTTTCCCACTCATCTTTGTGGGTTGAGTGGAAACGCAGAACGCTAAGTGGGAGCAATGGTGGCTGCAGCGTCCAAAAGCTTTGAAGGCGAGGGAGCTCAACCGTCTTGACGCCCCAGGGCGCCTTTCCCTCCTCGGCTATGGATCCTCACTCCTCTCTGTCTGGCTGTATCTGCCTAATACGACTAGCAGGGGGAGGCATTAGTGGTGGAATAATGCAGAGCGAAGTTGCTTCTTTTTCTCTCTGAAGAACAAATGTGTCGGCTTCTTTTGTCTCCTCTCACCACCTGAGGTTTTCAATATTTGTTCAGATGAAGTTTTACATTATAAACCTGCAAAAGTGCTGTAAGCATTTACCCCTTTTAAATTTTGCACTGAATTGCATTAGAGTATAATATCAGCTTCAACAAGTGTGACCTGAAATTGTGTCATGGTATTGTGAAAGTTGAGGAGAAAAAACTTAGTCTATCTGTTTCTTCTCTGCACTTTTCTTTTCCAACAAAGCAAAGCAGGGGCACAAATCCTGCTTTGAAGTAGCATTATTCGTGACTGATGTACAAAATGTGTAATTAAAACCGCCTCTGAAGTGCAGAAATTCTGTCGGTGAGGGCAAAAGAAGCACAAATGTGGACCACATTTTTTCAAGAAAGCTTCAAAGTGCAGATCTTGCTGCATTTCCAAACTTTTAAAGCTCATGTGATGAACTTTTGGGCTTGGGTTTTTGCACACCTTCATGCATCTTTTGATATTCAGATGTTTAGTGCATATGTCAGTTGACTTTTTTAGGCTTCCAGACTTATCACCTACACTTGCTTGCAGTTTTTATGATGACTTAGGCTAATATTCTTTGCTTTGTCTGAACTATTTATATAAAAGATGGACCAATCTTTGTATCTGAACCTTACAAAAAGTCAAAAAGTGCAAATTCCCCACAATTCCCAGGCTTTTCCTTTAAAACTCATGGAGGGAACTTTTGTTTTCGTTGATTTTGGCGTCCCAGCCTGTCCTACCTCTTTATTTGCATATATGTCTTTTATATTTGAATTGTGGTAGCCTTATATATTTAGCATTAATACACAGGTAATGTAAGGTTCTTGTGTTTTTGTTGATTTTGGTGCTTCTTCTTGAAAAACCAGTCCGTCCTATCTTGTTGATTTATTCTTGTATGTGTCTTTTTATATCCATATGTTAACATTTGTTACCTATGGTGCTGACATTTTTGATGTGACATTTACCCCCTGGCAGCAGTTTCAGACATTAAAAACAGCTAAATAGGATAATCCTCTTCTTCCTGATCGTATGATCTATTTAAGGTTAAAAAAAAGAATCACTTACAGTTTTAGGCTATTTCATATCCAATTCAAATCTCCTCACAGGGACCTTAATATCACCTTTAAAGCCAAAAATTGATATTTTTTGACCATCTGGAAGACCATTAAGAATCAGAGCAGCATAACAAGTAGCATCCCTGCACTAAAGTGCCCTTGAAAAGAACACTTACCCTCACCAGCAGGAGTCTGTTGCTCACATTGATCTTTAACCTTTCTTTGAAGGGAGGAGAAGTGGCCTGTGGAGATTCATAAAGTTTCATAAAATCTCAAACCGACTCGCTGTGAACATCCACCTGAAGCTGCAAATGTTTTCACTCGACGGGTGAATTTGCCCTGTTGTGTATGAACATTAACAGGTTGAATTTCTTATGCCAGCCTGTTTTTCACGCCTGCCCTCTCCCTCTCTCTCCTCAGATCTCCACCCTAAGGCGCCAGGGCAGGACTCTGTGCTCCACCGTGCCGGAGACCGCTGAGAAAGAAGCTCAGTCGCTGTTTGTCCAAGAGGTAAAGCTAACACATACCTGGGTGTGAGCCTGTGTTGTCCTGACTTTATCCCATGATCTTGGCTCAATCTTGCCCTCATGATCTTTTCCTTTTGTTTGGAGCCCCGCCATGTTTTTACTTCTTCTGCCCAAGCACAGGTGCTTCAGCTCTGTCCAGATAATGCAGCTGGCTAACACACCCCAAAGACACATCAGAAACAAGAGCCAGTGAGCTGAGGCGTGATTAAACTGAGGATTCTTTACCAAAAATTCTCATGAAGTTACTCAGAAAATGAACTTCCATGTAAAGTCCGATCTACGCCCTCACGTTTCCTGAAGATGCAGAGGATGGGCCGCAGATGGAATCCATAGTTCACCTCCGGTTCACGCCGTGTTGTTTCAGGGGGGAGATGAGCAATGGGTTGAGTTGGGGTGCGGCCTGATAGAACCTGATAGGGGATAGTCCCCCTCGGCTGCAGCCAGGAGTTACATCATAAATACATCTGGAGCAGCTGTGCGGCCTCGCGGATGGACGCTGTTGTAATAAATTCATTTTTTCACTTTTTGGTGACCCTCAGCCCACATGAATTTATACATTCCCGGAACTGATCTACACTTTGAGGGGCTAAAGAAGAAATAAAACAGCTAGGAGGAGGTTACACAAGACTTTAAAATGAGATCATTTTTAATTTTTACAATAAAAGGAGAGAAAATCTGCCCTGACTATAATAGAAATAACATTTTTTCAAAGAAAACAACGATAAAACTGGCTGTAACTGTTACTGTTGTACTTTATTTTATGCATTTGTCAAAATAAGAATATAAATTTAGGTACAATAGAACTTAATTACTGTTTAAAGCTTTACATATTGCATTGAAAAAGGTTTCACTTGTGTATTTTTAATGACTCCTTAGCTATTTCTTTGTTCTTTAGGTTAAATTTCATGTAGAGATTGTCAAGTTTAAAGTATCTTTTGATGTAAAAATGTGGCCCTTTGGCTTTAAGGAAGCAATAATGTGGCCCTTATGTAACCAAAGTTGCCCATCCCGTTTTATTTTTTAGGTATAAGGGACTTTTATTCAACTAAAATGCCTGATAATATCAATAAATGTTACACAAAAACATCCTCCAACATAAATTCAGTCCAAATGGCAGAGTTGTTTTCATTTATAAAAACATTAAATCAGATTCCTTCAATCTCTTGTGCTTTTCTGACATCTCTGATTTAAGCCAGAATCAATCAAACCCAGTAACGGCACTCTCTTACTGCCTTATTTATATTAAGATAAATGTTTGCCCTGCCATGTTGTATCTGCTAAAGCTCTCTCAAACCTGAAAGTCTGCCTCTCAAGAGACAAAACCATACCAAGTCTTTTCCTTCCTTCTGAAAATATGCATATACGCTGATTTTTCTGCAAGTATTTTAGAAACCTGACGCTGTCTGTGTCTGGACCTTAAATGTAAATACACGTCTTAATTTGCTTCTGTTGAAATGACCCCTCGTTTCTTTCCCTTTCTGTCTCTGCAGTGTATCAAAACCTACAAGTCTGACTGGCATGTGGTCAATTACAAGTATGAGGAGTATTCTGGAGACTTCCGCCAGCTCCCAAAGTAAGTCTGCATTGAGTTGAGGGGATGTACTGCTAGACTGTGCGATATAGTGGACATTTGGATTGAGAATTGATGTATTTGAGGTCTGTTGGTGTTCATGGGTTAATCTGAATGACATAGAAGTATGAAGCATTTATAGTAAAATAAAAGAACAGTCTAAAAGTAAAGACCATTAAGTAGGGCTGGGCAATTAATCAAGATTTTACTTTTATTCTCTTATATGCTTTCACAGTAAACACTTAATGACGGGCTGGATTTATTGCAGTAAGTTAAAAAAGACTTTTTTAATGAGGTCAAACAAAGACTCCCCACTTTAACACGTTGGTGCAGTCAAGCTTGCTGTGAGATACCTTTGAATATATGTGCAAGTTTGGTGGTGAAAAGGGTATTAAATTTCCTTTAGATTCTGAAAAAACTTGATGCAGCAGCAAGTGTTTAAAAAAGGGAGAAAAGCACAGGCTATTACACTGAGTTATAGCTTACATGCTTACATGTTATGCAATATTGAACATTATTACATGTTGCATGGCTCTGTAATTGTGCAAGTTTGTCAAAAAGTTTATTTTGATGCATTTTTTAGTAAGAAATACTTTAAGCAGCCTTTATACTGAGGATGCAGCTTCAATGATTTCAATGCTGTGAAATCCCTCACAGATCCTACTTATCTGTACCTGTTTAGTGACACTGCCCTTTGTTTACAGCCCTCTAAATGTTTAGCCCAGATCTCTTGAAAAACGGATATTTGCATCTTTCAGGCCTGGCACTCCTCCACAACAATAGAAGGTTTCCTATGTTTTTCTACCAAGGATAAGCAAAGCTATTCTGGGTCTGCTGCTGCTGATTGATATCGCTTAAGCTCAAGGAAAATCCCATGATGCCTGCAGCAGCGTCCTCGCTCGAACCACTTTTTCCTTCAGGGCAGGAATGCTCTTTACAGATGTTGTGTGTCATGTTTAGAGTAAAAACTAGACAAGCCCCCCGCGCTGACCTCGGCCTTGACACTGTTGATGCTTGCAGTTCCCCAGAGCGAGCGTGGTCTTGTGAACGTCAAAGAGCAAACTGTCCGTCAGTGGATTCAGCTGCACTGAGAGAGGCAGCCGAGATACTCAGGCTACTTCCCTCAAATCAGAAGCACTTCTGAATGAAAAACTCTTCTTGTGTTCTGCATTTTTAAGACATACTTTCAGAGCGACAGTATGAAGATTGGGGATAGTCCTTGAGTTTCTTTGTGCAAAGATTAATACCAAGTCCTCTTTTATTCTGGCCTTCACATGACCTCAAAATGGAGCTCTCATTTAGTCTAAATCTACCTACCAGATTCCTGACTTTGACTGAGGAGTTTTGATCTTATTACACCTGAAATAATATTTCACATCAGCTTCCAAAACCAGCAGTAATGATCTCAGGCCCTCCTTCTGTCTTACAAAGCTTTAAACGGATTCCTGCTCCTTCATCTTTCAGAGGCAGAGCCTTTGTTAGCTGAGCTCCTCTCTGGGAATAAGCTCTCACTTCAGATTCAGGTGGCAGACTCTTTTGTTTCAAAACTTGCTTTAAGACTTACCTTTTCATACCTCTGCCTGACTCAGGAGGGTTAACTGTTGCAAAGGGGAACATGACAAGATTATTAAGCAGTATAATTATACTTTGAAAACATAAATTATGAAACCATTTTAATTTAGAAATGAGTTTAGATTCAGCTGGAATATGTTAGGAAGAATAGAGATACACTGATACATGTAAATGAGAAGAACGAGGGCTCAAATAGTTGCTTTGTCAGCTAAAAGTGAGGTATAAATGATCTAAAGCTCCAAATTTCACTTCAAACTAATTTTTGGTTAACCTAACTTGTGACTTTGAGTTTAAAAGAAACATAAAATTAACATATAGAATAAAACTGACTGCTAAAGGAGGCATGTGTTCTGGCCCATGCCGGGCTGGGCTCACTCTGTTAGCACTAATCATCTGCTCACTCAGGGGTGACGTTCCCTTTTGATGAACGGTTTGAGTCGACCTACTTTAAAGTATCTTCTCTCTGTGCTTTCAGTAAAGTGTTGAGACCTGAGAAACTCGCAGCTCACCTTTTTGAGGTGGACGAGGATGTGGAAAAAGACGAGGTAAGTCCAGGAGTCAGAGACATGTTTTTCTGCTTAAATAAAGTGACTGTTTTTCCATAATCTTTTTCCGTACAGTTTTGTCTTGAAAGTTCAAATGTCAGTGACTTAGCAGTGATGGAAACTCGTTCAGCTTTTCTCTGGGCAGACCCTTTAAAAAATCTTCATACTAAGCCAGGGAAATAGAGCATAAACACTGACTTAATTACTCTGCATGCCTAAATTCAATTAATTCCCTACTCTACATGTGTTATTAATGGTCTAAGGCCTGCACAGATTCCCAGAATAGCTGGGATGTCTTCACGACATTTGTAGCACTTTAAAGGCTCCAATAATTACCCCCCTTCAGAAATTGATTTACCCCAAAGGCCATTGACCTTTAATGGACACACCGTCATGGCTGAGATCTCCTGAGATTAGAGCAGAGTGCGGTCGATATAAATGTTGATCCTAATTAAGAGCAGAACTGACCAGACAGCCAATAACTCTCTGTCCTCCCACTCGCCTTCAGGGCAGTCAGCAGATCTTAAAGATCAAGTTAACTCTTAACATTAACCACTGATGAAGACGGAGAGCTTTAAATATGTGGTTATGTAACTCTTATCTGTTTACATTGATTAAGTGACTGAAAACATGTAATAATGTGTGTTTTCGTTCCCTCCCTCAGGACACGGCCTCCCTGGGATCACAGAAAGGAGGAGTGTCCAAACATGGCTGGCTCTACAAAGGCAACATGAACAGTGCAATCAGTGTGACCATGCGGGTGGGTACAGAAACAACACACACCTAACACAACATCTTTCTCATTATTAGTGTTTGTTCTACCATATCCTCAGACAAGGAGGCAGTTTACTAAGACTCTATTTAAAGCAGCACTTGACTGTTTTTACAGATAAAGTTAAAGAAATGCAAATGTCTTTTGAGGCTCTGAACAAGCTTCATAATTAGAGCAAGGAAATCATGGTGATGTAGCGATGCCATCTTGGGCCGAAAACATTAGGAAAGGTTTTGGTTACAAAGTTCAAGATTTAAGACTTCTTTACCATCATTTAAACTACACATCAGATCAGACAGTGTACAAGTCCAAGTACTTTGAGTAGCAGGGCATTGAACTTTGTGTATGAACTGTAACCAAATGTGAACGTAACAGCACTGTGTAAATAAAATATTCAATAAAACATGCAAAACATGAAGCACAAATTGAAACTGCAGTTGAGATAGACAGTGTTGTGGAATTGTGAGAGATGCAAATGTATTGGCATTGTGGGTTTCTTGACAGATGCTATCAAGCTGCATCATGGGTAATGTAGGCTTAAGTGTCCATGTAAAAGGGCCCACGCAACCAATTAAAAAATGGTGACCTTGCATGAGATATTTCAGCTAGTGCAGTTCTGTTCTTCATTTTTCTGAATATCATGATGTAATGCTGTATGAAGCCAGTGTTTTGGTCTCATTCCCTCAGTTTAATCAAACAGCCTTTGGTCATGGCAGCTCATAACTCACTGTACATTTTGATGTCACCCTTGACCTCTCCCATGCCCCATCGAAACCTTAGTGGTATTTTAAGAGAGAAAGAGGCCTCTTGGGATTTAACTTTGTGTATTTTCATCCTTTAGTCCTTCAAGAGGAGATACTTCCATCTGGCTCAGCTGGGAGACGGATCCTACAACCTCAACTTCTACAAGGACGAGAACACGTCCAAAGAACCCAAAGGCACCATTTTCCTGGACTCATGCATGGGCGTTGTTCAGGTAGAGGACTGAATTTGAAAACTTAAAGTAAGCATCTTTAATTATTGAACTCATTAGCTTTAAGTGTTTGCATCCTTTTTTATTTCAGAACAGTAAAGTGCGTCGCTTCGCCTTCGAGCTAAAGATGCAGGATAAGAGCACATTCCTGTTGGCTGCAGACAGTGAGGTGGAGATGGAGGAGTGGATCGGCACCCTCAACAAGATTCTCCACAGCAGCTTCGAGCAGGCCATGCAGGAGAAGAGGAACGGAGATCTGCATGACGGTGTGTTTATGTGCCTGTCAAGACAGCTCGATTATTCTTGCATGTTTTCATTTGCTGCCTCACGTGTTCCTCATTTGTGGTTTGATGCTTTCTCACCTGCAGACTTTGATTCCCTGCACCCCATGGAATCATTTGTCTCTTGGATGTATCATATGAAAATCACTCATGCTTGATGAACAACTTCATTATTATTAGATTTCTTATGTAATCCTCACTTCCTCATCACAGCGAGCCAGGGAACCAACACATCACCATGTTTTAATATGATTGCATCTGCTAATGGGCCTCCTGATCTTTCCAACAGATGAGGAGCTCGGAAAACCAGACCTTTCCTCCGGAAGTTTTCAGGACAGCTTTCAGGTAGCCTGTTTTATTCCATTAATAACAGCAAGTTAACAAAGCTTACCATCTCTGCTTGACCACATAAACAAGCAACAACAGAAGGTGCCAAACGTCTTTATTTCGAGGTAGCTTGAGATTTAAATCGACCTCTGCTTCAAGTCAAAGTTGCACAGCTGTATTTCCTGAAAGCAGGTCCCCACGTCTCCCTGTTGGTGCTAACCAGGCAAACATCTGTTTAAGCGTGTATGGTCCACAAATGTAGAGGCCAGATGAGGCTGAGTCCTGCAGTGGGACGTGGCAGCCTAAAAACAAACACTTCAAGACACAGTCTGAAAGTTGCTGTCCTAACAAATCATTACAAAGCTTAAGCTGCACCAATCATACCCACACATCTCACGTATCTGCAATTATCTGACCCTGTAGTGTGCATTTTAAATCTTAGATAGCAACTGTAGTGCTTTATTGCACTCTCATAGCTCTAATCAACATTTTTTCTAGCAGCAGCGTTCATTTAACTCTGAAAACATTCTTGACATTTGAAAGAAACACAAGGTTCTTGTGCCACAATTAAAGTTTAAGAACTCACTGTTGAGACCCCCTAACCTTCTTCTATCCCCATACATTTCTGAAGAGCTGCATAGTCGACTGCATGTTGTTGCTACTTGTAGCTCCTGACTCTGACCCTGCAGGAGTGTTACAGGCATTAACAAAACTACCTTGTAGATGTAAATACATAATCGGTATTGATGCTAATTGTTTTGTTTGCTGCTGTAGGTCATTTAAAGGCTCAAGTTTTAATTTCAGTCTGTTGCATAAGCAATTAAAATCTCAATAAGCAGCTTTAATTTTGTCTTTATAGCTTGTTTCATTGCCTCTTAGTCCAAATAACTTTTCCAGCTTTAACAGAAAAATGAACTGAACATTGACAAAATAATTATTCAGATTCCAGTCTCGTTTTATCTTGATGTCCTTGATCTGACACTTTCTATCATTTTGGAGTAGCAGCAGTAACTCAGCTTATCAGTATTTAATTGTACTTATGTGATGAATAAGAAGGTGCATTATGATGAAAATGGGTGCAGAATTTGATGAAACAAAGGCTGATGTGAATGTGACTTCTCTAAGCTGAACATGCTGTCCTTGGATTTCCAGATTGCACTCTAAGCTAAAGTCCATTCCCTTTTTATATGTTGGTTGAATCACCTTTTGTCATTTTATTGGACAGACTGCAAGAGATATTGAGTCCAAGATGAGGAGTGAAGCTCGCCTGAAACTTTTCACACTTGACCCTGACACACAGGTGACAAAGATAATACCTCAATAAAGGTCTTTTCTTGCTTCGATCAATTTTTCTTTAGACTATTTCAGGCTTTTGACGACATCCTCTTTTTCTGCAGAAGCTGGACTTCTCTGGCATTGAACCAGACGTGCGGCAGTTTGAGGAGAAGTTTGGGAAGAGGGTCCTTGTCAGCTGTCATGACCTGTCGTTCAATTTGCAAGGCTGCGTGGCAGAAAGTGAAGAAGGACCAACAACAAATGTACGTTTTGAATCAATCTTAAAAACATTCAGGAGCAGCTGGATTTGTTAATCGTAACAAACCACAGAGTCTAATTTTATCAAAGTTTCCAGCTTCGCTGCAGAAAGTCCTCTAGGGCGAGCTTTAAATCAGTTAAGAAGATCAGTCAGTTCAGATGGCTCACTCGGCTGCCCCCTGTCAAAATTAGTGTTGTTGGCATGAGGAATTGAGGTTACCACAGCAACGGGCTCGGGCCTCCCACCAAGCATTAGCACCAGTCTGAGGCTGGTTTCCTGCTGTCACCCTCCAAGGTCTCTGTCTGTCTCTGTGGAGGAGAAAACCCTGCTGCTGCACTCGGCACCACAGCTATTAGCTCTGCTCATGCACACTTACACACTAAGACACATAAATGGGTTTCTGGAATGGAAGCGCACGGTGGAAAAAGTGAAGGGGAAGATTGCATCAACAGTATGTTTCAACTTGATGGAAAATGAGAAGTGCATTAGGAAGTATGGTTATGACTTTAACTGCTATTTTCTTCCCTCTTTCCTCTCTGACCCAAAAATACTTTCCTCTTCCTTCATAGGTCGAGCCGTTCTATGTCGTCCTCTCCCTCTTCGACGTCCAGAACAGCAGAAAGATCTCCGCCGACTTCCACATTGACCTCAATCATCCTTTGGTTCGACAAATGACCTCAGGCTCCAACAGCGGGCAGGACTTACACATCAACGGCAGTGGAGATGGTCCCCTGGGTGCTCACAGGCAGGCCTGTGGGCTCCCGGAGGGGGCGCTACAGTACCCCAAACAGGGGGTGTTTTCAGTCACGTGCCCTCATCCAGAGATCTTCCTGGTGGCCAGGATCGAGAAGGTGCTGCAGGGGGGGATCACACACTGCACAGAACCTTACATGAAGAGCTCAGACTCCACTAAGGTAGAGAAGTCAGGCTTTATAGTAGAACTGCTGAAGATCATGATCATTTAGTAAAACTGGTTTTCCTGCCCTGCTGTAGATGGCTCAAAAGGTGCTGAAGAATGCAAAGACAGCGTGCAGCAGGCTGGGACAGTACAGGATGCCTTTTGCTTGGGCAGCAAGGTTTGGAAACTTACTCTGTAAAGTCAAACTACTGTGTTGAATGTGAAGATGTTGCTTCTTTATGTTGTTGCAGGGAAGGAACGAAAACTGTAAACAAGTATAGTCATTGAACTAGGATGTGCATTGTAAGTACTACTATTTGAAGTCCAAGGCAATTAGTTTAAGGAAATTGAATCCCTTAACAGATGGACCTATTAACAGGAACCCATCATATGAATCAGCAGTGATGACAGAATCTCAAAATATAGAGTTGTCACAGTATAGTCACATAGTACTATCTAATCTAATCTAACATATATACTTACTTCTGGTTAAAGTGACCATAGATACATATAAAACCAGCAATAACTTTTTTTTCATAGTGTACTCATGCCTCCACAAACCAGACGCCAGGTTGCATAGTTTAAAATATTGATCGAATATAAGAAAGAACGCAAACCCTCCTGTTTCAGATATGAGTAAACTCTGCTCACCAGCCCTTACAAAGCTTACCAAAAGGCTGAAATCAGTATTTGTAAAGTATGGAAGAAGCATTTACTTACATGAGTCAGATATCAGGGTTTAGTCTGTGCTGTTCACAGAATCATGAAAATATTAATACATAACATCCATAAAATGTTTTAACAACAAAAATGGCTTTGGGGCTTTAATTGGAATATTTTTTGTCCTAGTTTGAGCTCAGAGTCTCTGTCAATGATTTAAAATGTATGCACTGTCTCAAATTTTGTCTCAGTGCTCTTATGTAACTGGAACCATAGAGTTAGCTAGCCTATTAATTGTATATTCAGAAATATTCCCTTGTGTCAGCGTTGCTATCCCTCCTGTCTCTTAAAGTTTGACTTCTTTCATGTGTTTAGCTGAACTAACGGGCTTTTTGTCCATCTAACTCTGCAGCAAAACAACAATTTTACCCTCAAACATGATAAAACTGCAATCCCTTTAAAAAAAAACAGAATAAAATGAACACCAACAAACAAAATGTAGTCCTGTATCAGCATGACAGAGTACAAAGCTACTTGTGTACTGAAATGTAGGTCGTTTTGAATTGTCTGATGTTTTCATTAAATATTGACGATGCCAACAACATGCATTCCTGCAGTTGCTCACTTCAAATATAACAATTTCAGGAAAAAAGGAACATCCAGCAGCAGGAAATCTCTGCTGTTGCTGTTCCCGTTGGAGTATCAGCTATAACTAATTTAATTAATGCAGTTTAATGTAAACTTTCAGCTTCAACAAACCAAGATGACCTATTCTCTTTTTCCATGACATTGCATAGTTACTTAGATTTAGGTTGCCGCATATAAACTGTCAAAGCAAAGCCTGCAGGGAAGCACAAATCTTTAAACCACCAGTGTAGAACTGAAATGTGCCTTTTCTCCAGCAGTTTCAGTGATTTTTCTTTTTTTTCTGTCTCTGCAGGCCTGTGTTCAAAGATGCATCAGGAACTTTGGACAAAAGCACTCGCTTCTCTGCTCTCTACAGGCAGGACAGCAGCAAGCTGTCAGACGAGGACATGTTCAAACTGCTGACTGACTTTAGAAAGTATGCCTTTTTTCAATCTTTTAAACATATGACTGTTGATTGTTTTAACACATTTTTAACTCACATCCCTCTGTTTTCTCAACAGGCCGGAGAAAATGGCTAAGCTCCCTGTTCTTTTAGGAAACTTGGACGTCACAATTGACAGTGTGGCCCCGGATGTAACCAGTAAATACCCTCAATATGTTTACAAAGTCAGCATTTATGTCTATTTGCACTTGTCAAACTTTAACCTCTCTATTCCCCATCTTACAGATTGTGTTACTTCCTCGTACATCCCAGTCAGAAACTTTGAGGGCAACGGACCCGGCAGCGCTCTCTTAGAGGTGGAGGAATTTGTCCCGTGCATCGCCAAGTGCTCCCAACCCTTCACCATCTACAAAAACCACCTCTACGTGTACCCCAAACACCTCAAATATGACGGACAAAAATCATTCGCCAAGGTAAGAACACCAAAACAAGCTCATGCAACAATCCCTCAAAAAAGAGGAAATAAGGGATCATAACTGTGCTGCAGTAGTACAGTAGTATTTTATCCTTTATGTAATAGAATATGATAAAAACATGGAGTGTGATGCTTTTGTTGGCTACTATTCTCCCATCGTCATCATTCTCTGTTCCTGTTGGGCCAAAAAAAGACAACTGGCAGCCGCCTCGGGCTCCACCAGCCAAACATCAGAGCTGGATGGAATTATCCTCACACAGAGCAGCAGCTTCTGATTAATACATTAATACTTTTCTTCTCTCTGGGTCAGCTCCATATAGAAAACAAACCGGCAGCTCTGCACCCATCTGTCTTTCTGCCCGCTTTTGTTTTAAATGAGAAAAGCAATACTTGATCTAAAATGTCCTCCGTCTCTACTGAAAATAATGGATGCTGTGGGGCATGGAAGACACATTTGCTCTGGGATATTTTGAGCTTTTATAATGTGCATGTTTTCTAATTTTTGTCTCCCCTCTGCAGGCCAGGAATATTGCCGTTAGTATTGAATTCAAGGACTCTGATGAGGATGACGCCCAGTCCCTCAAGGTACATTTGATAAGTTCTTTTGTGGCCATTTCTCATGTTCAGTAGGGTCTAAAAGAGGCAGATCCAGACTTGGATGACCAAACTTAGAAGCTGGCTGTGGCGGCATGGTTATAAACACAGAAAAATGATTTAGCTACCATTTTAATTGTGTGTACTCTTTCTTAAGGGGATGAATCTACTAAACCATTTTAAGTATAAGTCTGACGGTTTCTAGTTCTAACAAGTGTTCCACATTCAGTTGAGATCAAAGTTATCAGCAGGACACCACACCAATAACTTTTTTGATATAGTGCAGCCTGTTAAAAGCTGCAGCCAAACATACAAGCTGGGAGTCACATGCTTTCCAAGCTGAATCAAAAATCTTACAGATCCTACAGACCTTCAGTCTTAGAACTAAAATTACACAGCAAAAAACATTAAAGACTTTTTTTCAAACAGTCCCACCAACATTACCTGCAAAGGTTTATTTGCTTTAACTTTTCATTCTACGAGCATCATACTGGAAGTTGTGTTTTGGTCTGATTGTGGCAGGAGAAAAGGACATAGAACATTGAAGTTAAATACAGGCAACAACATGAGGAACTGCCCCCCTGAAAACACCAATCTTTATTTGTACGACACTTTAGACCAAAACAAATAGGATGTGATATTTTTATTTTAAATAAGATGGAATTGCTGTGGGGAAGGAAAGAAAGTTTGAATAGAAAAATGACAAGGATTCAGAAAAACCAACAGTGTAACTTTGAAATCTGCTACCAGTCCAAATTAAACTTAGTGCCAAGACTACTGAAATGGCAAACGGCACTAAAAAGGTAAATAAAAAGGCTGCATATACCCAGAACTAATGATCCTTAAAAGCAAATGTTTGTGCCATCGAGTGTTTCAGCACTTCTCACATGCAACAGGTGGTAAACGGCACCTGGTGTCCCAGTCAAGAAACCCACTGCTGCGGAAAGACAGAGCTCGTTATTTTAAGAACCACACAAAACTAGTTAAAATTCAAGCAAATAATTGATCTAATTTATGAATACAGTGGTCAAAAACTACCAAAAGTTTGAGGCAGAATAAAAGTATTATTTAAACTAAATCAGTTAACAAGGGAAAATAGTTCTTCTAACATATGCAAACAAAAGGCCTGAAGAAAGAGTTTAAACCTTCTCTACAACCCTGAGGGTTTAACAAATATTCTAATAGGCCAGACAACTCCAACAGAACTGAAGGCAAACATGCAGAGTCTAAATAAATGCTTTAAAGACTAACCTGAAGTTACACTGAGGAGAAACATACCAGGGGTGACACCATACTTCACCAGCATGCCAGGCAGGAGCTGTTTGCCTTGACATATTTTTATCCTGATTTTTGGTGCTCTCTGGTCTTTGATTTTGCACATCTGAGTTCTTCATTTAGGGCTCATTTATACTAGCTTTGGACTTTACATTGGACTCCTTGTCCTGGTCTTCAGGCTTGAAATTACACTTATGAATCAGGTCTTGATAACTGACTTGCTGGTCTTGACTTTTTTTTGCACTTGGTGCTTCGTAACTACAATAAATGAACTAAAAAATCACTTTATACATTAAAAAAACGTTGTTAATCTCTTTTATTGTTGGATGATGTCTTTCTTTTGAATCTCATGCAGTGCATCTACGGTCGTCCAGGAGGTCCTTTGTTCACCAAACAGGCATATGCAGCCGTCCTGCACCATCAGCAGAACCCCGAGTTTTATGATGAGGTATTTTAATGCTTGATTTGACTTTTGTTAGCATTATTTAAATAATGATAGACTGTAATGTGCTAACTTACTGCTGAAAATGTAATTTCTGAAAGATCTGGATGGCAGTGTATGCTTAGAAAGTGGCAGCCACAGTTGCAATAAGCCTTTTCTCCTTAAAAATTAGATGACTGATGAAAAATACAAGATAAGCAGCAAGGTTTTTACTCTTGTGACTCTCATTCAGTTCATAGGACTGTTTTTTGATTCTTAATATTATGTGGAGAATCCTTCCCCCAACACCTCTACAAGTTGACAAGGGTTCTGACAGCTTTATGTATCTTTGTTGCTGGGTTATTAATGGTGTTTTCTGAGAAGTGAAGAGAAGTATTTGTTAACCATTAAAGCAAAGGTGCGTGCTAATTAGCCAACATAACACCACTTAAGTGTCAGGAACCCCGCCAGCTGTGTTTTTATGTCAGTGCTGGAATGTTAGTTAAAGGAGGGGCTGCACAATCATGGACAAAACCATGATCACGGTCATTTTGATTGATATATGAGAAAAAAATGAAAATAAAACATGGACTGAATGAGCTGAACTTGGAATCAGGTCTAGTCATCATTTCATCCTGTTTATCTTTTTATAGGAAGCCAAGATCATGAATAATATTGACACTCAGTGTATTTCCCAGCTTTTATTACAAGGTGGTCTAATTATGCTCGAGTTAGCGGACTATTTTAGTGGAGTGTCTGATAACATTAATCCACAATCTCTTCATCTCTGAGTTTCCTTTCTCACCTGGGAGTCTTTGGAAGTACGACCTGGGTTTGTCTCCTTCGTGGATGAGTGTTTTAGGTTGAACAACGGCCTTTTTAAAAAGAAAATAACAAGTTAAAGCTAAAATGTCTGGAGTAGACAGATTTTCTTGCCCACATGTTCCATAAGTGTCATGTTAAAGCGATGAGAAGAGAAGTCGTGACACATGCTAAAAGTCGAACTATCTGTTTAAGCCCATCACTTCCTTTCATGCCTTTTGAAGACATTTTATCTCTGCATTGAATCCTCACTGGAAATCCTCCACAGGCCCTTTTCCATTGAACGAAGCTCCCTCTGTATCTGAGAACAAACCCCAGTTTTCTGTTTGTCTCCCCGTCAGATAAAGATAGAGCTGCCGACTCAGCTGCATGAAAAGCATCACATTCTGTTCACCTTCTACCACATTAGCTGTGACAGCAACAGCAAGAAGAAAGATCTGGTGGAGACTCCAGGTAGGCTGCAGCTGGTCTCTTACAGATAATTGACGCTTTTGTAAATAATCAACAAAGAAATTATGTAAACAATCACTGCACTTTAATCCATTTACACTCTACATGATGTGATTTGAGGTATTAAGATGCTCAATTGCAGGTATGCATATTTGAAATGCTCATTTTTATGCTCACGCTGCAGTCCAGGTGTTATCATTTTTTCACAAATATGCATCTGCACCTGTTCTTCACCCACAGTGGGCTCAGCCTGGCTGCCTCTGCTCAGGGACGGCAGAGTCATCATGAATGAACAGCAGCTGTCTGTCGCCGCTAACCTGCCTCCCGGGTACCTGAGCTCACAAGATGGTGTCAACAAGGTAAAACAAGAGGACTCTGTACCATTTGATTTCATTTTTAAGAAAAAAAAAAAGACAAAATATGAGGGCTTTATGCTTACTGTGTGAAATTTGATTGCATTTCTGTAGTTTTGTTTAAGTAAATTGCTTTAAGTTAAAGTATTTCCCTGGATTGTCCTCCAACAGCTGTCAAGTTTTTATGTTCACTACCTCACATTTCCATATCAGTCAGTTACAATACTCAGTTATGGGATGATCATCTCATTAGTTATGATAGGACTGGGACCTTGTTAAAGCCTCCACATCAAATGCCTGTGAAATCTGATCAGTATTCAATCGAATGCATTTGAAACTATCAATGGCAGCTCACTGTTAAGACCCCACAGCTCTGGTTTGTGGAGCAGGGCTAATGGGTTTAGAGCAAATTTAATTAAGGCTGCAGCGTGGATACCAAAGGGGTCCAACAGATCAGCTTTAGAGCTTGGTGCTTGAACTGCATATGTTAGAAGAAGTTCACCATAAATGAGCAAACAGAACTCCATTTATGAAAAGCTGAACTCCGTCTATATTGGAGCATATTGCAGACATATGGTAAAACAGCCGGTAGTGTTATTACAGGAAAAACCGGTACAGATTTGTTGACTTTATCAAATTATCAACGCCTGAGCATTTTTAAATCTGCTCTAATAAATTGAAACACTGCAGTCTGCATTAAAGATGTTCCCAGAAAACTAATGAGGTAGTTCATCCAGTGTGTTCATTTTAATATGGATCTGTTACAGATTTATTTACTGTTTGCATTTATTTTTCAGTGCTCTATAATTATTTTAATTGTTGTTATTAATCAGGTTTAACATAGCTTTAGTTACATATTTATCTCAATTGTTAGTCAGATAACTGTCTCTTTGTTGCCTAGTGTGTCTTATATTTCTATTTTTTCTTAATTAAAAATAAAGGTTAATTCAAATTTAGAGTAAAGTGTGCTCCGACAGCCTGTATAACTAAAGTCTACAGCAAAACTGTATTTCATTGTGTTGAAACAAGGAACAAGGGAGACTCATGAGGAGTGTTACAGACATATTTGCTAGAATTTCTTTTACTTTTTCTCTTAAAAAGCTTGTTATTTTCTTTTTAATAGTGGTGTTAGCAATGTAGTTATAATAGCCGATTCTATGTGTGATATGATTTAACACAGAGGCAAAACTATCAGGCTGGTTAGGAAAGAGGAATTCAATTCTCTCGACTCATTTAGAATAAAAATCCAGATATTTCACTGTCCAGTGTTGGGCAATGTGAAGCAATATCCGCTACTCTTAGGACATGCTGTTACCAATTAGACTCAGTCGGGGGTATCCAAACTGTTTTCAGTGAGGGCCAAATACAGAGAAATATGAAGATGGCTGGGCCTTTTTTACCATGAGTTGGGATAAGAACAATGCTTTGTGTGAAAGATAGGGAGACACTGAATGCTCAACTTCAGTCAGACACAAAACAAGAGCAAACTGCAAGAAGCTGCCAAACTTTATAAGACTGTGGGTGCTTGAAGATGAAAAGTGCGATGAGCTTTATAGATTGGACCTTGAGGTGGAGTAAACAGAGGCAGAAAATGACCACCATTTGTGCTATTAGCTGCTTTTATCCTGCTCTGGGGGCCAATTAATATCGCACTGCAGGCTGCATTTGGCCTCCAGGCCATGGTCTGGACATCCCTGGCATTGATGTAAAAATATATATTCCAGAAACAGTCTAAACTTAGGGTTGTTTATCGAGATTGTCTGCTAAGTAACAATGTCAAATGGGTCTGTCTAATATTATCAGCATTACCACCAAAAGGCCTCACTCCAATATGAAATTTAATGCCCACATGCAGGCATTAGATGTGAGTGTTTATAGCTCTAACTGACAGGATAATTTAACCCTGTTCATGAGAAAATTTACACCATTCAAAATGCTTGTTTACATCTGGGTAATAGAGCAAGCAGCCCAGTAATCTTAGCTGCAGACAGTTTCTGGCTACAACCTGAACTGGTAGCAGATGGCTGCAACACAACCTACAAATGTTTTTATCCCAATACTGTTAAAGTACATGCCATACCCCTTTCCCTGTCCTTGTTTACATCTTGGTAGTAGAGCAAAGTGGTAACATTGAATTTTGAGTTTATTTGACCAGCATCAAGCGTTTATATTTAGTTTAATCTACTAGTATGCCCAGCACAGACCAGCAAGAGTGATGACATTTAAGCATTTGGTTGACTAAACTTGCTTATTATCTCTGATTTTCATAAAGTTTCAGTACAATAATTGTTGCTTTTTCTGCTATTGCAGCATTCGACCTCTGAAATAAAATGGGTGGATGGAGGAAAACCTCTGTTCAAAGTCTCAACTCATCTTGTTTCCACAGTCTACACTCAGGTATCAGATTCTTGTTGTGTTGTCAGATGAAAAAAGCTCTCTTAAAAGCCTTGAAACAGTAGAAATAGCACTAAATTTGTCTCATTTTGTTTAGGATCAGCACTTGCACAACTTCTTCCACCACTGTCAAAGCATGGAGATGTCAGAACAAGCCTCAGAGGGGGAGCTGGTTAAATACCTGAAGGTATCGTAATCCCTCTTTATATTGAACACCCCGAGGGAAAAGCGAGCACTCCCATTTGTTCATGCTTCATCAGATACAACCCTGCGATCAAGTATTCAAAGGACAATGACAAGCCTGTGTTTACATTCCTTCAGTGTTTGTTTACGTTTCCTACTTCCTCCCTTTCCTTCCCAGAGTCTGCATGCGATGGAGGGTCATGTAATGGTCAACTTTCTGCCCACCGTCCTCAACCAGCTCTTCTGCGTCCTCACCAGAGCTACACATGAGGATGTGGCGGTGAACGTGACAAGGCAAGCATCAAGAAATACCTGTTTACAGCAGCAGAAATAAACACCCTACAGCTATGTTTTCACCCTTTTAGAAAGCTCCTCCTCGTAAAATTACAACAGCAGCACTTTCATCTGCCTCTCACTCCAGAGCAAACCCCCCTTGTTTCTTTTAGCAGCCTGGATCCTTCTCATTAGACTCTCACCTATGGTTTGCATACCAAATGTATGTATTTTATATCATCCTTGGACGTATCCCCTACTTTGAAGTTCTGCAAATGAGGGGCCTTTGAATAAGTAAAAGTGATTCCTTTCTGCAGGTTGTTCTTTTTATTGTGCCTCATTTCTGTCTTTTTTTTTAACCTCATGCATTATCTACGTCCCCACAGGGTGATGGTTCACGTGGTCGCACAGTGCCATGAGGAGGGGCTTGAACATTACTTGAGATCTTATGTCAAGGTGCAGTTTCATCTCACTGTATTTATGATAATATGCAGATGATACGCTCTTATACTTCGAGGAAAGTGATCTTGTTTCTTTTGTATTTTAGTTTGTGTTCAAGCCAGAGCCTTACTCAACCACCAGTGTGAAAACAGTTCACGAGGAGCTCGCTAAAGCCATGACTGCAATTTTAAAGCCATCTACAGACTTCCTGACAAGCAACAAGCTGCTAAAGGTAACCTTCTTAATAAAAGGTAACTTCTTTTATTCTGTAGTGGAAAAAGTTGATGTCACATTGCACAGCTCAGATGTTCGGTGGGAATCCATATTTGAGCAAATGCATGACTAATGATAGCTTTAATTGATACTGTATTTATTTGGCACCTTGAAAAACATCCTTGGCAGAAACATTCAAGCAAAAATGCAAAGTAGAACAAAACACAAGCAGCCAAGCAACACCAACAAAATAGAGACAAGACATGAACCAAAAAGGAAAAGACCCTACCCTAATACGGATCAAGTTTGTTTTTATCATCTTTATTACATTTGATGTGAATATGTAGCTGTGTTCTGTGCTTGATAATGTTGTTTTGGTATAATCTAACCTGAACCATATCTCTGTTTTATTACTTCATAGGCCTTAATCAGTATCTGTTTGTCTATATTACTTCATGTCTGCTAAAGATCAAAGAAATGAGAGTTTATCCTCTTTTCACTCCTGTTACTTAAGTTACAATTCTTATTCAAACAGTTTAAGGAATATTTACCACATGAAGGGGCAAATTATTATTTTGACTTATTTCCTCATTTATTTAGTTTCAGTTGCAAAAAAAATGTTTTAACAAGAAATGAATAAATATCTGGAACTTCCAAGTTTTCTTTTAAACATAGTTCATTTTTGTATTATTGGAAAAAGGGAAAATGAGTTACTAAGATTTCCTTGCTCAAAGGCTGAGGCTTTGCCCTAGGACTAGCTTTTTTCCTTGATACACCTATCTTGCTTTACATCGTTGCGATTGTATTTATTACATTATTTACCTGCTTTTCATAGTAAATGAATCTTCTTCTTAATGTTGTATATATAACAAAAACATCCACTAAGTAGTCAGATTGTAACCTTAGTTAAGTATTTATAATCAGAGTCAGACTAAGAAATACTTTACTGAGAAGAACTGAGAAATAAGTAAGACTGTCCACAGTGTTCTGTTCAACAGTGTTGCTGATGTGTATCAGTAACTTGTTTAAACACCAATAAGTTATAAAACTTTTTTTATGGTGATTAAAAGCCAGGATGATTTTCTTTGTGTTTTTATTTTGCAGCACTCCTGGTACTTCTTTGAGGCTCTGGTGAAATCCATGGCTCATTACCTCATGGAGAGTGCGAAAGTCAAGGTAGGTCCAATTTCATTTCTATTTCTTAATCTTCTAACCTCCAGGCCTGAATCGTCTCACCCCCTTCTCTTCATTAATCTTATCAAGCTCTCCAGAAACCAGCGCTTCTCTGCATCCTACAATCACGCCGTGGAGACTCTGGTGAATATGCTGATGCCACACATCACGCAGAAATACAAGGACAACCTGGATGCAGCTCGCAATGCCAACCACAGCCTGGCAGTGTTTATAAAGGTTGGCCCTGCAGTCAGTGCTCTCCTTCACCGCACTGTCCTTGATTAAGTCATGGAGTTTGAAAATGTGACTTTAATCTGAGACTTAATATCATGTAAGTTTCTCTCACTGCAATGAGTCAGAGTTTCTTTTCCTTTGTCACAACCAGCGCTGCTTCACCTTCATGGACAGAGGCTTTGTGTTCAAGCAGATCAACAACTACATGAACTGCTTCATGCCCGGAGACCCAAAGGTTAAAACACTCCTACATCATCATCATAACTGTTTTAACTCAAGCTATTTGATGTTAAATAGAAGCTCGCTTTCTCTTGTATTTGCAGACTTTATATGAGTTTAAATTTGAGTTCCTGAAGGTTGTTTGCAACCACGAGCACTTTGTCCCTCTCAATCTACCCATGCCCTTCGGAAAAGGCCGAATTCAAAGATTCCAGGGTAAAAAAAGCACACGCATCACTTTCTTCCAAGCAGAGCGCAGTCTCTATTCTGCTTGTTCTCCATATCCTATTATCTCCTTTGATTGATGCTTCTGACAGATCTCCAGCTGGACTACTCCCTCACAGACGACTTCTGTAGAAACCATTTCCTGGTGGGGCTGCTGCTGAGGGAGGTGGGTGCAGCTCTGCAGGAATACAGGGAGATCCGTCAGATTGCCATCCAAGTGCTGAAGGGGCTGATGATCAAGCACACATTTGACGAGCGCTATGCTGCCAAAGTGAGTCTCACAATGACCAATAATCAATATAGTTCCCCTAATGTTTTTTTTTTTCTTTTCACTGTTATGATTTGTCTTTATGAATGATTATCTAGATGTAAGAAATAATGGGAACAAGTAGCCTATTAATTTTTTATTTTTACCCACAAAACCCAGTTTAATCTTGCTGTAGGACAAGGAATTGTGCCTTCTTAATACTCTCTGTTTTCAGACTTCATCTTTAATTGTCTCTTGAATTTTCGACAGTTTTTCATCTGTATGACTCACCATTGCCTCATGTGTATTTCCAGAGCCAGCAAGCCCGGCTTGCAACTCTCTACCTCCCTCTGTTTGGCCTCCTCCAGGAAAATGTCTACAGGCTGGACACCAAGGAGTCAGCCCTGCTCACCAATCACAATGTAAGCCTGACACCTAGTGGTCAGACTGGGAATGGCAGCTCATGATCTCACCCCCCTCTCCAAAAGACACATTTCACAGTTTAAGACTTCATTTGTCGCCCACTTAAATATTTTAACACAATTGTGGCGTTTTCCTCTCGTTTGAACTGCACTTTTACTGCATCAACTCTTCCCCAGAATACTCGGGACGACTCTCTGGTGCCGAACTCCATGGTGACTCCCCAGAAACCTGGCAGCTGCATAGAAAATGCCCTCCACAAAGATGTGTTTGGGGTCATCTCTGGGACAGGTAAATACTCCCTGCACTGCGTAAAGTGCAAAGCCAGAAATCTTTATATCGTGGGAAATGTCCTCTGGCAGATGTACCCTGCATTTGTTTTACTTTTCTGGGTAACTTTTCAAGCCAAAACCTCAAACTGGAGCATACATCCAGTGTCCCTTTAATTAGTCTGGGGCCAATTTTTCCAAATATGCCATAACTGAAACGGTTATTTTCTTTCGACTTTCAACAAGCAGCTAGTTTACATCATCTTATGCATGTTTATTTATGTACATAAACAGATCAAGGTGTCTTAATTGAGTATTTGTTCTGCCTTGACTACGCAGCTTCACCTCACAGCTCCACGCCCAACGTCAGCTCAGTTCACCACGCAGACTCCAGAGGCTCCCTGGTCTCCACTGACTCTGGAAACAGCCTGCTAGACAAGAGCAGCGACAAGACTAACTCCCTGGAGAAGGTAGTTCAATGCTAAAATCACAATATCCATGAACTGTGACATATTCAGTGAAGAGCATGTAGTGATGGCAGAGATTTAATGCTTCAGATTTCATGGACATACTGTTTAACTGGTGAAAAGGCAGTGAGTAACATGAATGCTCTAGTGCGATGGTTACAAAATGGTCGGTCTGGACCCAAAGTGAGTCATGGAGCTTTTGTGTTGTTGTTTTGGAAAACATTCCTCCTCTTCCTCTGCAACCTAGTATTACTCTGTGAAGACCCTCCAACCAAATTATGATGCCTATTCCATTCAGTCAGTTTCATCAAGATCAGAGTAAATCCAGTCAGTATTTATGACTAAACATTTTAAAAAGCAGTGTTACTGCAAATCCTGTTGCTGTTTTGCCTTTTGTGTCGGTGTCTGCTTCTCTGTTTACATATTTACTGGAGGGCAGCCTTTCCCCAAACTTTAGGTCCTGACTTGTTTTCAATGGGTTGTGGATTGGCAGGATAAAATCATGAAAGTAGTTGTGAGGTACCGTCTCTCTGGCTCCTTGGCTTTCCTGAAGATGACTCTGACCAGCCTGCACACGCCCTCTGCTAGGACTGCAGGAGGTAGAGAGCACAGAAGCTTAATTATGCTTTGAGTGCCACTAAAAGCTGTTGTGTCCAAAAAGGCATAAACACTGGCTTTACCAAAGTCTTCCAGGAAGCAGAGGAAGGCTTCATTGTTTTGTGTTTGTGTTCAGAAAAGAAAGAAGATTCTGATTATTGATTTGATTCTTTAATATTACCCTTACCGATTCCTGATGAAATTTCTGTGTGGATAAGGTTTGTCTACACTGTTTTTTATTGGTACAGATACAGATAAATGCTCCTGCAAAATGCATGTGCAGCCACTTACTGAAAGTTGTGCAGTAATCGCATTTTTGTTGAAAATTAAGTCACAGTTTTGACCTCTTATGCTTCCTATCCACAAGGATTTTTGACTTTTTTTGTCATCACTTTGCTGACTGTCTTTATGAGAGCAGGGCGTCTTTGGCACGCAGAACAAAGTGGAAGAAATTGTTGAAAAAAGAGAATTATGATATTGATTCCTTGAGCAAGTTGTTATTGATTCCCATCCCTACATTACGTACTGTGTCTTTGTGAGTTTGGGTCAGTGGAAGTCAGTAAATTCTTATTTAGGTCCCAGGCTGACAAAGTTTGTCATCCCCTGTTGAAGGGATGCATGATAATGAATTTTTGCAAATATCAGACGGGTAGATATTCCTGAACACATGCACAATACCAAAGCCAGTATTGTTTGTTCCAAAATAAGAAGTCTCCACTTAAGTGAATTTGACCTTGTACTCACTTTGTGACATTTAAATTTAATTAGAAACAGATATGAAACAAGCAAACCAGCATATCTGTCTGTAAAATGTAGTTATGCCTGAGTACGCCATGTACAGAGGCTGCTGTCCTGGATGTGTTGGCATGAGTACAGGTTTAGCCTGGGGCATTTTCTGCTTGTAATTAAAGATAATAATTAAATTGAAAA
Source organism: Cetoscarus ocellatus (assembly GCA_037902135.1). Lineage (NCBI taxonomy): Eukaryota > Metazoa > Chordata > Actinopteri > Labriformes > Labridae > Cetoscarus > Cetoscarus ocellatus. The sequence continues at coordinate 1,260,757 of JBAMNC010001073.1, read as the reverse complement.
TGTTTTTATATTTTTAGGCCTCTGTAGTTGCACCGTGTGGACTCATACATCCTCACTGTTCAGATGATAGTGTGTGGCTGAATAGTTTTGTATGGTATCACCTGGTGTGTCATATTGTATGGTATCTGTTCCTATCACGTCATGTCACATGATACGGTACAGCTTCTTTTTTATCAGCTCTTATGGTCTAGTTTCACATCACTGAATCATTTCTAATGAAAGAATAGTTTTGTTTGGTATCAGATGGTACGGCCTGATATGGATTGGTATCACCTTGTCTTTTGTGTTGTGTTATATTGTATAGTAAGATATTGTATTACAGAGCTGTTGTGCACCTGGAACCACTGAGGAGTGGAGACAAAAACAGAGGGGACAGCATTCAGGCCAATCACACTGAAGTTAAAAAGCTCTAATTTTCAGTTTTTGTGATTGGCTAGTCATGTGCAAGCATTCATAGATTTGTGGTTTGATTCAGACTGTATATTATTTTTTAAGAAGTAAATGCAAATGTGAGGGAACATATCATTTTACATGTGTAAGATACATGCAATGGTCAAATTTTGATGAAATAATGCTGCTAATTGCTGCTTAAACTGAAGGATTTTATGTTTATATGTGCCAATGTATCTCTACAATAACACAAGGGGTCTTCATCAGTAAAGTATGGATGGAATGAGGCATTTATAAACACAACACAAAGGTTAAGGGTGATATTTTGCTCAGCACCTTCATCATTCTATCTTAACTGTAAATTATCTGCCCTCTTGGACATCCACTCCCCCTCCCACCCTCTCTCCAGACCTCCTACACCCCTTCTCCCAGCTCTATAACCTCTCACCCAAAGGAGCGCTTCTTTAGGAGACACTCGGTCAACATGCCCCCTCTCCCTCTGGACCCCGAGGACCCACCTGTGAACCGCGCCAACAAGCGTGTCACCATGGACTTCTCCCTCCTGACTGTGCCCCTGCTTGTGGACAGTGAGGGTGATCACGCTGCAGGCCTGAGGGTGGAGGGGAATCAGGAGAACATACCCATCCAAGTATTCAGTTTGACCTGCGTGGCGTCTATCACAGAGACTTTTGGTTGCGTTTGTACAGAATCCAGAACATTCCTTAGAACAATTCAGTAAACACGATACTTTAAAGAGCAAAACACAGCCTGTGGTTTGCAGATATCTGTACAAAATCCTCCCAAAGTTCCTCAGAACATTCTTCTCCTCTGCGTGTCCCACTTTAGGGAGTGAGTTTGCTTTTCTCAAGGCAGAAGTTGAGCTGACCTCACACCCATTTCCACATTTTTCCCTGTATGCTGTAATGCAGCTCTAAATGTGCTCTCCAAACCTGCATTGATGTTGCTATCTCAAAGCGTCGAGCTGCTGCAGCAAACCAGGCTGTTCTTTTTTCCCTCCTGCTCTTGTGTGCTTTTTCCACCCTGAAGGAAAACACTTGACATTTCTCAACTCTGAAGTTTGGGGTTTTAAGCCTTCAGCCCTTTGAAGTTCTGCAATCCTGCTCCCTATAACTAAAACTCTCTCCCTCTCATTTGTTTCCTGTCCGTCATTTCAGAACCAGTGTGCCTCAGCTCTGGGCAGCTCTGTGCTGCGCTGCGACAAACTCGACCGTGATGAGATCAAAAACCTGCTCATGTGCTTTCTTCACATCCTAAAGAGCATGTCAGAGGGTGAGGCGGCTATCTTTGTGCTTGATTTTAATATGTTTGTATGAAGAGCTGCTCCAAGTGAACATTTTCTCTCTGTTTCATCACCGCAGAGGCCCTGTTTGCATACTGGAATAAAGCCGCCCCCTCAGACCTAATGGACTTCTTTACATTAATAGAGTGAGTACAGCAGAAGCAGACTACACTTTGAATAAGCTGTTAAGAGTTTAGACTTGAACCAGTTCATTTGATCAAACCTAAAATTTATTAGATGACAAGAACAGGGCAAGTTTATTCACCATTAAACATTAAAACACACTGAAATTCAAAGTGCTTTCCAGAGCTGAAGAAAATCATTTGAAAAGTTAGCAACATTAAATTAGATATGACATAAAACAAGATGAAAACATCAGTATACTCAATACAGACACAACTAGATCTTTTTTTTTTAAACATTTCGTATCTAATTTAAATTATGTCCATTTTTAAGCCACAGAATTCCCTTATTTTTAATACAAATCATAGTAAAGCAAGTGAAATTCTATAATTCCTCATGATCAACATGGATATTGGAAGAAACTTTTAAAAAACAAACCAAAAAAAGGGCCTGAGGCATATTATTAGATTTCAAATTGCAGTCAATGACAGTAAATATGAACATATTTATACGAACATCATACATTCATATTTTGCCTCTTTTCAACAACAACAAAAGACAAGCCCGACTTTGCACTCAGATTTCTTTTGCTATTTTTTCTAAAATGCAAAGCCAAATGGCAGACAGCTCAAACTACATTATTAATGCACAGAGAGGGTGGTATTGATCTTTCCTTTCAACTCTTGGCAATAAAGCAGATGCAGACAAAAATAACAGCGTTGATATCAAACTTTAAAACAGCTTTTGAGAAGAAAGTTGTGATGCAGACAGTGCTGCATGTTCCTGTCTGAAAAGTAGGTTTCTTTTTTGTCTGACACCCAAACAAAACAATATTTACCATCATTTATAGTCCAAACACTAAAAATCTCTCATTGTGCGTCTAAACATTTAAATACAGAATAGTGCTGCAGGAATCAGCAGAGAGGTCCCAAACAACCTTTTAGTTTCACTTGAGTTTAAATATACATGCAAAATAACCCAGGGTGATAGATACCTCATCTTATAACTGATGTGTATTGATAGTGTGTTACAATATAACATTATTATTTTTTAATAACAATAATCTGTGAGTATTTCTGATTTCTGTCCTGCAGACTCTGCCTTCATCAGTTTAAATACATGGGAAAGAGATTCATCGTCAGGTAGAGTATTTTAAGAAACATGTTATCTCCTATTTCTGATTTAACTTTTATATTTATTCTTCATCTGAAGCTAATTATGGACATGAGCTTTGCAATAATATGCCTCACATCCTTGCAAAAGCTTATAAATAAAAATCCTTTTAACAACTTGCCTTTGGTTTGTTTCCTGTCTGTAACACTGCTGGAAAGTTGCTTTGTGGTTAATATTGTGGCCCCTTGCCCCTCCTGCATGGGTAAGATATGGCTGTTTTCTATATTTAATTGCTTTAATTAATGCATGTCATTAAGTATAATCTAAAAAAAATCTTTTGCACTTATTTTACGCCATGTTTCTATCACTACTGAGACATTTCCTTATCAAATCTCTGTGCATTTGATCCTTGAATATTCCTCTTACTACATATTAATTCTCATTTTTTGTGACTATATTTCAAATAAACAATGTTTCTCTTCTCCCACCAGGAGCCAGGAGGGGGCAGGGCCTGTAGCCCCTGACAGGAAGTCTCTGACCCTGCCTGTGTCTCGTAACAGGGCGGGGATTTTGCATGCCCGCCTGCAGCAGCTGGGAACTCTGGAGAACGCTCACACCTTCAACAACAGTAAGCCATCATCCTCTGTCCCTACATTTATGGATAAGCATCAAACTCCATTTTTTAGAGTCAAAATTATCCCAAAAACACACTTTATTTGACCAACACTTTGACATTTCCTCTACAAATCTGACCTAAAGTAATATTACTGTTGAATAAAAAGATTTTTCATTGTTAAATCTGAATATTTAAATATTTTATGCAGTAAAGTGCCAAATGAAATTGTTATCACACCCTTTACTGACCTCTAGTGGCAGAAAGCTGTTGTTGCAATAACAGTGGCACAGCTAATGTCCTTCAACAAGCAGCAGGCCGACAAACATCCACAACATATCCGCTTTGGGCTGCTGTGTCTCCACAAAAATCACACTCATAGCTCCAGTGCAGGGGTTCCTCCTGCAGTGACCGTGTGTTGTGTTCAGTGTACCCTCACACAGACGCAGACGTGAGCAGCCAGTGTCTTCTGGAGGCCAACGTGTCCACAGAGGTCTGTCTCACCGTGCTGGACACTCTCAGCATCTTCATCATGGGATTTAAGGTACACAACAACCCTTATACTCGATGCTTTTCACCCAGAATCACAGTCTGGATATTCCTTTTTCTAAAATTCAGTCTCTGCCTCCAGACGCAGCTGAATTCAGATCTGGGCCACAACCCGCTGATGAAGAAAGTGTTCCAGGTTCATCTGTGCTTCCTGCAGATCCCTCAGTCTGAAGCTGCCCTCAAACAGGTTTTCATCTCACTCAGGACTTTCATCTACAAGGTGAATGATGTTGAGCTCTCTTTTTTAAACCACACCTTCTTTAAATATCCTTAAAAATTCAGTTCATTTTACAATACGCCCTCTCTCTCTCCAGTTTCCCTGCACCTTCTTCGACGGCCGGGCCGACATGTGTGCCTCTCTTTGCTATGAAATCCTCAAGTGCTGTAACTCCAAGCTGAGCTCGATCCGCAGCGACGCCGCCCATCTTCTCTATTTCCTCATGAAGAGCAACTTTGACTACACGGGACGCAGGTCTTTTGTGCGCACACACCTGCAGGTACATGATTGAATTTAACGTTTCTCACTTGAAACATCAGATGTAAACAAAAAGCTGGACAGTGTTTTATGCCCGTCTCTCTGGTTTTTGTCCCAGGTTGTGATTGCTGTCAGTCAGCTGATTGCAGATGTCATCGGCATTGGTGGGACCCGTTTCCAGCAGTCTCTCTCCATCATTAATAACTGTGCCAACAGTGACAAAAGTATCAAGGTGAGCGGAGAAGTCCTCCTACTTTGTAAATGAAATACGCTCTGCAAAGAAGCGTGTGGATTTAATTAAATAAGAGCATTATGGTTGGTTCTGTCAGACTTAAAATGAATTTGAATTTATTTCCTACCATCATAGTTACCATATCTGAACCCTTACCAGGAGAACTATTCTGCACTGAGACCTTTCTCTGGTTTAAACTTAAACTTAAAGTTTATTTACACTTCATCCCTTTTATGATCCATATCCCTGATCCAGTTTAAATGATCTAATGTGAGACTTCTTGTTTTATTATTGTTGTTTATTGCTGTTTCTAGCCTATGTTTATGGTGGTTCATTTCTGTTTATTGCCTCATACTTGTTGCCTTGTTTCTTAAATTAAGTGCCTCTTTCATTCACCACACTAAAATTTTAGACAGGAATAAATGAGGTTTCCCAACTGCTGGTTCATAATTTTAGCTCTGATCTCAAAATAATTCCACATTTTCTTTTGTATTGTATTCTGGTAGCATACAGCGTTCCCATCAGACGTTAAAGACCTGACAAAGCGAATCAGGACAGTGCTGATGGCCACAGAGCAGATGAAGGAGCACGAGAACGACCCGGAGATGCTGGTGGACCTCCAGTACAGTTTGGCCAAATCTTACACCAGCACCCCTGAGCTCCGGAAGACGTGGCTGGACAGCATGGCCCGCATCCACAACAAGAACGGAGATCTATCAGAGGTACTTCAACTTATCCAGCTGCACACACATCCCCCTTGAGCAGTAATTTTAAGTGTTTAACCCAAATTTCTGTTTGTTTTTCACCTGCAGGCTGCCATGTGTTACGTGCATGTTGCTGCTTTGGTAGCTGAATATCTGTGGAGGAAAGGTGAGTCAGGGTGTAAATGTTGTTGTAGTGGAAACTTTATTTCCCAGTAAGAACCTGCTGACTTTGAACTGCGTTCCAACATTTTATTATCCCAGTCTGTAGAGGCCATATACTGTATTGAACAAAGGTTTACAATACTGAATGATGATGATTGAAGCATAAATATCCAATCAACGCCATAAAATGGATTTGAAGTCCTGGATATGGAAGAAAGAGAACAATGAAAGTGCTTTACAACCTGGAAACACCTAAATAAAACAGTAGCACTCAATCTGTTTATCATGGAAGATCCTATAATTCTCTCTTCTAACTGCTTGCTTCTGTATAAATAAAGTAGCACACCTTCATCTTCCACCTGAGCGCTTGTCCAAGGGTCATCACGTTAAAAAAACCCTCCAGCACGACATTCCCAAGATAAGATCCCCTGTTGTGTTTCCCCACATATCAAACTGGATACTGAGTTCAGACTTTGGAGGGGACCTGTTGTATAATGTGAAAGGGTTTTATTAGTTCACAGTTCATCCACAGGTCAGAAGGTGATGACTCTTAAGAAGCTGGACCTGTATTTATTGTGTGAATGTAGGTTTTAGGTAGTAGAACCAATCAAAAACAGATGGTCAAGGGAATTTAAATGGGAAAACATTTGCATAGCATCAGTGTGCTTGTATAAAAGCCTCATTTTATTGTGTTTTTGCCATGATGAAACAGCATAAATGAATCTGAAAACGTTTGTTTCTCCATCTCAGCAATGTTCAGACAGGGCTGCTCAGCTTTCCGCGTCACAACTCCAAACATCGACGAGGAGGCGGCCATGATGGAGGACGTAGGCATGCAGGACGTTCACTTTAACGAGGTTTGACATCATTTTATTTTTCTCCATGCCACACCCTGATTATCTGTGTTGACAAAGCATTTTGGATGTTTTTAAAGCCTCCACATTTTCTTCACGTGTCACGTAATGTGTGTCTGGAAGAGCTCTTATCTCCGCTGGATACCATTCACTCTGCTGAGAGGAAATGCTGAAGACTTTGCTCAGGGTTTGGTTCATGTGCTGGTGATGTTGAAAATCACTGACAGGACAGTCTCAGATCAGACGAAGGCTCAGGGATGAGATCAAGTCCTCAGTCCAGCTGATAATCCTGTTGAAACTGAAAGTGACTAGCTTTAATGAGCTGGTCAACAAATGTGCAGACCATGAAACCCCCCTGATGATTCCTTCCATTACCTGCTGCCTTGATGAGCTGGACTTCCCCAATAAAGCGAACAGACTCATTTCCCTCAACATCTGCCGTCTTTGCAGGCATATTATGCTCCGGGCAGCCTCCTGAATGATAAAGATAAACACAAATGTCTCTCTTTGGACGGGAAGCAAAGGTTTAATGCTGTTCAAATGTATTTCTGTGTGTTCAGGAGGTGCTAATGGAGCTGCTGGAGGAGTGTGCCGACGGCCTGTGGAAGGCAGAGCGATATGAGCTCATTGCTGACGTCTACAGGCTCATTATTCCCATCTACGAACAGCGCAGAGACTTTGAGGTAAACAGGGATTATATGGCATCCCGTTGGTGCTGTTGCTGGAGAGTTTCAGCGTGACATCCCCTAGAATTACTACACCCACCCTCAGCAATACGTACTTATCTCAGTCTAAATACACTTCAGTAAATTAGAGGTGTTCATTTGCATTGAAAGGGCTAAAATTGAGCCTTATGTACACATAATGTCAATGATTTTCAAACATTAACACGCTGATGAGGTTTGCAGCACTGGATGGTTTGCGAGTGTTTTGCATACAGAGGTGGAATTTTGGTCTAAATAAGTGGAAAGTTTGATGTTGACATCCCTCAGAAACACTTAAACACAAACAGCAAATGGTATTTTCAAAACTGTAACTCCAATTATCCGGTCCTTTAGGGTTCTTCTGCTACCATGTCCCCAAATAAATTAAAATAATTGAGTTATAGAGTTTTATTTAAGTGTAAAGTTTTGTGTTATTGTGGTATTTTTCTGGAACAGAAACTGACACACCTGTACGACACTCTGCACCGGGCCTATACCAAAGTGATGGAGGTGATGCACACTGGCAAGAGGCTCCTGGGTACTTACTTCAGGGTAGCCTTCTTTGGACAGGTAAGAGGCATCGCACACCGAAGCGAGGAACATCCATGGATATAGACATGTAGATGCTGTTTTAGGCTTCTATGATGTGTTTAGGTGGGCATGTTTAGATGTAAATGTAAGTCTTTTAAGATGGAAGGGATATCAAGGATCAAAATATTCATAAATAAATTAAATGTGAATTCATTGTTAAGCTCTCTGTCATAAACACCAGACATGTATTTGTGCTTAAGGACACTTTCCATACCTTAGTGCTCTATCTTTTTTAATATTACTGTTATTCTGTATTATTCTATATGAAGGACAAACTGCAGCATTTATCATCGAAAGGCCACAATGGCTGTTGCAAAGACCATTGTAATATTATGGATTTGTATTGCAATAAACTCGAATTAAATACAAGGTGAAATGAAATGGTGAAATATGAAAAAAGTTCTGTATTTCTCGATTAAAGAGAAAATAGTTGTGATCTAGGGGGCATTTTCCTGTGGATATTTACAGGAATAACAATTCAACAGCACGTAATTGTTATAACAGCCACCTGTTTTGGCCTAGCATAAAGGCAGCACACTGTTGCTGTCCCATTCAACCTCTTGATATCAGCATTTACTCAGGCATCTAAGAACCCTGATAGTCCACCTACCAAGTTAAAACCCCCTTTGTAATCAAGATTTCTCTTCTTTTCTCCTCCCCTTCCAAGGCTGCGGTAAGTGCATAGTGGTCAGCTGTGTCTGTTAGCCTGGTGTGCTCCACCTGCTTGCATCATTATCTAAAACAAGAACTTAATCAAGCACAAAGCGTAGCTGTAGGTGCTTCAAATTTAGCTCTATAGTGGCTCATTCCTGAACATAAGCTTACAAAAACAAAGTGGAGAAACAGCAGATTTCTGTGGCATGTTTTTAGCTATTATGTGATTCAGCTCTATATCATTGCTGTTTCTCCCCAGAGCGAAATAGCAGAAGCTTGCTCGTGTTTCTGTAGTTGACCTCCCTATTAACCCTGAGTCTTTATACCAGCCTGCTTCTACCCACGTAGACTTTTATGCATCATTTCTTAGATAAAGTTTTTAGTAGCTGTTCCATAATGGCTTAAAATCGCCTAAAACAGTTTATGTTTGAGTGGAGAGCTGTGGTAGTTTGCATGTTTGATGTTTTGTACTTTATTTTCTTGATTTACTTAATTATTATCAGCATGATGATTTTTTTTTGCACAGCTATTTGATTTTCTCGACTATTATGCAGTTTTGCAGTCACTCTAATGTTGTGTGTTATGTGTCTCTGATAAAATGTAGGAGGTGTTTTTCTCAGGAGTGTCTTTCTGGTTGTTCTAAGGGATGTTTTTCACCGTATTTTGCTGAAATTTCTGACTAGAACTCGCCTTGTGCTGCTGCTCAGCATGTTTCATGTTTCTCTCCTCCTCTGCAGGGCTTCTTTGAGGATGAGGATGGAAAGGAATACATCTACAAGGAGCCAAAGTTCACCCCTCTGTCTGAGATCTCCCAGAGGCTCCTGAAGCTCTACTCCGACAAGTTCGGCCAGGAGAATGTCAAAATCATTCAGGACTCTGGCAGGGTGGGATCATCTTTGTGTTTACATCAAGGTTACCATAGACAGAAGATCATGGAGGTTGTGTAATGATCTTGGGAGACCATGTTGTTGTAGGTTTGTAGAGTAGAGTTCATGGTTATGAAAGATCTCCATACAACAAACCCTGTGGCTGGAGGAGAGACTGGCTCATGTTGCAAGAGCTGAAATTTTCCAAAAGTAAAAAATAGCAACAGAAATAACCTCAACTTTTTATTTTGGGGCTTTGAAGACAGCCATGCCTGTTATTTCACATATCTGGTCTGAGACTTATGCTCTGGATAAACAGAAAAAATGAGCAAATAGCTGAAACATATTTTCAGATCACCACAAAATGAATGTAAGAAGCCTAAACTGAAACATGCAAATAGATGAAACACGAACACAAGCAGCAAAATAGAGATAACAAATGAATGCAACAGGGACACAAAGAGCAGCAAAATGAATGGCTCAATTGGCTTAATGTTAAAATATCTTTGTTTTTAACTCTGTAAAGCACTTTGAGCCTCTATTTGTATGAATGCTGCTCTATAAATAAAGTTAGCGAAATAGCCACAATAAAAAGCAACACAAATAGCTGTAATACATGTGTAAATAGTCAAAACAAATATAAAAATGTACACAAATGGCAGCAACACAGAGGCCTCAAAGGAAACAACCTACACAGTGGTAATGCACATGCACGTAGCCACAACAAAAATGAAACAAAGAGCTGCAACACAGATGCAAGTTGGCACAGAAAAATGTTGTGAAGAGCCAAAACATGTAAACATCTAGTCATAACAGAAACAGTGCAAATAACAACAACACATATGTAGTCAGCCATGATGAAAATTACACAAAAAGCTTCAATACAACATAAGAGGGTGTGGCAAAATAAAACAAGTAGCCACAGTACAGAGGAGAGAGTAGCCTCAATAAAAAGCAACAGAGCAGCTGTAACACATGACCCAAACAAGTACTAAATAGACAAAACAACACTTTAAACTGCAAAACTGACGCAAATGACCACAACAGAAATTACACAAATTACTACAATATCGATGCAAGTAGGCAAAGCATAACAATGCAAAAGGGCACTACATACGCCGCAACAATGTGGACTCCAATAGCCACAAAATGAAAGCACATAGCCACAACAAAAATTACACTAAAAAACCCACAAATAGTCCAAATGGGAATGAAAGTAGTATTATCAACTATAAAACAGAAAAGCTGCAACACAGACTCAAGTAACTACAGCAGAAGCAATGCAGATAGTTGCAACACAAATGCAAGTAGGCATAAAAGAAACTTTAAAATCAACATCACTGTATGTAGCCAAAACAGAAATAGCACAAGTAGCTTTAACACTGAGCAGAAATGGGCACAAGTAGCCAAAACAGAAATGATTAGAAGATGTATGCATGTTTATTTGAGTTACTTATTTTGTGTTTCTGTTGTGGCTTTACTCCACTGTTCATGCAAAATCAATTGGATGTGCATTCGTCAAGACCACCAGGCCAGAGTAGGCCTTTAATTGTGCATCCAAAAGTGTCTAATTGTGACTTCCAGGCCCCTCTTGTATGTGCTGTGTGCTCAAATCTGTCTCTGCACCCACAGGTGAACCCAAAAGATCTCGACTCCAAGTATGCCTACATACAAGTTACCCACGTCACACCCTATCTTGATGACAAGGAGCTTGAGGACAGGAAGACCGACTTTGAGAAAAGCCATAACATCCGGCGCTTCGTGTTTGAGACGCCGTTCACTGTCTCGGGGAAGAAGCAGGGCGGTGTGGAGGAGCAGTGCAAACGGAGGACTATTCTCACCAGTAGGTAGCTCAGGGAAGACAATGAAACATCACTGGTGTAGGATTTAAGGTGTAGTAACAGGAAAACAAGTGTAGCAGCAATGTGAGGAGAAAAAGAGAGAGAAGATCTTTGTGGTTGACGCCTGTTTTTGGTGATAACACCTGAACTGTTAGTCTGATAAGGCAGGTGAGGTTAATCATTATATTGTCCTTTTAATCCCAAAGTTCAGGTGTTATCAGCCCTTAATAATCTCGCTGACTGGATGTGCTTTAACCCTCTCACTGTCTTAATTCTTAAAAACTTGGCTGTAAATCTAACCACAAAAACATGGACGTAAAAGATCTTGAGTCATGTCAGCACTTTTTGTGTTCGACAGTTTTATTCATGTCCTTTTCAATCTTTACTCCTGTGTAGCCACCCACTGTTTCCCCTACGTGAAGAAGCGTATCCCCGTCATGTACCAGCACCAGACTGACCTGAGCCCCATCGAGGTGGCCATAGACGAGATGAGCGCCAAGGTGGCCGAGCTGCGCCTGCTGTGCTCGGCCTCCGAGGTCGACATGATCCGGCTGCAGCTCAAACTCCAAGGCAGCATCAGTGTCCAAGTATGACCAGCCTGTTGTTCAGGGTTGTAAATTATTGTGATTACTTATTGATGACTTCCAGTGAGATTTATGATGCTTTCACCTCTGTTGTTTTCCAGGTCAATGCAGGTCCTCTCGCGTACGCCAGAGCCTTTTTAGACGACAGCAGTGCCAAGAAATACCCCGATAACAAGGTTAAACAGCTCAAAGAGGTCTTCAGGTACTCGTCAATAACAGAAGTATTTTATTTATAAAACTCTTAATTTATCTTTTCTCCCTTCCCCACTGTTTCCCATGTGACTGGACACCTTTAACCCTTTAAAGCCTGAAAACACAAATTGTAGCCAGAAATTTCACTTTCTACTGAAATCCAAAAAAAATTAAAATTTCCATAAAATTTTACTTGTGTGTTTTTTGTATCTCATTTGACACATGAGGTGTTTTGGCAACTGATTATCCGCTTGAGAACATTTTGTCATTTATCTGATTGTATTCAGATGTTTTTTTAGTAATTTGTTGATCATATTGATTAGATAGAGGTATCATAAAAGTATGTATCAAATATGATAAAACAGCTTTTAAGGAGTTAAAGTGACATGAATATTATTACACTTAATATGACAAAAATTTAAATTTGGGTTTTTTTTGGGGGGCTAAGATTTATTCTTGAGCTTTCTGCTTTTATAAGGAGAAGACAAGACAGTCTGTAGGCAGGATAGGACCGGTTGTAGCCATCAGGGACTTGTTGTCATTTAAAGTAAATATTGAAAAAGAAACAAGCAATAGATTTAAGTGAACATAACTGTGTATGATAACGCTCAGTCTGATTATGATTCAGCCCAGTTTTACTGCAGAGTGGAGAAAAATCAGACAATCAGAATTAGCTTTATTGGACAGTTTTTTTTAAATAAACAAGGAATTTGACTAGGACTAACTTTACTGGCTGTGCACAAGCAAAACGATATTAACATATACAGAGAAGAATGAGAAAATGTGAATTTCCATGTTGAAAAGAAGAATATGTACAAGCTAACATTAGAGTAAAAAGTTAGGGCCAATATGAACAAGCCTGCATAAACAGAAGTACAGTATTGAGGAGTGGAAAGGCTGCTTAAATAGAAATATTGTTAAATATCTTAATATGAACAGGACTGTTTTACAAAAACAGCTTAAAAAATAGTGTCCAGCAATAACCATGTCATTAAAAATCTCTTGCATGCCTCCACAGGCAGTTTGTGGACGCCTGCGGTCAGGGTTTGGGCGTAAATGAGCGCCTGATCAAAGAGGACCAGCAGGAGTATCACGACGAGATGAAGGCAAACTACAAAGACCTGACCAGAGAGCTGTCCAATATCATGCATGAACAGGTAGAAACATCACACACAGCTGGACGGACTGAGACTAACTCAGAGAAGTCTGCTTCTGTTAGTCTGATGCTCTGACGGTCCACTGAGACAGACACTGTAACTAAAGAGGTAACACAGCACCCATTAACAAATCAAAAAGAGCTTCCAACATCAACACAGGGCTTCTTTATGATTATTAATGTTATTTCTTTTTTCCTGTTTAATATCAGATGCCGATTTATTTTGTATCACCTCGAACAACATTACTTTAAGATCATTACCTTATGAAAAAGTCTTGATAAGTTGAAAAATAATCAAGTAACAGAGCATTAGATGTGGACATTACATAAAACACACTGACAATTTTGAGTTTGGGTATTTACCACATGGCATGTCAAAAAACGTAAAGCTTGTCTCCTGTTAACCTTTGACCTCTTGTATTTAAGCTGACCTCTAATGCATTTTTCTGCCCTTTTACTAACCATGTTCTCTTCTCTCTCTCTTTGTGCTGGCCTGAGCAGATTGGATGGTAATGTTGCTTTTATGATTGTAAAATCTTCTTTTAAAGAACCAGAGTGCTGTGCAGTAAACTGTCAGAGCAGCTCATCCTTGAACTTTCTGCATGTCAAACAATAACAGGGTATTTTAAAGTTTTTGCACAACTCATCTGTGTAAGAGTGAAAGAGTACTTCTGCTTCTCTAGACAAGTCATCAGAACCTCTCCCCTGTTAACAGCGCCAGAAGCTGCCTGAAATGGCTCATTCCCTCGCCCCTCTGAATAAACCTTCCAGTGTGATGTCCTACCGTTGTTTCATCAGCAGTTTGAGCCCAATGCTCAGTGCAGAATAGAGACTGAAGTGTTGAAAGATACTTACATTTTGTTGCTTGTGTTTCTTCCAAAGAGCTTTTCATTGCAATTAGTTCAGTACAAGAAAAAACAATGCCCAAATTCAGATATTGGAAGTCTTATTGACAATAAAATACAAATAAATGTTATTTTTTTTAATATGAGAAGAAATACAAAGACAGCAGTGCTATAATTTGGAATTTCCCCCTGTGGGACAAATAAAGAAATATCTTATCTTATCTTAAACAAAGACTGCCCCACGCCTCTTTTTAATTCATCATTTCCCTGCTTTGATCCATGCATGAATTTATTTTATTTTGCAGTGCATTTAAATCGCATTTTATGGTACACACGTTTTCTTATCGTCCTGATTGACCTTTGTCTTCAGATAATCCCAGTGGATGACGGCACAAGGAACGCACTGTCTGACTCAATGGGCATCTTCAACGCCATCAGCGGCACACCAACCAGTGCCAACGCACACGGCTCCACCACCATACTCTGATCCGGAGGTTTCACTCCAGACTCATGCCTTTTCATCAACACATTACTGATTTAACTACCTGACAGTAACAAGGAATCAATCCAACATTTCAAAGAAGCCGTCATTATTAGTTCAGTTTGCTGTCATCAGGGATGATGCCCACTTTTCTTGTGTCCTATGGAGACTCCAGTCAACTTCCACTCTTTTTAAATCAGTGATTCTTCTTCGAGATTTGGGTCCAGTATCATTTTTGTACACTTTTTGAATAAATAGCACGCAAGGTGGGGTGAAGCACATTTGGTGACTTAGCAAGTGTGCATCCGATACTGTGACTTTCAGCAGAGCTTCACCTGACAGATGTTGTAAAAACATCAGTATTCACACCGACCCACGTCTTCATCTTATCTGTTTTTACCTGCAGGGCTCCCCTCTGTGTACAGTGTTTGTATGAGAGTGTTTCAGTGATATAGGTTCAGAAACTGACGGCTTGAATCATTCATCCTTTTGCTGATGCACAGTATTTTTAATATTCTCTCCATTTAAGTGCTATTACATCAGTTCATTTTTATCTCACTTTGGACTCCATCTACAGACTCTATTTTAGGCCAACAGACGTGTAAAGAATCAGTCTAAAGCCAAGTGAACCGCTACGTCTGAACCTGTTTTCTGCAAGGAAATGTGTGCAATATTTTCTATTGTTACAAAGGCAACCTGCTGCACAGAAAAAAACACTCCTGCCAAAGACATTAGAATAAAGACTGTGCAATGAAAGACGAGGGTGCAACTATTTTTAATCTACCCCCTTTTTTTTCTCTTTGTCTGTCATGTAGATGCCTTTTATTATCTGTGTTTAAAAGCAAGAGAGACTTTTTTACATAAATCTGCTCATGTAAATATGTTTAAGACGTATAAATAAAGAATTCTTTTATTATGTCTGTGTCCATGCCTCACTTTAATATCACAATTTGTCCAAATTTTCTCCACAGTCCAAAGTTATTTGATGATGCTTTTTCTCCTTCTGATTATTATTTAGCAGAATTGTTTCTTTTGTAAAAGTTGTTTTTCACTGTCACGCTGTTGATTTTGTCAACAGAAGAACATTAGGATCAGGCATCAGAGAGGAAATTGAAGATGATGACTTCTTTTTACAATGTGCTTAAAAAAAGGTGAACTTTTCCTCAACATGATGATCTTTTTTCTTAACCTTATGCCTGTTTTCTAAATATTTTGACTTTATTTTATTTTTCTTGTTGATTCTCTGTGTTTCAATTTTCTTTGTGACTTTTTGTTTGAATTTACTGGTCTTGTAGTTGTTTGACCTGATTGTTATTGTTCATTTTTGTTATTTTCTGCCTTTAACTTTAAAACAACTTTGTAAACGTCTGTTTCAAACGGTGCTCTACAAATAAAGCAATCATTATTATTATTTTTATAATATTTTTTTTCTCAATTTTTGTCTCATTGTTTTCAAGATTTTTGTACTTTTTTCTCCCAATAATTTTGAACTTTCATTTCCCTTGATATTTATATTTTTCATCAACATTTCTATTTATTTTTCTTATTTAGTTTTTTGTCTCATAATTGTAACAACACCCACACTATTAGCTCATCTTTTGGTCTTAATAGTTCTACTTTGTCTCAATTTTGGTGGGAAATTGCAACATTTTTTCTAAATGTTTGAACTCTTTCCTAGAAATTGTACTGATATTTCACTAATTACCTGTGTTTGAGTCTTTTCTCAACATCGTAATATTTCTTTTACAGTATTTTGATTTTTCTGTCTCAACATTTAAACCTTTATTTTTGACATTTTGCCTTTTTTCATATTTTTTTATATTTTCCTGAATGTATCCTTTATTTTCAATATACATATTTTTTTCTAATATTGCAGTGTTACTTCAGTATTTGTCTTTTCTTAACATTTTAATATATTTGTATTGTTTCCTCATGATTTAACTCAGTCTTTCCCAAAAGTTAAGTCTGAATCTTGACTTTCTTTCCCTCTTGTGCATTTGAACTTATTTCCTGATATTTTTTCAACATTTGGGCATTTTATCTATTTTTTCAAATTTTACTTATTGGCCTTTTTATCAGTACTTTTTGTCTTTTTCATAGACAATTTCAGCCTCGTCTGAAGCTTCAGACTGTCTTCATTCATGCAAGCACACAGGATTTGTGTCAGTGCTGAGAAGTGCCAATAATCATAATGATATCATATACTGAGCAGTTTTTGTTCCTCATTTACTGCCCTGTTGTGTTAACATGCTAATGTTTTCTAATTATCTCTGAATTTGAACTGCAGCTTGGTCTGGTGAGTAAAATATAATAAGAATATGAAAACGGTAGATATGTTGGACCTCTAGTGTTAGTTTTAAAAGAGAAAATGTGTCTTTGTTTTTGGGCTTCCCGTCTTGTTTCAGATGTATTACAAAGCCATCTCTTATCTGTGACGCAGAAACCACAGACGTCCAACTGTCAGTAAAGCTTCAGCAAGTCTTGCTGTTCAATTTAAATACACGGTGCAGATCAGGAAGTCCTGTTTTCATATGCAAAAGATGAAGGACTGGCAGCCTGGCTGTGTGCCACCATGGGTAAGTTGAAGAATTAGCTGTTAAAATTCATTACTGACAGTTTAGTTTGGTTCATTTCTGCCTTTGGTATCACTTGTAATGCATGTTTTACTTGTTCTTTACAATAATAATATTGGGAAGGCTAACCACATCTATTTCAGGTACAGCATTCAAGGTTTAAAGGCACTAAAATGAGAGTAGCTTGGAGAATATCCTTTTTTCACTTATACTCTATAATCTGATTCCTTTAGCGTAGGGAGTTTAAAGATGTATTTAGTGAAACATTTTTCTCTGAATACCTTCTTGTTGCTGAGTAGAAATAACTTCAGGTTACAAGAGGGAGGTATATAGGTTTACATGCACAATTATGTGAAGCAACACCTAAAGCTCAATTAGGATAATGATTAACTTATACCCTATGTGATGTTGCTTCACTTACCCCAGCTCACAGTACATTATGTCTCTGCCTACCTGATGCATTTAATACAAAAAGTGTCACCTAAGTTTCCCTAAAGGAGTGTGTGAAGCTACCCAGTCTGTGGGAGGTCGTCGTCTGCGAGCTCCCACTCGGTTCTAAACCTGTGGCTTAGTGCTGTGAAGAAAAACCCAATAACTTAGTCTGTAATTGTGTCCAGTATCTTGTGTCTTTTGGCGTCCTCTGCTTGTATCTTTTCCTCCGCTTTCACAGGAGTAGCATATTCAACAGCACTGTGTGGCATGAGTCCTGTGTGTTTATGTCTTTATGCAGATAGTTTGACTCCATAATTCTGCTATAGCCTGAGCCTATTTAAATAATTGTAAACATTTTGTATGATTGATAATGACTGATATTTCAGTGGCTGTTATTACTGTTATTAAAAAGAGTGCCCTTACTGTATTAGCAATACATTCCTGTCATAAAGCTGCAAACTGCCTCTGACTTGCAGCGATGTAATCATAATTCATACTGCTCCTCATTAAGACCGTAGCAAGAACATCTTTAAGTCATCAACTATTTTTTTATTTTAGTTTATTTTGACAAGACAATTGACAGGGTGGAAGATACGACAGAAATAATTACTCTACGTCAAAGACGAGACAATATGCGTAGATACTAAAAACAGCAAAACAGGACTAAACCAAGACACACAGGGATTGTTGACATGTTGCAGGATTATGTGTTGAGGTGATGAGGATCAGTATTTGTATGTGTGTGAATGTGAAAATCTGAGTAAGCAGAGTGATTTGAAGGTGAGAAGAGCGAGAACATGTAAGGAAAGATGAACTAACAAGGTCAATGGGGTAACAGAAATAAATAATAAGAATATAAATAAATAAACTAGAAAGCACTCATAGAGCAAAGGTAGCTCGCATACTGCTGTTACATCTATAAGCAATAGTTCCATGATAAAGTCACCATCATAATAAGATTCCTTGACCCTGAAAACCCACACCTAGCACTCAGAATCATGTTGATGTCATTATTAGTTTGACAGTTACTGAGCAAAAACGATCGTTCTCTATGGCAGTAATCTGGATCACCACTAAAATCTAATCATCTTTAAGTTGGGCCATTACCAACATCTCCTGAAAATTTCAGCAAAATCCGTCCAGTAGTCTTTTGTGTAATCTTTCCAACAAACAAACAAACAAACAGGGATGATTTGCTGGGAAGTGGCAACAAGTTTAGACACGATAATTCTGCTATAGCCTGAGCCTATTTAAATAATACCAATCATGCTTTGTGATTGATAATGACTGATATTTCAGTGGCTGTTATTACTGTTATTAAAAAGAGTGCCCTTAGCAATACATTCCTGTCACAAAGCTGCAACAAACTGCCTCTGACCTGCATCAATGTAATCATAATTCCTTAATATTGAAGCAGAAACATCATTTAGTCATCAACTCCTGTCTTTCATCACAGACTACACTAAAACTACACTGTCCAGAATAACAGCCCCTCTCTACAAGGCTCCAGGTCTCTTAAAAAGATTTAGAATTTCAGCAATATTGGTTTTATTTTTTACTCGGACAAACCCAACAGGATGACAGTGTTTTTGGGCAACGTAGGAAAAAAGAAAAATCCTTATTCTATTTTCCTTCCCCATGAATGAAATACATGTAAGAAATCCTCTCGCTGTTCGGGGCAAGTCTTAACAGGAAAGTTAGAGAATTTTTCCGGATGGATTACCCTGTTGTTTTTTAGAGAATATCAAGGTTGAACATGTGACAAGGTCTTTATTGATTTATCTATGTGTCATTTCTTTTGTGTATTCTCAAAACAACCATATTTTTCATAAAAAATGTAGTCAAGGCTAATGATTCATATTTTTGTATTCAGAATTAGGCATCAGTTCAACGTGAGATGCCAACATTTGGCAGCAGAGGCATGTAAAACTTTAACAGGCAGAAACCCTGAGCAGAAACAGAGTTAAGTGGTTTACAGCCACCTACAGATCCCAATAATTCAATTGAATACATTCACAGAATGAAAGAATTCCTCCAACAAAGCTTCAATAATTATTGTGCTAAACGCTTATTGAGTGTTAAAAGGAGAAGTGATGTAAGACAGTGGTAAACATACCTCCGTCCCAACTTTTTTTTTGGAAACTATTGCAGGCATCAAATTCAAAATGAGTGAATATTTGCAAAAACAAAACTGAAGTTTTTCAGTTTGAACATTTAATATCTTGTATTTTAGTGGATTCAATTAAATATATAGGTTTAAAAGGCTTTAGAAAACATAGTTTTCTGTTTTTATTTATGTTTAATACAACGTCCCAACTTCATTTGATTGGAGTTTGGACCTCAAACAGATGAGTTGAGGGTCTAAATGTTGTCTTTACTGACACCATATGCATTATTTTGATGAATTAAACAGAAGGTCTTAAGTTTGTCCAATGTTGTTACAACAATGAAACATAATGAGACACTTTATGAGTATTAGTCTTCACAAGCAGTCGTCAAATCGTCCTTATCTGGGAGTTGTTGCCCCGGAGCTCCCGGGTCGTAAAGCATTCACTGACACACTCACTTGTGATTATGATAAAGACAATGTGCTGCAGGCGGATAATGGTGCACGTTGGATGATGTTCCCAGTGTGTGAGATCCACAGTCCAGCATCAGTGGGCGTCACAGGAAGGTTTATAAGAGATTACATAAGAGGCTGGTGAGACCTTGACTCAAGTGTTGGTGTCGTGGATCTGAACAGGGGTCACTTGTGCTTTTTTGTCTTTTTGTTCAAGGATTCAGTCGCAGAAGGGACCTGAAGTCAGCAACAGCCATGGCAGGTGAGCCTCATCGCTCTTCATTTTGGGATTTATTTCTTGCAAACTTTAAAGGAATTTTTTTATTTATATTATGCATTGCCCATGTTATTTTTCTTGAATAACCCATTTTTATCTTATTATACATCAGGCTTTATTTGTTTGTTTTATTTCACTAATTACCCTTAAAAATCTGCCATGTTTCACCCTGTTTTTAAAGTTTTACATATGAATGTAGAATCACATTCTCCTTATTTTTGCAGACAAAGAGGAGATTAAGAAGCCCAAGAAGAAGAGTGTAAGTCATTCTGTTGCCCCACTCTTTGTAAAGTTAGAACATAAACATGAACAATCAATAAGTCATAAGAAATATTTCTTATTGTTGCACTGATTGAGTGCCCCTGAAGACCAGTTCAAGAAGGAAGAATAGAGCAAACGCATTCAAGGGATTGGTTAAGAGAAGGAATACTGATAAGTTTAAGCATTTCTATCAAGTGGCACATAAACAAAAATATTTAATGACAAAATCTCTCACTTAAGTGTTTTCGCCATCTCAACAGGCTGCAGTCTGCGGCTACCCCGTGAGCATCTTCTTCATCGTGGTCAATGAGTTCTGCGAGCGTTTCTCCTACTATGGCATGAGAGGTGAGGACAGAAAACTTTCTTCAGTAACTCTTAATCTCTAGTTGTTATCAACGTAGGGTTCTGGGCCCTCAAAAGGGTCACAAGATGACTTGGAGCAGAGCCTCAATGATCACTTAGGAGAGAAAGGGAAAAAAAAGTATTTTCTCTGATTTCATATTAATTTTACATCAACTATTTCATCTTTGTTCATGGTATTGTTTTTCTCATGCTCTCTTATACATTAGAAAAAATTATTAAGAAATTAAAAGCAGAACTAAGATGAAATTTTGACTTATCTTGGGATTAATGTAGCCAATGAAATTCAGATGAAATGTAAAGATTTAATTGCTATGAGGGTTTTTGCCTTTTTTTGGACATGACAATACATGAAGAACAAAATCTAGAAAAATGTGGGTAATAACGAGAAGGACTCAAAGTTCAGACTTGAACCTTGGTCGCTGGCTTGGAAGTCTACAGAAGACTCTGACCTCTGTACAACTGTCCTGACCGGCCATAAATGCACCAAAAGTGAAATTCAATTTATAATAAAAAAGTCGAGGAGAGACATAAAGAATTATGGGACCTCTTAAGTAAAATACAGATATGGCTGTTAAAAAAAGAAATAAAGTACATAGCTGTAGTAAACACACCCTGCTCTCATCCAACGCTGATGAATTATCTTGCATCATCCAGATTTAACAATCTAAACCATCGATGAACAATGATGATGAAATTAATTTTGTATTAAAAATTCAACCAACAATGGGCTTGTTTCTACAAGAAACCTCCTTCTTTTAATGTTTCATGATACTTTGTGGATGAAACTAAAATAAAATATACAATATGATAAATATAATGTTATATATTGTTATGCAATGATGCATCTACAAAGAGTTGGGACTGTTTCTTGTATTAAGGTATATATTATTTTACCTTCCCCGTCTTCAGCGGTGCTCGTGCTGTACTTTAAGTACTTCCTACGGTGGGATGATGACTTTGCCACCACGATCTACCACACCTTTGTGGCCCTGTGCTACCTGACGCCCATCCTGGGGGCTATTATTGCTGATTCATGGCTCGGCAAGTTCAAGTAAGTTTAAAATCCTCCTCAACTTTACAAAAAATGCATTTTACTGTGAAAAGACAGAAGAAAGTTTGAGAACATGTCACCTCATTTGATTTTTTAATCTCTATCTAAACTCCTGTGCTCTCTCCCACAGGACTATTGTTTACCTGTCCATCGTTTATGCGCTGGGGCAGGTAATCATGGCTGTCAGCGCCATCCATGACATCACAGATACAAACAAAGATGGCACCCCTGACAACATGGCCTTCCACGTGTGAGTTTAACCCCCGTGGACTGAAGTTTCACAAAGAGAAAACAGATTGAGACGTGTTAACTCTGTGGTATCTTTGAAACCTCAGGGCTCTGTCCATGGTGGGTCTGATCCTGATCGCCCTGGGAACTGGAGGGATCAAACCCTGCGTGGCTGCTTTTGGTGGAGACCAGTTTGCAGATGATCAGGTTCGATGTTGCTCAAACAAACGCACACATAAGCTTAAAAATGGGCCAGTTTTACAGAGAATCTCCAGGATTACCCACACTGACAATAACAATCAAGAGCTGTCTCTAGATCAGGGCTGAGCAACTGGCAGCCCTCACTCAATGCAGCCCACCAATCATTTAAAAAAAACAAAAAAAACAAATTGGAAATATGAAGAAAACATAACAACTGCTAAATATGATTAATTTTGAGTAACCAGTACAACATAATGCACAAATTAGGAAAGGTAATAAAATAATTCTATTAACCTTAGATTACTGGTACATGCTTTGTTATTTACAAGTTATTAAAGAACTGACTTTGCAATGATTATGTTTCTGAATATCTTCTATGAGGCATTAAAACATAATATTTAGTATTAGTAAAAACTATTTGAAAACAACCGTAAAGGTTATATACTTGTGCCTTAAAAACTGGTGAACATTCATTCTTTCATTCCACTAAAAAGAAACTTAAATTGGCTTTAATTATGTGTCATACTCATTAAATCGTGAATTTTTAATTGTGTTTGAGTTAAAATACTTTAATGTTGGTATAATCCTTTTTTGAAGCTTTATATTTGCTATTTTTTGTTTATTCATAAATATTTTTTTCCTCACTGAGAATCCCTGACAGTGTGTAACAGTGCAGCCTTAAGGCACTGAAAAAATATTTATGTGGCCCTCTTGGTAATCAAAGTTGCCCACCCCTGCTCTAGATGGATGTCATTCCTCGATTCACTCTTTTCTGCTCCTCAAAATACAGTTTTGTGTTCATACATGATGGCAAAGAAACACAAATTCATATTGCAGCTACTTGTAAACACACATGGACATTGACCTGTACCATATACACTCTGTACATGCATGCACGTGGTTCTTCAGTCACACCCCCGCACATGCACACACACGTACACAGTAATTAAGAGGTGCTATCAGCGGAGTCCCGTCAGCACTTCTTGTATCTCTCTTACGTTGCTGCAGGCTGTCTGTTGACTAATAACCATGCATACATCTGCCTGAGTCACTTTATTACACAGTTCAAGGGCACAGAGATTGCACCATGATATTAATACTTTCTGTATGGGGTGTTACATAAGGGTTTGGAAAATTAATCCAAAATAATCTTGAAAGTGTTGAATTTCCTCTTTTGTGTCAAACAGGAGAAGCAGAGAAGCACCTTCTTCTCCATCTTCTACCTGTCCATCAACGCCGGCAGTCTGCTGTCCACCGTCATCACCCCCATCCTCAGAGGTACACTGAGGTTCCTGATGAAGCATCAAATAAGCCTTTAAATCAGATCTTGTTTTGAAAAATGTGTTTGTGTTTTCAGCTCAGCAATGTGGCATTCACACGCAGCAGCAGTGCTATGCTCTGGCTTTTGGAGTCCCCGCCGCTCTCATGGTGGTTGCCCTGAGTAAGGAATGTTTTTAGTGAATTAATATAAGTTGAAGTGATGGTTTAACTTGTTTTACTCAACAGACTTTTCACACAGGTCAGCATTCTTGTTCTTAAAGTTGTTTTAAAGTGTTATTTTCTGACATGTTTGTTTTGTTACGTGATTTGTCTCGTAATTTAGAGTTTATAAGCAGCACCAAACATACAATAGCAGATAATTAAGAAGTAATGAGTGCGGCTCAACAAATATATACATACAAATGTTAAGTAGGTGATAAATAAATCATTTAAAGAAACAGAGAGACGAAAAATATCTCTATGTGTATAAATATTTATTCAATTCACTGAATGTCACACCAAGTAGTTTTTTCAAATCCTTGCTCTCTCTACCAAAACCAGGGAGCTATAGAGATGTAAATATTCCTGTTTTCATCATAACAGATAAAGGAAAATTGTTTGAAATGTTAGCTGAAGTAAAAGCAAAGGAAAACTAAAATGTCGATAAATAATACACTGAAGATTCCCAGTGTATTTCCTTGAAGCCTTACCAGCTGACAGGAACAAAAAGGTTGCATTTATGTCAGAATTCATCATTTATTTCATCTGTTTCATTGATAAAATCTCAACAATAAGCAGAGATCCTCACCTAAAGTCTTTCTCATAAAGCATCTTGTCAGTTTGTTAACATTACTGTCGTAAGAATGTAAAGATGATAACTTCAGTGCAGACACCCTGAGATCTTAAGCACCTGAAGGATAAAGAAATGATTATGATGTGTTTTCAAGCTCCGTCTTCGGGATTTTGCTTTGGTAGAATTAAACCTGCTAATTTTTTAAAGTGGAATTCAATAAAACAAAATGGTTTGAGTAAGCGGTTGTATTTGGGGCATTATGTGTTTTTTAGAGCTTGTACCATGCCAGCAATTAGATGAAGGTATTTCAACCTGTATTACATCATATTTTTTCTTAACGGTCTCCTGGACTGAATGAAAACATAATTCTAGATAACCAGCGACTGTCTAAATTAATTTATTTAGTCACAGGAAATATGCACAAATGTTTCAGTGGGTAACTCAATAAAATGGAGTGTAGTTTGTCACCACTCGTAAACTCTTTATTACCTCATTAAAACTACATTTATGACAATGGATTAGTGACCTACTTTAACCCTGATTTATTGACAGTTTTGTTTCAATTCTGTCCCGTGTGTTTGTGTGTGCAGTTGTGTTCATTGTTGGAAGCGGCATGTACAACAAGACTGCCCCTCAAGGAAACATCATGGTGAAGGTCTGCAAATGCATCGGGGTATGTGGCTTCAAAGTAAAACCGTAGATCAATATGTCAGTCCTGAGCTTTAAGGAAAAGGAAAGTTAAAGCAACACTGACAGAAATTCCTTTTGTCTTTCCAGTTTGCTATCAAAAACCGCTTCAGGCATCGTTCTTCTCAGTACCCCAAGAGGGAGCACTGGATGGACTGGGCTGAGGAGAAATATGATGTAAATCAAGTTAAAAATCCAAATAACTGTGAGTATAAGCTTTATGGTCAGTGAGAAACATCTTTTTCCTCTCTGGCTCCAGAAACTCCTGATTGCTCAGGTGAAGATGGTGCTGAAGGTGCTGTTCCTCTACATTCCTCTCCCAATGTTCTGGGCTCTCTTTGACCAGCAGGTAGATAGGACGTTTTCTACTTTATATCCCGAGTATTCAGCTGTCATTATAAAAATCAAATAAGTACTATGTGAGAGACCATGCAAAGACAGGCCTATGTCTTCCCCACAGGGCTCTAGATGGACACTCCAGGCCACCACCATGAACGGTGACTTTGTGAGTGTTTCATTCCTGCTGTGACGTCCTGTGTTACCAAATTAAAATACTTGTTTTAAAATCGTATTCTGACGATCTTTGTTATTTTTTCTCGAACAGGGACTCATGACGATCCAGCCTGATCAGATGCAGGTAAGAAGTTTGTGTTGATTCCTCTGGAGTTTGTTTCTTGATGCTGTTTTATGATCAGACTGTGAAGAAAAGGCTTTGGAACAGTGACTCACCTCCTCCACAACAGACTGTGAACCCAATCCTGATCCTGGTTTTGGTGCCAATCGTGGACAGTGTTCTCTACCCCCTGATTGCCAAGTGCAATCTGAATTTCACGTAAGTTTGTAACATTTTTTACTCATTATGACAGAAAATATTACATGACTTTAACACTTGGTGACCAGGCTGAATCAGCTAAGTTTTGTGGACTTTCTCTGTTTTTATTCTGGCAATTAATTATAGCCTCTGTTTAGTTTGTTATGCACCACTCATTAATTGTTTATTTACCTCAGACACATCAAGTGCATGAAGTTAAAGTGTTCCTCTATTCATTCAGCTAGATTAACATTAAATATTAGAAATAAACTCAAATAAATCAAACTCCAGTGTCTGTTCTGCAGCCCACTGAAGAGGATGACTGTAGGGATGTTCTTTGCCGCTCTCGCCTTCATCGCTGCTGCTCTGGTTCAGATAGAGATCGACGTGAGTGTAACACACTTTAGGGCTTTTGTGGCATAAAAAGTCCACACGCCACTCTTATGTCTTTATTTGTTTCCCAGAAAACCCTGCCGTCATTCCCACCAAGCACACAAAGTCAGGCGAAGCTGATCAACCTGCTGGATTCACCTCTGGATTTCACAGCTGGAGGAGAGCAAGTTACCTTACAGCCTTTCACGGTATTTTTCATATAGCACACACATTCTGATTACTCTAAAGGGTTGATTAAGATTTCTGTAACTCACTGTGGGGGTTTTTATCTGCAGGCAACTGATGATTACCTGACCTTTGACCAAACTTTTGACATAAATCTCGGTCCTGGTGCCGTTTACCCAACCACTCTAGAGAATGGCACTAGAAATGCCATCGTCATTGCTCAGGAAGGAGCCGTACGAGACCGTATTGTGGTAAATATCACATGTTGTTATGATACTGTGTGTAACACAGCAAACATTTCATCAACCTGAATTCATTTTTATTCATTAAGCACTATAACCTAACCCTTTAAAGCCTGAAAACACAAATTATAGCCCGAAAATTCTTTTTTTTTTTTGGAGATGAAATGTTTATTTCATTTTCTACTGAACTCCAAAAACTCAAAATGTCCATGAAATTTAACATGTATGTCTTTTGTATCTCATTTGATACATTAGGTGTTTTTGGCAACTGATAATCCACTTGAGGACATTTTTATCATTTATCTGATTGTATTCAGATGTTTTTTTTTAGTAATTTGTTGATCATATTGATTAGATAGTGGTCTCATAAAAGTATGTCAAATATGATACAACAGACTTTAAGGGGTTAAGCACTAAAGTTTTATTGTGTAGATTGTATACATAGAACTGTTTATGTGATATTTAAGTAAAGTGATGGATGTTAAAATGGTCATATTAAATGTGTTAACATGTTTTTTTATATGTACTGAAATTTGTGTCTTTTTCCAGTTTTCAGACCTCACTTCAAAGCCAGAGCAGGGTGGCAACGCTATAAGGTACATTTTCTTTGACTTTTTTTTAACAGATTTATGAGACTTAATGAAATTTTTTATTTTTTTCTTCTTATCATTTGTAAGAGATGCATATACTTTGTATTTTTTTTCCATTTTAATCACCTCCTAATCTCGCAGCTCTGGAAAATAAAGGAGCCTAAACTATTCTCCCAATGCAAGAGGTCCAAATTTAAGAGAAATTGTAGGAAGTTCAAGGGAGACTATGGTTTAGATCAGGGATGGGCAACTTCGCTACCAATTACTTTCTTAGCTACGGAGGGGTCATTTAGTTGGAACTGACAAATACACTCTCAATTTCTGAGTATTTTACCAGCAGTGTTATTTTTACTTTAACAAAAAAACTTTAAATCAGATGTTACATGACTAAACCTGATGTTTCTTGTGTGTTATCCCACAGATTTCTGAACGGTTACGGCCAAACACTGAACATAACCTGTGGGGAGCTGACATTTGGCTCAATTGTCAACAACAACATGTCTGAATATGTTTTAGTGCCACAGGGAGGGTAAGTCAGATTTATTATTGCACATGCCACTTACAGTGTTTATATATTAGTGATTTTTCTCTTGTAACTTGATTTTCCCTCATATTTCAGAGCACAGTTCCTCATCCAGGATGACACCGGGAATGAGTGCGACTACAGCCTGACTCTGGGCTTCGGCAGCTCTTACACCCTCATCGTCCCGTCAACTTTCACCTTTGGAGAAAATGTAACGCATGACATTATTTTAGGTGGCAGTGTTGCTCAAAGTGATATGTTTCTGATTTGGCTAACATGGCTTCTTGTTTTTGTCATTAAGTGTCACGAAAGCATCAATGCAGTGTTGGACATTGGCCCGAACACCTTCCACATGGCCTGGCAGATTCCTCAGTATTTCCTCATCACTGCAGGAGAGGTGGTCTTCTCTGTCACAGGCCTGGAGTTCTCCTACTCCCAGGTAGAGGGCGCTATCTTTTACAAAACCAGAGACACCTGAAGCCACACATACTGTAAAAGGGACAGTCTGTCTGCTTATGTGCCTGAAATTAAATCCAAGTTTTTCTCCATAGGCGCCCAGCAACATGAAGTCAGTGCTGCAGGCTGGTTGGCTGTTGACTGTTGCTGTAGGCAACATCATTGTGCTCATTGTCGCCGAGGCTGCAACACTTCCAGATCAGGTGGGTGGATTTTATGAACTGTTGTGGACTTATTTTACCTTCCTGATTTTGAAAAGTTTACAGATGTTCAATAAATACTTGCAATTTGTGACGGGGCGTGATAACAGGCAATTTAATAAAAGAAAGACACTCAAGGATTTGAGAATCAGCCTCTGAAAGGACGACTTCTGACATTTGTCATTTTGCACATCATCTCTGTATTTTCAGAGCTTTGCAAATGATGTTAAAAATATCTTAAGGCCTCCATTGTATAACATAAGGCACATTATTTATTATAAAGCTTTAAAAAGTGGAAGGAAAAACAGATAATCAACTACATCAATCCAGCAAACTACTAAAACTTGCTCTGGTGAAGGAGGATTTTATCTCTTTAGAAAATAATCAACATCACAGAGTTGATATACCCATGAATAAAGGGAACATATAACTTGTAGGGACAGCTCCCCTTGCTGGGTTAGGGACATTTAAATTGGTATTAAAGTGTGTAGATGTTTTAGCTCATGCTGACAACAACTGACTGAATCTCTGAACTATCAGTGAGTGAATGTGTAGATGTGACCTGCGGTGTGGAAGCCGTCGGAGTGGTTAGAAAGACTAGAAAGTGTTTTATAAGCTCAAATCCATTTACTAAGTTAAAGTATCAAGAGCCCATGTTGTAACAGGCATAAAATTAAGTTCTTAATCAGTGTTATTCACATATAACATCGTTATCGTGGATAGACTTAACTGAAGGTCCCAGTGACAGAAATAACATCCAGACTGATTTTTATTTTAATCCACTTACTACCAGGACCCTCTTCAGGTCATGGGCTCCTGAGCAAGTGCCCAGTCACCCAAATGGTTAATCCTGCCTTTGTGCTGGTATCATGTCAGCAGCTATTGTCCCTTGAGCAGATAGTGATTGTTCAGCCCACTTGTGGCTCCTTCCCTGCATGCCATCCCCCACTCTCTCTCCACAGTTTCTGATTCTACCCAACCAAATCTTTAAAAACTCCTCATTTGACATCATTAGAGCCATAATTTTATAAAAACCAAGTTATAATGACTGTAATTTAAGTGTCAATTATCTATGAACAGAGTCAGGCTAGCTTTAACTATCCCCGCTTCATATTTACCTGACAAAACAGGCTTGCATTGATCTCTTTATTGTTCATCTCCAACTTTAACTTCATCGTTTTTGTTTATGTACACCAGTGGGCCGAGTACATCCTCTTTGCCTCTCTGCTGCTGCTTGTTTGCATCATCTTTGCCTTCATGGCCTACTTCTACACCTACACCGACCCGGCTAAGATAGAGGCCCAGTTTGCCCATATGGAGCCCGAGGACAAGGAGAAGAGGAAAAGTTTGGAGCTGGCGAGGAAGGGCTCTGACAGGAGGAGCTCTGACGCCAGCTCTGACGGGGGGACTCAAACCAAGATGTAAAGCCACGTTCACTTCAGGCTAACGCTCTTTTTACATGGATGCTGCTTGGTTCTGTGTCTCAGGGTGGATCTTCTGTGAAGCTTTTGGTCATTTTGTGAAGGTTGTCTGGTGCTCTGCTGGACTGAAGTGTTGAGAAGAGAAAATGACCTGAAGGGAGCAGTGCAGAAGCTGAAGGAGCACAGAAATAGAGCTTTTTAGGGTAAATGAAGCTCTTATGGACAGTGTTAGGGAAGGATCTCTGCAGGGATTCATCAAACTCAAAATCAAATCCCTGCATCCTCTTTGTTTGCTAATTTGTTGTTGTAAATCTGTTTTTACAATGAATTATTTTGCACTGTGTTGCAACCTCTTTGTGTAATTTCTGTTATATAAGCTAATGTACTGGAGCAAACATACAAGGAAGACTGGACTGTAATATATTTTCAGTGTTTTATATATGTGTATGATGTTTGAATCAGGGTAAAAGTAACATTGAAAGCTGCCTAATCTGTCAGATATTATGTTTCATATGTTAACCCTGTGTAATAACCTGTAATCAAAGTCTTTATTAAAGTAATAGTAGAGGTGTTTTCTCATTCAACATGTTTGTTTATTAGCTTAATTGATTATATCTGACAGCAGTATGTATTTTTTTTAATTCTCAGTCTTCTTAAGAGCACTGTCCAGTTTACAGAAAGAAGACAGACTGAAGCTAAATGTTGGAAGGATGTCCTCCAGAGTTTAAGATCTCTGTGACTCGAGTGTTATTTGGACTTTTTGTGAGATGACTGAAGATGACAGACAGGAGAGAAACAGCAGACAGTGAAGAAAGAGGAGAGAGAGGGAGAGAGCAGGAGCAGAAGATGATCCCAGGTAAACAGTGCAGACACTACACTGAAGTATAAAATGTTTGTTATTGTAGTAATGCTGCCACTAACAGGAGGGTTGGGGGGGTATTCCTAATCCCAAACTGCTCCTACTGCCACATCCATGCCATGTTGATGTCTATAACTGTGATACCCTCATACTGATGGACACTGAACAGCAGTGTTTGGTTTGACCTGCAGTGTTGAAGCACCGAGGCAAGACAAGAAATGTACTTTACAAGTCCATCGCCCATTCTTTCATTCATTCCCCGGTCGAGCATTCAGATGTGGAGGTATGGTACGAACCATGAGGCATTTTCAATGATGAGGATATCAGTTTTGAGTGAAAGTGAGCTACAGAGTGAACAGCATGGCATCAAACTACTGTGAGTGTTTTAAAATTAACACTTTATGCTCTGCCTTTGTTTAGAAAGACTATAGCGTTTGTGTGCCCAAAGTTTAGGTAATGCTGATAAGAAATTCATTTTTCATCAGTTATGTGAAGTAATTATGGGCAAATAAGAGTGTTAGAGTTGCACTTTATCCTGAGAGGCACTTTTTTATTACAACTGAAAAAGCAGTAAAGTCTGTATAATGAGTATTTATCCCGAGAACCATGAACTTCTTTATGTGACTTTGTTCTGTTCCATTTCTGTACAAGTGGGTATTATTATATAAATTAGACCCTGATCTATTACTTACTCTTGAAGAAATATCAAGCTATAACCAAAGATTTTAGGATTTTTCCACTAAAGACTTGCTTAAACCAAGCAGTTGGATGTTGATACTTTTTACTGAAGGCGTTCATGATTAAATGAGTCAAAGAAATATGTTAACTGAATCTAGACTTCATCTCTCTGTTCACTCGTAGACTCAAATGTTTCCGTCATTATAACTCCTGTTATTAGGTATGTATTTATAGGTAAGCCTGACGTTAAAACTACAAGACAATATTTATGTTCATGTGGTCCCTCATTCATGGTCGAGCCCTGAAACAGCTGAACATCAATATGAATATCATAAAAATCCTTAAGTCATGATAAGAGAAAGTGCTTTGTTATATTTTAGAAGATTACTTGTTGGAGGGGAGGAAGTCTGTGAAAGACAAAAGCTTAAACATTCAAATGTTAGAAATTAAAAGGTTAATACATATTGTTAGTCACACTTCAATGATTAAGACATTAATTCACAAGATCCTGATTTCAGATTTAATTTCAGAGGATGTTTTGTGACTTTGAGTAGGAAGGTGTTCATTAAAAAGGAGGACACACAACAGATAAAAAATAAGAACCACTGCTCTAGATGAAACTTAAGAGCCCTAAATATCACAAGGATTCATTCTCTAGAGACGATTTACACCACTGACCGAGTTACACTTAATAAGCTGAACAGAATTCACAGTCAAACACAAACAAAGCTCTCAGTTAGCATTAGATCTTTATTTCTCATGTCACTTTGAAAGCTTACAAGGAGCTTACATTTAACTTGGGAATTCTCAAATGACACAAGCAAAGATTATATACAGTACTATAAACTGTCAGCTATGATAAAGGAGACCAAATGTACACATTTTGTAGTTATTTCCGTAGCATATGTTTTTTTTTCTGTAAGGTATAGATATTTTTTTGCCAGAGGCAGGTGCCCATATCCATAAAGCATTCCATATTTCCATACTTAACTCTTTGCAGTTATAAAAATATCTGATATTTCTTAATTTCTTTCAATCCCTGTGTTGACAAGTGCGTCTTGATGCAACTCCTCAACATTATTGCTGCATTAGCACAGTAGTAAATTCTGGAACTCTGAAGTAAACATATATAGTAAAACATGGCTATTAGCAACTTTTTTGTCTTTTTTTCCTCTCGCGGGTCTCTTTAAATACTCGACACACTTTCAAAGTGCAAAAAAACTGATCTGAAAACAAAAAATAAAAAGGTGCAAATCATACTACAAACGTGTGGTGTGAGCGTAAAAGAGGACATGGCACTTCTAACGTCGGTGCGTTTGGAGTGAGAATGGAAATGTCCAGGAGTAGAGACGGCATCAATTTTCTGCAGCTTAGCTTTGACCTGATCTAGTTTGGCTGTGGAAAATAATCAGAATGTGATTGCCTCAGATAAATTACAAGCCAAGGAAAAATAATACTTCTCATGATATCGTTCTTTGTAATCGTCCCACTCAATACTGTTAAATTCAAGAGCCACCCCCGACACAATCCTACCTTTATTCTTATCCTAAACAATTTCAAAACTGACTTAAATTGTCTAAACATAAGCACAGGTAGGAGCTCTCCCCCTGCCTACAAAACAAAGACTGCCTCTAAACAAAGTACGCTTAGTATCGAAGTTAGTCTGATGATTGAAATGGAAGATTGAAACTCAGTCACTTTAAAGAAAACACTGATGGATACTGAATCTCAATCACGGACGAGTAAAAGAAACAAACTTCCCATGAAATGCCAGAACGTAGAGGTGTGTATCTCAAAAAGGCAAGGCATTTTCTGTTTCCGTCTGTTGGAGTAACCTCTAAAATCTTTAAATATCTACTTTTTTTTAAACATTATCAATATCTACAAAATGCGCAGGACCATTTTGTACACAGTGATTCATTTCCCGCATCTTGAAATCATGTACAGCATGGCGAACCCCCCCTCGTTCCCCTCTTTCTGATGCCTCGAAGTCCACTTAAAGCACTTTACCTGAGGTTTTCATTAAGAATGCTGCAATTTGCCTTGACAGGGAGACTTACGAGAGCACGCACGCAAACACGCTCGCAAACAAACAAACAAAAGGTGCCTGTTTAAAAGCACGCAGACACGCAGCTCGCACACTTGTATCCCTGCAGGTTCATCAAGCATGCTGTCAGAGGTTTCTGGGGGATATGACGCCTGCATTTAGAGGAGGGGGGATTGAAGAAATCTGGGGTCGGGAGATTTTCAGCTTCTCGTCGGGCAAATTCCTTGTAGCGAAGTCTCCGAGAAGTTTGGCGGAGGGTCGCTCGGACTTCTTTTTGAGTCTCATCCCGCCAAGCTTCAGAGTAAAAGAAGCTCTCCAGAGTCTCTTTATTTTATCCTCCACTTTGGAGTTCAGTTTTTTTTTGTTTTGTTTTGTTTTTTTTTTATACAGGCTAGGTAAGCTCCCCCACCCACACGGGAGGCCAGACGTGGTCAGCTGGTTTTGAACGGCTCGACCTCTGAGCTGAATGTGGTGTCTGTGGGGGGGGAGGTGGGGGCCTGGGAGAGCCGGGCTGGGGCGAAGAGCCGCTCACTATGGAGAGGAGGAGGATGTCCGGCTTGTGGAGAAACTGCAGAAACAGACAAGAAGACAAGAAAAGGTTGTTTATAACTGAAAGCATGTTGAAAAACCAGGGATGCACGATATTTATCGGACCAATACAATATCAGCCGATTTGGGGAAAAATCACTTCATTTTTTTATTGACCCGATACATACATTTTATCCAATAAAAAGATCTGATAAATTACTTAAATTGGGGAAAATGTTTGCAGGCCGCGTAGCCCCAAAACAAGCCACGTCGCACTGGTTACGTCATCTATCGCGCTCTACCAGAAGGACCCAAGCCTGCCCCCGTCTCTCTGCCAGACCAAAACTGAACATGGCTTCACCAGTGTGGACGTTTTTCTCAGTGGCAGAAGGTAACACAGACTTCAAGTTTTAACACAACAAATCTTATACCTCACCTAAAAAGTCGTCATCATGGCGAAGCAGTATTGAAAGAATATGAAGCAGCCGCGGTAGCAGCTAGCAGTGCTAAGGCTAAAACAACAACATGGAGTGTGGACGTCCCCATTCAACAGGCGTTTGAAAACTGTAAAAACTTTTTAAGAGACAGTGCAAAGCCTAAAGCCATTAATGACAAAGTGATGGAGTTCATAGTGCTCGACCACCAGCCTTTTTCTGTCGTTGAGAGCCCAGGTTTTTGCAAGTTAATAGCACATTTGGAGGCCACGTTACACCCTCCCAAGCTGTCGCTTCTTCTTGGATGTATCCCTCCATGCCCTCTAAGGTATCCTTGCCACACACATCCATAACTTGATGACATAACACATAACAAGAACAGACCACACGCAAGTTTTACCACAGACATAAGGACATCTGACGTTAGTCTGGTCAACATGCTAGCTCAACATGCTAGCTCAACGGCTAAGTGGTTGGATCAAGATTTCGACATGCACAAAGATTATATTAAATAGAAAAATATGAACTTATCGGTATTGGCCATGAGAAGCAGGAAATTATCGGTTATCAGTATCGGCTGAAATTTTTCATATCGTGCATCACTATTAAATACTGCATGATGGTTCTCTGTGTGATGTTACCTTTGAAGCCTGTGCACCATGTGAGCCACCAGCGAGTCGGAGATGCCGGGGTACGCCTCCTCGGCCAGCAGGATGGCCTCCCTCAGCTCATCAAGGACCATGGGGTTACCGTTCACCTGCTCCTGTCTTGCCTTCAGCTGGGGGCGAAGAAGAAGGTAAAATGCAGATTTGACAAGAAATCTGATTTAAGACCACAGCCACCCAAACAAAGTAAGCCATCATTACAACATTAGAAGTATTTAGGCCCACTCATCAGTGGACATTTTAACTCATAAGTGAAAAAGCTTGTCAGTTTTCTTCACTGCACACGAAGCAGTGCAGAAGCATAAATACTGCCTCAGCTATATCTTAAAATATAGACTACATAATGCATTTACATATACGAAGCAGTCTGTTTTTGAAGTCTCCTAGAGAGAAAAAAGGTTTAAATTATCCATCATAGCATTTGCAGCATTTCAGCAAAGTCTATAACATGCAGTTTCTGTGCAGCTCTTTAGGCCCTATCCTATGTGCAGCCCTCAAGTCCTGCTTGCTTCTCGTACATTAGTTCAGTATTAATTGGTTGTAAAGTAAACCTACACCCTAAAAGCTTAATTTACTCAAAAGTGCATCAGTTATCTTTAACCCCTTAAAGCCTGTGGCATCACATTTGATACATACTTTTATGATACCTCTATCTAATCAATATAATCAACAAATTACTAAAAAAAACGTCTGAATACACTCAGATAAAGGATAAAAATGTCCTCAAGTGGATTATCAGTTGCCAAAACTACCTAATGTATCAAATGAGATACAAAATACATATATATGTTAAATTTAATGGAAATTTTGATTTTTTTTTGTATTTCACTAGAAAGTGAAATAAAGATTTCAGCTCCAAAAAAATTGAATTTTCTGGCTTTAATTTTTGTTTTCAGGCTTTAAAGGGTTAAATGTAGGATTATTATCTGATGAAGAAAAGTAATTTGAAGTTGTGCCATCAGCTGTTTGTAATCCACAGTGAATGAAGGATAATTTGATACCAGCATAACGCTGTAAAATCTAAAATAAAGAGTGATTTGTGCTTTAATATAAGCTGCAATCAATTTTTAAGAATCTCCCAGGTAAAAAAGGTAGTTAGTCTCTTTGTGTGATGGATTTAGTCTTCAGTTAAGTCCACAATGTGCAATTTTGCTGCTAATATAGAACCATCATTTCTCGTCTCGTACTTCTGTTACCTCTATTACGGTAGTTGAGCTCAGCCAGCAGCAAACGCACAGCCTGTGAGAGGAGTGCTACCTTCCTTCTCTTTTTGTCAAGAGTCTTTAAAACAAATCAGCAACATTGTATAGTGTCCGGTTGTGTTACTGTGTGACTGTGTCGGCTGTAAATGCAGTAATTAAAGTGCAAATCTGACCATCTTATACTGTTACAGATTTAAAGCTACAGCCAACGTCTTGAGAAAAAAAACAGGGATTAAATGTGTGCCGGATTTTACAGAATTAGCACTTGTATGTTGCAGTCAGCTTTACTTCAAATATGAAAACTAATATGAGAATATGACTGATGAAGTTTTATGAGTGTACTTTATAAAGGAGACAAAAAAGACCCTTCATTATTCATGACTCAAAGTTTGAACAATAGCCAAAAATATACACAGATATTTCTTCTCCTGCAAAGTTTGCAGACCAGAAAACAGAAGAAAAGGAATATTTGAAGGCTGTGGGTGTTTCATGTAAGATCCTCACTGCTCTTAATGAATTTGGTGGACAAAGCAAATTACACAGACTGCAAGTCCAGCAGCTTGTTTTCTGTTAGGCTCTTCTTTGATTTCAGTGTTTAAACTACTGCAAATACTGCATCTCCACAAAACAGGCTTGTAATTACCATTAATAAAACACTTCATGAAACATACTTGCATTAGAAATCAGTGCCTTTGGAGTCTTTGTCTGGGCTGTGGAAATTATAAGTCCACCTACAGCTAATCTTTACAAACTTAACGGCTAAAATCCCTGATTTAAGCTGAATGGTGAATTGAAGAGTTATGGTTATGTAACCTCAAATGATTAGACAGTGATGGCTGCAGAGGCTTTTATTTGTGACAGGCAGCTGTTGTCATCTTATAAATAAACAAGACTCATGTGGGCTGATATAGAAGTTTGTTTATGGTCATGATTTGACTGCAGAGTTCAGAGTCTGTTAAGCCTCAGAGTGGTCTTACCTCGGCTAGTGCAGGAGAAATGACCGTGGCCAGGCTCTGTGAATAAGGCCTCTTTGGAATGTCTTTTGTCTGTGAGGAAAAAAAAGAGAAATGGGAGACCATGAGGAGAGGTGGGAAATTAAAGTAGTGCAGCTTCACCTTAGGGGGGGATCACTTTTAATCAGCACGGCATGAATATTGCTCCACATAACTTGGCTCTTGTATAATCTAGCTCAATATCTGCACAAGTGTTGCGTGGCTTTCATAACCTTTAAGTGTCATGTTCCGAAATAAAACCAGAGCTCAGGGAATGATTTGTACCTGGTCTGTTGCGCCTGACTGCCCCTCCCCATTCTGCAGCTTCTTGGGGTCCTTCTCTCGGATGGTGAAGATCCAGTCGTCGCTGCCGAAGTCGTTCCCGCCTGACGCCTGGCCGTCCTGCTCCCTGATTGGATGGATATTGAAAAAAACATCCATTGAGGTGAGTAGTGAAGTGCTTGAAGCTCATCAAAACAGCACAAAGAGTGTTGAGTCAGACTTACGAGTCAGACTCATCAGAACTGGACTCCGTGGTTCTGGACTGCTCAGCCTTCCACCTTTTATACTTGTCCACCAGCTCTGTTAGATAAGACGTCTTCTTCGCGTGCCGGACTATCAGCTTATGCTTCAACAGCTCTTTGGCAGTCGGCCTCTGCAGGAAAGAAAAGCACCAGCAAATGAGATAATGCCCATGAGAGGAAAACGAGTGACGAAACTGATGAGGAACTACGTACAAAACTGGGCTCCTTGTTGAGACAGGCCTCGACAAACTCCTTGAGCGGTTTACTGTAGTTGCCCTCGAGCGTGGGCGGGTTGTTCTTTGGGATGAGGAATAACACCTTCATGGGGTGGAGGTCTGAGTGTGGCGGTTCGCCTTTTGCCAGCTCGATGGCTGTGATGCCTAGAGACCAGATATCAGCCTGGAAATCAAAAGAAGATGTTATAAAAATTAAGCAAACATCACAGAAGAGTAAGTAAGAGTGGGAATCGCAGTAGCTCATTGCTAAGTATGATACACGATGCACAGTGGGATATGTGATACATGGCCCACTATAACCACCATTTTTTATTTTCATTGGCATCCAGGTGTCCTCATCTTGTTTAGACTTGCTGTTAACTTCGTCTCTGGCAAGTTTTACTGTCAGAAAATTCTTCCCACCCCTACAGGTCAACATTTTTCCCACCCCTACAGGTCATAAAACCACACCAACAGAACTGCTCATTTTATTAATTCCCTTTGCAGTTTATTTTAATCATTTCCATGCATGCATTCATCTTTTCCCCGTATGACCTTCCTCAGCCTCCGTACTTCAGCTCTATTGCTTTTTAACTTGAGTGTTTCTAAAAAAGAAACTTTCTCTGTTGAACTGCACTTATTATAAATCTCAACACAACCTCTGTACAAGCCCTTGACCTTCCCGCAGAAGTGGGTACACCAGCCGAAAAAGTGGGCTCAAAATAACAAGCGTTGGAGAGCAGCTAAACCAGTTACAGCCGGCTAAAAACAACAGCACAGAAAAAATTAAATTCAAGTTAAAATCCATGCATCAAATAAACAAGTTAACAGTCATGGTAGAGGAAGCACAGCAGCTTTAGTCCTGTTTTGTTACAGCACATGTTTACTTTCAGTCTTCCCCTTCTCTTGTTTTTCTGGTGCAACGATGCTGCAACATTCATTTCCACTTGCGCTGTTTCAAAGTGGTGCAGCATTTACATTTGATTCATTTTTTATCGAGGTTCAAAACATCAAACTGAATAAATAGGCCACTAACATCAAAATCCCTGTTTGCAAATGTTGTTAATTCGTCTGTCAGGTCGATGCTTTATCAATCATTTAAGGGTAGCTCTGCTGTTCTCGAACTTAATTTCTTATTTCCAGGAAAATGTCAAATGTGTAGAAGGTTCAGTGAGAGCTCTGAGACCTTACAGCCCTTATTAGCCAGCCGAGTACTTTCTGGATACTGAACACGTCAAGCAGCTAATAATGAAAAGTAATAGAAATGTTGCACATGGAGGAGCTCTGTGATTAAATCTGCTCCAAACGTGTGAGGTGAGGTCTGCTGAAGGTGCCACTGGGCTGCTTCAGGGTGGGCTTGTGAAGGTGAACAGTGAAAGAGTGCACCCACACCTCTATAATAGGATAGTTACGCCAAAGGTTGAGCAAACAGACACTGATTTCAGCATAAAATTACACAGTAGAGTGTCTGCAAATCATCAGCAAATATACCTGAGGGCAATGGGTATGACTGTGAACCATATAAATCTGTAAAAATCCTGTTTCTTATAACAGTAATACAACCTCTTTCCTCCTTTAGTCATTTAAGCAAACTAATAAATAAAAATTATCACAACTAAGTTTTAACACTTCCTACCAAAAACTATTTTTGATCTGTTTTACACTTCCACGATCACAGAGTCCTCTCTGAGTTTCTTTTGTGAATCTGTCACCTCCATGAGTTTCCTTCCAGCTCTTAACAGAATGTGTAGCTGGAAAAATCCCAACATGACAAAACTACAGCAGAAAAAGAAGTCTTTTTGATAGTATTTACATTCTAAATTTATTCGTTCAACTGAAGCTGCCGTGACACTCAAATTTTGCGCTTGAGGGATTAATAAAATACCTTCCTACCTACCTTATCTTTTAAAAACAATATTACAAGGAAAATAACCCATAAATCTGTGCAAATTATCAGTGAACACAACCACCAGTTAGCTCATTAAAAGGCATTATATTTAACATTTTATTCAATTTCAATTACTGTCTCCAAAAATCATGAAAAAAGAATGATCCAGATTAACGGATTAATAGTCTGCCACATGACATGTTTTGCCTTTTCCTGTCTGATTATTTTTATGCATTTGTATTTTTCACATATATTTTCACTCTAATAGCACGTGGTGCATTGTCTTAAAACCAGTGATTAATTGTGTGCAATGATCGTGTTCTGAACATCTATTAAAATAATCGTGATGATGATTTTAGCCATAATCAAGCAGCACACATAACCGAGTCATGTCTTCTGAAAGATAGTGTCAGTCAATCTCTCTCTAAGTTTGTTGTTTTCAGCTTTACACTGACACTAATGGGACAGTTTCCCCTTCAATTTATTTGTTTCATTTAAAGGCTCTGTTGCATATAGCGGAGGAGTGACAGACCTGTTTAGTCCAGACAATGTCACGTTGTGGAGTCTGATACAAGAATAAAACCGAAGGAAAAACAAGAATTTCAAACCAAAGGAAATACCTTTTTTGGTCTTTATAAGGACTAGATGCACCTCAGACTATTTTTCTGAATCAAGATTTGTCCTAAAAGTTCAACATAACCCTCCTTGTCTACAAGGTTTGGAAGGAAGTGAGGCAATGCAATGAGGGAATATGTTTTGGCGTAAGAGACTCATGATCCAGTGTGACATCGGCTAAGATCTTTGTCACAAACACCTCGTAAATAAGACTTCTTGGCCATCAAAAGTGGAAAGTTCACTGAGCAAACTAACAGACTAACAGGCTGGAGGAAGCTGTTGTGACCCTTGCTTTCTGAGTCATAGCTTAAAAGGATTGAACTTCTCCTCTTTGTGTGTTCACTAAAATTGGATGATGTTTTATTCGACCTCTTTACGACACCAAACTCATCGATCCTACCTTTGAATCATACGCCGACTGTTTGATGACTTCAGGCGCCATCCAGAACGGCGTCCCAACAAAGGTGTTGCGTTTGATCTGAGTGTCCGTTAGCTGCCCTGCCACGCCAAAATCCGCCAGCTTCACCTCTCCCTGCTCGGACAGCAGCACGTTGGCAGCTGTGGACGGAGGATAGAAGGATGTGATCAGGCTTAGAAGACACATCAAGTGAGAAGCTTGACCGCATCATCAAACACTCCTGTCGATGCTGTTTATCTGCATCACCAATTTCTTTAATGAAGAGGGAACGGCTGTCAGAAGCCTTTTAGAGAGAGTCTGCAGCTATTCCCCCGGTGGAACACAAACTATATAATGAATGAAACCGTGAGTGGACGTCAATACCATTAACGTGCTATGTGATATTTGTGTGTGTTCTCTAAAACCGGCTCGAAGCCAGTCAGCTACCTTTGATATCCCTGTGGATCTTCTTCTCAGAGTGCAGGTACTCCAGGCCCTTCAGGATCTCCCTCAGGATTGTGGCGATCTGGGTTTCGTCTAGAGCTCCAGGCTCCATCTTTGGAAAGAAGAAACAAAAAGATGCTGTGAGCTGTGGGGGTAAGCCTTTCCCTTGACATATAGGAATAAATAGATATAACAGTGTTTTATTTTTGTCAGGCAAAAACAGTTCACCAAAATACACTGCTTTACTAAAGCCAAAAG
The DNA here is from genome assembly GCA_037902135.1 of Cetoscarus ocellatus. NCBI lineage: Eukaryota > Metazoa > Chordata > Actinopteri > Labriformes > Labridae > Cetoscarus > Cetoscarus ocellatus. Next base: position 1,219,095 of record JBAMNC010001073.1, on the reverse strand, counting down.
ACACTCACAAAAAAACCTGATGTGGATTACTCCGCCACAGAAAATAGTCCCTGATATTTGGCGATGTAAGGCCAACACTATTGCCTTCTTCATGCTTTCTTGCTTAAGTCTCTGGGTTCTATTTGATTACAACAAATCACAGCACATTTCAGCTCTTATGATGTAAAAGTTATTCTTTCATTTGCACATTTTGATGATGAAAAACAGGTTATGTTTTTGGGAATATCAACTGCAGGCCTACATGACACTTAATGCAACAAAAAGGTAGATTTGTGTGACATGTATAATCCACTCAGTGTGACATAAATAATCTTAGTATGAACAGTTTTCCCTTTCCCCACTTACTACTTTCCTGTTTCCTTCTTCTGGTCATTCATTACTGAACTTTGTCTTTCATGCAAAATAACAATTTTGATGGAGACATGAGAAGATAACATGGTTATTGCAACCATCACCAAATTTCACAAATCTAACCAATATTAGCTTCTGCAGGAGGTGCAATTCCAAAAATGTAGATCTGCAGAAATCACAGTATAATCCAGGGAAGGTTAAAAAAAAGAGGCTTTTTCAGCATTTCCTGATGTTTTACCTTCAAGGCGTGATGCCCAAAATAGAAGCACATCCACAAAAAAGGAAAAAAATCTACATTTGTATTTAATTTAATAGCTTTTGTTAGCTGCAGGGAAAACAGCAAAGAGAGCTACATCAAAAAGCTCTGACAACAGAGGAGATCACTTCAACCACGACCAAAATACAAGATGTTTGGATCAGGAAGTCTTTTCTGAAGGATCAAGCTGATCAATCAAAGTCTGTTAACTTCTTCCCAGTAAACAAACCCTGCAGTAATTAGAGTTAAAGATCAGCACATAAAGATTTACCAGTGTCCTCCAGACAAGATCAATGCATCACAGCAGAGAAGACGACCATCTTCTCCAAAGCCATCTTTAATCTTCACCTCATCATTTGTGGTGATTAAAACAATCAGATGCACTTAAAAATATACAGATGGAACCTCAAGCTCACCACGAGTTTTTAACAGTGACATGAGAATAAAGTCATGAGAAAAGCCAGTGAAGCTTCAGCAGATAACGCTACTTCTTTAGCTCCTTCACTACCACATCTATCTGTTATCTTTAACTCAACTTTATTTATAGAGCCCTTTAAATACAAGCAGGGTTTGGGCCAAAGTGCTTTACAGCAGGACAATTAAAAATAGAAATAACAGGAATAAAAACATATATACTGTTCAAGGAAAGGCTCACAAATAGAGTGCAATAATACATTTTTAGGCTGTGATGTAACTGTTTTCTGTTTATTAACTCTGCCAAGGAGGTTAGGCTTTAGTCAGCGGTCGTCTGTCTGTTAGCATGAGAACTCAAAATGTTATGAACAGATTTTGCTAAAAATGTCAGGAAATGTTGGTCAAAGCAAAAGGATGAGGAGATTTGATTTTGGTGATGGTCTGAATCCAGATGTGGCTACATCAAGGATTTGTTAACAGACAAGGCAATTTGACACTTTTTCTTTATGCATACTGAAGAGGTGATGGGTATGAAGGGACCAGAAGGGGTTACGATCCTAACTAACTTTTGTGTTTTTACTACACACAGTAACACAACTGGACACTGTTTTTACTACAGTAAATATCAGCCCTTTAAACTGCAGAGTTCATAAGCTCAGTTGGTGACTTGGTGCAACAAAACCACAGGACAGTGTCTGAGGTGCTTGCTGGTCACTTCTGCAAACCAGCTTATGTGATAAAACCTTTTATTTCATTGTTTTGTGGATCATGAAGACAGAATGTTAGAGAGACAACAAAACCACAATGTAATAGAGAACTCACCAAGTCCAATGCCGATCCTCCTCCTAAATACTCCATAATGATCCATAACTTTGTGTCCTAAAATAGAGAGGGAGAGAGCTGTCAGTGATCAAAAAAGTGGTTATTTGTGGAAAGTATTCATAGCTCGTTGAGTGCGGTGGTTGCTGGCTTGTTGTGAGGGGGAAGGGAGGTGCTTTAGTAAACATGGCGTGATGACAGTAATAAGAGCTTGGTGGGTGTCTGAAGTCGTCTGAGGCTAATCCCCTTTTTAATTTAGGATTATTCAGGGAAAAAGTGAGAAAAGCGAGAGAACTCTTTCCTGTTCTGACCCAAACAGATGAGAGAAAACCTTTAATTCATTATCTTTGTGCTGTCAGATATTACCTTTAAATATGAGCCGTAGTATTTGGTGACAAAGGGGCTGTCACACTGACTCAGCACCGTGATCTCCTGCTGAATGTCCTCAATCTCGTCCTCTGCCTCCTCCAGGTCGATGATCTTGATGGCCACCACTTTCTGCGTGCGATTGTCGATGCCTTTGAACACCTCACCGAACGAGCCCTTGCCAATGCGCTCCAGCTTGGTGAACAGCTCCTCTGGGTCAGCCTTGGCATTCTGCATGGTGATTGAAGGGGGTGAACAAAGCCAAAGGGGGAGGAAAGAGGGGATGGCAGATTCAAAAGAAAAAAAAAGGTATGTTTGAAAAGAACTGAATGTCGGGGAGTCAATCGGAAATACCAGCAGGGTGCCATTCTGACAGGATACATTAAGTCATTGGTTGCAACACCTTGTGTTTGAGTACACAGAAAGAAAAACACAGGAGAATGAAGGGGGAGAGTGTAACAGTTGGATAACAGGCAGTTAAAAGAACTTTAAGGACTAATTATTTCCTGCAAACAACATTTTACTTTGCTCATTCCCTGCTGCATCATGGGAGTTATTTACTGCAGCATTTTATTTATTGATTAGCCAATTAAATTTTGGGATATGCAGTCTGAAAGCACTTCTTATGCTGCTTGAGGTTGTGTACACTTGATCCATTTTAGACGTGTTTTCTTCATCAATATTCATCAAAGCAATGCAATTTTAGAACAAAATTAAGTCTCCATGTGGCAAGGATGTTTTTTAAATTCTCTAATGTCTAGAAAAAGGGAATTATAGTGTGCATCTACTGATAAAAATAAGATAAGACAAATGAGAATTTCACCAGGTGATAAAAGGCCATTTTTAAGATCATGTCCAGGTGTACTTGAAGACATCAGTGATCCAGCTTGATACATCACTAATTATACTAACACCACATACTACCAAACACTGACAAACAGCAGCTGGCAGTATGTTGACAAAAGGATGGAAATTCTGAATAGCAGAGCAACCCTCAAAATTACTTAGATGGATGGAAAAATTGCATAAAAATCAAACATAATTTCCTGAAAAATTATGATAAACTGTAATTTAGTTATTTGGCGGAGGTCTGTGCTCTCTGAGTGCTTTTCTAGTTATAAATCTGCTGACTGCTGGTGAGAACAGGACATCCTTGATTTGCAAAGCATGCAGAACACAGTGGAAGGAATTAATAAGCAAAACAACAAAAGATATTGATTCCTCAAGTGAGTTGTTATCGATTCTCAACTGGAACTAGTTTTCGATTTCCATCCCTACTGCCTACTGATATGCTGACAATAACCTATTCCATCCTCAAGCCTTTGCCTAGTATCAAATAAAAGTTTCTCACTGGGAGCAGAATCATGAGCAGACTTTCTCTTTTTTCTGCAGTTCATGTTTCCTTTGTCCTGCACCTCTATACACTTTGTCTGGAAGTACACACACAAGCCATCCTTAATAAATTATTTCAGATATGCTTTGTGTTGGGTAAGAAAAAATGGTGCAGAAGTGTTTCTCCATTATCACAGTATTTAGAAATTCCCTTTACTTTGACTTTGGCCTCTCAAGAAATCATTTTACTTTAAAGTTTTGCAGCAAGTGTTGAAATTATTAGCCAGTTTAATTTTCCTTTTATTTGCTTCTTATATTCCAATGACTCCTTCAGAGTGGGACGGTTTAGTAAAGCTAGCTTGACTTGATTTTTTAGGGAAAAAAAGAAATATGTTTGATGTGAAAGTTTTACATCTAATGCACTCATTTTGATTTAACGATGCCTATACTGAACCAACGACAGATAACACAATTTTATCTGACTCCTTAAGTTGTGCCATCTCTCTTGTTATTCTATGTTGTGGACTGATGGAGTTCTTGGGGGAAAAAGGAAAAGACAAACAATAACAAGGGTATTTCAGCAAAAGAAGCTTAGGCTAACTTATGAGTGGAGGATTAGGAGCACAAATCTTAAGATATGTTAAACATAACATACAGTATGGCAAGCCCTGTTAACTTTTCTGGAGTAGCACACTGTAACATGCATTTGGGTGATAACTGGGAAAAAAAAAAACCTCTTGAGCGCTGCAGGAAGCAAACTAAAATGACTTAACCCTCCAGAGGCCGCTATGTGGGGAACACAAGTGCAGGCACTGACAAAAACAACTTCCTTTTATGACCTCTTTTGTGCCAAGAAGAGGTCAATATGCCCGTTTGAGATGACTAAAAGCAAAACCGCTGCCTTACGCAAGAAGGAGTGCATCCTTATGTCACAGAGGAAGAATATTTCTGTGCCATGAGAGAAAATGTACATGAGAAACTCTCAGCGTAGTAGCTGAATAAAAGGGCTATGTAGACTTTTAATTAAAGGGCCATGCAAGAAAACGATTCTCTGTTCAGCTTCTTACTTTTAAATGTACTACAGGTGCCAATATCCCTGCAGTGCTTCTCCTGCATCCACCCCCAAACCCGAATCTACATACATCTGCTAACAAGCCTGTGCAGGGATGATAATCTGGTGCATGAAGCAGTTTACATTAAGAGCAGTTATCTCCTCCAGTTATCTCCCCAACACAATTATCCCCTAAAGGCAAAAATCCTTAAGATAGTAGCAGAGGCAAGAGCAAGGCTCATGTGTGCGTAATAGTTTCTCTGTACATGGGGGACTTAGGAAGTGTTGCTATCAGATCATGGCTGTAGTACTAATTCTTTATATTTAACATAAGGATAAAAACTCAGGGGCAAATGTGAGTGAATGATAACCACGGCATAATAGAGCTACGCAATTTAAGAGAGCTATATTGACGAATAATCAGACAAGATATACGCAACATAAAATTTTCCTTTTATATTATTTTTCTATATGAAAAAAAACATGAAAACTCTCAAAATGATGCAGGGAGTTTTTATAGGCTATAATATAGAAGACTGGTGTCTGAATTTTATACTATTAACATATAATGTTAACTCTGAGTCTATTTGTGAAGCGGTGTCTGTTCTAAAATAAAGTGATGCTGACACGGTCTACAATCAACACATCAAACATCGAATGGACTTCAATTTCCTGTTTGGCAGATACATGTCAGAGGGTTATGTGCCAAACTGTAGGTAAGTGATTTATCTAAGCAAAAACACTTTCTAAACAACTGTCACATTTCCTTGTAATATAAAATAATCCCATATACAGAACACAACACTGCCATACCTCAATTAATGCATTGAATAAATGTATACAAAATGCTGTTTTTTTCTTTTTGCCAGTGAAAAACTTGCCTGGCTGGTGAATATGTTTATCTACCTGCTGCTTTGCCTGGTGAGTCAGAAAGTTTATTTCAGCCCTTTCATGAACAATATTGTTTCTCAATATTGTGTTAGTTTTTGGTTTGATGAATTAAATAATTCTAAGAATCCATATTAGTTGAAGCTTTAGGCAGTGCAGGCTTTAAAGGACCTTTAAACACTGACTTTGCACAAGATGAACTTCATAAAATGATACTGGTGCTGGAGCATGAAAAATGGACAAAGCTGAGTGAGATTCACTGTTGTGTTTTCCCGTACAAAACATCCTCTCCACTTCTTGCCATTTATCTTGACTTCACTTTGCTTAAATGTAGTGATGTACGGATTGTAAAATCCAGGGCCAATGCCCATGTTTAAACTATCAATTTAGCCAGTACCAGTGACAACACCAAGGTTTTTCTCATGACTACTTATGGATCAGACTTTATCCAACAGGTAAGATAAGGTAACGATAAGAAACAACCTCTGAATCTGCTGCTGGTTGTACAGAAAAACATCATTAAATTGATATGACTGAACAGAAAAACATCTGACTCTGATATCTGTTCATCCAACAGTCATATATTAATGAAGAATGTTTACATAAAGGGCCAAAACCAATGTGAAAACCTTGCATTTGTGCATCCCTAGTTTGACTGCTGAAATGTTAATAACAATTAAAAGATAATCTATTACGCCACCCTGGAGAAAACTTAAAAGTATTTTTTTAAGGATCCGCAGAATAATATTCTAATTTTTCATCTGAAAGCGCAATTATGAAATCTTCAATTTGATTTTTCTATTTAAGAGACGTTTAATTTAGATTTTTCTACTGTTGCTGCTGCCCAACATAATAATACATGTTCACAAATATGTTGACATAGTGCAGCTGGCTATTAAAAAATTATGCAAGGCATCTGGCCGATGTTGAATTAACTTGACAACATTTTGTATTGATTTCAGTAGTATTTAGACACAGCATTTGGGTAATTCATAGTCTCGGGAACTCAAATATCGCGGGAGTTTGAGCTTTCTCGGTTAACTTTGATGTTTTATACCATTTAAGTTGACAGGTGTGCAGTTGGAACCCCCACAGCAGGAGGTCATTTAGCATATATTTCATAGTACGAGGAACTTGTCATACATTTATTTTATCAATTTCAGACAACTTTCTTCTCTGTCTGTCTTACCTGCATCCCCGGCAGGTTTCCCTGGACAGGAGAATGGGCCATCGTGATGCTGGCTTGATTTGCGCCTCGTCCGACGACGCTGAACTCTCCTCGGCTTCACTTATGTTTACAGTCCCGGCTTGGGTGCCTTCACTGCAAGAAATCCCCCAGGCCTACTGAGAAGCGTGCCAGGTACTTTAAAGTAGACGGAAAAATGTCCTTCCTCGCTTGTTCCTACGTCGGAACAACCCCCAAGTCATCCAAAAACAGCTGAGCAAGCTAACAGTATAATGCTAACTCTGCCAGCAAGAAATCCGCAATGTTAGTTTGCTAACCAGCTAGCCGAGCGTTAACTGGTGCGTTAAATCCGCTTTCCCCCACTCAGGGAAGTTTTGCTGCTGCGACAAATTTGTACTCCCAGAAGAAACGAAGCAGAGGTGAATGTTTATGCGTAAAATCATCAAACTGTCACTTTCCGTGAGCGTTTTCTCTCGCCAACGGTTTTGTCAGCTAGCTAGCATGGTTAGCACGCTAAGCTAGCTAGCCGACGCAGACAAGCTGACAAACGTTCCGTCCGCGCGCTCGCTGGCCGCACAGTCCGTCTGCATTCCCGCAAAAGAAACCCGCAGATCAGAGCGCCAAACCGGCCAGGACCAGAGCTGCTGTCTGCGCACTCACGAGCCTTCTGCTGCCCTACAGGTCAGACATCTGCGGCAAGGAGATCTCGCCTGTGTTTTTGTTTCCTCCCTCACTTTCGTCCCGTACTCTCGGCCATCTTGTCGGTGCTGTGACGCCTGGCTGGGCGGATCCGGATCCGGATCAACAACAACATCCTGGACTCCCTCCGTCAGGTGCTGATGCGAGGTGGATGGGCATGGGTGTAGCAAAAGTTTGTACAGGAGTGAAAACATCCACAAGGTGCTGTCATTGCTGACATGGCTGAGGTTAAGTTGTCTGTGATGTGAAATGTTGCCTCTAATTAGCCTGTTAACATACCACTCAATCAGTCAGTAATGTTTTATTTATAAAGCACCTTTCAAACACATGTAATTTAAGGTCCTGGTGCTTTACAAGAGAGCAGGAAAATAAACTAAAGCATTAACAAGAGATAGGTAGGCGGTAGGAATGCATAATATTATCAGCCCATATTGTTATTGGCAGATGATTGCCTAAAAAGCTGATTATCAATATCAGCCAATATTTATTGCAGATATTTTGCCCCCATTTATTGCCCATATATTGCATATTTAGTGGCCCTAATATTAGCAGAATATACAAACCCCATCATCATTGATTGTCCATATTTATTACTTTAAAAGTGGCATTTTTAAAAAAGAACTTCACATCTGTTTCAACACAAATAGACTGTCACCACAAAAGAAACATGTCAGTTTAAGTATAATTGCTTTCAATAAAAATGGCACTATCAATATTGGAATCGGCGATAACAAGTACAGAAATATTGGCAAATCGTATATCTGCCAAAAATCATATACCAGGCACCCCTAGTAGGATTTCTTCACACCAGACAGTATTCCCAACAAGTCAAGCCCCAGCACCCAACACTATCTCCTATAAGAGAAACTGTGGCTGATGCAACCATAAATATTGACATTTAATCTTAGATAGAACAAACCAATCATATTTCAAAAGTATATTAAAGCTGTTGGTCTTAGAGGACATGCATGCACACACTTTATTTGACTTCTTTTCCTCTGATAACTTGGAAGTTTTGGATCATTGATTTTAATGAATCAACTTACAATAAGGTGGAAACATGCTCTTTATCCTAAGATAATGAATAAATAAATCAGGTTGTTGAGAAAACTATCATTATTATCCTATTGCAGTGGCAAAACATGGTAAGTGTGAGGTTAGGGCTAAATTAAAGACTTTTTCTCATAACTACGTCTACTACCCACAAAATGCATTTTCACCACCTACTAACAAGGTCTTAACCACCATATCAGAGGAGAGCCTGTGCTGAAAAATACAAAGCTAACCATTGTCATGTATTGAAGAAGCTCTGCCCTTAACTGTGCAGTAAACAAGAAAGGCAAGGCAAGTTTGTTATGAGCACCATTTATACACTAAGCAATTTAAAGTGATTTACACCATTAATTAAGAAGTTAGCTAATTGAGATAAAGAGTTATAGCATAAGGATCATTACCCTCTTGATACCCCTGTAATGCACTTTTAATTTCCTCTGTCTGTATATAATCAGTAGGAGATGATAATTAGCTTTAGCATTGTTTTTGTTCAGGAAATATTGTTCTCATGCAGTATGAAGACACGCACTTTATCTCACTGTAAAACAGAAAAGTCCCTCTTATACAACAAAACTGAAGTTAGGTTTCAGTCAGTGTATTTTTGTTATTGTGAAGATGGAATACAAGGTGTTGTGAGAGCCAAGTACCAGGATTCTCAGAGAAAATGAATGAGGAAAAAAGGGGAAAAATGAATTCAAACATTCCAGGAAAAATCAACACAGATTTCTTAAAATACTGAAAAAAAGTTAGTTGAATATTCTTAAAGATTCTTCAGAAATTCTGGTGGAATTATTTCTTAAATGTTTTGAAGAGCTGCATAAGTATATTTTAATTCAAGAAAATGTAAAATAAATAAATAAAGAAAGAATTGTTAGACTCTATAAAGAAGCAGGTAGTGTTTTTTCCCTTATTTACCAAGAAGTGGGATCAAAACTCTGATTTTGTTTTTGTTTCATCTTAAATGTTACAGCAAAATGTATCTGAATGCAGCTTGACAGACCATCCATTGATTATGTGTGTTTTGAGACATTTGTTAATGTTTGATCTCAGTCAGTATGTCAGATATTCTGTTAGTCAGTCATCATAACTGTAGAAAAGATGCTGTTAAACTCTAAAAAAGTCCCAATGTCCTCATAGGAGAACTTCATTTTAATCAGTGCTTTTAGTTTGTTGCTTGAGGTAAAATTAGACCAGTTTGAATGCAACATTAACCAATAAAGGGGGTAACAAAAATAAATAAATCAAGTATCAGCCATAAAGTTTAAGGAGGTTTTGAGCCTGGACCAGTTTTCCAATGAAGCTGACTGCAAAGCATTTTAGACTCTATAAATGCATTAAAATTCCATTAATAATTTGTTAAATTTGCTTTTGTGACCACATGGTGGTGACAACATACCCATGAATGAGGTCAAAAGGTCTAAATTTTGCAGAACTGATTACCAAGGTGGAGGTAAGATAAAATGTAATATTCTTGTAAATAAAGGCAGCATTTCTGAGGGTTATTTGTCAACAAAAAGACATTTAAATAAAATATATGTTAACACAAGAAGACAATGAATTTCTAAAATTATATCAAGCAAAACTATGATCTGGAAAAACAAAATATATCCAAATAAATGCCTGCGTTATCATGTTGGGGAGTCCCTGACTGCTTCTCTTCTTCTTCTTCTGAAAGGCTGCCTTCATCTTCATCACAGTAACACAGGCTGCCCCATGCTTTACCCTCTGCTACATTGATCATGTAATGTAATAATAGGCTTCTCTCTGATCTGAGATAGCGCAACACAATTGCATTTGGAGTAAATCTAATTAAATGGATTCTCCAAAATCCCCCTGACGATGCAGGTGTTTCACCAGAAGGTGGCGCCATTGCACCATTTTCTCCACATCAGCATCCAGGCGTCGTTGGGACACAGATACCGGTGCATCATCGCGTGCTGCTGCTGCAGATCCAAATAACGATGGGGTGGCCGGTGCTTTGGTGCAGCTCGTATTTATTAATGCGGGATTATCGGCTGTAACATGTACTAGTATGTAAGGAAATCAACATTTAAAGCTGAAGCCAGTGCTGAGTAATATCAATGATGGCTGCGGCTTTCTTAAAAGAAGGCCCAATGGCGCAGGCCAGTGGATGAAAAAATCCACATGGGAGCTTCAACAAGGCAGGTTGTCTCCATTAGGAAGCCGTGGCAGCATGTTTATGTTGTTATAGCAGCTGTGGAAGAAGGATGTGACCTCTGTAGGGTCAGTTTGGTTCGCACAGGCTGAAACGTCGTCCTGCGATGATGATACATTATCCTAAAGGTGCTCGGATTCATAATTGGGAAAACCAAGTGGCCCTTAATTGATTGACGTAACACTAGAGGTCATTGGTGAGGGTCTCCACTCATGTGAACCTCATAAACCCACGTGTGAGGCTTAGTAGACATTTTTCCTCCAGGATCAGCCCACACAAATCATTTCAAAAGTCTGCGCACACGCGTGTCAAGGGAAGCACTACCTCCCTCCTTCATGCGTAAATTATGTAGGGCAGGACGGGAATGCTCTGCTACCTCCATTTGAGAAAACCCGGCCGGTGAATGTGAAGTAGGGGGGGAGTGATATAAAAAAAAAAGAACAGAGAGGGAGAAGAAATCACCAAACCGACCACCTCGTCTTCTAGCAGCGTTTGGCAGAAGCGGAGCAGCGCATCACGACGTGTCTATTGTGAGGCTGAGGTGCAGAAAAGATGGACATCACCGATCAAGGAGCCCAAATGGAGCCGCTGCTACCCACGGTAAGACCACATTGACACGCTATTGTTGTGATCAGTGTCCATTTTCGTGTTGTGTAGCCTTGGTGTTCATCAGCTTAGGTTATTTCTACAAGATTGAAGCATTTTGGATTAAACATCCCATCAGTGGATGATTCATATTTTACATCTGTATTTCATAATGACCCATATTTCCATTGCTTTGCCGGTTGCGTGCCTCATGTCAAACAAGGATGTTGCGCACCTCAAATAGCAAAATTTATGTCCACATCTCATCCGCACTCATATTCCAGCAAACGCTGAAATTCCTCTCGCCATGAACGCCTCCACCTTCACACAGATGGCATCAGTGAAACAGGTTGATACAGTGTTACACCGCAGCCACAGTCATTCATTTGTACCAGGCTGCCTGCACTCTGCACGCAATGTTGCCAATCAGTCAAATCATATCGACCAGTTTTAAATGTATGAAACCTGCTGTCAAGCTGCTGTAACAGCGAAGATGAGAGCTGCAAGTGTTTGATCCTGACAGTGAGGGAGCAGAGGGAGGTAATATGCCTCATCAGTTGGATGTAACAAGCTATCAGTATTAACATCCCTCCATGAGGAGCCTCGCAGGACTATTTTAATAAAGCATTTGGTTCATTTGTTTTATTAAAACAGCTATTTAGTGGGAAGGTAATAATATGAGGTTGTGATGTGGATGTGGTGCCTCTCATCTGTTGGATTCAGGGAGCAAATCAAGCATCCCAAACTTCTTGATTGTTTGTCTCAGCAGTGAGGGATCAGGATGTTGAAATGAAGCAAGACAGAGAAAGAACAGGATGACATGGAACAAACTGAAAACAAGATAACACTGGCTAATTGGATTAATTAAGGGAAAAGGCTAGATATACTTAATACACTGATATATCAGTACTTACAGATAAAACTGGTCAGCTGTTAAATGCACAAAAGCTCAAAAATATATATCATATTTGTACAACAGGTGCATAGGAAAGAAAATAGTCCAAAAACTGTTAAATGCACTGTCTATAATGCAGTTTAGAATGTGGACATTCAATTTTTTGCCTATAAAAACAATATAGTGTGCCTAGGACATTGCTTTTTAATGCTGTGGTCCAATATTTGATCTCTCCCATCATACCAAAATCTTTCAATGTGTTTTAGCCAAGAGTGATTCAGATATAAACTCAGTTTTTGTGTAAATAACCGGTCTCTTCTGTACTGGATTTAACCTGTCACCCTGACTGTGACAGCCTGTTTGTCTTAGAAACAGACATAAATCATAACAATCATTGGATTCAGCTGTAATAAAAGATGTATTAATTCTCTTATAGAGGTATAACGCGATGAAAAACAAAAACGTTTATTTGGATTCATTTGTATTAGATAGTAAAGTAAAGCTAAGTGGAATCTGCCATTTTGAGAGCTGTAGACAACACTGTAACAAGCTGCTGACAGACAGCGACTCAGTTCCAAATTAAAATGTGCACTTTATGAAGGAGCTTAAGCTTTAGAATTCAATTTATTTACCTAATTCAGTAGTTCACTAAGACAGTTTCGACAAAGTGCTTAAAATAAAACCATACCTGCACAACTAATCCAACTGTTGTCAGACCTAAAACCTCAGTCTTTTGGACACACTGAAAATTTAAAAGAATGAAGCCTATTTGTTCTGCTTTTTACTCCACAAACTGCATGATTCATCTTATAAGGTTGAACCTTATGTTACATTCATACATGCTGTTAAATCTTACAGCCAGTATTTTTTGTTAACACCATCAGAAATGTTCATATGTGTCAGTGCAGATCAGCTTTTTAAGGCATCACCTGCCAAAACCAAAAACATTCAAGGTCTAAGTTTCAAGATTACTTTATTCTTATTCAAACTATTTACCGTAAGATTGTAAATAGAGAACAGATTAAAAAATAAAGGTTAGTGCATTGTAGGTGTAAACAGCTGAAGTGGCTTAAATCAGTCCGTTGTGTCAAAGTTTAAAATGTAGTATTTTGACAATGCTGCAGGTCAAATATAACAAGGAATAAACAGGAGACTCAAAATAAACCATTGGAACGATTAAACTTAGAATTATGGTTGAGAATTGTTTGGGGGGGGGGGGGGGGTTGTACTAGTGATAAATAAATACCTTCATAGCCCCTGAATTAATACTTGTAATCCCATTAATAATGTTTATACCTGTTACTGCCCATGTGATAATGCCTATGTTGCCTGTAATGCTTATTATGTGTGCCTTATGTAAACGCTGATTGAGCAGAGAAGGCAGAGAGGGTCCAGCATCTTTGGCTCTGATGGCAGTAAATGACACCAAAATGAGGCACATAAATCTGTTTAGTGATTCAGACATGTTGGTGAGGGTAATACATTAGGGCTGAATTTTAAAACCCATCCCTGTTTGGAGCTAACAGGTTTATTACAGTCAATAATAAAAAGGAAAACAGGAGGATTGCCATATAGGACACGCTGTTCCAATAAAACTGAAAACAGAGGGATCAGATATAACAGGAAGGGAACAAATCAGTCTAATATAGCAGAATAAAAGATTAGGATCCAACAGGTCAGATGCTGATCATGAGAGAGATGGAGCAAACAGGGTTGATACATGATTTTGCCCTTGGGGAAGAGCTTCTCAAATCCACTGGCAGATCTCCAAACATGCTGGTCTCAAGCTTAACACATTGGTTCACTCGTAGGCAGACTCCTCATTAGCATTCAGGTGAGACTGTGTGGAGATGGTAAAAATGTCCGCTGCCTGCACAGAGGATGATGAAACATACAGCTTTGTTTTCACCATGTTAAACAGCAGATTAAAATGGACTCCCTCTGTATTTGTTCTATTTGTGTTACATGAGGACCTTTCAGTTCCAGCTCATCGGGGGCTGATGTGGTGTGGGATGCCTGCTCTGCCTCCCCTGCAGTCTCGATGCAGTGTGGTAGATTTCCTTGTATAGTAACTCATCCCTGCTTCCCCATCCATCCTTCCTCCGCCCACACAGCAAGCTAATGCGTTGTCATGGTTTCACCAGGATGCGTATGTGTATGTGAGGTGTCAGGGATTCCTCCGAGTGCCGCAGCACAACAAAACCATCCTGCTGTATCCCATTCGAGCAGGTTTCCAGGATTCCAAGGTCAAGCATGAGAGCATGTTTGATTTACAGCAGGAAGGATGGCCCCTGAATTCCTACTCAAGATTGTTTTACTACATGTTTAGGGACATTTTAACATGCAAACATCCCAGTAACTGCATGCCTTTTTTTGTCCTGTGACTGATTTCTTTGTGTGTTTTGCTCTGCAGGACCAGAGTCCCCAAGAAAACAAAGATGTGGTGAGTACATTTTCTTCTTCTCTTCTGTAAAACGTCACTTTGATTTGCTAAGAAGCAACAATGATAACTCCAGTTAATGTGCTTGAGAGGAGCTGTTTCCAAATGTAGTGGTGCCATTAAAAAAATCAATATGAGAAAGAATAAGATAAGAAGTGGAGTGAGTGCATGAAATGACTCTTGCTACATGAAAACAAGTCAGTCAAAAGTTTTATGCAGTGCAGTGACATTAAATGATCAAATTATTTTCTGAAGTACTGGACTGAAGTACACTGTAAAACCAGGTGTTTGTTATGTTAGGCTAATACATCAAATAAAAAAATCAGGGGCTAATGATATTGCTTTAAAAAGGGCAAAAAAAATCAGACAAAAGAAATGGTTCAGAACAAGACCAGTAATCTATATCAAATTATGGTTCATACTTAAATATCAATATAAAATACATATACCTTGGTTTTTATACCAGTTTAGTTTTAGTTACTTTTTAGTGCTTATTTGTTTAGTTTTGAATAGTGCAGGGCAATTTACTTAAAAATGATATTGAAATTTTTATTTCTCATCACTGCTGAAAAAAACAAATTAAAAACATTACATATTTAGAATAGAGAATAAACAGTTACTGTTAAGGTGCTCAGCACTTTCCCTCATCACGTTAATAACATATTTATGAGAGGTTAAAAAGCTAACCACAGTTGACATTGTTTTTTGCTTCTTTTATGGACAGAAACCCAAAAAAGATATGATACTTTGACAAGGTTTTGCTCACTTTTTCTCTTTTTTTTTAATTATTAGGATTAATAACTGTTGTATAATTGCTGTTTAGAATCTGAATAATTTTTCTTTTTTGATCTACAAAGACTAATATAGAGTGAGGGATGAGACGTGCACAAGAGGCCCTGAGCTGTATTTAAACACAAACCCCCGTCATGTGGACAAAATCCTCACCACACAAACACATGAACAAAACAGCTCGTAAACTGGCAGCTGACTTTTTAAGCTGTTTTCTGCTGATAACACGTATTCTTTGTAAAATACAGTTACAGTGCAGATTAGAGGTGCTGTAGTAAACCTTTATTTCTAATTATAATTAAATTGAGAGAATCCTAATAATTAAGTAAATTCATTAAAACTAAAAATAAATGTATACTTTATTGTGTTTTTATGGTGCTTAATCAGGATGTGATGGGTTTAAGCTGTGCTGGGTCACGTGTATATTTAAGATGGCAGCTCTCAAACAATTTTGTAGGGCTGAGGAAGAGTCGAGTGGCTTTAAATGTCACTTATTGTTGAATAAATCCTTCAGAGGAGCTTTTTGTGGTGTGCGGATCTCCTTCTTTTTTATGTTTTGGATCCATCACCCACCAATGAATGTGCGTGTCTTTTCTGTTTTTTTCTGATTTTTCTTTATTTTGATTATCAACAATTTTAAGCAAACTCCTTTACACAGACTAAAATGAACAAATACCTTTGCAATAGGGCTGTTTGATTACATTGTGATCAAAGTTGTTTTGATCTATATTGAAATCACAGTTATAAAATTACTTTCTAATTTTACAACATCAACAACATGCAATAGTTGAACTTACATTTTCTTAACGCTGTCATCTGGAAGATCAAAAAACAAGCAATAAATGAAAATATATGTAAAAAATGTGTTATACCATATATAAAGTGTATTGCCCCTTAGTTGAAAATACTGAGCCATGAGTCTTGGGCCTTATCACCTGAGCCTAATCTAAGTAGCAAATAAAAATTATTTCTAATAGCTGTAACAGTAAAGTAAGTCTCTGAAAATATGTGTATGATGAGTCAGTACTAGAGGAATTATATTTTATCTGTAAATCATATTTTAATGATCATAGCCCTCTGCTTAAAGAGTCTAAAATCAGGGTTAATGTTTTTATTGAAGAGTGACTGAGTACTGTCCCACTACAGCAGATTATGGTTCTGGTTGCAGAGGTGTCATCACATTCTGCTCATAGTTCTGTATTTCATAATCTATAATCTGCGTTAGAATATCACTGGTGATTTTTGTTGTTGTTTGTATCTGTTATTAGCCTGCTCGTGTAGCAGATGTCATTTATTTTTAGATCACTACCACCGCACATGTCACTATGCATCTGGCAGCGACGCAGCGCCGACAACACGCTGGGTAAATAATAGATAGACGAGAATTAAGTGAGCAGGCTTTGAAGAGGGGATGAGTGTAAACAGACAGTCAAGACGGCCGCACCGAGGAGTTTGGATGCATGCATGTCGTCTGTTCTGACAAAATATTGCTTATGCAACTGTGGGCTGAGAGCCAGAGTGAGGACAAGGCTGAGCACAAAGTGTGTGCCAGTGGCCAAATCGTGTCCCCTCGCTTTACTCTGACTTAGCACGCCTACACCCCTCATTATTCTGAGCAGGCAGCGGTTTGGCTCACCTTTGTGTTTAGACACTGATGGGATTTTGTCTTCACTCTTCTTAGAGGTGGTACCTTGATGGGTAATTACAATTTTAAGACAAATTCTACAGAACAAAAGCTGAATGAAATGTATTATTTCAAGGCAAAAGTAATCTAATGCTGATCAGGCCATCATTCATTAAAACAGTTTGTTTGATTAATTTAAAAGATAGGAATGGATTTATGGGATGCTTTAATCAAATTTTGAACATTTTGTAGTCTTCAGATAAAAAAAAATTTCAGGTCTGATTTGTCAGCTTTGGTCATTTTTTCTGTCTCTATAGTGTAAGTTGTTCCGAGAAAATTCTTGAGTGACTCTTTTGAAAATTCTCTCTAATATAAAGGATGAAACAGAAAAAAGATTTTGACTTCCGTGGACAGAAAGTTAATCAAAAATCAACTAGCAATTCATTAATTTCTCAATGTTTTGTGGTGAAAGAAGTGTCTTGAATTTTTCTCAATTTGGGTCTCATTTAAGCCCTGACTTTGAGTTTCAACCCTGAAACCCTGAATATGGCATGATACATTCTGAGATGACACAACACAAAACAACAAGATATGATATGAAATGATGCTAAACAATACAGGATAATACAGCACAAATGGCACAGTATGATAGTAGTGAACACAATGTGATGTGGTTCAGTCTTAGAAGCGGGACAAAATGTTGATATCACACTTCATCATCGACCTGACATGTGCACTGCAATAATCAATGCTCCAGGTTTTGATTTTAAAAGAATGTTTACACAGTGCAGTGGTTACAGGTTTGCTTACACAAGTGGATTATATCTGAGGAATACTTTTGTATTTATTTTATGTCCTAATTGAGAGAATTGTGTTTTAACTCTAATTTGGTCTCATAGCTGTAAGATGGTTGAATTTAAAAAATCAAAACATGAATATTGTTTCATTTCACTTTTTGTCAAATTCTGTGAATATGACACCAAATTGCTGCATAATACATGAACCCTACACTGTTAGAGCCACATAATATTCCTCAGTGTATCAAATATACACATTATATATTAATGTCTGATATTCTAATTATTGCAGTATCACTGTATCGTGATGATAATGATATCCAGGACCACTTATCACGTATCATATTGGAAAGTACTCTGTGATTTCCAGCCCTATTCATTCTGATACAATGACAATACAGTATGATAACACAAAACAATATGATTTGGTAAGATACAAAACAATATGGCACAATCTGATGCACTAAGTGAGGTAGTGAATGTCCAACTCTTCTGTCACGTCTACAGAGACAGATCTCTTGCTTCCCTTGAACCCCTTGTGAACCATGTCTTGACTTGATCTCACTTGGACTTGGTCCTAGATGGATTTGACTTGGACTTCCCTGGTGTGGTCCTAATTACAAACCCTGACATAACAGCAGGCCCTCTGCCAGGCTGACCGGTTAGAGCTGGTCGATTGTTCGTGCTGCAGAAGATGAATGAGAACAGACGGAGGACGTCTAACCGAGCTGTCCAGGCTTGTTCTTTTGAGCGTGGTGTTCTTGGATCAGTGTGAAATCGCTGGTTCATTTGGTGATCCAACTGTGCAAAACTGGCTGGCAGGCGGGCAGGCAGGAAGCCTCCCTACAGCCGCAGCTAGAAGCCTGAAACGGCTGTGCTCCCTGTGCATGGTTAATTATAGCAGTGTCAGCGGAGAGGTGGATGAGGAGGGCATGGAGTAAGGTAGAGGGTGAACTTTCTGAGAGACAGATGGTAAAGGGTAGAGGGAGATGCAGCTAAATTGAGATCTTGCAGGGTATTCTTCAGGAGTATTGAGTGTTATCTTTGATATTTAAACTTCCAGAAGGATCAGATGACATAAAGCACAAAGACTGCAGAAATAACTGCTTGTTCCTGCAGATGTGTTTCTTGCACACCCTAGATCAAAGTATCGCTGACAATGCACTAAAGCCAGAGAGCAGCTTCTTTGCCTTAGGTGGGTCGTGCAGACACAGACAGACAGACTCATGCATTTAAAGATGCACATTCTGTATACAGTAGGACTGCAGCGGCAGCCCTCCTCCACTTGAGCTGTGTAGTGACCGCAGCACGTGTAGCTGTGATCTGTGCCAGGGCTGTGCGAAGCCCCCCTCGTGCAAGATGGTGCTGTTTGACTCCCCGCGACCTCAGGCTCCTCTTAGGTAACAGAGCCACAGCGATCTGAGGCTCAGCAGAGCAGAACTGTGCACGGCACAGCATCGGTGATGTCAGAGCGCTAATCTCTCTGGGGGGATTGGCGGATGGACGCTTGTCAGAAACATTTGATGCTACCCTGGATGAAAGCCGTCGGAGGCAGAGAGGGAGAGACAGAGGCAGAGGAAGAGTCGGAGCTGTGCTGAGCTCCCTGCTTTTGTTTTTATGTTGTGTTTTTGGAGTGAGGCTGCTGCCATGTTCCAGCATGGGGAGAGCAGCTGAGGAGAGCAGCTGAGGAGAAGGAGAGGGTTCAACTTCCCACCCCAGAGAGGAGCTATCGTTTTCTGCTGTTCTCTCTGACTCTCATTCACAATCACTAACAGACACTCTGAGTTCAGAGTGGGGCTCAGGCCCTGAGCCTCAGCCTCTTGTCCTACTACTGCCGCAAGCACAAGGGGAGATAGCGGGCATCCTTACAACAGGAGCACCATGCTGACAGTGGACCACTGTAAAGGATTTATTTATCAGGTAAGTTACTTTACTCTTGAGCCCAAATGAGCTGGAAGTGGATGAGAGATTCACTGACTCTCAGAAGTAGTTAGCCACCAGTGAGGAGCCTGACAAAGATTCATCTGCTTACAATCAGGCTTTAGACTTCTTTTAAATGTCCTTCCTGACCTTGAGAGACCGCTTTAGCATCCTGTTTCACTATCCACTGAGGGTAAATATATGTGTAGATGCTGCAGAGGGGGCCAGTTGTTCTAGTGTGCATGCGAAGGGTCCCGTGGAGGTTGCTGACAGATGGGTCTGCCATTCTGGGGCGTGAGAGGAGCTTATACCCGTGGCACTGACCCCATTGATCCCTGAGGGAGAAATAAGTAACCAACAGCCAATAGTTAAATTTGTGTTATTTCATGGTCTTCTTTGTAATCTTTCATGCTGTTAGGGCACACAGAGTGTGTTTTTCTAGCTGGTTCAGCTTTTCAAGATTCACCCTCTTACTCATCAGAGGCTTTCGTCCTCACTTCCTTTCCCCCTGTCAGACAAGGTTAAAGAAAAGGGATGATGCAGAGACAATGATACAAGTGTGCTTTGCATATTCTTCACTGTGATGATGCTGGTGCTGATCCTGCTGCCATTGCCACGGTAACCACAGCCATCTGTAGGGATGAAAACCATGACAACAGAAGCTGTCCGCCAATCGCAGGGCTTGTACAGCTGCTTATAATCCATCTCTTAGCTCTTAGCTAGCTCCAAGCTATAGAGTCACTTTGGCTTTTAGCACATGTCGAGCACTCACTAAAGCAGATTGAAAGTAAATAGATGGATTGATATTAAAACCCTGTCTTAAGGATTTTGCTTGAAATGCTACATTAAGGGCTCATCTATATGCTATAAGTTAGCACATCTGATATGAGTTAAACAGGACATCCCATGGCCTGGATCGCAAGGTATAGTGCAAACATTCATCATCCCTGTAGCTGTGGGGGCCTCAGGAGAGATCCCTGAAGAACAGAGAAATGAGGTCACATATCTGCCTCCTTCAGCTTGTCGTGATAATGTGCATAGATTCCTGGAAAGAGCTGCTGGGAATCAATAGGTTTCTGATTTGTTCTGGCAAAGAAAATGGAATACAAGCTCTCAGGCAAATCTAAGGTTGACACCAAAGACTTTCTCTGTGTTGTTTTTTATCACCCCCCCATGAAAAACAACATCACTGGACAGATAATATGCCCAGCTAGTGTTGCAATCACTGGTGTGATTTTATTCCATTACGTCTTGTGTTTTCCCTCCCATGTGCTGCTTGAAATTCAAGTGTGTGAAAACAAATGATCTTAACAGGAAAAATTTTACTTTCATTTTTTGTTCTGTGGATTAATCTGTATTCCAAATGACACCAACACGGTTCCTCTTTTGCTGAAATCTCGAGTATAAGTTTGGAAACAGTTTTCCTCCTCACATCAATTGGCAGGACTAAATGTGTGGCATCTTAGAAGCAGTGATATTTCATTATGCCTTTGTAGAACAATGAGTTGTGATTTTTCTGTTGTATGCTGCCAGCAACTTTTGCACGACTCAGAATGATCAAAAAACAAAACGGTTTAGAGGTGTTGTAGAAGGAAAACACTCTAAAATACAATGATTTTAATCATATAATTTTATTAAGATCTTTTTTTAAGATCATTTGATTTTGATCTAATATATATATTTTATATATATTTATATAATTTTTCACATTAGATTTCCCATTATTCAGTGTGATTACGTCCTTGATAGAGTTGTTGGTTCTGAGCACTTGTTTACTTATTACTTCTCTCCATTTAATTTATCTTTTCATTTTCTAAAGGTTGCTGAACAGGGACATTAGCAGCATTGTTTGTAATACTACTATTATCATATGTTATGGTGGAATTTCTGAAAAAGAGAGAGTCTCTCAGATACAGGAGTAAAATATGCTGCCATAGTTCCTTAACTAAGGCTGAAAGTTACCCAGGAAGAAAATCTTTATGTAATATAGTAACCAGTTAATGCCATTGTAAGAGGACTTTAGCTTTTATCGTGCTTTTCCAGTCTTTCTTATGACTTCAAGTGCTTTTACATCACTGGTCAGGACAAGTCTGATTCATGATTTGTAGCACTACAACACAGATATATGTCTTGGCACTGTCCCTAATGTTACATTCACACACTGATGTTTTGGCCAGTTTTTGCTTACATGTAGGAGAACGTAAAGCCACATTGAGCCTAGTCAGGCCACGCAGAACTGAGTTAACGTCAGTTGGACAACACTGCCAACAAATTTGACCCATGCTCAAAAAAATCTGATGTTTGATTGTACAGCTGCGCCTCCGCTTACCTTCACTACCCTCAGTTACAGTAGCATTCATCTCTATTGGTGAATGTTGGAGCCAGGCTGTCAGCTCCTGTTAGACGACTTAGGGTGCCTTTTATGTACAACCATCTTCTGTCGTCTTGGCATGCTGTTTGAATACTGAGACCAGCTGCACCTGGTGAAATGGCATATGAACCAGCTTTGTATGGCGTTTGTTGAGTTAAGTTGAGTGCACTACCTCAGTACTACAGCTACACTGGCAAACATTTCAGATCAGTCAGGGAGCCATCAGGAAGTGTCATACTCCACCCGCACAACATTTCTCTTTGATATGGATACGGTGACCTGCATTGAATGCAGCAAAATTGACCCTGGGAATGTACTTTCAACAAAATGTAGATGATCTCTCAATATTGGTCAGTGTCAGCTACTGTAACTCGATGTGTGAATGGGGCATATGGAGAACAAGTCTTCCAGAATCAGAGGTAAATGTCCTGTAAAAGTTGCTGAAATAAGCCCAGAAGTTATTTATAAATTAAATCTTAATTTAACATCTCCATGACAACCAGTTGTAGCTTGCACATACAATGTCCCACATCTCTTTTAGCAAACTGACAGCAGAGATGTTATATTGATTAAATTAAATTATACGCGATAAAGGAAGGGGACACAAACTTTAAAAAATGTCTCCTTTTGATGTGTTGAACAAGTGAGAGTAAAGCTTAACATCATGACATTAAAAAAAACATATGATGAATTTCTCTCAACAGATGGACACCTTTGAACACATTTAATTAGTAGGGTACAAGCATGAAAAAACAGTCTTTTTTCCACTGCTATCGTATGATCTCTTCAATTATTAGTACCATTAGAAAGTTTATTTCTATTTTTCTGCATATTACCATATTTTTAGTGATGACACATGCAAGAGTATATGATACATTTGATCAGCTGTATAAACGTGGATCCACACAGCCTCTTTTAGTCTCACTTCTTTAACATTTTACATCTTTTTATGCTTTGTATTACTCATTACACTTTAAACTTTGAGTCCCAAGAAGAAAACACAAAATATAACCCCTGCAGCAGGTTTTAGATTCAGAAAAACTTTCTTCAGCGCCACAGAAAACACAAAATCGTAACTTTCTGAAGCTGTTGAACTGCTCCATTAAATGAAAAGAAAGCCAATGTTGATCATTAAAAGTTCCCTCCAACTATTCCCACAGTCATCAAAACAATATTAGTCAACAAAGTCGGCTCCTACAGTAGCCTGGGGCCGTACAGTGTGATGTGCCAAGCCGAATCACGGTCTTCTAGGGTGCAGGCAGGGCGCTCTACATGTTAACAAATGCTGACGGGGCTGTCACTTCACGACAGTCTCAATCGAGACACGTTCACCTTTAACCACACCAACACAGAGGGGTCAGAGTCGGGAGGAAAGTGGAGCACATTATGCAGGAGATGCAAATGTAAGACGAGGACCGATGTTCAGGTCACTTTCACTGTCCACAGGGTTTATTTTTGTACCCTGTTGGTTCAGGAGAGAACACCAGAAGATGTTGTGCAGAGGATTAAAGTGAGGACATTTCTTTAATATCCACGTTAAGTCAGAAATGATGAATGAATGTTCAGTTCAGCAGTGGTTAGGATTATCTCAGAGCATGTGTGTGAGCAGGAGAGAGGACGGCTTGTTCTATTCAGATAATTTCTCAGTCTTTGCTTTCCCACGATTGCTGGCTCTGTCTTGATTTTCTGCAGTAATGAGAGTAAGCGTAGGAGGTGGCTGCATAGTGTTTCTAAGGACACACTGGCTTTGTTGTCCCTTTTTCCGGTCAATCACTCGATCTCGCCAAGCACTGTCCGACATGAAACTCATTAGGAAGAGTGGTCCGGACATGGACAGCACGTGTAGCACCCTGGGGTGTGAAATCAGGTGTTGAGAGGTGGTGAATGAATTGGTTTTAGAAAGGCATCCAGTGGATTTAATGTGGTGCCCCCAGCTCTAAATACAAAGCACAGACACCAGCCATAATGGGGCTTTTTAGGACTTTACTTTGGCTATTACAGATAATATATCAACCTGTGGGAAACCTGTTTACAACTCTGACTACTTGGACTGGTGTAATTCTAGATCCAGGACTCAAAGAGACACCTGTTCTTCAGAGGAGAACACGGCTGGTAATCCTATGAGGGATTTGGGGATTCGTGTTATTGTAGAGATTTGATTTCTCGGTACATGTATTATGTTTGTGTGACTGCTCAGTGGAGTTTCATTGTTTGCTCTACTGTAGTTCCACTCAGTACCAATGTTTGAAAGTCTGGCTAGCTATGGGTTATGTAACAGTACAATTAAAGATATTAAATGGTTATTTTGAACATGCAAACTTTGATAAGGCATGTGTAATATATCTAGTTTTTAAGATGTATTAGTATTATTCAAAGAAACAGGCTTGATTTTCATTAAGATTGTTCAGTAATATCCTTTCCCCCGCTCTTCTCCAGTTCAACCCATCTGTCCAAATGTCCATTTGTCCATGTATTTGTGCAGTTTAGACAGCATTCTCTCTTTTGGTTAAAATTCATTATGTTCCTGTACTTCATGATTGTTAAGATAATAAATATCTCATAATTTTTCAACACATGGCATTAAAGAGCAACCCCATATACCAAATTGTCAATGTTCTGATGACAGAGTTAAAATTTGACTTGAGCTTTTTGTTGTGGAAACAAGAAACTGCCCAGTATTGGGTATCTAGGACTTCTGTTTTCTTGTATATCCTTTCAGTAAGTTACAGTATTGCGTAAAACTGAGCATGTTTTGGTTTTACTAAGTCAACCCAAAAGTATTTCGAAAGTAACTCAGTGTCACTATTCTGTGTTAAACAGTATAAACAAAGAGTTTTCCCTATGGTCTTTACTAGGAGAAAAGATACCCAAATAACTGATCCATGCCATCCCACCTTTAGGCACCTCTCTAAAGAGGGGCCGAGCGTACTGAACTGACCCTGAAGAGTGAAGCTGAAAATGCTGCAGTCTCTTGATTGGTCACAAGAATCCCCGATCCTCATGCAATAAAACAGCAGCTAAAACAAAAACACACACCACGCCATGTTTAAATAAGCTATAGATTGTGGTGCTGGAAGTCCTCTATTGTGGCTGTTTACAGCATAGCACTTTACTAAAGATTGTTTTCTGTTTCTTGCTGCTGTGATGTCACGCAGTTCACGCGCTCACGTCCCCGCCCTTCGGTGACAATATAGCTGCCAGTGGACTTGTTTTGGACTGAAGACTCTTAAACAAAACTGCCAGCCATAAGTTGTATTTACTATCAATTCAATTCACATACATTTATTTTTCAGTTTGGAACTTAGTTTGTGTAAAAACAAACATGCAGGCTAAGCAGTGAATCAGTGGGGGAGTCTGGACCCAAAGGGAAGTCACAAGCAACCACAAAGATTTCTAAAAAGTCTCCTATTAAACACCTTTGGTGGTATATTTACCCATTACTGTCAAAGTATACGTGAATTTTTTCAAATGATCATAAACCCGTTCATCAATAGTACTGTGATGAAATTAAAGCAATGCATAGAAAATCCTCAAACATGGTGGGGGTCCCATTGGCACTGTGTATTGTCTTTGACACTTTGTATTGGCACTGTTATTTGGGAGAGGGGGTCGCTGGCTGAAGCGTTTGGGAGCCCCTTAACCACAGTTTTCATAAAATAAAATGTACTGTGCATTTTATAAAGTAAACATTGCAGAAATGTTTGATCTGAGCAGTGCAACTTTTCTCAAACTGGGAATTTGTGGGTGGTCCAGAACGATAGGGGGTCATAGCAGTAGGGGGGGAGCACAGGGGGCCGAACAAGCAGTCAGTGTCAGAGAATAGCTGTACTTTATTACAATGAAACAGCACAAAACAAGAGTATTATAGGATAGCAGCTTTTTCTAGCAGCTCTATCTTTCTTATTTGGCAGTCTTTGACTGAACATCCAGTGTTTCCATAGCACCAGTAAACATGCATTGTGTTACAGCGTGTTGGTTTTCATGACAAGAGACCTCCTGTTAGAGTTATGAAGATAAAGGATTGAAAACTGTGCTCAAGATAAAGTAAATACTAATCTAGAATATTTTTATTTCACAGAGTAGTCATACCTGTGGTTAGATTCTAAGGAGGGATTATCAATGCAAGAGCAGATTTGCTGAATAGTTTGCATTCAACTACAGACTGTGCAATGAATTAAAATCAGATACAAACCAATGTCAAGTCTCTTGTGAAGGTCACAATGCTCTACTTAGCTTTGCTGCACAAATTCTTCCACTGTGCGAAACACACCAACACACACATGCACCCTTCACACTGTGTGACATTCAGGACATCCTCTGGCCCTCAGTTCGTATCTGGGCCCGGAGCATTTACTCCCATGTTTATTCATCCACACTGTTTCTCCCCATCACAGTGCTGCCTGCATTAACAGGCCTATACTGTCCATAATGTGTGTCCCTATGTGTACTGCACATGTGCAGCCTGTTGGAATCAGATGGACACAAACAACTCAATATCTTGTGAAGAAAAGAGGCTTATGATGATAAAAGAAAATGTAAACATACATTTATGTAATGTTAATGTTTTTCTTTTCATCATGGCTGCTCACATGTCAACTCCTCCCCCACCTCACCCATCCCCACTCCCCCCTGGGGTCTTGGTCACGTGGTCCCTGCTCCCGTCCAACCCCCCTCCACCCCAAAGCCCTCATCACCGTCCATCAGAGCGACGGAGAAACGGCTGATTTAATTCTGTCCTCCACGCCGGGCCCTCCATCACTGATCCCATGGTCAGAGACGAGGTTTTATCCCGCCGTAAAGGCTGGCAGATTAATCTCAACACAGATTGGTGAGCAGGGGATGCGACTCTCCATGCCGGTCCGGGGTCAGCATCATGAGGTAGAGGAACCGGTGGCTATAAATAGAAGCAGGGACCTGCAGGCAGGAGGATTCTGGCTCAGCAGTCATACTGAGCGTGCAGCGTGGAGCTTTGTTTAGCAGGGAGCAGGAAAGGGCACAGCATCTGGACTTAAATATATCTGATAGACGTTATTTTAGATCAACTGATTCAGCTTGATGGAGGTACACAAATAAGCTATCAGGAAAAAGATCAGGGGGATGTTTCTTATTTGTTGTTTAGTTTAAGGATAAAGGCAGCGACTTCAAATGCACAAACTCCTCAAAAAAGTGAAGTAAATTAGCACGATACATGACGTTCAGTGCAGCTGAACATATGCTGCAAAAACTTAAATTTAAGCGTGCTATATGCCTAATTTTTGGTCAAAAATAAAACATGTTATATGATCCTTAATCACTTGACAAGACTGAATTAAAATCTTATATCAGGATATGACACATAAAAACATGGCTTGTATTACATGAGTTTTTGCAGTGTACTCCTGTGTCATTCTTGCTTTTTAGCTGACTAAAACGTGTGAAATATATTATTGAATAGAGCTTTAAAGTTGTCATTCCAAAGGTAATGGTTTATTGAAAACTATTTGTTTCAAAAGTTCCAATCATTCAGAGCTTTTTGACCTTTCTGAACTGCAGGGACAGAAAAGAAAGCTCATGGATAATTTGAACCCCATTTCTTGCTATCAGCAAAATACGTTTAAGCAAACAAACCTGGTGTGATGCTGGCTTGTTTGAAGAGATTTTTGTTTGTTGATTGTCTTTGGAGTTGTATTTGTTGTAAAGTGTGAACGTCCACGTAATGAGAAGAAGTCAACTTTGTATCAGATACAAGTTGAAACCTTGAACATAAAAAAATTGTCTTTCATAAGCTCTTAGTTAAGGGCATAGTCATAATTCATATTTTCATTGGACAGAAGTTAAGGATGTAATTTTCTGGCTGCCTGAACTCTCAAGTCAATCACTTAAATTGAAACTAGAGCAATCGATAAAATGACGAAGTCTGCAGATGAAATGCTGTTTTTTCACCCTTGTTTTTAGCTTCTTGCTCCTGTTTTCACTCCAGACAGAATAACCAGGTTTCTGTAAAGCAGAATTTCATCTGCACTGTTCAGATGCAAAATTTTAGAACATTAGCAGGATGTAATTAAGCGTGTAAACAGATTTATTCCTCTCTTTAAGAGCCAAATGACAAACAGTAATAGCATTTGTAATGACACCCATCAGCATCAAATATCTCGCTGCAATTGTGAAAAACAAGCTCCAGCTTTCCCATATTTTTTAACAGCTGCTCTGTGTCTCTCCTCTCATAAATGTGTTACAGTCTACCTGTCAGAGTGGTGCAGTGACCACTGCAGTGCTATTGCAGAGGAGATGCGGGATGGATAAAGGAGGCCTGAAGCACAGCTATCACACCACCTGTTAGCCTTGTATTTGTCTGCTTCAATTTAATGCAACAGTGGGTTTAAAATCCTCATCCTGTTGCCATCAGGTTGTATCGCACTGGGGCTTTGAGCTGTATTTGTATTTGTGTACCTCTCGTAGAGCAGGGACAGGGACACACAGTGTGCCACTAAAACTAAAGGAGGCTCCCTGGGGACCTGCAGGGCCGACCAGCAGTGCCAACCTCCTGCTACTCTCCAAGGCTTGTCAGACACACTCAAATGAGTTCTGCAATCACCGCTGCAAGGTCCAGAAGTGATCAAAACGACATGCTAGTGGCCTGGTTTGTCGGCCCTTTCTGAAAACATTTTCTCCACAGTTTCATTTAAGTACCACTTCTTAAAGTTGAGTGCTGATTAAGCCTGATTTCTCTCCCAGTAGATGGCGTGCAGTGGTGGATCTAAGCTAAAGGATAAGAGTGATTGAGGATGCAGATGCTCTAATAATGATAAAATTAACGCATTAATAAAATGTCAAGCCTTCCAGATTACCATTAACCATCTGTCAGGGGAAATCTAGGGGAGTCTGTCTACAGGGACCTGATAATAAATCCTCATCTGGGCCCGTTTGCATGTCAATGACAGCATAAGTACTCACAGGGTTAATGTCCCTCAGCATGTACAGTAAGCCCACCATGTTGGCCCTCAGCATCTGTCCACACACTGCTTTGTTTCTCACATGGTAGTCCATGTGTGTGTCTGTCAGAGTGTGTGTGACAGTGTCGTACCACCACTGATTTTGCTTAATCTCTCAGGATCAGAGATTGATGGGCAGCATCAGCCTCCTTTGGCCCGTCACAATGTAGAATACCACATTTACTGTCTTTTTATTTTTAATGAGTCAGTCAGTGCCTATATATTCCCATTAAATGTGTGAGAAAATGCTGATTCAAATCAATTCATTTTGATTGTATTGTATTAAAGTCAATCTTAAACATGCCAGTAGAACCTCTGGGGTTAAAAAATGTAGCAATGAGGCCGCTTTCCAGAAGAGAGTTGATCTAATTCAAGCTGCGTAAGTGAAGCTCAAAGTCATAGCAGAATCAACATGTTGACAGTCCTTTACAACGACTGTCTGCCTCTATAGCTAACTGTCCTTTTCATTATCAAGGGGCAGGCTGCATACAGAGAAAGGTTGCCAGGTGCCACTAGCTGAGGCCTGAAGGCCCATTCATGCTGCTGTTTCAAGGTGTAACATTTACACACCTGTGATGCTTCACCTACAATGTGATTATATACTAAAGACTAAAGGGAAGGGGCAAGTTGAACCCCCGTTTGCTACGTCTGCAGAGGTGACATCAGAGGCGTAATACTTAAGAGAAGGGGGACTCAGCAGGAGACAATGGCATTGTGAGTGTGTCCTGCTTTCTTGTGTGCCTCCAAAGGTGCATCACACTGAGTTGATACAACTATAAGAACTTTGTGGGAATAATGTGAATGTTTAGAGGTGTAATGACAGTCGAGCTTTGGTGCGGCACTTTTACACAAATGCACAATGAAAACGGCTTAACCCCTTTAAAGCCTGTTGTATCATATTTGATACATACTTTTATGATACCTCTATCTAATCAATATAATCAACAAATTACTAAAAAAGACATCTGAATACAATCAGATAAATTATAAAAATGTCCTCAAGGGAATGATCAGCTGCCAAAACACCTCATGTATCAAATGAGATACAAAAAATATCTCTGTTAAATTTAATGAAAATATTGATTGTTTTGGATTTCAGTAGAAAGTGAAATAAACATTTCAGCTCCAAAAAAATTAGAATTTTCTGGCTATAATTTGTGTTTACAGGCTTTAAAGGGTTACGATTACACCTCAGTTAGTTTAGAGCTCCACTTCTCCACAGTGTATTTCATTATCAGCCAAAATGTCCCAGCTACCATGATACCACAAGCTTAGTTTTTGTGTATGCTCCTGTACTAGACACAATTTTGTTAATATCAACCTTGTTTTAAAAAACATGTTTTTTTCACAATCTTGAGAGGAAAAAAATGACACTATCCACAATCCTAGTGTGTCATATAAACACCTCTGATAGGTGAGTTGTTTGCTTCTGCTTTATTAAAAAAGTGTTGGTCAAAACAGCAAACTTAACATTTCTACACTGAAGTACAAAGACATGATATAGGCAGATCTGCAGGGACTATATCATACCAATGAAAATGGCTTAAAAACTCAGATTAACTACCTTATCATTACTAGGTTGGTTTACTTCTTTTATGCAACTGACCCTTAGACCTTCAGAAGATTCAGGCTATGTCCACATGTAGGCGGGTATTTATGAAAACAAATGTTTGTTAAGCAGATAACCTTAAGTACAAAAGAAATAAATGTAAAAGATTTTGCATATATTTGTATGTATTCATGTATTTATCTAACATGAGCCTTTTATTATATACACGTTAATGCTACATTAAATGTATAAAGACCCTTCAGCTAATTTTTTTGTAGACATTTTTTAAAGATTGCATTCTTTTGGTTGAGTTTTTCAGACATTTTTGAATATGATAAGAGACATTTTCATATCATCTGTGTAGTGTTGTGGAAAATTGTCGTTCAATGTCTTGTTGGTGTCACTGTTAATCGATGGGTTTTACTTTACTCATACTTTTAATATTTTTCTCTGTCTTTACGTGTTTTCAGTTACGTATGTTTTATGATATAAAGTCACCTCTGCTGTTGAATGCATTGTGGGATACAGTTTTTAATACAGCCATCAGAATTTTAGTGAAGTAAATACATAAACTACTATTAAACATAACTAATGTACCGGCTGAGCTCAGAGCCAAAGGCATTAGGTTCAGTGTGCGAGATATACCGAGCCACTCATAATTTATCATACTGATGAACCTTTTGACCTCCGTGCAGGGAACAGTACAAAGTCAGAAGACCGAGCATGTCTGAAGGGCAAAGAACATATGATTTGATATCTGAAGAGACACACACAAGTATTTACCTGAGGGAGTGAGAGGCAGACAGGAGAGGAGGGAGAAGCTGATGGATGAGGCATCACCATGACAACTTTTTGTTCCGGTGTTAGTGGCCTTGAGGTGTTGGCGTGCGAAGTAAATTCACAGGAAGGCATCTTTCTGTACACAGGCTAACACTGTGAGCATCACTGTCCACTGGATTAAACCCTTGTGACCGGATGTACGCAGCATCATGTTATTATTGAAACAGACTTCTTGTGTTTTCTTGGCCTGTTTATGAGTGTTGATTGGAGAGTGTTTAACTCACTTAGAAAGTTAATAAGGCTTGATAGCATCTTTCCAAAGTCGACAAAAGAATTAACTTTACTTGAGCAACTTAACTGGAGCAGACACACAGAGGCATCACATAATAATACTGACAAAAGCTCTTTTTACTGAGCATTTCTGCAAATCAAGACTGTTCATATTGATTTTAATTTGATGTTAGTTCATAATACTTTCTAATCAGTTATTATACAAAGAGAGTTAAAGAGTGAAATTTCTGTGTTAGCCTGATAAACCCGGATTAAAGTGTTATCATGTAAGTCTGACTGATATTGTCTTAGTTAAGTTACCTTAAGGTAAGATTAAAATATCTATATAATGTGGTTGAAGATCAATATTCCATGTGTACCTCTTAATTGGACCAGACTGAACAAGGTATTTTGCACAAACTCTATAGTCCCTGTCATGGGCTTTTACTTACTTATCTTGTATTGTATGGTACATTTACTACAGAATTTTACTGCATTATCTTTAATCTTGTTATCTTTTTCTTCTCTTAAATCTTAATGCTCCTAAACTGCCTGATGTGTTGTGAATTTACCCCTTCTGCATTCTTTTTTTTTCTTTAATATTTTTATTGAAAAAGGGATAGTACAATACTTCCAATCACAGAATACAATTCACCTTTTCTTTCTTAACACATATATGTATATGTACACAGTCACATACACACACATGGAGATGAAAAACAAACAAAAAAACACTGAAAGGCAGTGTAACAAACAGTGACCAACTCCCCACTCACGCCCACACACAGCTCAACATGACCAACACAAATACTATTGGTTATTCGTGCAATATAAAAAGGTACAGTAACAGGCACACATTCAATCGGGTAGGACCTCTAAATTAGTGAAATATGAAATAAAGAGTTGCCATTTCTGGAAAAATTTGGCTGTACATCCTCCCAACGGGTATTTGATTTTCTTAAGTTTTCAAAAAACATGATATTTTTAAGCCACTGGGAGATAGAAGGATATTTAGCAGACTTCCAATGCAACAATAATAAACGTCTTGCTAGTAAGGACTTGAAAGCTATAATATCCTTTTGTATAGAGTTAAGTGCAAGTAAAGGGTCAGGAATCCCAACTATAGCAATCAAAGGTCAGGGCTGGAGATTCACCCCAAGAACAGTCGACATAGTAGTAAAATAACCTGCTCAGAAACCTTTTAGATCAGGACAAAGAAAAAACAAGTGGCTAAGGTGACAAGGAGAGCTATGGTATTTATCACATTTGTCTTCCACTTCTGGATACAGTTCAGATAGTCTGGATTTAGAGACATGCGCCCTGTGTGAGACCTTAAATTGAATAAGGTCAAGACCCTTCTGCATTCAAATCAACAAACAGAAGTTATTTCCTCAGATTTAGGTTATTTGATACGGTCATCCTGGAAAAAAACTCAAACCATAACAAAGGAGACACCAGTGTTTTCATCAATATTTAACCGCAGTGTAAGTATCAAAGATCAGAGCCTGTGTTTAATTTTCAAGGTCAGAGCTATATATAGCATGCAGTCACCAGAAAAAGCACTTTGTCTCATGCATCATGTATCAGCAGCAGCCCGACACTAGAAAAATTCCTCCTCCCAGAGGTTTTGTCAGGCTGAGCGTTTACATCATTGTAGGTGAACACACGATGATGCATTTTTGTTAAAGCCATGACTCAAAAAACAGCATAATCTGGCTCTCAGAGGATGAGCAAGGTGGCTTTTTTCAATATTGCAATTGGCTGGCCTTTGTTGCCATGGCGACAGTCAGTGGAAGTTAGCCTTGAAATGCTGAGTTTTTGTCTGTCTGCATGTGTGTGTGTATTTATTTCAGTACACAACCTCCCACTAGGCATGGGAGGGTGCTGTCAGGGTGCTCTTACATAACAGCATGTAGCATTTGAATGAAATATCAGTTTTGCTACAGTGAGGACAGAAAGACTTAAGACAGACATGACGCCTATTGAATGAGAAATCAGCATCATACAATATATATGTTGCTACATTATTTATTAACACAGATGATGTGCTGTCATGTGTTTTGTATGAGCTCGTGCTAATCTGTTTCCAAATCAGGGTTGTGTGTGAGATTCAGTTTGAGAAAAATTCTAAAAAAGGGTGTTAAATTCTCTTCTCTATCTTTGTGTTTTTCAGAGAACTGATGAGGAGGCAGTCGTGGACCGTGGGGGCACACGCTCCATGCTCAACACCAACTTTGAGAAGGAGGAACTAGAAGGTAACACACATTAGAGATAATGAACATTTACACTGTGCTAAATGAAGTATATTCTGTATAAGGCATCATAGAGACTAGGAACTAACAGTAGAAATAGAAGCGACATGGTTTTATATCACATAAAATAATATAAAAACCTGGGATCCCATAACCACTAAGTCCTAAATTGTAACACATTTTTGTTCAAAATAAGACTTTCATGCTTCTAAAATGTGAGTTTTTATTTCTGTTTTCACAACCCTAGTTCCCACACAGGTGAGGAACATCTAACAAAAGACAGGCATGAGAGGGCACTGCAATGTGATAGCAATTATTTTAGTTTCATGTGCAGTATTAACAGCAACCATCATTTATGATAATAGAAAGATCCTTCTTATATGCACAAATATGATTATAAAATGGAGTGGACTCTATAGATAGTTAGAGATAAGCAGCAGATTGAAAGTCTCTGACAACAGAGCATTCTCCGGATAGACATAGATTCACCAACTGGTCTTGCCTAATCAAAATGGATTCTGTTTTAATTTTTTAAGCGCCTACTAAAAATACTCTGATGTGCAGGCTATGACCCCATGAGGACCTTCTGATGATCCTCATGAGTATAAATAATTCAGAATTCTAGAACAGAAGAAGAATTTGATGGGGTTTTTATGTATCTCTGGCCCCATTTTGTTGAGAGGGGCTGAATTGTTTTTCCCTTTGTTGTCAATCTTAACTGATGAGTTGTCAAAATATATTTTCATCCAGCCTACAAAAGAGTTTGCGAGCAGAAAACACATCCATCATGGTAGAAACACTGACAGCAGGGCTTACTAATGGATGAAATCTTGTCTGTCCACCTGTCCCATTCTTTCAAACGGATATTAGGATTTTTGATGTGAGTCTAACATCATCAAAGAGTGCGAGCTTTTTCATCTGCTCATGTTTGCATCAGCGTTTCATCTGTTGTTCAAGAGACTCATGCCAGTTTGAGCATCAGCAACATCTTATGTGAACAGAGTCTGGTCTAAAAACTGGGTTTACAGAATTGAAAATTCAACAACAAAGACTGATAAGAGGAATATTATGTGGAATAGAAAACTTTTCTTCAGAATAGTAACTGAACTAACACTATCTAAGGATGTGCTAGGATCCCTCTAGTGACACAAATGGCTTTATGCAGCTGTTTCCCCTCTCACACACATACACACGAAATCAGCGGAGTCCCCCTTTCATGATCTGGATTAACAGGAGAGATTTTGTATTTGTATTAAATCAAATAAGAAATCCAATTGTTGTTGCATAATGGAGGTAGATTCAGATTATCAGATCCGTCAGTAAACATTCCTCTTGGGTTAAGCCCGTTTAAGAGCGCTGCCACGTAACATGGTGTTTTTGTTATTCTGCAGTCTAGTGGCTCCTTCATATTAGCATATCATTTACGCCTTTTATTTCTGTTACTACTGTCCCCCCGCCTACACGTCTAACCCTGCTGAACTAATGCTCGGTCACATTATCTGGTGTTGTTAAGAGGCACCTGGGGACACAAATAGAAGCAGAAGAAAGCGAGCTGAGGGAAAGGACAATAGATAGTCTGACAATGACATATAACATCATTAAGGTAAGGTTATATGTTTGCCAAACAATACACACTCTCTGTCTTATCTGATACTTGATAAATATGGCCAGTATTTCTGCAGCTTTTTGTTGCCAGGCAGCACAGATGTCACTCTTTGATCCTGGTAGTCATCCCCGTAAAGGTGATGCTTTCATGTGAAGGACCCTCATCCTGGGATGATGGCTGCTGTAATGACTAGCTTTCTGTCTGGCACTGTGGTAGCGCTGACTGTGCGTCAGCAGCCACAGGAGGAGCAGGAGATCCTCTGAAGTTATCTCGCTCTGGAGCTCACAGCTGCTTTCAGCTCCAACACTCACCTGCTCCCTCATTTTCATTCACAGTCAGATTCAGACAGAAGTGAAAGGCTGGAATGATTAGGTTCTACATTGAATCCATAATATTTTATTTCCCATTGTGATTTACCAATTACCATTAATGTTTCGACTTGTTTATCTTATCTCAGGATTAAGGATGGAATTTATCAAATTTTATTAATACGAATGCCATTAACCAGTATGCTTATTGATCCAGTTCTTTAACGATTCCCTTATCAATTCCTGATGATTTTCTATGTGGGCAAAAGTTGTCCTACATTGGTTTTCAGTGACAAAAATGATCAGGACACCCCTGATATTCAGTGTCGTGCTGCATAGATCAATGCATCTGTCTCCACTCACTGAAAGTGGTGCACTAAGCCTCTTTTAGCTGAAAATTAAGCCACAATTTCACCACTTCTCATCTCTTTCTGCCATGACCTTCGGCCTTTTTATTATAATTTCCTCTGTTTAAGATTTCCAGGGCATGCAGAGCAAAGTGGAAGGATTTGATAAGGGAATTGATTAGCAAAAGACTATTGATAGTGATTCCTTAGGAGAGCTGTTATCAGTTCTTAACCTGAATTGGTTTTGGATTCCCATCCACACTCAGAGTAAAACAGCTTATTTTTCATGGTGATGCATTGATGTCAATTGTTCTTTTAAGATTTTAAGAAATTATCCCATAATCACAGCAAAACAGGATTTTTTTTAATCAAGAAAATTACATTAAAAGACAAAATCCTAAGAAAGTAACCGGAAATCATACGTTGATATAGACTTGGTTATTTTGGTATGAGTCTTATTGTGTATGTTGAATTGTAATGTTGAGCTTCTGTGTGAACAGTGAATCAGTTTATTTAATTCCCTTTATATGTGATATAGAGTAGTATACCATTTTCTTAATGCTGCATCTTATGTGAGCAGGTGTCTGTGGTGATGTTTGCTCTACATCAGCCACCTCATCAGAGCCACTTCTTGAATTCTGATTCTTTTCCATAAAGTAATGTTTCATCTGTACTTTCTAAAGTAACTTAAATTGCTCGACCGTAAGTGAGAAGAAATTGATGACATGAAACTGATTCATAACCTATAAAAGTCTATTCACCACACAGACTTATCTAGGTCAGCATTTAGATGCTCTTTTGCTTGTGTTCTTACATATTGACCTCAACCTATATTTTAATCTTTCATCACCAAAGAACAAATCTCATTTGTTTGTCAGTCCACAAACAGGACCTTCTTGTTGCCACTGACATGTTTCAAAGGTTTTTCACTTGGCTGTGGTCAAATCTGCAGAAATTTTGTTAACATGCTCCACTTTTAAGGTAACAATGTTTATGTTATTAAGTATAAGGGTTATCCTGTTTTCTTGAACTGGTATCTCCTAAGATGCTTACATGCCCAAACATAAAACATGATGCCTAAAAACCTGATTAAAAACAGTTTACTAAAGTCCACATAAACTCAGTATCACTTAAAAACTGGATATAATGGGCTCGAATTTCCTGGCGCAACTCAGGGTGGTAATTTGGCCGACAGGCGCACAGTGCGCACACGTCACCAAAACCTCATAGGCAGGTATCCACAGTGTCAGGCACATTTCAATGCAATAAACAATCACAACAACCACTATTTAATGTAACCATCTGAACC
Organism: Cetoscarus ocellatus; assembly: GCA_037902135.1. Lineage (NCBI taxonomy): Eukaryota > Metazoa > Chordata > Actinopteri > Labriformes > Labridae > Cetoscarus > Cetoscarus ocellatus. The sequence continues at coordinate 1,181,691 of JBAMNC010001073.1, read as the reverse complement.
AGCACATACATTTGTATCTATATTAATTGTCCCGTCACATCTGATGTCAGATCAGAGATGTTTGTCATAACTAACGAGTTCACATCTCTCAGCCAACCACAAACAGCCGGCTTCTCTCATCTCATGAAATTCAAAAGAAAAGAAAAAGAGAGAGACCCTCGCTAAGTCACTCGGTGTCTTAAGGATTTACCTGAGATTGCCCATATTTCTCTGTTTTAATCTTTATTTGTAACATGATCTAAAAAGATGGAGTACATTATTGCAAGGAGGATGAGGAGGAGATATATTTTCACCTAAGGCGCTGCTATTTGGCGATGACAGACCAGTAATGCAGGTGGATCACAAGCCCGATGAATGGATTAGCCTGCTGCTGTGTTTAAATGTAATTATCACTTAATTTTGTACTCCTATTATGACACAGGAACAGATTACATCTGTCCGGCGAGGTGGTCCACACGGTGACGCGCATCGTGGCCTCCGATGCGCGGCTTGGTGGCCCCTGTGCTCTCCCAGTTGCTGCAAAAGTGACAGCGGCTCTGACCTTCTTCGCCACCGAGGTGAAATTGTCACTGCGCCTCGCCCGCAGCGCATTTAAAGGCGAGGAGAGGCGTTCATTTGGTTACACTCGGCTGTGTTAAACCCACTCACGCCTCCTCTCCTCCCTCTCTACGTGCGCCGGTAGGAGAGACGGAGGCGTGGGTGCGCCTCCCTGTGCCGGACTGCGCCGTGCACGAAACTTGCAAAATGCCCTGGACACACCCCGTTGGCGCGGCGCAGGGCAGGTGCGCCGCGCCTGCGCCTGGTCTACGAAATTAGAGCCCTTTGATTCACAGCATTTATTTATCTTGGACAAACAAGCTACTTTATAACATCAAGCAAACACTGATGAGATCTTCTAACTCAGTCTTAAATATTGCAAACTGCATGTGGATGAAAAATAGTCCTTGAATACAATCAGTGCACAATTCGTGTAATTCATAAAATGAGATTTTGGTGTGAGCGCCATGGTAATAAATCACCATCTTAATTCTTAGAAACAGGAGAAGTCGTATCCACTAACTGCATCCATTAGAATTCATTACAACAGTCATTATGCTGTGAGATCAGAGCGACACAGCCAACAACGGTTTTGTGGGGGAAAGAAAAAACAAAAAAAAACAAATCACGATCAGAATCGCTGTGGAGAGCATACATACATGAATACACACTCAGACTTAAGCAGACTCAGCCAGCGCGACATGAATTCGAGCCTCTTCTGAGTGGAAGGTACTGAGTCGTGGCGGCAGAAGAGAGGAGAAAAGACTTTTATGACATCAGCAGTTGTGTGAGCCCCAGGGAGGAGAGCTATTTTTGTTAAGTCCCGCCACTCATGAGTTTTGACTCATGAATTTTAAAGTTCCAGCGCTCTGTCCTGATGTTTCCCGCTCCTACCTCATTGTTTCTGTCTTCCTGCATGTGCCTTGTATTTTGAAATTTCCTAAACATGCAGAGTCAGTCTCTCCCTTTCCTTTACTTCTCACATAAATAATTTACACAATGCTAACAGTAGTTAGCTCTGGATGAATGAGTCTCCATGGTGCACCCTCACTGATTCAAACCCCCCCCCAAAAAAAAACAAACATTCTGACATTTTGTTGGATTCTCATTACATCCTCCATGTCCTCGCTTTACCTCTGTGCTGCATTCCTATTGGAGGAAGATGCTGAATGAGCTGATCTCTTCATGTAGTGATGTCAGTGTTTCTGAGGTGATTCATGTTATGTCTGTACTCTGCTTATAACCTGATTACTGCGCTGTAATGTGATTAGTCATGTCTCCCAGCAAGTGAAAACAATTTAAAGCATTCATGTGGGATATTTTACCCTCAGACTAATTAAAATATACTCCGATTTCTCGCTGTAACTCTGAAAATGAAAAACAGAATGAGCTCAGAATGGCTTCACTTCAGCTGGAGGTTAAAATGTAAATGCAAAAAGGAATACTTCATGTTATTTCTACTGCACACTCCTCTAAGGAAAACGATGAAGTCAGGGCTTATTGTGTGTATATTGAATGGATGATATCAAATAGATTTAAAAAATCATAATTTAACTGAACAGAAAATTATTATAGGATTACTGCACCTAACAAAGACTAGGCGCCCTAATTTCCTGGCACAACTCAGGGTGGCGCAGCCTGGCGCACCCCGCGCAGTGGTAATTTCGTCCGGCACACCGCCGTGTGCAGCCAATTTGGCAATTTGGTAGACTGGCTGCGCCGAGATGGGTATGAAGGCACACCAGGGGGAGGTGTCGAAAGATTCAGCTTGGCGCAGTGACAATTTCATGCCAAGAAACGCGCGGAAGGTGCGCTGAAAGCTCGCCAGCTCCAACCTGGTCTATTTTCAGCACAGGCGAGGCGCACCCCGCAGTGGTAATTTGGCTGACAGGCGCACAGTGCGCACACATCACCAAAACCTCACAGGCAGGTGTCCACAGTGTCAGGCACATTTCAATGCAATAAACAATCACAGCAACCACTATTTAATGTAACCGTCTGAACCAGCACATACATTTGTATCTATATTAACTGTTCGTCACATCTGATGTCAGATCAGAGATGTTTGTCATAATGGAAACTGACCGCAGCTGGAAGAGTGACGCAAACTAACGAGTTCACATCACTCAGCCAGCCACAAACAGCCACATCATCCGATACGGAGTAGTAAATAGTGGTTGCTGTGATTGTTTATTGCATTGAAATGTGCCTGACACTCTGGATACCTGCCCGTGAGGTTTTGGTGATGCGTACGCACTGTGTGCCTGTCAGCCAAATTACCACTGCCCCGGGTGCTCCTCGCCTGCGCTGAGAATAGACCAGGTTGGAGCTGGTGAGCTTTCAGCGCACCTTCTGCGCGTTTTTTGGCACGAAATTGTCACTGCGCCAAGCTGAATCTTTCGACACCTCCCCCTGGTGTGCCGCCACACCCATCTCGGCGCCGCCGGTCCACAGGCCTCTACACACCAAACGCGGCAAGCGCAGGCGGTCGGCGGCAAACACATTAATTGTGTATGTGCTACCGCCGCGCAAGCGCGGCTCCGTGGTGCGTGGAGCTCAGCGGCGCGCAAAGGAGGCGCCTGCCTCCTATTGGACATCTTAGCGCGTCCAATAGGAGAGGCCAGTTCAGAAAAAAAAGTGGCCGCGGATACGGAGCTGAACAGCGCCACACAGTCCAACCATGGAGGACAGGCTGATACACCTGGTATCGCAGGATCTTGACAGCTTTATTCTTTTATTTATTTTTATTATTTATCCTATTTATTCTATTTATTTATCTACTCATTTATTCATTCATTCATTTACTTACATACTTATTTATATAGGCAATACATATATAGAATAAATATGAAAAATCTCCTCACCTCAAACAAATGGCCAGCCGTTCAGTTGGTGAGACGGGCTGCCTATAGTTTGTCTGCATTCTCACCAGACTTGGACCAACTCGGGACAACGGGCTCTCAAGCTGCTCCTTGGTCAGCCTGAAGTACATTTGGAAGCGGTCTGTGTGAAAATGCAGCTCCCGGACGAGCATGTACTCCCCCAATTCCTGCCTTGCCATCAGGATCGGGTGGACCCACATCCTTCTCCTCCCCGCTGCTGCTGCTGCTCGTCTCCTCCTCAGGAGGATTACAGCTAAAGGTTTTTCCTGCGTCGTTGAGAGCATCATGCACTACTCGTCGAACAAAGCGCGCCAAGGAGTACACTGTCGCTAAGCAACTGGCGCTTGACGCGCCGCGCCGCCGCCCTGCTCTGCGCTCGCTCTGCGCGCACTCTGCGCGGTTCCGCGCGGTGGCCGCCGCGCAAACTGCGTTCGGTGTGTAGGGGCCTGTAAAGGGCCGCGCACGGTGGTGCGCCGGAGGAAATTACCCCTGCGCAAGGTGCGTCACCCTGCGCCACCCTGCGCTGCGCCAGGAAATTAGGGCCCATAGTGGTTTTCTTTTTTTTTTTTTTTAATTTCTCTTTATTGAGATTCCGGCATTCAGTGTTACAATCCATTCCATCAATATGGAACCCCTTTTTTTTTTTTTTTCTTAACGTTAAACAGCCTTATCAGAACAAAAACAAATGGCAGCAGGACACATTATAAACTGACATATTACAAAAGAAAAGTAAATAATAATAATAAAAACACAATACTACTGAAAGAAAAATAATAAAAATAAAATGGAGTAGAGACAGAGACAAAAGAGAGACAAGACCTGAACAAGACAGACCACATACACCACCATGTAGGCACAATGATGTCCGTGTTTCCAGTGAACACTGTTGTTTCCATGATGTTAACCGGGTAGAGAAAAAGTCTGTCCATCCGGGTCCAGTTTCTCCAGGACTGGTTGCCAGATCTTAATAAAACCCTGGATATTGTCATGAAGGGTATAGGTCAGTTTTTCCAGGGGAAGTACTCTCAGTATTTCCTTATACCAGTCATCTAGAGTAGGAGTGTCTTTAGAGACCCAAAAGTTAAGAATAGTCTTTCTTGCAATGTACAGAAGGATTCCAATCAGTTTGGCATTTTGAGCGCTCCTTGCATTGGCTGGTTTAGCTGCTAGAATGTACTGCAAGGGTGACAGTTCCACGTTGTATCCCATCAAGGTGACCACCTCCTCTTTCACCTCTGTACAGAACTTTTGTATCTTTACACATTTCATAGTGGTTTTCTGAAGTGTTCCTGAGCCCACGTGGCTGTGTCTTTTACAAAATGATGTTGGCTTTTAATGCAGTGCTGCCTGAGGGATCGAAGATCATGGGCATTCAATGTTGGTTTTCATCCTTCCCACTTTCTTGCAGAAATTTCTCTGGATTCTCTGAATCTTTTGATGGTAATATGGACTGTAATGGTGAAATATCTAAATTCATTGCAACTGAACATTAAGAAAGATTTTTCTTACACTGTTGGACTATTTGCTCACATAGTTGTTCACAAAGAGGTGAACCCTGCTCTATCTTTACTTGTGAAGAGCTGAGCCTTTCAGGGATGCTCCTTTTATTCCCAATCTCGACACTCACCAGTTTCAAATGAACCTGTTCACCTGTGGAATGTTCCAAACAGGTGTTTCTTGTGTATTCATCAACTTTGCCAATCTTGTCTCAGCTTTTTGAAACATGTTGCATGCATCAAATTTAAAATTTGTGAATATTTGAAAAAAAATATGCAGTTGATTTTTCAGTAAATATCTTGTTTTTGTAGTGTTCAACTGAATATAGGTTGGAGAAACTTTGCCAATCATTGTATTCTGTTTTTATTTACATTTTTATCAATGTCCCAACTTAATACGAATTGGGTCTGTAGCACAACTATGTTTCATTTTATATTATAATTTATAATATTTATATTCATTTCTTTTGTTAATTTTCAACCCTTGTCAGTAGTTGGGCTTTTTAAGTAAACAGTTTATACAGTTTGCAGTTCAGCAACATAAGACAACAAACAGCTACACCATGCAGTAAAAATACAATTAATTGGCTGAAATAAACCACTATATAGAAATACATGTGTTTTAAAAGCAATATAAAAAGACATTTACAGCCCTTAATAGAGAAGGCTGACAGTCTTAATGTAGATCTGGTCTGCAGGAGGAAAACATATTGCAGTTGATTTTTCTACATCTTGAAGAGCTAGTGTGACTAGACTTTCTGTACCCTACTGATGTTGCCCTAAAGAACAAAATGTCCTACTGACAGCATCCTTCTACACTCCATGAAAAAATTCTGAGATGAAATATCAAATCAGCCTGTGTTGGAGCCTCAATTCATCAAACATCTCCTAGTGTCACTTTTAGCTGGACACTGTGTCTTACATATGTCGTTGAGGTTCAGATAAAGAGAACGGGGTGTCTTGTCTTTGGCCAGCAACTGAGCTGAAAGCCTTTGGGAAGGAAGTGGCGTCTGGGCAGTTCGGCCACAATAACTGAGAAGAGTGTCAGCTCATATTATCTTCATGCTGACCCTGTGGATGCACACACGCACAGACACACACATCAGAAAATAAGCCCTTGTGCTCACATTGCACAGTATCCTTGTAGAATCCTAAAATTATAATTTGTTCTCTTATGACATAAAATGCAAATACCTCTGTTCATCAAGACCATCCAATTCTAAGATATTGATTTAAGTATTCAGGTGACTTCACTGCATTTTTTTTTCAGCTTCACAATCACACCAGCTTCAATTGCTTCCCTTGCTGCATGCACAAAAAGCAACTCCACCTTAATCCTTGCACTGTTATAGCTTTTATAAATTATACACACTCCTTCTTTCACTGAACCCAGAGCTTAAGTCCTCTCAGAAAACAGTCTCTATTCCCAGAGCAAGAAAATTGAAGCAAGAAGCATGTTCAATTATGAAGAAGTACTCTGAAATCAGATCGAAGACAGCAAACACACTCATGAGTGTAATGGACGGATAAGGGACTTAGAAACTGTGTTTTGTATGCTCTTTGCAGGCCACCGCACTCTCTACATCGGGGTTCACGTCCCCTTGGGCAGGAGGTCGCACAGACGCCACCGCCATCATGGGCACAGACACAGGAAGAGGTCCAAGGAGAGGGACTCCTCCGCTGACGATGGGAGAGAATCACCGTCACATAGTAGGTCTTCAGAATGCATGGGTTTTGATTAGATGGCTTAATTTGGGGGTTTTGAGTTGACACAAAGCAGTTTCATCATTGTTTATTTTTGTCATTTTGTCCCCTCTTCTCCGCCAACTGTCCAATTTGCTGCAGCAGACACGCCAGCTCAGAGGGTGCAGTTTCTCTTGGGGACAGAGGATGGCGATGAGGAGCACATCCCCCACGCCCTGTTCACCGAGCTGGATGAAATCTGCCTCAGGGAGGGCGAGGACGCCGAATGGAAAGAGACAGCCAGGTACAGCGATGCAGTGGAAACACATGGGCTGTGTCTGGCACGCTGTGCGTTTTTTGCCCTCTGCTGCACCTGAGAGCCGGATTGTGTTTGTGTCGACTGAAAGCTTTTATCACAGGGCTGTTGTTATCATGCCATATCTCTAAATTCTTTTGTCATGTCTATTTATTCAACCGGTTGTCTTTTTAATGTCTGCAGGTGGCTTAAATTTGAGGAGGATGTCGAGGATGGGGGCGAGCGGTGGAGTAAACCCTACGTAGCCACACTGTCTCTACATAGTCTCTTTGAGCTGCGTAGCTGCATCATGAACGGCATTGTGATGCTGGACATGAGGGCCAACTCGCTGGAGGAGATAGCAGGTGAATACTTTGGGTAGAAGACTTTGCTATTACCTCAAGTCACTCAGTTGTAGATAAAACCATATGAGGAGTTCCCCAAGGCTCTACTCTTGGGCCACTTCTTAAAAATCTACTGAAGTCTACGATTAATAGTTTGGTTAAAGACATTCTTGAATTCTGCTGAACCATTAAGCCTGGTCTGTACTTCTGCTTCTTGGTTAATGTGGTTTATATTTCGTTCCAGCTGTGTTCTCTACTTTGTGCACAGGACTCATGACAACTGACATACATAGAGTTTAGTTATAATGAGGCGTTGATAGAAAATTTGCAGTGATGAATGAGAAAGGACACCAGAGTAGATGATTTTAGTGACACTGAATGAGTTCAGTCAGAGGATGGTATTTTTTAAGTGCTTGCCTGGCCAGAGAGACATGGATGAGGAAATCCACTATTAATATCTCAGTAAGTAGACTGAACACGTTGGTCCATCTTCTGCAGTCATGCTGTCACAATGCAGTACACAAAATGATAACTGAGATGTTTCCAGAGACTGGCAGTGACCCACTACCCAGGAGACCAATCACAGTGCTTGTCATCTGCATAGTTTTGACATGTAGCTGCAATTTTTAGAAGGTGTACTCCAGGCTATGTGTTAACACAACAGACTTGCTTACACAATCACAAAGTAAGTAAACTTAAAATATCAATGATCAAATTAGCTAAAATATCCTAGAAATAAACTGAGATTAAAAGCTGTCTATGCAAAGTAGATTTTGATATCAAGACAAATGCTTACAACTTTATCCTAAACCCCTCTGTTCCTATTTTAACAAAAATAGCTTTTAGATGGGGATTGACAGAAATGCAACATGTAAAAACGTGATTCTGCAATCAAGCTCATCGATGTTATCTAAGTTGATTCAATTATCTGACCTTTAAGACAAGAGAAAATCTTTTATTGACTTTGGAAAGGTTGTTGGATCTCCCGTAGTTTCACTGTTGACTTTAAACACGCAGTAAGAATACCTAAAAGCACATTTTCCTGAGGTGTTAGGTTGTCTCTGTCCAGTTGGTGTAAACATGGAGCAAAGGGCAACAAACCCTTACATGTCTTTTTGGGAAGCCATTTCTCCACAACAGCTTTTTGTGTTGTTGATTTTTGCTTTAACAGTATTTAAAATGTTGCATATTAGTCATTTGAACTTGGAAGAGATTGTATTAAAACTTTATCGTGCTCCCCAGCTGCTTAGATTTAACATCACTTGCACTTTGACCTTAAGTTGGGCATTCATATAGATGCAGAATAAAATCCGGTCAGGATCATCTAAACAACATATCAAAAATTCAAGAACCTCTGTCTCACCAGACTCAGAGAAGCTTGTTCTTGCTGTTTTATTTAGTCGTCTCCCTCTAGTTCTCAGAGATTTGCACTTGCTCCCTAAGTGTTAAAGAATTGACTGCTTCTATTTTATATGAGACACAGCATGGTTTAAGGCCAAATACAGATCTTGTCTGCTGCAAAGTTGGGATGCATCCAGTCCTCTCAGATCATCAGAACACTGTCCCTGAGGTTAAATCTAAAAATGGAGAGGCAGTGATCAATGTTAAGCTGGAACAAACTCAAGCATGGCTTTATGTTTGCTCCAGCTCTGTTTTTACATCAGTTTTATACTCCAGTCTTTAATGGTTATTTCTGTCACCGTTAACATGTAAGTCATAAAAGGATTCAGATCAGAAAATAAAGTATTTGGTTACTTAAACTGCATACTATTTCTGGTTTGGGTTCACTGTAGTTGAGTAAATGTAGCAGGGCAGCAGCTGGATGCTACTCACAGTAGCATCTCCTTACTTTCATACAAATAGAAAGTAAGAACACAGCCACTCCTTTTAGTGTTTGTTTCACTTTTAAAATCTCGAAACCAAATGCAAAAATACCAAACTATCCCCTCAAGGACTTATATTTAAGAAGGTAGCAGCCATTCAAGTAAGTGCACCATGATAAGCTGACAGAGCACAAATCAGATGACAACATCATAATGCTCTGAAACTACAAATTGAGTTGATCTTGTTCAAAGTAAATAAAGGGAACAGCATGTTATTTTTTAGGACAACAGATCAGACAGAGTTTTGATCTGATTGTGTGAAAAAACGCTACTTTGATCTGGTGAACTTATCCTGGGTTCGTGTGATTAAATCAGCAGCAGCAGGTCACTTTTTTTTTTTTTTTTGTAGCTGAAATAATCAGCTTAGTATAGATGGCTGCCACACAGAGACTGACACTATCAACAGTAGCTTTTGTACTGAATTGTGTGTGTGTGTGTTTTTGTTTGCCAGATATGGTCCTAGATCAACACGAGGTGTCGGGAGCCATCGGTCAGGATGCAAGGAAGAGGATCCGCGAGGCTCTGCTCAAACAGCACCATCACCAAAACCACAAGAAACTGGCCAACCGCATTCCTATTGTACGCTCCTTTGCTGATATTGGAAAGAAGCAGTCGGAGCCTCATTCCATGGACAAAAACGGTTAGAAAATGACGTGAAACACACCTTTATGGACATCTCATGGCTCTACAGTATTCTTGTGATGATCATATTTGTCGTCTGTAAAAATTTTTGTATGTTTTATGATCATTTGGAAACTTTTGCATGCTTTTCCTTTTCTGTGACTTGATGTGAAATCTCATGTTCTCCTCTTGTTTGTTTCTCCCTGTCTTTGTTCGTTGCATGTTTGTGTGCATCCTTCCTGAACTAGTAAACGGCCTCTACTATGAAACCATAATCACTCCCGATCGTTTGCCTGAAAAGACGTCCCCCACACAGTTTCCACCCAGAAGGACCTTTCCTTTAGTTGCATGGCCACGGTGTGTATGTTGCGTGTCTTGTCCGCCCGTCCCTTCATCACCTTTAAACTCCACTGGTAGCCGTGGAAATGTGGCGGCAGACAAGCAAACCAACCGTCTTAGTTTCCTTCAGGCAGTCACACAAGGCTACTGTCCCATCACACAGGAGGAGCAGGAACTCTATGCAGGCAACCACAGCGCCTCAGCGGATATCTTCACTAAAACTGTAGAGATAGTTGTAGTTTCAGTTTTAAAATTAAACAGCAGGGAGAGTATTAACATGAGAAGTGGGCATTGGTTTCTTTATCATGCATAATTCAGTCCTGCTCTATTTTTGGGACTTAATGTGGAAGTTCTTTTATACTTTCAATGTCAAAGAAAACCTCTGGGGGAAGTAGAAGTGATACTGCAGAATAATTCATACGTAGTGCACATGCAGTGTGCAAAATTCATGCTAATGCTCTCCCCTTCTTGTCATTGTCAGCATGTGTTCACTGACTGGAGATGATCAGCCATGATTTCGAAGTCATGTTTGACAGCAGTAATCTCTAAAGGTCACCAATAGCCACTAATCTCACTAATAATGTTTGCCCCACACTTTAGATCCATGATCTAGCTAAGTAGCATTGTACAGGATTTTAATGTGTTGTTTTTAGGATCAGTTTTTGAAAAATATCTTGACATTTTGAGAAATACCTCTGTGAACAGAGTGTAGGCAGTTAACCCTTTGCTGTGTTCCCTGTGTCCAATGTCCAACATCCTTTAGAAAGCAACATTTTCAGTCCAAGAAGAAAGAAAGATAAAAGCAGTGACAGTATATGAGATTCAGTTTGAGTGGTTAAAACCTGTTAAGCCACTATAGAGATATCAATGTCTTGGGCAAACATACATCAAACATAAAACCTATGGAGCAAAACATTATTGAAAACCTCCTCCTCAATGCGAATGTTTAAAATGATATTCAGTAGTGAAACATAGAGTCCTGGGAACGTACATCAACTCTCTGGTGTACCACCCGAATAACATTACAGTCAGTACAGAGCAACTGAGTTTTGCTCTAAGTAAATGACAGAATCTTGGAAAAACCATCAGCCAAGTTTTGTTGGAGGTTCACACAACTGACTAACCAGCACCTCTGAAGGCGACTTTATAAAGTGATGCAGATATAACATCAGAGAGTGTGATTAAAAGTAAAATGCAAAAGTAATGACGATTATTTAGGTCATGATTTATGTGCTGGAATGTCCACGTTGAGCTTATCTTTTTGGCCTCTGGTTGTGGCTTTTTTTCAAAATGGACAACAGCCCTGATTTTAATGTCTGACTCATGATTAGTCAATAATTGAATATCTTAAACAATGCGCTTAACAGAATAGTATGATTTTGTGGTTAATTAGAGGAACAACGTAACTTTTCCATATCAAAATAGTAGTTTCAAAGTTACTTTAAACATGGAGAATGTTAAGGTTGCCTGATTTCAGCACACAGGCTGAGATACAAGCATTCACACACCAGTCTTATGCTAAAAAGAAGCCAGTTAATCCATTTTGATAAAGTCTGATTTAATTGCTGACACAGTTGTCCTGTTATCTGGCCCTGTGTCGTGTAGACCTACACAGTCCTTAGCAGAAAATAACAAATGTGTCAGGTTCAAGGCACAATTGTTCTTTGCTATTCTGTGCCCTCAGTTTCATACTGAATCTATTTTCCTCTGCATAAAAAGCACAAACAGATCTTTCAAAGAAGCTTAAGAGGAAAACAGCATTACTTTCCTCTCTGCTGTACTGCACATTTATCTGAAGATATAAACAAAAAGCTAATTTAGAAAGTTGGCTCTCAGTCGGGCTGAACTTTCATAGTCAAAGTAGTTTCAGTCCTACCTCAGAAAGGTACACTGTTGGATCATTTTTGTTCAGAGGAAGTTATAGCACCCTCTAATCCATCACTCACCACAGACCATTTACTTTGTGTGGGAAAGCCTCATGATGATAGCCTGGACTTATGTCTTAATTAACATGATGTTTCTTACCCTCTGCCTGACAGGCCAAACAGTCTCGCCTCAGTCCCAGCCAACTAACAACGAGGGCAAACAAGACGTCAGCCGAGAAAACAGCGCTGTCGACTTCAGCAAGGTGAGCAACAACACACACCGCTGATCCTGCTGTTTATCCACGGGCACTGATAGCAGGACACATAACTAGTACTGATTATTTAACTAAGGTAGGGTTACAGGTGAAATGGTCACCGTGCAGTCTTTCCCTGAGAAACTGAGTAGAATTCAACAAGAGTGATGTTTGTTTTTTTTCTCTCATCATCCATCAGATCCAGTCAGTGTTTGGTGCTCAAACAAATGATGCACTGTAAAAGCTGCTTTAAATCTGTCGACCTGAAAATATATGTATGTTGTATCTTTAAAGGCAAATATTGATATTCTCAAACATAACATGCTGTTTTGGTTCTTCTTTGCCACACAGATTGACCTCCACTTCATGAAGAAGATCCCTCCTGGCGCTGAGGCATCTAATGTCCTGGTGGGGGAGCTTGAATTCCTCGAGCGCCCTGTGGTGGCCTTTGTCCGCTTGTCCCCTGCTGTGCTGCTCAACGGCCTGGCCGAGGTTCCCATCACCACCAGGTTAGACCAAAAATCTCTTTCTCTGTATTTTGTTAATTTAAAAGGAATTGTAATAAAATACCTGGTACATCCTTGAGAGCTTAATCACAAAAGGATTTAAGTTTAAGAAATAAACAAAATGTTCTTTGTGTCGCACAGGTTTCTTTTCATTTTGCTCGGCCCTCTGGGAAAAGGTCCACAGTATCATGAAATTGGAAGATCCATTGCTACTCTGATGACTGATGAGGTGAGGCTTAAGCCTGGCACGCACTCCAGATTTTTTAAATGGTAACTGATTTTAAAAATCTAAGCAACACCGCTCATGAGGACAACAAACAACAGATTTAACTACTTCATTCTTTAAGTGTGTGGTATCCAACAAGATGACCATAAAAGGGCACTGCACACTACCTGATTCATTCACCTGCAGACAGAGTCTCTATTCTGAAAACGTGCAGTCTAGGACAGTCAAGTGCGACATAAGGATGATAAAGATCCATGTGGCTAGCTGCCTTCTTGACCATAAGTTGCAGTTACAGTTTCAGTCCAACTCTTTTTCATCAGTTCAGTGGGGGTACTTTTACTGGTACTTTTACTGGACATGCTGTACAAACAATTTGTTGTGACAAACTAACAAGTCAGTCCTTCACTTCTGATGCCCATCTGACCAGTGTGCCTGAAAGTGCAATGACACCCCCCCCCCCCCCCCCCCCATGTTTTCCATGAATGATGAAGTGAATGATTGGATTTCCAACCAGTGAACAAAACATGTGCACAGTTCACTCTGTGGGCAGATTATGAGATTATGACCGTTAACAGTATATTTCCAAAGACAGAAAGATTTTAGAGCATGTCTACAGAGTCATGACTTTCAGTGAGTGTTGGCTGTTTGAGAGCTGCTTCTTGAATCTGGCCCTGAGATTAGCTTGCAATCAGTCCAAGGTGTCCTGATGCCCAATGACTGCTGGGATAGGCTCCAGGTCCCTGCGATCCTGAAAGGGTTATTGATAATGGATGGATGGAAAATACTACTTCAACAGTATAATGAAACTCAGTAAGCATCTTAAACTCTAAACCGCACTTAAGCAGCACTGCAACTTTTATCAGCTGAATACTCCTGTTAAGACATTTCTCTTGTAATCTAACAGACTGATTTTAAAATGTGTGTTTCTTTATTGCATACCATCAGTGACAGGACTGGTAACTCCTACACTGTGATTTTTGTGTGTCTCTTTTGGCTGCTGCTGCAGGCAAGACAAATAGCAACAAGCTTAATATGAAACCTCTTAGAAAGACAACAAAACAAAGTGCAAAATAGTTTTAAAAAGTGATGTGGTTGATGACACTTTTTGGCTGAAAACACTACCTATACATGTACAGGATGAGACCTGCAAAGTAATACACTACTTTATTGACTTAAAGGACCTTTAACATGTAAAAGTAATATTAATTTTATGAACATAGATAAAAGTAACATCTCCAATCTTTGCAAATACAAGAACTTATGACAAATCTTACCCTTAAAGGGGCTAAAAGCTGTTGGGACTTGACTTTTTTAACCCCATAAATATTGAAAAAAGCTAACAGAGATTTGTCTTGTGGAGCTCTGCCAAGCTGTTATAAATAATAAAAACATAACAAGGAGTCACTTTAAACTCCAGCCTCTGGCACTGTGACAAAATGAAGGTAATAGTCAAATCAGCTCAGAGAATGAGTCTTTATTTTAAATGTATAATAAGTGATAATTAACTAACAGCTTTATATAGTTGGTAGGGCTTAATTCTTCCCCTTCTTATACTCAGTAATCATTCAACCATGAAAGTGGCTCTTTCTTAAATTATTCATTCATGCACCAGTTCTTGCTTTAACATTGTACCAAAGAGCTGCTCTCAGGTAAAACATGTGAGAAGATGTACCGTATTATTTTCTTCTGCTGCTTCTTATTCAGTTTTAATTTTAACCTTCTTTCAGGAAGTTCCACTGAAATAAAAATAAAGCACAAAAAAATCCCATGCACATTTCAGAACACTATAAAAGAAGCAAATATGGGATATTTGTACTCCAGATTAAGAAAAAAGCAATGTAAGGATAGTCATGTAGCTTGTATGGATGTATGTAGCATTAAATTGTCTCTGGGGGACAAAAACCATCCACCTATCAACACCAGAGTTCTGTTTTTTTCAGTCTGATCCTGACATCTGGCCTCAGGAGAAGCCTTTGGGGATGAGTGGAGTATGACGTGAACGCTCTGACAGGATTTCCCACAGTGCAGCTATGAGCTGATGTCACTGACCATCAGTGGAGCCAGATGTTGCTTTATTTTTTTCAATGGCTGCAGCCCTCAGGGATGCATGAAAATAGAAATCAGCCTCCTTCGTCATACATGGGAATAAATTGCGCCCCCAGCTATGATCTTCTTCTATCCATTTTTGTGCAGGTTATTTTGTGCTGCATATAAATAAACTGTTGATCTGGTAAAAGTATGGTGAGCGACTTAAAAATATGCTGACTTCTATGTGAAAATTCATGCATACATGGTATTACTCTGTAGCTTCACTCTGTATGATAATATTTGACATATATCTTGGTGCTGTTGTGCTCATGTTCTGCAGGGAGATTTGTGCAGAGACAGGAATAATCCCCTACTGAATAAATCTGTTATATCCTTGAGAAATGTATCTGTAGATCCATTGGAGAATATTGAAAAAGGAAAATGCAAAAAAATATATAATGTAAATGTTAATATATGCTTATGCCATAACAAAGACTTTTGTAATAAACAATCGTAGCCACGTTCAGTATTAGCTACTCTGATGTCAGAGTAATGTCCACTTTTTGCTGTCTAGGTGCAGCAAACAAATACTGTACATCTGACTTTAATGCTCTCTTATTTTTCCTCCAGGTTTTCCACGATGTTGCGTACAAGGCCAAAGACAGAAACGACCTGGTTGCAGGCATTGATGAGTTTCTGGACCAGGTGACGGTGTTACCTCCAGGGGAATGGGACCCCTCCATCAGAATAGAGCCTCCTAAAAATGTGCCCTCTCAGGTAAACTTCACCGTTTTATCTGCACATTCATATATTGTTTCCTAAAAATGTTCTGCCTCTTTAGTAGCTCAACTCCTAAACTAAACTATGAGGCAGCCTGTTTGAGTGTCTGTAAATAAACCGTTCTTTAATAATGCGTCTGAATAAGTCCCCCTCTGCGTCATGCAGTCTGCCTGCTGAGAAATATTCAAACATCTGCGCTCTCTTCTAATCTCAACTGTGTTGTACTCTGTGCTTTGATGCCGCTCCCTGGGGTCCTGCTCTCAATCCTCTCAAAAACCTGCGTTGTTTCTCCTCCATTAGCTATTTTAGTCTTCTTTGAAAGGCTTTCCGCCATCTTGTCTAAGAAATAAACTTTGTAATCTAACAGAGAGTGAGGCCTGGTTATTGAAAATGTTTTATTTTCCTGCCGCAGTGTGACATGAGACACCTGTGGTGCATTAATCACAAACCACTGTGCAGATTTAATGATGAAGACAGCAACAGAAATCAAGCAGATCAGTCTTTTGAGGTGGAAGTATGCTCGTGTAAGGGTAACATCTTACAACACTCAGATGCTTGTTATTGTCCCCCTGATGTCCACTCACAGTTGACTGACAGTGATCTTAACTGCACAGGAAAAGCGGAAGATCCCCCCTGTTCCCAACGGAGTGACAGATCTGGGAGAGTCGGAGGAGCATGGAGGGCACGGTGGCCCAGAGCTGCAGCGCACAGGGAGGTAAGTGTGAGAGAGGAACAGCCTAACTCGTGCCGTGCAGCCTGGAGCACTCTGAACTCGTCTCTGTTTCTTGTCTTCATTTCGCCTGTTTGCTGCCACGCTGTCCCCACATCCTACATTCAGCCCTCTTAAGAGGCAGACTACCCTACTGGCCCATTATCATTTCTCACACTTCATCTGAGTACCCCACACTCCAAAAAACACCACCAGTCACACATTGTGAAGCATGGAAACATTCTTATATTATTTTAGTCCCTCAACCACCAGTAGATGGAAGCAGTAATCACATAACAGATATAGAGACACGAAGACACAAAACTGTGAAGCTGCATCGTCATACAAACCCCTTTGTCGCTGAAGTTTTGTTTTAACAGTATTTACAGCTTTTAAGAACATTTGATGTTGTTTCAGCACCACTACTGTACATGAATTCATCCATCTCGTTTACTTGATGTTTCAGATAGTGAACATTTCCAGGTATTTTTAAGATTTAAGATGGAAAAACTTTGGTTTCCTTAAAGTGCAAAGCAGAAAGATAAACGAGAAAACCCAACAAAAAATATAGACATGACAAAAAAGACAACACTACAACAAATTTGGACAACAAATATAAAATAAGAAAAATTCAACAATAAACGAACAAGCACTATAATACATTAAACAAAAGAAAAGGAACTAAATAACAAACAAGAAAGCACAGCAACAAATAAAAATAACTACATATGAGAAAAATACAACAAATAAATATACACAAAAATCGAACCCACCAATGAAAAAAAAACACACAAAAGGTGCAACAGCTAATAAGTAGGTATAGGAAGTGATGAGGATACAAATACAGACACATAAAAAAAGCATAAAGATGTAGTCAGAATAGTTCCTCCGTTGCCTGGATCACCTGTGCTCCCTGCTGCTCCATTAACCCACACAGCTTGAGTGAATGGTTCATAGTAAAGTTAAACCACACTTAATGGTCAAGCCTTTACAGGGTTTGAAATACATTCAGAAAAAATATACTTTCTGGAATTTCTTATTTGAATGGTGAAGGCAAAATCTATTTTCTCATGTTTTATTGGACATAATGTCTCCATGAACTTAGAGTTTTGTTAAAATAAATAGTATGTCATGTCCTCCTGCTAACCAAGCCCCTTCTAACAACAATAAAAGTAAAGAAAATTGCTTTTGCTTTGGACATGTGACCTTTAAATAACAACATATAGACAAAATGTAAATTCCTAATGACGACCAAACATTGAATTACTCTTAAATAAGACTCTAAGCTTGGCTTTGTTGGGAAAGTTCAAAACAGACTCAAAACAAAGCATCAAACAAACCAAAGCTTTACATTCATTGGTTGGCTGTGTTTGTGCCTCAGTGTGTCTCTGTTGTTCAGGTTTAACATTTGAGAAAACACTGGGGTATTAAAGGATTAAAAAACACCTCCTGTTCAAAACTCCCTCGCTAAGGCTCACATAAAATAAAGTCTCGACCTTCAGATTTTCATTTTCATGTAATTTTCTGTCGCTAACAGACAGCATGAATTCCCCTCGTCAGATAATGAGATTTACAGACAGGATTAAAGAGATGACAACCCGGGGGGATTCTTAAAACTCGGTGTGAAACAATGAAGTGAGAGCGCCATGCTCAGGAGTGTCGGCCGAACAGAATGTCTCTGCGTTTTAATGGCACAGGAGTGAGTGATGAGCTGCTGCAGTACGCTAAGATTGGACTAAAGCCCGGTCTCTGCTATCAAACCTGCTCCTCACTCTCCCACACCGCCTCCTCCTCCTCCTCACCATCATCACTGCCTACTGCTCCGACTGAAATAAGCATTATGTCCCGCCCACTGCTGCCATAGAAACCACCTCCAGCTAGTTTTCAGTGCCCGCTTGCTGCAGCGTGAGAGCCTGCTTTCTGAGGCTGAGAGGCGTTAAATGATAGATGCATGAGTCAGCAAATATTCAGGCACACACACACACAAAATAAATACACGTGCAGCTCAGAACTAGAAAGAGTGATGGGAAAACTTTTAAAGTCTTTTGAAATATGGTTCACATAAAAAATAATATAAAAACACCAAAATAAAAGGTGCTAAAACTCACAGTGCTCTCAAATCCTTGCTACAATAGTTCTCAAACTTCATTTGCCTCCATTTTGAAGTCTGAAAAATACAAACCCCAACTCCAATGAAGTTGGGACATTATGTAAAATGTAAAGAAAAACAGAATTCAATGATTTGCAAATCCTTTTTGATATATATTCCATTGAATACATTACAAAGACAAGATATCTAATGTTCAAATTGATGAACTTCATGGCTTTTTGCAAATATACTCTCAATTTGAATTTGATGCCTGCAGCATGTTTCCTAAAAAAAATGTACCGGTTTGAAACATTGCAAAGGTGAACTGGTTAATTGGAACCAGGTGAGTGTTATGGTTGGGTATAAAAGGAGCATCCCTGAAAGGAAACAGTTTTTCATTAAGTTCAGGGGCAAAGAGTTAAGTGATTTCATCGTCTTCAGTCCAAAATATCATCAAAAAAGATTCAGAGGAATTCTGGAGAAATCTCTGCACCTAAGCATGAAGGCCAGAAACCAACATTGAATGCCTGTGACCTACGATTCCTCATGCAGCACTGCATTAAAAACTGTAATAGATATCACCACTTGGGAAAACCATTGTCAGTTCAGACAGTTTGTCGCTTCATCTACAATTGCAGGTTAAAACTGTACCAG